>CM057449.1:821327500-821941500 GCA_016271365.2 Neoceratodus forsteri
AGGGCTGAGGCTTTGAAGGCTCACCATGTTGAATAACAGGCGTTCATACAAGCTGTGAGCTCTTGGGAGACAAGGCAGGTGGGTACCTCGTACCCTAGTACGTCATAGTGGGGCGTGGGAATCCCATATCTTAAAAGAACAAGTTTTTGAAGTGAAGCAGGGTGTCATCTATCAGGATGGGGAGAGGAGCCAGTTAGCTAGGACATGGTCATTTACGAGGGGTGCAAGGTTTAGGGATTTGAACGATCGTTGGACTACGAACTTGGGTGGGGGGGATTTGAGACAGTGGATTTTGAGAACAAGGTAGATGACATGGTGATCACTAACAGAGTGAGGGAGTAGGCCTGTTTGGATGACTGAGGATAGGAGATCAGAGCCCAGTCGATAAGGGAGTGGTTACCCGATTTAAGGTTTAGGTGGTTGGGCTTAGTCATGAGTTGGATTAAATTGAGGGCAGCGACATCCATCCGGTTTTGTTGAGGACCGGGGCTAACCAGTTTAGGTTAAAGTCACCCATAGCATGTAATTTCCCAGTGGGTGCTCGTGAATTGATCTGTGTAAGGTCACTAACAGTTGTGGTAGGGGTGCCTGGTCGGCAGTAGATTCCAGTAACAAATATGGGCAGCGAGAAAGGTAGTATGAGCCGGAGCAGCAAGAGATTGCAATCTTTAGGTTCAGTTTCAGAGAAGATTTTTTCGTGGCATATGTCTGAACTTATGAAGATGGTTATACTGCCACCTCTCGTGGCCCTGTCCTGGCAGGCCATCGTGTAACCAGGGACTGCGACTGAGAAGTCAGGAATGTTTTTGTTAAGCCAAGTTTGAGAGAATGAGGACATCAGGGGCATGTAGGGCAGTGAGAACTTGTAGCTGGTCGATTTTAAGTGGTAGGCTACGAATATTTAGGTGAAGGAGACTGGGGCCTTTGTGGAGGGAGTAACCTGGCAGTTGGGAGGGGATGGGATAATCTGACGACAATTATCAACACATAATGTTACTATACGTTTAAGACACCTTAATGTATCCCATTTTACACAAAATATTAAGTAATGGGGTCCCATGCTGGTGTGGCAGCCCCAGTCACAAACATCCCAGTCAGTGGTAGTGAGCAAGGAATGAAAAAGTACTCACCTTAGCAATCTTGTTTCTTCCAATGTATTCTTCAGTATGATTAACTGTAGCAGTCAGCTTCCAGTGTTGAAGTGCCCCGGAGAAATTTGCAACACTATGCCAATGATGGTACATCTACTGGCTTGTGCCAACATCAAAATATTCTGCATTCTACAATGCTCAGATTTACTTGTAACTTGCTTGTTGAGATCATCAAACTATCCTAACTAAGCTACTGTAAATATTTACCCCCTGTTCTGGACCCCTGGAAATGTCAGATAGGGCTAAACAAGAACCATCTGGTTTTAAAAGATTAGGAAAACCCAGTACAACCAACAGTATATAAAACCAGCTGTGATGCAGGGGGCAACTAGTTCTGGAAGGGAAGGTAGGGATGGAGAGTTAATCATATTGAAGAATACCTTGGAAGAAACAAGATTACTAAGGTGAGTCATTTTTTTCTTGTAACTCCAGGAATTCTTCAATATGATTAACTGTAGCAGACCACAAAAGCAGTACCTTTGTAGGTGGACCCTGAACATGTAGGAAACAAGATCTGTAGCACTGCTGTGCTAAACCTGGCATCACCACTGGATTGAATGTCCAGACTAATGCTTGGTAAATGTGTGTACTATTCTCCATGTAGCTGCTTTACAGATTTCTAGAAAGGAATACCCCTGGCAGCTGCAATTGTGGCAGCTGCTCCTCTTGTAGAAAGAATGTGCCCTCAGGCCTACTGGGGGCTTCTTACCAGCTTTGCTCTAACAGAAATGGATACATGCTACTATCCACCGTGTGGTGGTTCTTTTGGTAGCTGGCCTTCCTTTTCCCACATCTCCATAAGCCAGGAACAGCTGCAGTCTTGCTTATGGTCCTTAGTGTGGTCAAGACAATATCAGAGAGCTATCTTAACATCCAGGCTGTGAAGTTTCCACTCCCCCTGAACTGGAATGGTCAGTGAAGAAGATCGGCAGAGGGACAGTCTGGTTCAAATGAAAATCTGAGACTACTTCAAGGAGGAACTTCCTATCAGTCCTGAGGACCACCCTGTGGAAGGATATGTAATCCTGTTCTATACATAGAGCTTGTAGCACACTTATCCTCCTAGCTGAGGTAATGGCCACTACGAATATACTTTTCTCCAGGAGACAAACTTCAGGAGTGCTGTAAACATGGGTTAAAAAGGGGGGTCCCCATGAGTGCAGCAATGCAGACATTAAGGTCCCAGGTAGGCAATGGTTCCCTATGGGAGGGATGCAAGTGTGCCAGCCCATTGGAGAATGTCTTAAATATAGGATTGGCTGCTACAGAAATGCCCTTACTAGCTAAAAGATAGGCTGGGACTGATGCCTGGTGTACCTTAAGGGTAGAGGGCTGCAGGCCAACTGAGTGCAAATGGGTAAGATAGTCCAGTGGGACTGCCAGGCCTGACTGGCTGGCTACCAAGTCTGTGGTTCCACACCAGATAGAAAATATTTTCCATTTTGCAGCCTACGCATAAGTTTTCTTTGCAGCAGGCTTCCTGGAGCCCCTAAGTACAGTAAGAACACTTGGGAGTATGCTAACTTGCAACTCTCAGATCTTCAAGAGCCAGGCCTTGAGCCCGAGGTTTGAATACACAATCCTGCAAAGAGGAGGTCAGAAGGTTGAGTCTCTGAGGAAGGCTGACTGGTTGAGCTATTGACAGAGATAAGTAGGGAGCAACACGGTGGCCTGACCCAGTCCGGGGCTATCAGAATGGCAAAGGCAAGGCAAATTTTATTTAAAAAGATGCCCATCCCGGAGGCTCTGGGCACCGTACATTAATCAAATAAATACAACACACCACCATACAATCAATAAAATATAGAACTCCAAACAAACAATTAAAACCTTATTTTACTACACAATTTGTTTCCTTATTAAGAATTAAATAATATAAACTATAAAACAATCAGGGAATGCCTGATCAAATAAAAATGTCTTTAGTCAGGCCTTAAAAACCTCAGATGGGGCCTCCCTAACACTATAGGAAGCGAATTCCACAGGACGGGAGCAGCGACACTAAATGCTCTGTCGCCTGCAGTTCTTCACCTCGTCCTGGGAATCGCAAGGAGGTTCTGAGAAGAGGAACAGAGGGAACGGACCGAGACAGCAGGTGTAAGAAGGTCATTCAGGTAGCCAGGGCCCAGGCCATGTAGGGCCTTAAAGGTGAGCAAACCCACCTTAAAGAGGACCCTCCACCTAAACGGCAGCCAGTGCAGATGACATAGCACCAGGGTTATGTGACAGTATTCAGACTGTCCTGTCAACAACCTCGCTGCCGTACTCTGCACCAACTGTAGTCGTCGGAGAGTACCCCAGGAGACCCCCCCCCGAGATAGAGTGCATTACAGTAGTCAAGCCTGGACGTCACAAAGGCATGTACCAAAGTGGGAAGGTCCAGGGGCGGAACCAAGGGCTTGATCCTGGCGATATTCCTCAGATGATAAACACTAGTACATACACCTGAAATTCAAGTGTCAAACCGCTGTCAAGAATAACACCCAGATCATGCACCTTAGAGGAGGCCTTCAATGGTACAGAGCCAAGGCAAAGTCCTGTCTCTGCACCAGAGGCCAACCTATCACGTCCTCTGTTCGACTCCACCACCAGTACCTCCATCTTACTGGGGTTAAGTCGCAACCAACCGGAGGCCATCCAGTCATTGATTTCAGCACGGCAGCTGTTAAGCACTTCTACTGCACAAGATGTTCCAGGGGCAAAGGAAAAGTACAGCTGGGTATCATCAGCACAGCAATGAAAACCCAAGCTGTACTTCCTAATGAGCTCTCCCAGGGGTAGCATGTACATGGCAAATAACATCAGTGACAAGACTGAACCCTGGGGAACTCCGCACAACAGGTGGTCAGGGGAGGAGGAGAAATTCCCCATCACTACCCTCTGCCTCCTGTTGGATAAAAAAAAAAAAAAAAGACTCAAACCAGCAGATAACAGAGCCAGTAGGTCCACAGAATTCCCTCAGGCGGTCAAGTAACACTGGATGATCCACCGTGTCAAATGCTGAATAGAGATGAGGAGAACAAGAATTGCCCCCTCCCCTCGGTCTCTAGCCCTAAAGAAGTCATTGTGCACCAGACTAGTGCAGTTTTCAAATTGCTATGCCTTGCACGAAACCCGACATGAATAGTTCATAAAGATTATGGGCCACGAGATGCTCCTCAAGCTGAAGCGCCACCACCTTCTCAACAATCTTACCTAAAAATGGAAGATTGGAAATAGGACGGTAATTTGTCTTGACGTCAGGGTCCAACCATGTTTTTTTCAGAAGGGGCCTCACCAATGCCTCCTTCAAGACATCAGGAAAGACCCCCTCCAACAAGGAACACTGGACCAACAGAGTCAACACATCTCATTAAGAAATGAGTTGGCACCGGGTCCAGTTCACAAAAAGTGTGCCGAAGCTTAGAAGCAATCTCAATGACCTCAGCCACCTCTACCAGTCTAAACTCACCCCAAGCAGACGGAGTGCTCTTTGGAAGCCCATGGCGACCACTGTCGACCAGATTCTGGTCCACTGGCGGAACCCCCCACCTGATGGCAGACACCCTGTCCAAGAAGAACCGAGCAAATCCATCACACAGTGCATTTGAAAAAGCTACCTTTGGCTGTAGACAGGCAGGATGAAGAAGCCTGTCCACAGTCCGAAAGAGGCAATTGGTCAGTTCCTCCCAGCAGCAATCTCCCTGGACAGGAATTCTGCCTTCTTATGATCGATTGCCCCCGGTATGCACCATAGTGCATAAGCAGGGCCAGTTTGTCCGCCTCCAGGCCAGACCTCCGCCAGCAGCGCTCTAATCTCTGACCCAGAGTCATCTCCTTGAGCTCCCCATCAAACCAAGGGGACCTCAAGTGAGAAGACCAGGGACGTACACAGACTGGGGCGAGGGAGTCAAGCACACCAGAAGACGCCCTATTATAGGCTGCTATATGGTAGCTGACTGAGACCAGAGTTTTATCAGCACTCTGAGAAGTAATGGGAATGGGGGAATGCATAAAGGTGCATCTCTGTCCAATTCAATGCCAGTGCATTCATAGATACTGTGCCCTTCGGCTGGAGGCCTGCAGCAGAACCTGAGCAGTTTATTCTCGAGAGTGAAAAGATCCATCTCTGGGGTTCCCCTTCTCTGAAACACAACTTCCAGTACTTGTCTGTTTGGACTACTCAGTGGTGGTTTTGGTCTATTCAGCTGAGGGCATCTGCCAGAGCATTGCATTTTCCTGGCAGATGAATGGCAACCAGGGACACCTGCAAGGAATAGGCCAGACTCCATATCTTCATTGCTACTGTGCACAAGAGATCAGACCTTGTCCCTCCTTGCTTGTTGATGTTGTACATAGTGGTGGTATTGTCTGTTCTGACTTGTACCACCTTGCCCCTTATCAAAGTGGTGAAGGACTGAAGTGCTAGCAGCACTGCTCTAAGTTCCAACAGGTTTATGTACAACAGTGATTCTGCTGGGTACCATGTACCGTGCACTGTATGATGTTCCAGATGTCCCCCATCCTAGGAGGAAGGAGTCTGTAGGGAGGACCAGTGAAGGAGACTTTGCCTTGAAGGGAACCCCCAGCCTGAGATTGCTTTCGACTTTCCACCACTGCAGAGCATGCAGAAATCTACTTGTTACTGGGATGAACTTTGCCAAGGAGTCCCTTCTTTGGCACCAATGTGCTCAGATGGAACTGGATGTCTCATCTGGAATCTGCATCCTTGGACTGTTCCTGTTGCAGCTGCCATGTGTCCCAACAACTTTAGGAAGTGCCTTGCTGGCTGAGTCATCCTATTGAGACTGAAGGAGCTTGAAATTTAAGAAATGTTGCACACCCTCTCCTGAGGAAGAAAAGCTCTTCCTTGCTGGGAATTCAGCTCTTTCCCCTATGAAAGTCAGAACATGAGTGGGCTGGAGAACAGATTTTTGGACACTGATAATGAACCCCAATGATTCCAAGGTGTTCTGGGTAAGCTTGAAGGCATCTCCTACCTGTTGTGGGGAATGACTCACAGCCAGTCATCCAGGTAGGGGAACACTTATATCCTGCCTTCTCAGGTGTGCCACCACCACCGATAGGCACTTTGTGAAAACCCTGGAAGCAGAGGTTAGGCCAAAAGGCAGAGCTGTAAACTGAAAATGCCATGAGTGAAGCCTGAACCGGAGGCATTTTCTGTGAGATTCCCCGAGTGGGATGTAGAAGTAGGCATCCTTGAGCTCCAGAGATGCTAGCCAGTCTCAGTCTTGAGGAGTAAGGAAAATCACTGCCAGAGTTACCATCCGGAACTTTGGCTTTGTCAGATGCTTGTCCACAGCTTAGATCCAAGATGGGTGGTACTCCCCATTCTTTTTAGTGTGTGAGGTATCTTGGTAGAATCCATTTCTCCTCTGAGAGGCTGGAACAGATTCTACTGCCGTTGCTGCCAACAGGCCGGACACTTCTTTTTCCAAGAGAGCCTTTTCTGTGATGGATGCTGGTCTGAAGGGTTTTGACCATAGCTTGGGGAGGGATCGGAAACTGAGGGCTAATCCTTGGACGACTACCTCCAAGACTCACTGTCTGTGGTGACTGCTTTCCAAACTGGGAGTAGTGAACCAGCCTGCCCCCTGCTGGTAGTGGGGAGGCAACTGTGACCTGTAGATCAGGGAGTCTCTTTTGCCTGGGATGCAGACAGAATGGTCTGGTAACCACGCCCGGAATCCATTTGGCCCCTGCCCCTGAAATACCCCTCTGCTGCTGGTATACAGAGGGTGGCCTGAGGCTGAAAAAATGGTCTGCCATAGCCTAGCCTTCCTCCACCTCCCCTCTTCCTCTGCACTGTAAGAGGTGAAGCCTTTCTTTGGCAGTATTGCTCCTATAGGTGGTGTATTCATCCACCTTTTCATACGAGCTTCAGTCCTGTCTCTGAACAGGGAATTGTTTCTACAAGGGAAGTCAGTGGCCTTGTTCTGGGTATCCAGTGCTACACATAAACTATTTATTTTTGAAAGTCAGATTTACAACTTTGAGTCAGGGACTCATCTACAAAAGCACCTCGTCGCAGGGAGGGTAGACATGGTTACAGTGTGAGATACAACAGTGGTAACATAGGTACAATACAGATAAAAAGAACATAGTATAACAGTGGTTTATGGGATAAAGTTACATGCAGTAAACAACAATCGTATTTAAAAAAAAAAAAAAAAAAAAGGGGGAGCAGTGCAATGGACATTGTCAAGGCTATGGGTAAGAAATGGGAGGGACCCCAACATTGGAGTTAAGGGCAACTACAACTGAGCGCCAAGGCGTAGTTCACGGAGGGCGATTAAGGGACCAATTTTGGTAGACTTGGTGACACGAGCAGGAGGGAGCTGAACCGTGTGGGATTGCTTGGTGGTGGAAGGACCTTTGGGCTAGGGCAGTCTTGGTACAGAGCACCAGAAGGTGGCCTTAACTGAACTCTGGTGGCAGATATGGATACAGAAGTCATGAGGATACAATGATCCCAGAGGTCTAACGAGGATTTTTAGCAAATGTAAGCAGGTCTGTGGCGCTAGGCACTAGTCCAAGGTGAGCAGGCTGGCGGTGGAATAGAACAGGCAAGTATGGGTGCAGAGGATGCACCAGTCAGAGAGCCTGCAGACCTTGTTTATCAAAGTCTGGATTCTGGTGAGGGTGGTATTGTGCGGTCGCAGCATAGATAGGTAGGCCGTAGTCCACTAGGGGCAGGACAGAGGAGTTGATGGCCAGTCGGAGAGCAGTTTCGGGGAGGCAATCTCTGTGGCGATAGAGAAGGCCAATCCGAGAGTTTATGGCTGAGGACAGGGTATTGATGTGGGTGTGAAATGTAAGAGCAGAGTCGAAGGTGATGCCCAGGTACTTGTAGGATGACACTTGCATGAGAAGGTGAGCATTACTGGGGAGAATGCAGAGGGGGGCATTTTTTGGCCTTATTCTGGTGATGCGAGAAAAACACAGATGCGTTTTTTTTTTTTTCCCCCCTGAGATTACTGACCAGCAGCTGGTCAAGGAACCACTTTTCAGCTTGGCTGAATGTGCGCTGCAGGGATTCCTGTAGAGATGCGGGGTCAGGGAGGGAGACAAGGAGGAATGCATCATCGGCATAGAGTACCACATTGCTCAAGCAGGAGCTGGGGAGGGTACTGAGAAATAGGCTGAACAGAACGGGCCCAGGAGGGAACCTTGGGGACCCCTGAGTGAATGGGCAGGGTATTGGACAGGGTGCTGTTTACCTTCACACGCTGTGATCTGGCAGAGGTGTAATGGTTACATAGATACATACACAGACAGTGTTGGCAGATAAGGGCCTAAGGCCCACCCAGTCAGCCCATTTGAGCTTGTAAGTTCAGTTTGTTTTCCCTAGAAGTCTGTTGCCTACCCTGACCTCCAGAATTCCTTTATGTCTATCCCACGATTGTTTCAGCCCCCACCACTTCCTCTGGCAGGGTTGAACCAGGGCAGGGGAGAAGCCAAGTTGGTGGAGGAAGTCAAGTAGGAGGGGGTGACAGACAGTGTCAAAGGTCTTGGAGAGGTCAATGAACACTGTACCCGCAACATGACCAGAGTCGAAAGCAGAGTGGAGGTGCTGGGAGAACTCCAGGAGGGCTGTAGTGGTACTGTGTCCAGGGCAGAATCCATGTTATTCTGGACACAGCAGGTAGTATTTGGCCAGATACTTGGAGAACTGAATGGCCACTATTTTTTGTAGTGCTTTGGAGAGAGGGGGGAGAATGGAAAGGGGCCTGAAATTGTTAGGGGAGGTTCCATCTGCACTCTTATGGATAGGGGTGATTTCTGCAATTTTCCAGGCACTTGGAAAGTGACCAAGACATAGTGACCGGTTTAAAAGGTTGGTGAGAGGGGCTAGTACAGTATCTAGGACTAATCGGAGAATCCTGGAGTCCAGGGGATCACAGCTGGGGTTGTTGCTAGCAAGGCTTTTTGCAGATAAGGCCTGGCTTCAAGGGGTGATATGGCACACATGGGGGCAACCTGAGGTGGGGGTGGAGGCAGGGATAGAGTAGAAAAAGTATTTGGGGAGGACAGGGCTTAGATCGAGAAAGCTATATTGAGGCACTTAGCTATCGGGGGAGGATCAGTAGTGATGGTACAGTCTATAGAGTAGTGATGGTGGGGAGGCGGTCTTTCCACTGAGCCGTTCATATTTTTCCAGAAGGCATGGGATGAGCCCCAAGTGGATTCAAGGGTGGCTTAATATCTGGCCTTAGCCTGCCTTATAGCCCAGGTGCACTTGTTACGTGCTGCATTATAGGCTAGTCAGTCAGCCAGTTTGCCTGTCTCGACAGCAATATGCCAGAAATGATCTTTTTGTGTCAGTGTTTGTATGAGGGATGGTGAGATCCATGGGGCGTTGTGTTTCTTGGTACGGGTTCTGGTCAGAGGGTCGAAAAGGTCACAGGCCTTACTGAAGGCACTGGAGAAATAGGCTAGGACAGAGTCAATATCCGTTGCAGTAGGAGTGGGGACCAGTCAAGCTGGGCTAGGTGCATTTTTAGTTTTCTGAGACCCCCGGGGCGAAAGCGGTGGTGTGACATGACCTGGGACACTGGTTTTGGTGTGGGGGGGATGACCAGTGGCAGAGGACAGGAGAGTGGTCACTAAGAGAGTCTGGTAGTACATTAATATCCCTGATTTTATGGGGGAGGTTCAACAGAATTACATCTAGGAGGGTGCTGAGCCACCTGACTAGTTAAATCTAGTGGGTGAGGTTACTAGTTGGGTCATATCTAGGGCAGCGGCACTCAGCCATTTGATATTAAGGATACCTAGGATAAGCTGCTCCGCCATGTGTGGGAGTGTGGTGAGGTAATCAATGAGGGAGCGGACAGCTTGTCCCTGGTCCCTCGGGGGTATGTAAGAGACTGAGGAAAAAGAGGGCCCCTGGATGGGTCAGGAGTAACCTTGAGGGTTGAGGGTGTGGGCACTAAAGCCGAGGCTGGGGGCAGGAAGAGCATGGCCTAACAGTGTGTCATGCATAAAGACTGCACACTCACCACCACGTTTGCCTATACAGTCTTCCCTGAACAAAGTGCAGCCAGGGAGGGAGATAACCGAGTCGGGAGTTTCTCAACAGCCAGGTTTCAACTAGTGCTATAACATCAGGACTGTGTTGTACAGCCCAGCACTGGAGAGCAGTGGTTTTTTTTTTTTAAACGAGGCTGCAAATATTCATGGATGCAATGCTGAGGCCAGTACTAGAGTGGGGTGGCTAATTTACAGCGGCCTGGGGTTGAGGTGTATGTTTCCAAAGAGCAATTAATCTGATGAGCGGTCTGTGGCGACCAGGACCCTTAGCCAGGTACCGATGAGAGGTCCTACTAGGGGGTACAAGGGATGGGGGTAGAGGTGCAGGAGAGTAGGTATGGCAAGGAAGGGTGGGCCCAGTGTGTCCGGGGGTGGTATTGGTTGGAGGTGGGTGCAGTGGAAAAATAGAGGTGTCCAGGGTGGGGGTTGGCTGGTCTGGAGTGGTAGGAGGAGATAGGGCAGGATGGGATGTGGGCGAGAAAAAAGGTAACCATAAGTAGGCGAGTGTGATAGCTGTGGTGTCCATTGCTATTTCTACGGGGGAGAGAATAACTGACCTTCAGTGAGTGTGACTGCCGCTGTGGAGGTTTATTTTCCTTTCTTCAGAGTACAATATGCTAAAAGTGAGAACAAGGCAGGGGATAATGGTGATTAGAACAGGAAAGGAGCTGCAAGGTTGGAGGATTAATAGGAAAAATAAGATGCTTCTAGTGGCAGATCAGTATAAACTGCAGCGGACACTCCTTGGGCGTAATCTTCTTGCTAGGAATGAAGCCTCCAGCGTGGGGGTGGAGCCAATCGCTTGGTCAGATCACTATACGTGAGGTTTAGTTTTGCACCCCTTTAGAAGGCCTACCCTGTGGGGATGGTTGGTACTACCCTTTCACGGAAATAAAACTTCCAAGGCCTTGCAGCAGTGCTTGACCTATCATCACTTGCAGCTGGTGAGCAGTGATCCAGAGACCCTCGTGTCAGCTTATAATTTGGCTTTTACAGTGGCTCTGGATTCTACTGCTCCAGTCCATGTGCGCCCCTGCTCCCTTCACCCCAAGTCCCCCTGGTTTAATGGGACATTGAGGGAGATGAGGAGACAAGGACAAAGGTTAGAGCGTTGCTGGCATAAGTCCGCCCTTGATGCCCACCACCTTAGATTGACGGACCATTATTCAGTCTATCAATCTGTAATCACCTGTAAAAAGGCAGAATTCCTGTCTAGGGATACTGCGGTTGCTCGGAACCAACCAGCTCAGCTATTCTGAACTGTAGACAGACTGTGCAACCTAGCCAGTCTGCAAGTTAAGAAAGCTTTTTCGCAATTAGAATGCGAGGAGCTTGCTCGATTTTTTGCAAATAAGGTGGCCGACATCAGGGAGGATTTGCAGCCAGCACCCTCTAAGGGGGTTGGCAGTTGGACAGTGCACACTCACTATACCTCAGTTTTCTTGGAGTTCCTTCAGTCGACCAGACTTTGTGGATGTCATGAGGATTATTCAGAGAGTGTGCACCCTACATGCTGTAGTTTGGATCCTGGACCGACTCCCCTAATTTTGGGCTGTAGTGATATCATCGGTCCAGTCCTTGTACAAACAGGCTGGTGCTCCTTGGAGAAGGGTGAGCTTCGCAGCTCCCTGAAAGAGGTGGTGGTGACAACACTCTTGAAGATAGCTACTCTAGACCCAGACTGTTTCACTAACTACATACCTATCTCTAACTTTCCCTTTGTTGAGAAGGTGACAGAGAAAGTAGTGGCAGCTCAACTGGAGGGCCATTTAAACATCCATGACATCTAAGAACCCTTCCAGTCCAGTTTTCGTAAAGACATAAGCACCGACACAGCACTGGTTCAGGTGCTCAATGATCTCCTGAGGGCAAGAGATCAAAAAGGCGTTCCATCTTGGTTCTCCTAGATCTCTCCTCAGCTTTGACACCGTGGATCACATGGTGTCGATAGCACACCAAGACATATATGTGGAATATCAAGAACCATCCTTCAATGGTTCACCTCATTCCTCACAGGAGATCACAAAGTTGTGTCTGGGGTTTTCCTCAGGCCACGGCTTTGTTGTGTGGGATACCGCAGGGATCAGTGCTGTCACCCATGCTATTCACGGTGCATATGCTACCCCTCGGAGACATTGTAAGAAGGTATGGGCTGAGGTCTCTGTTATGCAGATGATACCCAGCTATACCTGTCTTTTGCACCTGATCAGGATGGAGCTCACTCAGTCTTTAACAACTGACTAAAAGAAATCCAGGAGTGGATGGATTCTAGCTGGCTGAAGTTGAACTAGTATTTTACTTCAGGTTTTCGGTTCCTCAGCAGGTCTTTGAACCGTGTTTCCTCAACTTCTGTATTACATAAAAGACAAAAGTATTGGTTGTGGACCTGGGGCGATAGACAGAGGAGTCGGTGTTGGTGCGCTTTCAGGAATTTTTCTTGGCGGCATTTCTCGCCCAACCTCTGAACAGGTGCATAACCCGAGGGTGGTCTTTGATAGACAGACACTGCAGTCGCAGGTGCTGGCTGTCGTCAAGACCTCCTTTTACCATCTTAGGAACATTGCCAGAGGTAGGCATCTGGTTCCGTATGACGACCTTCCAACGCTGGTCCACGCTTTTGTGCCCTTGCGCTTGGACTACTGCAACTCCCTTTACTTTGGGCTTTCAAGGGTTGAAATTCACCACCTGCAGCTGGTGCAGAATGCAGCGGCCCAGGTTTTGACAGGCTCTAGTTGATCCTGTCATATTACCCCGGTGTTGCGCGAACTGCACTGGCTGCCTATACGGTGGCGGATCACCTTTAAAGCCAGCTTACTAACTTTCAAAGCCCTTCACGGTCAGGGTCTGGCCTATCTGAAAGAACTTCTGGTTCCCTACTCCCCTGGTCGATTGCTCCGCCCGGCCGATGAGGGGTTGCTACAGATTCCAATGGTGAACCTTAAATCATCTGGCTCTAGAGCTTTTTCTTATGCTGCGCCCACCCTTTGGAATTCTCTCTCCTGTCGGCTACAGGAGTGCTCCTCCATGGAGGAATTTAGAAGACAATTAAAAACTTTTCTTTGGCGAAAGGTCTTTGTAAAAAAAATTAACTGAATTCTGAATATGATTTTTTTTATCCATGTTTAAGATTTTGGATTTTTATGTTTGTTTTAAGCTGTAAGGCACCTTGGAAATAGGCACTGTATAAATATCCTCCTCCGGAGCCAAGCAAACCTCCTTAGCGCCACTGTTAAGGCCATCCACCTAGATGCAGTGTCATTAGAGTAGACAGCCATGAAGAACTGATGCTTGTGCCTCTAATTCCAACCTGGCTGTCTCAATCATCTCAGAAGCCATGTCGGGGGGTGCTTTCTCAGCCCGGGCCATCATGGAGTGCCACACAGACTTCTGATACCTGGCTGCATATGCCATGTAATTGGCCTCTCTCATGGACAAAGAAGCAGTCAAGTATCCCTCCTTTGCCATACTGTCCAACTTTCTCGATTCCTTTTCTGGGGGATGAGAAGACAGTGGCACCTTGGCCCTATCACAGGCAACTGCCTGTACTACCCCCTCATGGTCAGGGTGTTGGAACAGGAATTCTGCCCTTGACCTATCCAGCTGATATGTCTTGTCAGCTTTTATCAGCTGGGGGAACAGAAATGGGGTCTACAGCACCCTTAAGGCATTTGTCTTTAGGGATTTTTATGAATGGGCAAAATGTGCCTTTTTGTTGGGGCCAAGCCCATCATATCCAGAAAATGTGCCTCCTCTTCCTCCTCCTCCGTTTCATTAGTGGGAATGTCCAGGGTCTCCACCATTTACTTAACAAAAGTAAACTGGGAAGAGTAATCTTCTGGCAGCCTAGGAGACAAACTCTTGATCCGGAGAGACCTCCAGTTCGATGGACTCCTCCTCATCCTGTTCGTATGAGGAGCCTGGGGACTCCTGAACTGGTCCCTGAACCGGTGTTCTAACCAGAGCCAGAACCAAATGCAGTTCCACTGGAACCGGGGTTGCTGTTTACAGAACCGGTACCAAGCCCTATAACGTCTGCAATATTTGCAGGGCTTGAGCTACAGCCTTCACCAAGGGTATGCTAGGATTCTTTACTAAGGGTTCCTTTGGCTTTTCGCCTGGAGGCTCAGTATGTTTCGTTTTGAACTTTTACTTAGTAGGAGACTGTTCCAGAAATGGGTCAGCAATTTTTTGTTTGGAACTTTTGTCTTTGTCAGCAGCATTAGCCTCTGCATTTGTCTCTTTAGGATAAGAGGGTTGATCAGGAACCAACCTGCTCGGTTCCTCCATTCAAGCGTTCCAGGCACTTTTCCACAGTTTTAGCCAGGAAAGTTTTACATATATCACAGTCTGCCTGGAAATGTCAAGAGCCTAGACAGAGCAAACACAGGTCATGTTTGTCTGCTTTTGGGAATCTGTCCCCACACTTAAGAGCAATTTTTAAAACCTGTAGGTCCTGTCTTCTTTTTAAGCTTATCCGACATAACCTTAGAAACACCGTAATCTGACAAATTTTGAAAAAAATAGAAAAGGTTGTCCTCTTAGCGATGCAGTCCATTACTAAAGCAACAAAAAACTGCAAAAAACTTCAGAACTAACCAAAGTTTACTCAAAGTACTCCGACAGGGTCCTAAAAAAACAACGTTATATTTTATTTAATACAGGAAATACAGAAGTAGAGGAAACACGGTTCCCCATGGTTCAAAGACCTGCTGAGGAACCAAAAACCTTAAGTAAAATACAACTGAATCTGAACTAAAATAATGTTAAAATGAAATAGAAAGTAAAACATAGCGGATAGAACAGTAAACTAAACTAGAAAACATTTCTGGTGAAAATAAGAATTCTTCCAACAATGACAAGGAGCAGTCACGAGGTGTCCTTACAGGCAGGGGAGAAAGAAATCAGACATTTTTTTTAAATTATTAGATTGTTTCACTAGGGAAGAGCACTGAGCAAAGCGATGCTCTGCCTCCTGATGTGACCGGGGGTTTACAGAGGAAAGGAGAACACGAGGTCATCACTGAATGAAACAATTAACATTACAGTTTGGGCACTTGGAGAGGAAAATGCGAGGTTTTCAAGTAGGATGCATGCAACATTACATTAATGCATACACTTAATAGGAATTTCAACTGAGTAACAGGTTAACAGGTAGGAAAACAGGCACAAGACACGTTGATTCAAGCATGGAGCAGATTACATGGAATGGAAGTACAGTAAGACAGCAGCAGCGTAATATGTGCAATAGTTTAACACCTTCCTTAGCATATGCTGGGTGCTGTTGGTCAGGCAGTCAGAGGTGCAGGTACGAGGCTGGGCACAGGAGGATAATCTGTGCAGGCACAATTTCACTGTAATGTAATTAGCCATCTGGTAGCAAGGGAGGAGTAAGTGGAAGAGTGATGAATTTGAGGAGGAAGTTTGTTCCAGAGTTTAGGAGGTGGTGGAGAGGGCTGCTTGTCCCATGGAGGACCTCCTCCTAGGAATTAGTAATTGACGGAGTCGAGGATCCAAGGGCATGGACCAGAGTAAGGGGTGGCGATAGCAAGGAGGAGAGGTAAGACGGGAGGGAACAGAGCCAGAATTTCTAGACAAACTTAGTACAGTGCAGTTGGCGGTGAGTTTCAAGAGAAGGGAATGCAAGATAACAGTAGAGATCACAGTGATGGGTGCGGGGGGTGCATTGAGGGTGAAGCGGCAGAAAGCGTTAAAGAGGGAGTCCAGTCTAGATAAAGTGGACTTGGAAGTGGCACTGTAGACTATCACAGTAGTCAAATGATGGAAGGATCATCTTCTGCACTAGTTCACCCCTCACGGTTAGTAGGACCCTGCCGCAGTTCCTGTAAAGGGAACCAAGCTTAGCGGCTTGTTTTTCAGGATAAGCTACGATGGGACGGAGAAGGATAGGGTGTTGGTCGAGCCAGACCCTAGGTACCGGAAGGAGGTGGTGTTTTCCAGTACAGTCCTATCCAGGTGTGGAAGGAGTGGAGAGCCTGGACAGGCGTTGCCTTGTGCTGAAAGTCATAGTAATTTTTTTTTTTTTTTTTTAGCAGCAGCATTTAGGGAGAGCAGATGAGAGCTGAACCAGATCTGAACTTTGTTGAAGTCGGCCTGAAGGTTGGTAGTTACCTCTTACAAGGAAGAGCCAGAGGTGAATAGGACAGTGTCATTTGAATATATCTGGATTGATGAAGTTGAGCATATTAGTGGCAGGTCATTAAGGAAAATGGTAACCAAAATAAGTCAGAGTACTGAAACCTGGGGGACCCCAGTGGTCATATGACACACCTGAAATTCTGCCGGATTGGGTCCTACCTGTTAGGTAGGCGCTGAACCAGTTAGTGGTGAATTCAGTAAGGCCAGCTTCCGAGAGGCATGTTAATAGGAGGGGGTGGGAAACAGTGTTAAACGCTTTGGAGAAGTCAACAAATATGGCTGAGGTGATCTGTCCTCTGTCCATACCGGAAAGGATGGTGTCCGTGAGCCTTATAAGGGAGGAGGCAGTGGAATGGCCCTTCCTGAATCCTGACTGGGATGGCGTTGGAGTCAGAGAGGAAAGATGTCAGTTGGATGAGCACGAGGTGTTCTGGTATTTTAGCGAGCGCAAGGAGGAGAAAGAGAGAGCGGTAATTTGAAGTGGAGGTGGGGGTGCCCCCCTTGGGGAGGGGGGGTGACAGCATGTTTCCACGTCTGGGGAACAGTTGCAGTGGAAAAGGATGGTTTAGTAGGTTGGCAAGCGGGGTTGTGATGGCTGGGGTTATAGAACACAGTAGATCTGAATGGTGGCACGAGCCAACAGATATCTCATCATTAGCATATTGTTCCAAATTTCTCCAGGGAGGTTCAACACTGGAGGCTGACTGCTACAGTTAATCATACTGAAAAGTTCCTGAAGTTAGAAACAATGGTGGTAGGGCACTGTAGCAGTACTGTGCCAAAAACACTTTTGTAATAAAATATACCTTACTTAGGCATTCCCTGGTGTTTCAAACCCACGTAAAATTTCATATTTTTTCTGCCCAGTAAATGACTCATCTAAACATTTAAAATCCACAACAAAAACAGGGATTGCCATACTTGCTTTTAAATTACATGGTGAGATGTATTGCTTCTACATCATTTGCAATGATGTTTTGCTTCATTTGTTCTACAAATGCAACAGAGTAAAAATGTCAAATACCGTACTACAGCACCTTCCTGAAAGAACAGATATGTACTTCATAGAATCATAAAATGCTGTCGGCAGAAAAGGACACCAGTAGCCCAAAGGAAAGAATTGCTGAGTACCTAGAGGCCAGTGGGGCACAGGACCCAAGGCAGCATGGATTCACAGCAGCAAGGTCATGTCAAACAAATCTAACAGATTTCTTTGACTGGGTGACCAAAGTAGTAGACCAGAGAGGGGCTGTGGACATGGCCTACCTAGACTTTAGCAAGGCATTTGACACAGTCCCACACAAAATTAACAAATTAGCCAGCCTGGGAGTGGGGTCCCAGGATGGTAACCTGGAAGTAAAACATGGCTGGACAACACGACACAGCGGGTTATAGTAAATGGAGTCCACAGTGAAGAAAGGAGGTTACTAATTAGGGTACTGCAGGGTTCAGTACTGGGGCGGTCCTTTTTAATGTCTTTATAAGTGACACTGTGGAGAACTGGAGAGGAAGGTATGTCTCTCTGCAGATGACACAAATAGTGCATCTCTGCAACAGGAGTTCTGATCATAAGGTGGGGTGGAAAGGATGAAAAGGGACATGAGTTGGAGGAATGGTCAAATGTATGGCAGGTTAGATTCAGCGCAAAGAAGTGCAAAGTAATGCACCTAGGAAACAAAAAACCCAGGGCAAGAGTACACATTGGGGGGTTAAAATACTGACAACAAAAATGGAAACGGACATGGGGTAGTCATATCAGACGACCTAAAGGTGTGCCAGCAATGTGAGAAGGCAATAAGGAGGGCTGGGAGGATACTGGGATGCACAGGGAGAGGCATCACCAGTAGAAAACAGAAGTTGTTGGCCCTTTGTACATACAGTTGATAAGACCACATCTGGAAGTTCTGGAGACCCTATCTCCACGAAGACAGACACAGTGGAGGCTGTCCAGAGGAAGGCAACCAAAATGGTGCAGGGTCTGCACCAGAAGACATATGAAGAAGACTAAAGGAGCTTAAGATGAATAGCCTCAAGGAAAGGAAGGAGAGGAGTGATATGACAGAAACTTTCAAATACCTCAAGGGAATCAACAAAGTGCAAGAGGGTAACATATTTCAAAAAAAGAGATGTGCAAGAACAAGGGGACATAATTTGAAGTTAGGTAGGGAAATGAGCAGACTAGGTGGGCCAAGCGGTCCTTATCTGCCGTCAAATTCTCTGTTTCTATGAGGCTTCCCCCCATAATTACATTCCCATCCCCTCCTACTGCCTCTTTTTGCCCAGTTAATACCTTAAATCTGTCCCATGCCCTCCTGAATCCCCGCTTTCAGCTCCCACCACCTCCTCTGATAGCCCATTCCAGGACCAGAATAACTACATCAAAGTATCCTACTCCCCAACCTAACATATACCGCCCCAGTTCTGCATTCTCTTCCAAAACAGAAGCTCAGCATGATGCAGGCATTATATACTAAGATAGCCCGCTTCGCCTCCAAGGCACACCTGAGGCGGCACCACTGTGAGGTCCTGGCCTCCTTGAAGTGGCCGCACCTGAGCCACCAGCTTCAGTACCTGCTGCTGAGCCAAGCATTCAAACTAATGCAAGACCCCCAACCAGAGTCTTGCTGGCCTGCTTATACCCAAGAGAACAGGTAAGAGTGCTTCAGACCGCTGGTAGGAACTTACTGGAAGTGCCCAGGGTTAAGACGGCTGCTGGCAGCAAATTCTTTACTCACTCAGCACCTATGCTCTAGAATAAGCACCCTGCTACACTGCAGGCCTCCAGCTCCCTGGGATCCTTCCATAAGAGGCTCTGAGAGCACCTAACGGAAATTAGCAACTGCACCTGCACTTAATCAGTGCTCAGTCTGGGCAAGCACAAGGTTGACCAAAGCATGGCTACCGTATGGCGCAAAATGCATGGGTGAAAACCCACATGGGTGGCACCAAGATTAAACTGTTATTATAGTTAGCGTGCCCTGTACTAATCTAACCACTGTTAGTTGTCTAGTCAGTACGTACCTTTGTTTTAAGCTGTCCACCAATGTATGTCTGTATGATCTCTTGCACTGTTGACACTATACTTCTGCTTGTCACCAAGTGGATTGTTCCTCTCTCAAATGAACAACTGCACCAGTTACCAACTCCAGTCGCCCCTGAAATAGGGACCTTCAGGACCCAGTGGGTCTACCAGTTAACAAAACTGAAATAAAATCTTATGGTGGGTGGGGGTGGGTGGCACATGCATCCCAGAAAATGCTGGTTGCCATGAGAGGCTTTGCAGCCAGCTTAATGAAAGATGTCCAAGGGATCCCATCTCACTGGAAAGGAAATACTGTCAATACAACATATTCTAGAACCACTTCTGGGATACAAACCTTGATGCTGAAATAAAGGCCAAAAATCAACAAGCAAACTGGTCAGGCATGAGATTTACCATCCCCTCCATTGACATTAATCTACACATTTTAAAATCATTTGCCTACTATACCTGGAAAATCTTTTGTTTCTCTGGAACTCTGTTCTGCAGCTGCCTGCGAGTGGCAGTGGTAATACTTCTTTGAGAGATCTGACGCAGAGCCTGGAAAGAAAACGCAACACATAGGAGGACTGCAAACAATCACTGCATTGTAACAGTTACAAGACATGTAATGTAACCCATCTCAAGCTCCAGTTCAGGTTACTGCTCTATGGACCAGACAAGTGAAACAGCCAGACCCCGTTCAAATCTGCTGAGAACCACAACTATCGATTATCAATGGCAAATGGTCCTTCCAATTATACCACATGAAAGACCAGCAGCTGCTACTTAGTAGCAGGTAATGAAAATAGCACTCTCCTACCAGCCAAATGAGTTTTTTTTTTTTTTTTAATACCAGAGTAAATACAACTTTCCTTTTAACCAGTCCCTTTGGCTTGTACTGGAAGAGTTAACATTCCAACAAATGCACCAGTTGGGCCACTGGAAAATAGGTAGGAGTAATTGATTTTCTCAGCAACTAGCCCAGTTAACTGGTGATGAAACTTAATTCTGATGCCTGAACTGCATTATACTGCTAACGAGGATTCAGGTGGTGGCTTTTCGGAGCACAACAGTAAGATAATGCTATTCTAAGCGTGAGAATAACAACATTTTAATGGTCAGTGCAATATCAAATGGAGATCACTGGTCCCTTCTTCTAATGGTTTTGAGGTACAGCACTTGGTTACTGCCACCAGCAGGTTGCTATGCAGCTAACTGTAGCTATGGAATGCATTTTCTTTGTTCACACAGCCCCACTGACAGCATAAAGACATGCTGAAGGATTCACATACACTGCATGCTCTTACTTGACGTACAAGAGTACAGCTTTGGCACAGGCCAGAAGCTAGCCAGGTTTCACACTCCTGTCCTTACTACCCATGATGGTACCCAACTGGAGGCAGTCCCTGCCTTCAAACATCTGGGAGGTTGGCTGGGCAGCAAACTGGACTTCTCCACACATATAAACACCCTCCACTCCTACCTCCGCCCCAAACTTGATGCTCTATACTGCAACAAGGACTGCTTTTCCCTTCCTACCCGCCAGTTTCCAAATTGATTCTCCCCATTTCTGACTAAGCCTACAGTGTTCCCCATTCATTATTTTTACGCGGTGGGCCACCACCCTATATTTTTTCACCACCAGTCTATATTTTTACCACCACCCTATTTTTTCTTGCCACCACCCTATATTTTTTATCCATTACTGATTGTTTGTTACAAAATCCTCCAAAGTTGTCTTTTATTCTCATCCTTTATTGCAGTATTACCCCTGTTCTGATACCAGTCCACTATATTTGACTTACAATCCACTTATGCACATGTACAGTGCATGTAGGAGGTCCAGAAAAATAATGCACCTTTGGACTCGATCATCACTGCCACCACCCTATATTTTCAGACAGTGGGGAACCCTGGCCTATATAGTCTACAGCTTTGCCCCTTCCTCCTCACTTCGCCAGACTGGATACCCCTCTGCAACGTTTGTCACTTTGCTACAAACATGCCCAGCACATATCACTGTTCACTTCATACATCTCTGTCCATGCTTCCCTACCCTATAGTCACCAGATACATTGTGCTATCTTTGATGTCAAATACTGGTTTGGCTCACTTCCTACTTACCTATCCTCCCTCCTCTAGCTGCCTCTACCTACGCTCTACAATCCAGAGACTCACACCCTCTCCCACACTCTAGTCTTCTCTAGTCAGGCTTCTTTCTCGTACTGGTTCCCTGCTCTCTTGACCAGATTCCCTCCGACTCTCCCCCTCCATCCTCTCTCTAAAACGCCTACCAAGGCTTCATACTAAGCTGTCACTCATTTGTAACCACCCACATGAAATTATATAAATTCTGTTATTCGTTCCTGCTTTTTGTATACAATGTGTTGCACTTTGGCTTGTAGCCACACTACAAAGATTCTTCCTGTGTTTAATGAACTGACTTTACTCCGCTGTATTAGTTTCCTACTTTGCACCCTTTCCCCTGGGTCGCAACTAGAAATCAGCCTTGGCTCTGCATGCAATTCCTGGTAATCAAACTCTTAAATAAGAAAATAAATAAAATTACATAGAAAACTTTTTTCTTCAGTGAAAAAGACGCATGAGAACAAGGGGACATGCAATGAAGCTAGAAAATTTAGAAAAGATAAGAATGTGTACTTCTTCTCTGAAAGGGTGGTGGATGCCTGTTAGTCTTCCACTGGAGGCGGTGGGGACAGGAACAGTGGCAGGGTTCAAGCATGCTTGGGACAGGCACGAGGGTAGGCAAGGGGGGAGGGAGCTAGAGATCAAGAAAAGTCTGAGGTTATAGTACAGGATGGAAGGAAAATGGGCAAAATGAGGGCCAAGTGGTACTTATCTCGTCATCAAATTCCATATTTTCACCCACTAAACCTTGAATAGCACTGTACAAGTCCCGATACCACTTCACACTACAACTGTGGTGCAGGGCCTGTGAGTACTAGGTGGCTACCATTCAACAGTGCTGCTACTTTCAATTTCCTTCCATCCCCTACCCAGAAACCATCAATGTGCATGCACATCTTTGCAGATATGAACGGCTGGGAACCTACCTCAGAGTCCTTGGCCCACCTCTGGAGTCAATACAGCAGTGGAACCTGGGTGCAGACTTGGGACCACATGACTGTGGAAAGCAGAGCTCACTTCCTAACCAGGGCTTGCAACAAGCATGGGCAATAGTGGAGAATTCCGGACCCATGCAAGTGGCATAGTGGCATGTCATGGAATTAGTGAACATTACACTATACTACCACTAGGCTACTTGCCACTCAGCAGATCTCAGCATTAGTGGAGATCAAATATGGACCAGCTTACACAACTCAGGGTTAGTTGGTATGGCTGTGTAGTGTTTTTTTTTGTTTTTTTTTGGTTGTTTAAATCTGTTGTGGCTTTGCCCCCACACACCCAGTGTTAAAACAAAACAAAACAAAACATCATAAGGTGTGGGGCCAAAGCCCCCCCACTCAGATTTAACAAACAAAAAAAAAAACTAGACAGGAAGCATAAAGGATTGCTGGTAGCGGGGGGTACAACGTAATGCCAGCAGTGCATAATAGAGCGCAACTGTTAGTGGTAATAGGGCAGTTTAGGTGGACCAAATCTGTCAACGATTTCAGACAGCCACCAACCAACTCCGAGCAGCATAAGCTGGCCCATGGTAGATCAACAGAGTGAGCCGTTTAGAGTGCATGGAGGGAGCATAAGAGCATGGTGTACAGCTAGAGTTCTTAACAAAATAGCACAAGAGGGTCCGGAGTCCTCCATTATCACCCAAGAATGGTAGAGACGTGTGATGCTGGTGATCTAAGATTCGAGAAAATTATTTTAGACCAGACCTTGGAGTATCTTAATAAATGTGATTTACTAACTTCCTGTCAGCATGGTTTTAAGGCAGAGCATAATACTGAAACGGCCTTGGTGAGGATCACCAGCAGCATCCAGAGAACCCTAGGTAAAGGGCACTTGTTTGTTGCTCTTTTCGCAGACCTCACCAATGCCTTTGACCTTGTGGAGCACAAGGTGCTTCCTTGTATTATGGAAAAAAAAATGCATTTTTCTGCGAAGTGACTAAATGGTCTTCCCATTACCTCGCAGAGGGGTCACATGTGACACCTGAAGATCATTCATCCTCCTCTAAGTTAATTAAATGTGGTGTCCCTCAAGGTCCCATCTTGGGCCCACTTATTTTTTCTCTTATGAATGGTGCTCCATCTTTGTGCCCATCTAATTCTATTATAATGTACGCTGAAGATGCAGTTATTTACAAAGACAGTCTCAATCCAAAGGAGGCCTTGGCTAAGCTTCATGCTAATTTTGATTTATTCCAAACCTGGTTGCTTGCCAATTCCCTTGTGCTTAATTCAGTAAAACAAAATTATGCTTTTCTAGTAGAAAGATTAATTTATTTGATCTTCCACCTGTCTGATGTTAAGGAAATACCATTGAATATGTTGATACATTTTGAGGTCAATCTTACTTTTGAACAATATGTCTTTTTACTATACAAAAAGCACAAAAGACTTGATGTCTTTATAGAGTTAAACACTATTTAACATCTGAATCCAGGAGGCTTTTGGCACACATCTTTATTTTTAGTGTCTTGGACTATGGATTGGTGGCTTATGCTCCTATGAGCTCTAAACTAATTGACAGTCAAATATAATTCTATATTGAGATTCATGCTTTCTGTTTCAGCTCAAACCCATCATTGCCTACTGTTAAAATCATCCAACTGTCTTTCTCTAATAAACATAATTTAATTTAAGATGTGTTTCTATTTAAAATCAAAGCTGGTTTGTCACCCAATTCAGTGAGTTCACTCTTTTCTAAATATGTTAATTCTAACTCCACTAGAACTCAAAGTTTACATTTAATGTTCCATTTTTTATTTTATTTTATAAAGAGAACCCCGGCACAATGTTCATTTTTTTTTTTTTTTTAAGTCCTTGGTAACCAGGTATGGCCAACTAGGGAAAACTGCCTGTTTTCAGGGGCGACCTGGGAGCACTGGGCAGTTAAGTGACTTGCTCAGAATCACACAGTATGCAAGTAGAGGCTGTGAGAATCAAACCAAGGTCTGGTCTGCTAGATGTATCAAGCACATTCACAGCTCATTACTCTAACCTTCTAGGCTATACTGCCAGCCCAATATATAGGGGACCACGTTATCTTAATTTACTTCAATGTAATATATCAATCTGTAATTCCATATTCTCTTTTAAATCAAAACTAAAAAAGTACTTACAGTGTCTTCAAGAATGTATTTGTTAAATGTTTAAATGTGAAGTATTCTATGTATTCTATACATATATGTTACTGCTTTGGTTTTTTATTGTATTGCTTGTCTGTGAAAATGGGCAATTTGCTCATCAGACTTACAAAGGTAAAAAAAATAAAATGAAATGATCTGTCCAGGATGGCCTTCATGAATCTTTATATGCTGTAGTAACAGTCAAATAGACTCAAGGGTCTAGCAGTGTGTTCATATTCATGCATAAATGCGTGAGAATCTCATGAAAATTAAAAAATGCACTTATGTGTGTATGTGGAGGGGGTACACTGCATACAAAGGACTGTATAGCCCAATGCCAGCGTAAGTGCTGTTATTAAGTGCACACTGACCCTTTAATAGCAATCGCACACCAATTTTTTTTAAGTTCTCCTTTTATTTTTATGTTGGCTCCTTCAACACCTTTCTCTCCTTGGCTGCACTGGTCTGGAGGCTTGATTGAAACCATGCAGCCAAAGGGATTAATATGCTGGCCTGCTTGTTGCCAATACTGAAGTCGGCTCTGAGGGACAGAGCATCCAGCACCAGGCAAGAAGGAGCAGCTCAGAGATCCAGTGGAGACCACCCGACCTGATGTGCCAACACTGATCCAGTGTTAACAGGCAGGTATTGGGCCCCAATTATTAATGGCCTCACTGGTCTGGGTGGCAGGTGTGTGTGTGTGTGTGTGTGTGTGTCTGTCCAACCTAAACCATTATGGATCATCCTCACTAAAACCGAGCTCTAGGGACTATATGCGCCTAGTCTGCTTGTTTTATTTCAAAAAAAAAAAAAGACAGCTTCTGTAATATCCCCGGTTTCAAAATTTGACCAAGTTGCAGTCAACATTCAGGACTGGGATGAGGAATAAACTGGACTGAATTGGTGACATGAGGGAGGAGAGTGGGACGGCAACAGATTGTTCTTTAGAACTGTGGCACCAAAAAGAGGGACTGACACCTCCAACGAGGTATGCGGGATGGAAGGGGTCACTTGTAACAAAAGCAAACTTTGTTGAATAAAACAGATGTAACAGACTATGCAGTTGCTACTAGTATTTTTTATATTTAGTTTTTGTTGACTGGGTCAGTGTACTAGGCAAATCCTGTCTATTTTCAGGCACGACCCAGGGAGGGAGACAGATGAATGCCAACTGACCTTGAACCAGATGAAACTGGTGGTGGTATTTTCAGTGAATGAGGAAATTTGCTAGGACATCGGGAAATTCCTACTCTTTTCGATAAGTGCCATGGGATCTTTAACATCCACCTGAACTACCACCAATCCAGGAAGTTGGGACCTCTGTTTAATGTCTCATCCGAAAAGCGGAAGTAGTTAGTACAGTAGTCTGTCTCAACAAGTGTACATCTTTAGGATGCAGCAGGAAAATAAGCTTGAGCCCCCTGCCACTTTAGCTACTACAGTAGTAGTTACTTCCAGAATGAGCACGTGCCATTATGAAATTCGCTGAACTAATCCTTAGTACTTTAACAACTACACTGATGACTCCCTCTTTTCTACACTGTTGCTGTGCTGCTGTTACTTATCTGGTTCCCTACCTGCAGTATGGAGTTACTAAAACAAGCGTACCTGGCATCAATCCCCCTGCATTTGCTACTGGTTTAGCTAGAAAGATTACGGTCCGTGTATATACCACTCTCCTGCATGGCTGACTTAATTGTTTAACTGGATATACTGCCTTCTTGTTTTTTTCTTGAATCAATTTTGCATGACTTGATTACTTAATTTCTACTTCCTAGAATATTACTTTAAACTGCTGCTACACCATCCTTTGCTGTGTGGATGGTCAGCGTTTACTATGGTAATAAATGTTATTATATAATGGCAAGAAAATTTCCTGGACTCTGATTGGTCAGTGTGTGCCAGAGACAGTGATATTACACAATAACATCACTGTGCTGATGAGCATATGGCTATGATGCCCCCCCCCCCAGAAACAACATATACACTGTCTCACTAAAACTCTACTAAAACATTTTATTTTTGTTTTGTATAACATCGAGCCATTGTATAATTGCAATAAGGCACTCCAAGGTTTGTGTTATCTTGTGTGTCTCCGCTATCTTGGGGTTACCCTTGACCAGGAGTTAACCTTCAAACCCCACATAGGTGTCCTAACAAAATCTATCCACCAGAGACTGGGCTTGCTATACCGCCTTGGGAACTCCCTCTCTGGAGAAGCACGCAGAACCACTGCCAACTGCAACCTCCTCCCCTCTTTACTGTGGCTCTCCTTTATTACAGTCCCTCAGAGAGACAAAGCTAACCAAGCTCTTCCACCGACCATCAGACTGTTTTCGCTTTCAAGAACTCACTCCTCCTTCTAGGAGTATCACTGCTAAGCTCTTTAGACTCTTCACTGGCCGACACTCAGGCATAAACTATCCTTTTCCCTGCCTGCCTTTCCTGCAAACTCCTCTCCATTCACTACCCACCTCACCTTAGCGACTTGCTTACCCTTCACAAACTCCAGTCTACTTCCAGTCAACTCCTGAACATACCCCGCATCCGCACCAATCAAGGAAAAGGCTCCTTCCAGTTAACTGCCCATTTCCGGAACTCGCTCCCCTCTTCCCTGCTTGACAAACCCTCTCTCCTCTTTCAAGGACGGTCTTAAAGTCTACCTCCTTGAACTGAGCCACTGCTGCTGCAACCGATAGATAAGCACCCTATCCCTAACGAAATATGGTTACCTACAAATCCTTGGCTCCCTGTGTACCAACTAACCTCTATTAACTGTTACCTCTGTACAAACTGTGTTATGTTCTTTTCTGAATGACCCATGGACTTATGTACCTCCCCCGGGCAATGCAATTTCCCTGAATATGTTACTTGCTCTGTCTCTGCCTTACTGTTACCCAACCTCCTGTACAAATTGTATATCTATTTTTGAAGCTGTATACTGTACCTAATGTAAAGTTGGTGGTGTACTCACCCCGGGTCACCCCTGAAAAAGGGACCTCCGGTCTCAGTGGATTTACCTGGGAAACAAAATCTAAATAAATAAATAGAATTATGTAATAACGTCACTCCTGGTGTGGTGAAGCACTCTGCTTCACCTCGGCTTCAACCCCACCCCCCAGGAGTGACATTATTACACGATCACACCTTGCTGTGCCTTATTGCTTAATAAAGTATAGATAATCTACTTATATTGTTCATATCCATTTAAAATATTATACCTCCTGTTTTTGGTTTTTTTTTAAGCTAGTACCCTCAAAACTCATTTAGTACCCCTGAAATTTTTAACACGGGTACACTGCACCCTCTGTTATGTGGTTGCGTTGGGAAGACTAGTTCAGAGTGTCTATCCCTGCTGCCATGACGGACCAATTTATACAACTTTCACTAAGCCAAATTAAAATGCTATGGTTTTCAGCTTCCCAGTTACTAAGGGACCTTGAGCAATCACTTCACTTCCTCCCCTATGCTCAATCGTTTACTAACCTCCCTTAATCTTGCTTCCGCTCTGTACATTGCTGATGGCTACTGTCTGTTGCAGTCGTTGATGGCTGCTGCAGTCCGACTGCGTTGCAATACACAGAAATATATTACAGATACTCATAAAATATGATGTAATTCATTTCCTTACAGTCGGATGCAAATTATGCAAACGACGGTGTTCACTGACAATTAGTTTAGGACCAAACTAAACAAAAATGCAACGCCCACAAAAGTAACATGCGATTACTATAACCAATGCAAGCATTAAGTAGGCAAGTTATGTCCCATAATACAGAACAACCACACTACAGCAAAGGCAGCAACACCAGGCCGGAGACACCAAGGAGTACGTGACCGCTACCAGGAAGAGACTAGGGCAGCGAAATGCTTCACTATCTCGATCAGCCCGAGCAGCGGCTTCTCCACGCCGCCCCGGTAGCGGGATGGAATCCCCGGTCCGCCACCCATTTCCACACTCACCCTATTATTACCCAGAGCCAGCAGGTTCCTCAACATTTTGACACGCTGCTGCTCCTTCACTCCTGTGAACCGCACAAGGGCACTGGAACAAGGAAACGGAAGTAACCAGAAGCTCTGCTAGTATTCCCACAAAGCTGCGCGCCACTGACGCAGTTAATTTCGTCACAGACAATGACGAAAGCCTCAGAAAACGTGATTTGATTGGGTGAGATTGGTCATGTGGAAATATTGGGGGGAGGAGAGGCTGCTGTTTTTAGTAACTGTTGATGGCTGCGCTGGTGTAGGCAGGTGTGCTCCAAGCAGGCTATGGTGTACAATTTTAAGGGGGGGCGGGTGGCAAATAGGATCTGAACTGCTTCCTTTTTCCATGAAAACTAACAATAAAATACTGAACCTTTCTGTAATTTTATTCATAGGAGTCGAAACTAGAAGGACTGGTCACTAGTACTTGTTTGCATCCCAAGGACAATACAACTTAACAGGCTCTGGGCGGGTATGTGGGTGTCTTAGGGAACAATGCATGGCATTTGTATTTACCTTGCATGCCAACAACCACAGTCATGAGATACAAAAGTTATATGTGACAGCCAATGAGGCAACAAACACGGTACTGGTATAATTATATTGTCTGGCTGGGAGCAGTGAGACCACTTGTGTGCACATCTAATATCCCTGGCTACACACCTGGATGGTTGTGGTTGTATCTCACAACCTCTCAGCATTAAAAATCATACCACTGGCTCTTCGAAATTCATAGTAAATGGCCAGAATGCGGCGCTTTCTTATTTTAAAGAATGAGGGCAGGATTCTCAAAGGAAATGCACTTGACAGCTCAGGCGCAGTGGAGATGCGCAGAGCGAATACTGTGGTATTCATAGAGGATGCATGGTGGCATGCCCCTGGTGCATCCCTCTGTGAATACCACCCCAGGCTGCGCCGGCACATCCCCCAGGTCTGGCTGGGAAACCAGTGGGCAGCGCATCTCACCATGCACTGCAACCAAAACTGCTATTCAGAGGAGACAGCATGCAAATGGAGCCATTACACATGCAAGGCACAGTTGGGCCATTTGCATTGCGCTTGCAGGGATGCACCCGGCAAATGTGCTGGGCTCTCTGCAGGGGCTGTGCCCCCACCACCAATCAACGACGCCCCGGTTGGCTAGCAGCATCCCTTGCCCACAGTCCCGTACCAATTGTACAGTGCCCAACACAACCCTGGTGGTCTAGAGTACTCCTATGCCTGTCTCCCCATTAGTATGGACACCCAGAAGAACCTCTGGCTGTGATGTGGACTGCCCTGCCTGCCCCAACCCAAGTGCAGCAGCTATAGAATGACCATCATCTCCCTAATGGTCCAGTGAACCCCAGGCACCCCTCCACACCCTGCTCCCCCCATCCCAGCTAATGCCTCATGTCGGTGGGCGGCACATCCCACCTGCAAACTGCCTTGGCCACCCACCGACTGTGCTGCCATGGAATGACAGTGTACAGTATGTCTGTAAGCCCATTGGTAGCCCCGTCGACCAACGGGCTTGCAGTGTGTACTGTACACTTTCATTCACAACTATGTGATAGGTCGGTCACAACGTTGTGAATGAAAGTGTACAGTACACACTGCATGCCTATTGGTCGACAGGAGCAACCAATGGGCTTACAGGCATACTGTCATTCAGTGGCAGCACAGGCGGCCGTGGTGGTTTGTGGGTGGGATGCGCTGCCTGCCAATGTGAGGCATTAGCAGGGACGGGGGTAGTGGGGGGGGTCCACTGGACCACCAGGGAAATTATGGTCGTTCTACGGCTGCTGCGCTTGGGGCAGGAAGGGGGTCCACATCACTACCAGGGGTTCGGCTGGGTGTCCGTACTAACGGGGAGACACAGAAGAGGTCCCAGAAGACTGGAGAAGGGCTCATGTGATCCCGCTCCACAAGAGTGGTAGCAGGGAGGAGGCAGGGAACAACAGACCAGTCAGTCTTACCTCAGCAGTGGGCAAGATTATGGAGACACTCCTTAAGGAAAGGATAGTGCAACACCTGGAATCCATAGGAGCACAGGATTCAAGACAGCATGGGCTCACAAAAGGAAGGTCCTGTCAAACTAATCTCATAGATTTCTTTGACTGGGTAACCAGAGTGGTGGACCAAGGGGGAGCAGTTGATGTTGCCTACCTTGACTTCAGCAAAGCTTTCGATACTGTTCCACATAGAAGATTGATTAATAAGCTGGGTGGGTAAGACGTTGGTCAACTGGGTGGCAAACTGGTTGATGGGCAGAAAACAGAGAGTGATGGTAAACGGTATACAGTCAGAAGAGATGCAAGGCACAAGTGGGGTACCTCATGGATCAGTCCTGGGGCCTGTCCTCTTCAATATCTTCATCAGTGACATTGCAGATAGACTGGAGGGTAAGGTTTGTCTGTTTGCAGATGACACCAAGATCTGCAACAGAGTAGATGTTCCAGATGGTGTGGGCAGAATGAGAAGAGATCTGGATAAACTATCAAAATGGTCAGAAGAGTGGCAACTGAGGTTTAACGCAAAGAAGTGCAAGATCTTGCTCATAGGGGAGAGAAACCCTGAAGCTACCTATAGGCTGGGAGGGGAGTTGCTGGCAGTCACAAGGGAAGAAACAACTTGGGTGTCATCATCACTGATGACCTGAAATCATCCAAGCAGACCTCTAAAGCAGTAAGTAGGCTAGAGGGATGTTGGGGTGTATTAGTAGGGGTATCACAAGTCAGAAGAGGGAGATAATAATCCTTCTTACAAGACACTGGTTAGGCCCCATCTGGAGTACTGTGTGTTGTACTGGCGGCCACACCTTCACAAGGACATTAACCAAATTGAAGCAGTCCAGAGAAGGGCAACCAAAATGGTGCAGGACTGCATCAGAAAACATATGAGGACAGATTAACTGAACTCAATATGTATACCCTAGAGCAAAGGAGGAGGGAGGTGATATGATTGAAACATTCAAACACCTTAAGGGCATTAATAAGGTGAAAGAGTCTAACATGTTTCAATATAAGAAAAATAGTAGGACAAGAGGACACAGCATGAGATTAGAGGAGTCCGATTAAGGGTAACTTGAGGAAGTTCTTTTTCGAGAAAGGGTGGTGGATGCATGGAACAGCCTACCTCAGAAAGTGGTGGATATGAATACAGTACAGGGCTTCAAACAGGCATGGGATAGGCATAAGGGAGCAATGCAGATGAGTATGAATAGATAGGCCATTGACAGAGCAAAGGCCTGGCACATTCATAAGACAGAAAAGAAATGTGCAGACTGGATGGGCCTTGTGGTCCTTATCTGCCATCAAACTCTGTGTTTCTATGAGATGGGCATGGGGACACTAGACCACCAGGGATGTGTGGGGCTTCGAGAATTGGTACAGGACTGCGGGCAAGGGGGGACACACAGGACTGCCAGGGTGTGAGGCTGCCATGCTGCTAGCTGCAGTATGGCAGCATGCCTGTGGGTAGCTACCCACATAAGTCTAGTGTTACTGGCCTTATCTTTCAGCGGTGCATTCCTGGACATGCCCAGGGGATGCACTGCCAATATGGGCTGTGAATGGGGCTGTGCCTGGTATGTATGTGTACGCCTCCTTCACAGTCCCTCCAGATGCACCACATATCATTACTGGCTTCATGCGCTGCATCTGTGATGCGCTGGCACATTGGGGTTGCAGCAGCACATCGGACCCCTTACAGAATTGCCTTTTGGTGTATGTCGGGGATGCGCCAGTGCATCTCGGATGTGATGAGTGCATCCCTTTTGTGAATCCTGCCATATATATTTACAAATAGTGATCCCCATGTAGTTGGTGTTAAGTAATGTTTCTATCAAGCAATTTTCTAACATTTATAATAGCTCCAGCATTAATTTTATTTTGAAAAGTGTCACCCAGAAAGACACACTGAGCTACTAATAGCTTGTTTCCAGCCAGGTGCATCCTGGGGAAGGGGATACAATATTGAATACAAGAACAATAGAGAAAAAAAACAAGCGCTAAGACCACAGAACTAGAAAAAGACTAAGAATGGCAATGCCCTCGGTGATGTCTAAGCAGCAGTGTGTAAAAGCGACTGCCATCTTTTTTTGGAGGCAGAACAGTGCCAAACATTGTGCTAAATGCATTACCGGCGCGGTTATGCAGCAGAGGAATGCTAATGAAAGAGATCAATCGGGTGCAATCTGCATTACTGGGCCAAGGTAGCACTGCAGTTTTTATGAATGATTTAACATGTACAGGGTGATTTTAGTATGTGATCTGCTGCATGTGTGTGGGGGGTTATTTAAACACTATACCAAGACAGGGTGTGGGTTATGCTAGGTTACTACTCCTTGGTGAAAACTTTTTAAGCGTGGGTAAATCGCATTACCACACCCTGGAGTGGTGTGTGCGATTATAATGTACCCGTTTTTGGTGACAAACAAAAAATAAACTTGTTTTTGTATTTGTATTATTTTAATGGCATTTTATTGCTCAGCCAGAAAAAATAGTTTTGTGTTGCTATGGACACTGTTCCTGTCTCAAGGGGTTGGTTTACATGAACATGGGACAAAGTCTGCTGTGATTTAGACAAGTTACAAGGTGTCTGCCTTTCCACCCAGATGGAGATAGCTGGTTAAGGTTTTTTTTTTTATTTTATTCTTTGAGAGACAGGTGGAGGCAGCTCCTCATAACTGTCTAACTCACAACAGACTTTGCACATTAATGTAAAGCAGCCCGTTATGCCAGGCACTGCTTCCAAAGCAACACCATGTAGTGAGGAGATCCGTGTTGCAGGAAGCAGTAGTAGTTGCTTGAGGAGTTTTTGTTTTTTTTAATTTTTTTGTCTATTTACACTGATGGAAGACACACAGAGGGGGACTGCATGCCAGAGATACTGGGGAAACAGCAGAGAAAGAGCGGGAGTGAAGAGCGAGCGAAATGTGAGGTCGGTTAGGTACAGTGCTGTCTCTTAATGACAGAGCTACGATTTTATTTAACAAGTATGTTGCATTAAAAAAAACCTAGTGAACAGGAAAGAGTGGACAGAGTGAAAGAAGTCACGCGACGGTGCAAGTGGCCAAATCAGAGGATTTACAATGACTAAAGGGTGCCAGCCAGCCAATCAGGAAGCAGCATTTAGTGTCTATCCCTTTGCCCATTGTATAATACTGTTTTCAGCATTCATGATGCAAACCAAAATAAAGCTGTGTTCTAATGCATTTTATATCAATATTAGTCTTTGCATACTAGGTATAATATACATATTTACGTACTATTTATTGTTAATTATATGTCTGTATTGCTGTGGTGTGCCCCGTAATTATTTATTTATTTTTATTTCGTTTTTTTGTTGACCGGGTAAGTGCACTAGACAGATCTGCCTATTTTCAGGCACGACCCGCGGGAGGGGGATACAGATGAATGCCAACTGACCTTGAACCAGATTAAGCTGTTGGTGGTATTTTTAGTGAATGAGGGAAATTTTGGCCAGGGCACCAGGGAAATTCCCCTACTCTGTGTGGGGGCGCTGCTGGACCATGGATTCGTTCATGGGACCCAGTCATTCTGCTGGTATACCTGCAGGAGAGCAGAGCTCAGCTCCTGCAGGTCCAGCCTTGGAGCCTGAAGTACTGAGGACATCTGACCATTTTCTTGATATGCTTGTGGATCTTGCTGTATCAGATGAATCTTTACCTGCTCAGTCTGCCCCTGCATCGTCAGATTTTTGCCTGCCGATGAACTTTGGTTGAAGTCCCTCCTTGCTGCACATCAGGACCAGGTGCTCGCTGTTGTTGATGCCTTTAGCCCCTTAGTCAGCCTCTCCTGGGACACGGACTCTGTCTCCAGAACTTGGGGATGTGGAGGCTCTTCCTGCTTCATACGGATGCGTACCTTTGGGCTCCTTGGAGGTGAAGAGTCGGCAACAATCTTCTGTTGCACCGGTCCTACCAGTGTTGCACCATGCTCAGTTTGAGTTTTAGGTTCCTGCAAATTGAGCAGTGCCTTCTCCCCTTTGAACTTGGCGGCGACTTTTGCCTGGTGAACTTATGAGCACTATGTATCCTAGACCGGTGTTTCACCCACGCGCAGACTGTCTTGCCTGTGTTGCCTCCTCCCGCTCTGTTGCCTTGTTCTAGCCCACTACCTGCCTCTTTGGAGGCCTCCCTGCGAAGTGTGGGTTGGAAGCCAGGCATTTCGGGGCATTGGATACCTGACCCTGCCCACAGCCCGATACCTGGTTGTGGAGGGCAACAGTCCCCTTTGATAAATATGCCTCCACCTTTGCCTGGTAGCCCGGATTTGGATTTACGTGCTGAGGATGTTCAGCATCCTGCATTGGATACTACTCTGCTGGCTAAAGTTCCTTCTTTCCCTCCTCTTCGGTGATGAAGGCCCTAGCTCTAGGGGACCAGCGTGGGTGATAGAATGGACATGGATGTCCCGCCCCTGACCCTCCTCCAGGCCTTCTCCTGACCCTGGGGACAAAGCTAAATCTACTTGGGAAGAATTTCATAGAAGGAATACAACGATGGAATGCGGTCCACCTTCAGCATATTGGGGGTCTTGATGTAGCTCCAGACCGTCTCTATGTGGGAAAGTCACTTTTTGAAAGGATCTTTGTTTTTTTTTACAAACAAAATATTTGCATTGATTCATGTATCAGGTTCGTCCTTATATGACATTAGTTTTCAAAGCAATAGGGGATTAGATTAATTCTGGACAAAGTATGATACTCTTAAATACACTGAGTTGTGGCTACCATTTCGGGCTATCCCACTTACTAGACCGTCTATTAAAAATGTCGCCATTTTGTTTAGGAATGAGAATGTAGCAGCTAAGTGATATTGCGCATTGGTTAGCTAAACGCTGTGATGTCTTGGGGTTGCCACAGCCTATATTTGACTCTGAACACTTGTGGACTGGTGGTTGGCATTATAGGGTGAGACTTAGAAATACAAATGTGGGTCCCATACACTTGCCTAATAGTTTGTTTTTAGGTAGGGAACGGGGGCGTTGCTTCTATGTGGGGCAGCCTCGTACCTGTTTTAAATGTGGCTCCCCTTCCCATCTCAGTGCTGCCTGTGATAGACTACGATGTTCCCATTGTTTATCTTTTGGTCATGTTAACATAGAAACATAGACTTTGACGGCAGATAAGGACCGCTAGGCCCATCTAGTCTGCCCATTTCCCTAACTACAGGATAGGCCGCAGATCCTAGTTAACCAACAGTCTATATCTTCCTGCCCCCCACAAGAATTGCCTAATGTCTGTCCCATGCATTCTTGAATTCTCCCACAGTTTTAGACTCCACAACTTCCTCAGGAAGGCTGTTCCATGCATCCACTACCCTCTCTGTGAAATAATACTTCTCACATTGCTCCTGAACCGCCCTCCTTCTATCTTTAAATTGTGTCCCTTGTTCTTGCAAGTCTCTTTTTCTGAAAGATGCTACCTCTTGGACTTTGATGATTCCTTGAGGTACTTGAAAGTTTCTATTATGTCCTCTCCTTCTTTCCTCAAGCGATACATATTAAGCTCCTTTAGTCTTTCTCATACGGCTTCTCTTGCAGACCCTGCACCATTTTAGTTGCCCTCCTCTGGACTGCCTCTATCCTGTCTATGTCCTTGCGGAGATGGGGTCTCCAGAACTGAACACAGTATTCCAGATGGGGTCTCACCAACTGTCTGTACAGAGGGATAACAACTTCCTGTTTTCTGCTGCTGATGCCTCTCCCATACATCCCAGTATACCCCGCCCTCCCTACTGCCTTCTCACATTGCTTGCTAACCTTAAGGTCATCTGATATGATTATCCCCAGGTCCCTTCCTGTTTTGTTGTTGTTACTACCTCCCCACCCATTGTGTATTCTTCCCTGTTCTTGTTTCCCAGGTGCATTATTTTGCACTTTTTTGCATTGAATCCTAGCTGCCATATGTCTGACCATTCCTCCAACCTTGCCAAGTCCCTTTTCATCCTTTCCACACCTCCTTGTGTATCAACCCTGTTGCAGATCTTTGTGTCATCTGCAAAAAGGCATACTTTTCCTTCCAGTCCCTCTGCAATGTCACTGATGAAGACATTAAAAAGGACTGGACCCAATACTGAACCCTGCGGTACCCCACTAGTAACCACCCTTTCTTCAGAGTGGACTCCATTTACAATTACCTTCTGTGTCCTGTTGTCCAGCCAATGTTTTACCCAGGCTACCACCCTGGGACCCACTCCCAGGCTGGTTAATTTGACTAATAATCTTTTGTGGACTGTGTCAAATGCCTTGGTTAAAGTCTAGGTAGGCCATGTCCACAGCCCTCCCTGGTCTACTACTTGGTCACCCAGTCAAAGAAATCTATTAGATTCTGCTGACATGACCTTCCCGCTGTGAACCCATGCTGCCTTGGATCCTGTGCTCCACTGACCTCTAGGTACTCAACTATTCTTTCCTTCAAGTGACTCCATTATTTTCCCTACCACAGAGGTCAGACTGACAGGTCTGTAGTTTCCTGCCTCTGTCTTGGTCCCACTTTTGTGAAGGGGAATCACATCCGCCTTCCTCAGTCCTCGGGTACCACACCATCCTCCCATAATTTATTAAAAGAGTAGCCAGTGGTTTCACTAGTTCGTTCCTTAATTCTTTTAGAATTCTGGGTGAATTCCATCAGGACCCATTGCTTTGTCCACCTTCAGTTTTAGGAGTTCTTGCAGAACCCTTTCTTCTGTGAAAGGACTGGGATCGACCCCCTATCAAGAGTGCTTCTGTTAATGGATTAGGCACTTCCCCTCCTCTTTTGTGAATACTGAGCAGAAATATTCGTTCAGTATTCCTGCTTTTCACTGTCCCCTCTGCCCACCCACCGTTCATTCTATTCAGCCTCACTATCCTCCTTTGTCTTTCTACGCCGCTGATGTACCTATAAAAGGTTTTATCCCCTTCTTAACTGAGTTGGCTATCTTTTCCTCAGTTTGGGCCTTGCTATTCTGACTTCCTCCCTGCTTCTTTCTGCCTTAACTGGTACAGCTCTCTGTCTTGCTCCTTCTGTGTTTCCTTATACTTCCGAATGCTATCTTTTCTTCCTGACTTTCACAGCCACCTCTCTTGAGAACCATAGGGCTTTTTCTTTCATTTTGATTTGTTTATTTGCTTCACACAAAGCGTTTGTTGCCTCTGTGATGGCAGTTTTGATAATTCTCATTGTTGCTCCACACCTCCTTCTAGCCTGTTTGCTAGTGCTTTTCTGAGGCACTCTGCCATCTTGCCAAAGTCAGCCTCCAAAGTCCAGTACCCTCACTTTGTATGGCTTGACTGTAGCTAAGTTTAACGTGAACCACACTGTTTGATGGTCACTTGTCCCCAGATGACAACCCACTTCTAGATCTGAGATCCTCTCACTGCCCCTGCTTGAGAGCACGGGGTCTAAGATTGCTCCCTCACGAGAGTGGGTTCCGAAACTGTTGTCTAATGCCTGCCACCTGTAGGGCATCAAGAATGGCCCTGTCTTTGGATGTGGCTGCAGCAATGTGCTCCAGTTAACATCTGGCATATTCAGGTCTCCCATCAACAGTATCTCCCTTTCTCTGCCATTCTAAGAATGCCTTCCATCATATCCTTGTCCATTCCTTCCCTGACATGGGGTCTGTACACAACCCTGTGCGGATTGTGGTGCCTCTTTCCAGTCTCCAAGGTGACCCACAGTGCCTCCTCTCCTCCCTGTTTACTCTTTTTGTTCAGTTGCTTTATCCTTCCTTTACATGAGAGCTACCCTCCCCTCTTCTCCCTGCCTGTCTCTCCTGTAGGTTATATACCCTGGTATGTTAACATCCCAGTCATGGCTTTCTGTACCATGTTTCTGTGACTGCTACGATATCCAGGCATCCCTCTTCCATTAAGGCCACCAGCTCAGGGAGCTTGTTGCTCAGACTACGGCATTGGTACTCATTACCTCCATTTCCTGATGGCCTTACCACCTTTTGCCCCATCCCTGACCTTCTTGCCATTGTCACTTTTTCCATTTACCCCAGCCCTTCTCCCTATCGACACCTCCATGTTGGTGTTTGCCACACTTACTACTGTGTGATTGTTTGGGGGCTAGGATTTTCCTGCTCCTTTCCAGTGCCTCCCCCTTGGCTAGTTTAAAAGCTTGCCAATGAAGCATTTAAACCTATCACCTAGGATCCTGGCTCCCTCCCGAGCAGATGCAGCCCATCATGCCAGTATAGGCTTGCATCACTCCAGGTGGACCCCAGTCCCCAATGTAGCTCAAATCCCTGAGCTCCACACCAGTTTTCAACCACTGATTGAATCCATGGCACGAACACCCTAGCTCTCCTATGCCATAGATGGGTAGCACCTCGAGAAGGTTACCTTGATGCATACTTGACCAAGGCCCTCCCCAATCTCCACAAACTTCTTCCTGCACTTCCCTAATCCCTTCTAGCATGTGTCATTTGTCCCCAGGTGGACAATGACATCCAGCTCCCTCCTCTGTGCAGCTGCTCCTGCAATCCTGGGATTCGTCCCTGTCCCTCCAAGCCATGGCGCCAGGCAGGCACCTTACCTCCTCTCCCTTCCTTGCCCAGTTCTACCTTCCTAACAATGGAGTCCCCACCAGGAGTTGTTTCCTTCCCCTGCAGGGTCCCCTGCCACCCTCCTGTGGGTCTCCTTTGTGGAGGTTCCCAGCATCCTCCTTGGTCTCCACTGTGGGTGCCTCCATAGAGGAACCACACTTTGCAAGAATGGCATAGGAATTGTGGAGAGGTACAACTGGAGGGATGCGCCTCTGTTCCACCACCCTCACCTCCCTGAGCCACTGTGGTCCAACCGCCTCTTCTTGGCAACCTCTGAGGCAATGGCAGTGGCACTGGTGGTCCCTTGGATGGAAGAGGAGGTCCCACAAATCCTGGCCAACTCAGCCTGGAGATGAGCAACCTCCTCCCTCAGCCCAGAGAGGTGCCTGCAGATGGGACAACACTGCATCCTCCAGAACATCTCCCGGAAGACTGCTGCTCCACAGCCACTGCACTGCACCACTCCAATCATGTCTTATTTCTGGCCCTTAACTGTTTCCAACCTTACTCTTTCCTCTTGTTTTTCTTTCTCTTACTTTCTGCCTGTGTGCCTTTAAGCTCCTGATTGTCCTGTTCTGAGACAAGAATATTCTATATTTCTCAGTAGACCACTTATTTGTTCAGAGGCAGACCTCCAGCAGCTAGAGGGGCCGGAGAGCTACTCTTGCCCTTCTAGGATGGTGGGTCCTTGGTGGTTCTGTGATCACTCACTTCCTGCCCCTAACAGGAAGTTCCTGTTGTCAGTCAAATCCTGTGCCTATAAAAATAGAACTAGCTTTGGGTGGCGGGGTGGGGGAGGAAGGAGGGCAATATAGTCCCAGCAGAGAAGTTCAGTCACACAGCAGTCCTTCTCCTGGTGTCTTCTGCCAAGCTATTAGCAGAATCTTTCTAAGGCAGTCTTTAAATGTAGCTTCCTTCTAGCTGCCACCCTCCTACTTACCAGATCTTTCTACAAGTAATTTAAACCTCACAGCAGTTAAGTCCTTTCAGTCACCTGAGATTTACACCTAGATGACTTTTCAGTTACCCATTCAGTTCAGTTAACCCAAACACACACTTTTTTTTTGTTTTGTTGTATGTTAGTTTTTAACCCTAAATTAAAGGTCCAAATACAAAAGTTCTTCTACTTTAGTCCCAGCAGAGAAGTTCAGTCACACAGCAGTCCTTCTCCTGGTGTCTTCAGCCAAGCTATTAGCAGAATCTTTCTAAGGCAGTCTTTAAATGTAGCTTCCTTCTAGCTAAGCCACTCCCCCTACTTACCAGATCTTTCTACAAGTAATTTAAACCTCACAGCAGTTAAGTCCTTTCAGTCACCTGAGATTTACACCTAGATGACTTTTCAGTTACCCATTCAGTTCAGTTAGCCCAAACACACACTTTTTTTTGTTTTGTTTTGTATGTTAGTTTTTATACCCTAAATTAAAGGTCCAAATACAAAAGTTCTTCTACTTTAGTCCCAGCAGAAGTTCAGTCACACAGCAGTCCTTCTCCTGGTGTCTTCTGCCAAGCTATTCCATGTTAGGCGAGCTGGTTCAGTTGCTTTTATCCTTCCTATGCTAGTGCAGATTGTACTTCTGAACTAAAGGTAACCTGTGTGAAGACCTAGGTCATGGTTTTAGATCCTGTCCTTGAGCTTCCCATAACAGGGAAGATAGCCGGATCAAGATGTGATCCTTCTTAATGCCCAGAAAAGGATATTACTACGGTGCAATCCCTTTCTTCGCATGTTACAGTAGTCACTGGTCTCCCTATATGCCCTGATATTGGGTGCCTGCTCCTCAGTCAGTGGTTTCAATATCTGAACCTTCCTCTGAGCCTCCTTTACAGGAAGTTCCACCGGTTGTACAGGACCTTCCTTTACGCCCTCCCCTTCTTTCTATTGTCCTCGGTTCCTGCTGAACCTGTGCCTTCCCTGACAATCCTCTGGATAGCATTATTATGCCCCCACCTGAACCTAGTGTTCAGGCAAAGAAACGGGCCCAAAAACAGACTACAGGTAGGGCCAAATTGGCTAAAGCGTCTTCTCCTGGTGGCTCTGTTCCCTTAAGTAATACATTTGAGGTCCTGTCCCATCACACTCAGTCTTCCAATATGGAAGCTGATTCTGACACCTCCTCACAACCTATGGTATCCTCTGATTCTGAGAATGATAAATCAAAGGAGTTGCCTATGGATACTCGACCCTCGCAGTCAGGGATGAGACCCTGGAAAAGCACTAGAAAGGGAAGGGTTACTTGATGTTGACTTATTTTTATTTCGACCCTTTATCTGATTCTCTTTCATGGCCATGGCATTTCATCTCACTGTAGCCACCCTCAGTGTAAACAGTGTGAAAAATGCTCGTAGGCACCTGATTACTTTTCAACTTTTTAGTGATTTGGCGTGTGATATTTGCCTTATTCAGGATACTCGTCTCAATACCCTTTCTTTGGTTAATATGGCCAAACGGCTTTGGCGATGGGGTCCTTCTTTTTTTTCTTTGGGATTAGACACATGTAGTGGTGTTGGGGTGTTGTTTAGGGTGATGGATTTCATGTTACCAAGTTGATTGAACTGCTTATGGGACAGGCCTCAATATTGGATTTTACTTATTTACATTACACTTGGAGATTAATTGATTTATGCACAGTTACGAAGAAAGGTCGAGTGGATCTCTTTCATGAGATGCAGCCTTTTTTTTTTTTTCACATCACGCTTTATCATATGGGTGGTGACTTTAATTGTGTAGTGCATAAATCAGATCGGGGGTCTTGGACTGATAAGGATTTCTGTGATACACATTGTCTCAATCACATTATTGACCAGGGTTATTTACAGGATGTTTATAGGGTTTGTCATCCTACTGGTGGATGTACTTTTTTTAAGGGCTCCTTGTCCACTAGGATTGATTTTCTTTTTGTCTCTGCAGCTTTAAGGGTGACTATGGCTCAAACCATTCCAGTGGAGATTTCAGACCATAATGTGGTAACTGCCAGTTAGGGGTAGGTCCTCATGCTAAACTGGGGCAGGGATATTGGATACTGAATTCTTTACTGCTACTTGATAGGTTTTTGGCCCAAGTTCACGATTTGTTGAAAGCTCGTATGTCACTATCTGGACTTTCCGAAGATTTGTTAGATTGGTGGCTACTCACTAAATCTGAAATCTCTGCTTTGGCTAGGAGGATGTCTAAATATGCTGCAGTCACTAAATATAAGAGATATTTGTCTTTACCTATGCAGTTGGAAACTTTGTATTCAGCTATACACTCACAAGGCTTCTCTTTGACTGCATGTGTACAGAATGTAAAAAAAGAAATGGCTGCATTACAGTATACTAGAGCTACTTCCCTGTTACATGAACATAGGGTTTGTTCTGCTAATAAATCTGCTTTCGGGGATGTTTTGGATTGTAGTCAAAGGCGTTCTGTGGATCGCCTTCTGACTGAAGTTGTGGATAGGTACTAGTTACACTGCATTTCCGGATGTCTTGCGAGCAGTTTCCTTGCATTTTTCAGACTTATATGCTGTATCTCCAGTGGATAACGCTGGTGTAGAACAATTCCTTTTCTCTCTCTATATTGCCCCATGTTCTGATATACTATTACAGGCTTCAGTTGCTCCGATTAGTGTTGATGAGGTTAAAAGGGAAATTTCCCATTTAATAATAACACGGCGCCTGGTATTGAAGGCTTGTCTGCAGAATTTTATAAAACCTGTAGTCCTTTGGTTTGTGATGTGCTCTCATTAGTGTTTAATTGGGTTTTGAAACATCACACTCTCGATTTCCATTTTTGTACTTCAATCCAGATTTTGTTATATAAGAAAGGAGATAGAACTTTACTTTCCAATTGGAGGCCTTTAAGTCTCCTTAATACGGATTTTAAAATTTTAATGGAAATATTGAATACCAGATTGTTGTCCATAGCTCCACACTTTATTTCCCTACACCAATCCTGTTCAGTACCAGGCCAATCTATCTATAATAATCTCCTTTTGCTTTGGGAACTAATAGAGCTTGGTAAAGTTGATGTTATAAAGGGTTTTTCTGTCCATGGATCAACAAAGGGCCTTTGATCAGGTCCCCATAGTTATTTGTTTAAGTTTTACGAATCTATGGAGTTCCTGACAGCTTTATAACCTGGATTGCTTTGCTTTATAGTTATGCTTATGCTATGCCCTTGGTAAATGGTTATTTGGGTTCCTATATCCGTATTCGCCGGGGTGAAAGGCTGCCCCTAGTCCATTGCTTTATGGTTTTAGTCTGGATCCGCTTTTATGTACAATTGCCCAAGATGTGCGGATTCTTGGTATTGCTTCACCTCATAGTACCCTAGAGGCCAAAATAACGGTTTATGCTGATGATGTCTGTGTCTTTGTTGCTGATTTGACCTCTGGAGATAAGGTGTTACGTCTATTTTCTAATTTTTGGATGTTGCAGGTTGTTCCTTTAATAAATCTAAGAGTTTTTTTATCCTCTGCATACTGCCATTCCTGAGGTTACGGGTTGCAAGGCGTTCCCTGTTATACTGGGCCTGGTCCGAATTTTAGGTATTGACTTTGGTAAAGGTGATAATGTTACTTAATTGGTCAGTAAAATTGAGGCAGTTCAATCCAGAATCAGATTATGGAAGTCATGGCAACAAACTAAACAGAAAAAGGTTATCATTACTAAATCTTTACTTCTCTCTCAATTTTTATACCTTAGTGCAGTATGCCCCATCCCTTCTGGTTTGGAAGTCACTTTATTGGGTCTTTTTTTCAAATTATTTGGGAGAGTTGCCTAAATCCATTAAAGGAGATGTGTTGAATCTTCCTATTGCACAGGGTGGTTTTGAATTGTGTGAATCGATTACTTTTACTATAGTATTTTTCATTGGAATTTACTAGACCTTAGTCGTCCACACTCTGTGTTATGGGTGATTTATGTGTATGGTTGGTTACCTAGATTGTCCTCAGAGTGGCCAGATTTGAGCCAGAAAAATGTACACCCTTCTAGTTATCCGACTTATGTCAGACCTGTGATATCGAAACTTAATAGATGGAAGTTACTTCTGGCCCATGTGTATTGCAAATCGCGCAAGTGTATTTTTGATGTCCTACAATCTAAAGCACATTCCATAGTCCCCGTTTTTAAGGATTTACCGGATGGTCATGTTGATAACCTCCTTAAAAGTTTGGTAGATAAACGGATTCACCTAGATTATGGGACGTTTTATGGCTTAGTTGTCATGGGCAACTCAGTGTTAGGGGGACTTTAAAGCATAAAATGGTTACTGAACATACTTGTGCGAGGGATACTTGCATTAATCAGGAGGAAACAATGTCCCATTTTTTTGTTTCCTGCCCCTTTGTGCAAGACTTCTGGACGATCCTTTCTGCCCATTGGAGCCAGCCTTTCTGGCATGCTGTTACATATCTGGAAGTTGTGGGAGGTTTTTTGATACATTCTACTTTGTTGGATGCAAGTGTAGTACAACTGCTGTTCACTATATGTTCAAGTTTCATTTATGGCAAGTCAGATGTCACCTTACTCTACGACAGTTATACCACTCAGCACTGAAGTTTTTCAACATATTGAACATGATTTGTTGTTACAATGTGATTCTGAACGCAAATGTTTGTCCAAAACTGTCTGGCTTATGAGGTGGAAAGAGGTTCCTTTTTTTAAAGACAAAATAGGTTGAATCATTCTGCTGTAAGAGAATTGAGTCTTGCTGATATTCTCTTTGTTATTTTTTTTTTTATTTTCCATGAATTGTATCACTGTTTTTCTGATTTATTGTTGTGTTTATTAATAAAAACCTTCCTCTTCTCTTTTCGAGAAGTGCCATGGGATCTTTAACTTCCACCAATCCAAGCAGATGGGACCTCGGTTTAATGTCTCATCCGAAAGACGGCACCTCAGCAGTGCAGCACCCCTCTCATGCTGCACTACAGTGTCAGTACTGGGATATTAACCCAAATGCCAGATGTGAATTAGCCATTGTGATGGGGATGGTGGCCCTCATTCAGTGTGCTATCCATTTCTTGTGGGTGGGCGTTGTAACATATGACTGTGATGGGAGGACTGCCACAAGAGCTGTGTTTGGGGGGTAGGGGTGTTAGGACTGGTGGGGTTTGGTAGCCGCAACAATGTCTGTGGTGAGGGTGGGCTAGGTAACATGTTGTGGGTGAGGAGGTTTAAATGTTTGAGGCTTGACTTGCATGGACTATAAATGTAGAGGCACAGATTGTTTTTGTCTGGGGGTGGACACTGTTCTTGTATGTGTGAGGAGGTTTGTCCAGGGTATGGGTGGAGTTCCAGCTCAGGGAGTTGGGGGGGGGGAGTTTAGGGGATGCTGTTCAGGGTAATTGAAGAGTGGTTGAGCTGTACTAACAGTTTCATGCCCAGAGGTGGGTGATACCTCTGCCTTTCTTTCGAGTTCTGTGGGTATTCGATTGAGGGTTACATAGTCCAGTGCACAGAACTCGAAGGAAAGACTAGAATGGCCCCCCTCGGCAGTGCCTAGCACAAGCGTGTCCAGCTAGCCCGTCCACATATTCGCTTTCCTCTAGAGATGCTTGTTCTTTCTCCTCCCTACCTGCTTGGGACTGGCAGCATTCTCTCACTGCCTCCACGCCTATGGAATCAGCTTCCCATGACACTTGCCACTCCACCACGCTGTCCACCATGAAATATCTACTCAGATCAGCTCCTTCTGCTACCTGCTCTTGTATTTCTGCGTCTCCCATCCCCCTCCTGCACCCTCTAGCTCCCCACTCTCCTGTCCCTCTCCCTGTCCCACTCTTGGTGCTTTATCCATATGCAAGGCTTGCTCCATGTACTGTCTTCATTTGAACATACTTATTGTATGTTCCATTGAAAGGTTTATAATCTGTATAGTCCTGTAACAGCACTTTGTTTTTACTCTACCTTGTCAATTTAATTTTCCTTGAAATGCTTATACTCACGGCCCAGATATTCAAACTGTGCCAGGTGTGGCATAGCTTGGGCGCAGCTCAACTTGGCTGCGCAGGGTGTGGCTCAGCGAGTTCAAAGCGAGCCACGCCTGGCGGTTCAGCAGCTTTGAATATTGCACCCTGGCCACCCCCACTGTGCATGCAGTGGCACCGCGCAAGCGCAAGTGGCCAGAGTGGAGCATGGAGAAGCGCTAGTGCAAGTGCCATTGCGCCATGCACAGCACCTGCGATATTCAAAAGGTGACATGCAAATGGGGCCATAATTTATGCAAGGCACACATGGGGCCATTTGCATGTCATTATGGTCCCATTTGCATCCCAAATGTACTGCAGGTATGCCGATCCCCGACTTGCGCTGGCACCTGCCAGGCAGCAGCTGTCAGGGACTGATGCCCCTGCAGCCCGATCGTGGGCATTTGTTAAAAATAATGTCCCCATCCAATATCCCTGGTGGTCCAGTGGACCGCTATGTGCCTGATCGCGGGCATCTGTTATAATAAACCCCTCCTGTCAATGTCCCTGGTGGTCCAGTGGACGAATGCTGCCGATCACGGAGTCTGTTTAAATGAACCCCGTCCAATATCCCTGGTGGTCAGTGGACGAATGCTGCCTGATCGTGGGCATCTGTTTCACAGAAACGTCCTATTACCTGGTGGTCTAGGGTACCCCCCCTCCCCACCTGCCTACTGAGTCCCACCGCCCGCTCCCCGGTCAGCTGGCGGGCGGCAGCACCGCACCGCCCGCCGCCCCACGGTCTCGCTGGCTGACACCTGGTAGGGCTGCAAGCCCATTGGCTCACGCCAGAACCACTGGCATGCAGCCCTACCAAGGTGTCAGTCGGGGGAGCGTAGGCGGTGGGGTGCCGCGCCCGCTGGCTGACCGGGGAGGGGCGGTGGACCAGTGGGCGGTGGGGAGGGGGCACCCTAGACCACCAGGGTAATAGGATATTTTCTGTGAAACAGATGCCCATGCATTGGGTAGCATTCAGTCCACCCGCGATCAGCAGCATTCGTCCACTGGACCACCAGGGATATTGGACAGGGACTTTTTAAACATATGCCAGCGATCGGGCTTGGGGGCGCCGCCAGGTACAGCCGAATTAGGTGGCCACCACAGAGGAGCAGCTGCCGGTTGCATCCTGCACGCGGCAACTCACCTGTGGGTGGCCATTAGTTGTTCCTTTTTTGGCTTAACTGTGCTGGTGCAAGTAAGATTGCAGATGCATGGCTCTGCACATCCCGGCTGAATATCGGGTTGCAGGTTATGCATGGGCACGCCTACACCTGTGCCTGCACATTACTGATGCACTCCGGCACATCAGGATTTATGCTACGACTCTTTCCTTTGACTAGCGTGCCGGGCTCATCAGTGGGTTGTGCATGGTGCAACACTGTTGCGCCATGCGGATCCCTTTGGAATATCTGGGCCTACATCTATATCCTGTAACAGTACACATTAATTGTTACTTTTTGAATTATGCTGTCTATGCCCTATTCATTTGTAAATAATTTTCCATGTATTTGTGTCTACCCCCCTGGGGTCGCACCTGGAAATGAGCCTTGGCTCAGTGTGCCTTTCCCAGTAACCCATTTTCAAATAAATAAAATAGGTTGGGGAGCCACTTTCAAGTGAGAACCAGCACCAAAAAAAGTTACACACGATGAAGCTGGCATGTGGTGGTTAGTTCATGGAAATACCTTTTGCTTGCATAACCGATACACTACTGTGTTGACGTGGCGCTTCTAGCACTGTTCTGCCCTCTAAAAGATGACACTGCAGTCAACGTACTTGCACTATAGGCACTGTCTTTCTTTCAAGTTCTGTGACCAGAAGTGCATGCCCAACTTAGTGGTGTATCTGTTATGTGAGCAAAGAGGTATTACTTAAAAAAGATTTTTTACTGGCTAAACACATCAGTGAACCCTTTTTTTGGAGATATGAAGCAATCTATTCCAGTGGAAATTACTGGGCAAAGTTAGCAATACAGGGTACAAATTCTGGGGCAGTTATACTGGGATTAGAAATAGGTGAGCTTCTGCTGCTGTTGTGGTGTGTAAACTGTGTCTTCAGGGATTGGTAGAAGTAAAAACAATAAAAATGCTGGGCTGGATTCAGAGAAGCCAAAGCAGGACACAAGGCAGCTTGCGTCAGAAAAAATGGTGCAAGTCACGGGATTGACATAGGCAGCCTGAGACATGCTGCAGGCTGCCTGCACCCAACTGGCATTCTATAAAAGCCTGGAAACCCCCTTGCGACATGGCTGCAGTGCTCTTTTTGGCAGCATTTGCACCCTATTCAGGTAGGGTGGCCATTACATCCACAAATGGGATTCAGAGACAACCACCAGTGAACATCTGTCAAAGACCAGTTACGCCAACAAAAAGGTGGTCTAACTGGTCTTTGCTGTTCACTGGAGGTTGCCACTGTGCCCCAGCCCCACAACTCCTGTAGGTTACAAACCCCCCATGGGCTCCGGGTCTCAGGCATGGCACGCACCAGGCTCGGTGTGTGGCACACTCCCAATGCCCAGACCCCTCACACACATGTCGAGGCCCCCCATGCCCCAGGGCATGATCGCCCCACCATCCCACGTAACCCCCTGGTAGTCTCAGTGGCCCCCCACCTCAGTGCGAGCTCGCCCCACCTCTGCCCCACCAGCAACTGGCACAGCCCTCCCTCACCACCAGGGCCAGTCGCCAAGTCACCTCGGCAGGTGTGTGTGTGTGCTGGGGGTGGGGGACCACTGGGCCACCAGGGCAGGTAAGGGTCCTCATCTGGGGGTCCTTGGCAAGGGGCTTGGGGCTGGCACCCACACCCGCACGGGCTCGAAGGTGGGCATGAGGGTGCCATGGCGCTCCTCGACTGGTGCAACCGTCGACACCGTGTCCTATGACCTGCAGCATTCCCGGGTGCTGCGCCTTACCTTGCACAGCTACCGCAAGTCACAGGATGCAGACCGCTGCACCCACTCCTGTACTGAATCGGGTGCACAGACCAGGTTGCAGGGAAGGTCACTGCAAGCTGACATTGCCACAGCTTGCGGCGGACCTTTCTGAATTCAGACCACTATGTTTTTCTTAATTTGTCATCTATCTGACAATATTCAGACAAATAACATAATCTATATTTTTATGTATTTTAATATACTTAAATAATATAGCCTATATATCTCTTCACATTGCTGCCAAGGTGAGGGGCTGGGAGTTATCATTCAGTATGTAACCCAACTGTTTAACTTGGTATCCTAGATTTTAAAAAAATTTCTGGGAGCCAGTGTTCATTTCTTGTTGGATCTGTTGGTAACACATCCGCCAAAAAGCTATGGGTTGGCTATTGATCATCTGGTGGGGATGCAGATGCAGAGGTTCTTGTGTGGTCCAGGGAGAGCTTGACATGTACACTCTTGAAGATACGAGAATATGGACACAGGCTGGGTGATCGGGTGTTATGGGGTGCCACTGGACACCAGGGCTTCCCAGACACATCACGGACAGGTGTTCTGTGGTAGGAGGTGCCACCAGAGACCAGTGAGGATGTGACCTGAACTGAAATGGGTAATCGGGTGTGGGGGTGCTAACAGTACCAGGGCATTCATTGGGATGGGGTTCGGGGGATGGATGTGTGGGCGGCTGCAGTACAAGCCAACCACCTTTCATGCACCTGGACTACCTGTCCAGTATCCAGACCAGCCTGTGACCCCCATCTGACCACTCTCCCCAAAGCCAGGCCACCTTTCCAACCCCCCAGGCCAGCCTTGAGAACGCAGACTCATAATTTGGTAGTTTTCAATACTTTCAACATATCCATTTCTTTACAGCATCTCATGAACGTGGCAGTTGTCATTTTTTATTAAATCTTGGCCAAAATGTGTATTTGAGTACCAAAAGGTGATTTCGGACTTGCTTCTCGAAATCACCTTTCAGGCAGAAGTTGAAAATGTTCTCTGCACTTGTGCATGAGGTGGAGTCATAAGAAGGCTATGTTAAAATTTGGGCAAAAATATTAAAAACAACAAAGTTATGGAGCATACCTTTGAAATTTATTTAACGAGGCTCATAACTTTGTAATTTTCAGTATTTTGGCCCTAACTTTTAAACGTAGTCATTTCTTCACAACATCTCATGAATGTGATGGCTGCCATTTTGAAATCCTGGTCAAAATGTGTTTTTGTACCTGTGACGTGGAATAACCTTTGATGGCATGGTTGACGTTTGGCATAGATTTGAAAATCTTCCACTGTCGGGTCCATTAGGTGGGGTAATAAGAAGGCTGTGTTGAAAATTTGGTGTACAAATACAGTAAAATGCCCAGGTTAGAAATGAATGTTACACTATTTCAGTGTTCACCGATAACTTCTCTAATTTTCAATATTTTGAATCCAGACTTTCAGCATAGCCATTTTTCCACACCACCTCATAAATGTGACGTGTCATTTTTATAATCCTAGATGTAATGTGTTTTCACACCTCTGGTGAGAAATGACATTTCAGCCAATATACTATAATTGGCACATGTCATGTCTATGAGGCGAATCCTAAAACAAGTATCTTCAAAAGTTGGGGTAAATAATAAAACAAAAAAAATTGTTCACCAATCATCAAATGCTCATCATTGACAAGTGCTTGTTATGATTTTGATCGGTCTGCCTGCTTCACTTACAGAATTATCCCCCAAGCCATTAAAAGAGTTTTTAACTTTGTGTTGCTGCTACTGCTGCAACAAGGCAAAACTACATCTCCCCTGGTAGCCTCTTCATTTTGGCATAATTGTACCATACTCAGTAAATTGTGCCAAAAGAAGTGTTTTACTTGGGAAGACATAATACAGGGCCACTGGAACCACCAGAATGGCATATTTGTTCTCGGACCCACGCTGCCACCATGACCACCACTGGTTCTGAACTAGACTGTGTCTCAGGTGCGGTGGGAGGATAGCCCTTCCTCCCTTGACTCCACCCACGGGGATCCGCAGTGGTACCCTCCATGACTTAGACCCCAGGGGCCATGTGCCAGTTTATAGGAGAGGGACAGGGCTGAGAAGCCCCTCAGTTATCCTGCTGAGGAGATAAACCAATATGAAAAAAATAACCATGCAGAACCTAATGAGCTGTAAAGCACAATTTTTATAAATATTTTTTTTGAATTGGCTGTTGGTTAGCCAATCTGTCCAACCCTGACACCCATCCCCCATCTCCCGTGACTTACTCATCCCACCATAGTGCATCTTGGCTTACCCCAGGATGCATCCTCAGGAAGGGACCTCTTCATGATTGGAGACTGGTTCGGGATCTGGGGGGAGAGCCTCAGTTGGCTGCATGTGGTCTGGTGGAAGGCAGGCATCCTCCTGTATAGGCAGGTGATTTATTTTTCCGTCCCCCAGGGAGGTGTGGTGTGAGACGTAGTTGTGTGCAGGGCGATGGACATTTGGCATGCAGATGTTTATGGTAAATGGTTGCTCCCAGGGAAGACAACCCAGTGTTTGAGGTAAAGGCTGTCTATAAGAGGGAAGGCAACCCAAGATTTTGAAAAAAAACTGCCCCGCCAGCCCGGGTGGTGCAGCTGGCTAAGGTGCTGGCGCCTTACCTCGAACCAGGGACTCTGGCACCGGGGGTTGGCTGGGGGGAGGAGAGGATTGAGCGTCCGGAGGACTTTGGTTGGGGAGACACCTCACTCTGTAGCAGGCCCTAGTGGAGACCAGGAGCACTACAGATGTGGCGCAACCAGGGCAGCTTGGAGGAAAAAAAGAAAGAAAATGGTGCTTTGATCGGCCGGATGACGGCCGCCCGGAGTCTCGCCTCCACAGAGCCCCGAACATGCCAACCCGACCTCAGCAGCACCCAGAGCCAAGATGAATGGCCCTAAGGCACTTTCTCCCTGAAAGAAAAGAACCTGCCCGATGAAGGGATATGTCAGGTTACCCTGGACCAGCTGCGATATGAGGCTGGGAGTTGGTGAGGAGGTCCGGCAGAGGGTCCTTGGCAGTGGCCTGAAGGAGCGGCCTATCAGATATGTGGGAGATAAATAAATAATACAAAAAAAAAAAAAAGCTGTCCCCGTTGAGAAAATGTGACCAAGGGTAAAAAGCTGCTTACCTTAGGGCAAGGCAGTCCAATATTTGAGCTAAAAAGATTGCCAGTCCCAGAACCTGGTCATTTAAGGTTTCAGATATAGGGCTATCCATGCTGTAGGATAAAGAGCTGTCCATGCAGGGAAGACTGCCTATGTTTCAAGGTAAGAGACTGCCCACCCCTAGGAAAGGATTCCTGAAGTCTGGAACAAAGCTAACCATCCCCCTCCAGAGAAAGGCTGCTCAAATGTGTAGGTAAAGTGTAACGTACTAGCATGTGGCATGACATGCTGCTTGTTCTTGAATAAGCAACCACAACATTGATATTAAACACTTTCTCTAGGGATGGTGAACTAAAGTCTCATGTGAAACATTGCCCACCCTATGGCCATATTGCTCAAGATTTGAGATAAAAGCTGTCCCCTATAAAGGGAAGATTGCAGGCTGCTATGTACAGGTAGGTGGTTGAAAGCATGGGGATAGAAGGTTTACTGCTGTAGGACAGAGTTGTAAAGGTTTGAATAAGGTGCTGTTCTGCATTGAGCAAAACTTTTAAACTTTGAGGTAAAACTGGCATATGGTTTACAGTAAATAGAGAATAATGGATAGGTGAGTGTGTGTTATGGATTTATTCTTACACCGAGGTGTGTGATGACCCATAAACTCATGAGCGAAGCTTGAGAGGTTTATGTGGTCATCACACACCGAGGATGTGTGAAAAAATCCATCACATCAAACTCACCTATCCTTTATTTTTTATAATTGCTGGTGTGGAGGTTTAGACTGTATTTCTAGCAGCTTGAAAGAAAAAGATTTTTTTTTAGCTGGAGTGCAGTTTTATTTGTGAAAAATTGAACTGTACGTGAATAAAACACCGCTGAAAATACTGCAGTTGCATTACTTTTTGTGAAACAATGGAATGCAACAGTTTCTTTGGGGAATGTCATATCAACAGGATTTGAGGTTATTATGAAGTGTCATATCAACCAAATTTCAAAGGTATTATTGCCTTTGGAGTATAATAACCTGAAATTAGAGGTTGATATGCATTAACAAGAACAGTAATCTAGTTGATATTTATGGTCACCAGTAACTATACATAAAATAATAGATAGGTTACAGTAGTCACAAGGCTGTAATTCCATCGAGAGGTTCTGGGGACATAGATAACCTCGAGAGCAGAAGCTCGAGAGGTTTCTATGTCCCCAGAACCTCGAGATGGAATTTCAGCCAAGTAATTTACTTTAATATATGGATTATGAAAATAATATGCTTAAAAAGCATACAAAAAAATCCTTGTAATACCATCACTCCTGGAGCGATAATACTACTGTTGGTAAGTGATAATACTATCGTTCGGGTGCTGTAATAGTATCGTTCGGCACCCGATCGATAGTATTATCAAGAAAGCAGAAGAGCGTATGCAAGGGTATCCCCGACGTTTTACAAAGCGTGCCCTCTGATTGGCCGCTTTTCCTCTGTGGGCGGGCAGAAGGAGTCTGAAAACATGGCGGCTTGCTCGCTCGCTTAGCGAGACAATCTTCCATGAAGCAACCGTTTTTTGGGGGTTTTTTTAGGTTGAAAACCATTTGACAACCGCACTTGCTCTGGGGCTCCTCTGCTCGCTTGATACCGCCACTGACCAAAAAAAAAAACGGCTAAATGAAGCCCACAGCAGCCACTCGTCCACACAGGACTGGGAACCCTGCCAGCACGCACATCCACCCGCTAACTCCAGTGCTGAAACGAGGTAAGGTCAATTCACCTGCATCCATATATTAAAAAATAAAAATAGGTCAGGTCGGTAGAGCATCTGAGGTTCTGGGAACACATGAACCTCTCGAGCTTCACTCTCGAGGTTTTCTGTGTCCCCAGAACCTCTCGATGGAATTACTACCTTGTAATACACCAGAACCTATCTATTATTCTATTTATAACCAATTTTTTATTTTTTGTAATATATGGATCCGATTCAGAAAATGTGCTGCTTCTTTTTGCATTTTGTGAAATGGGCTGGCCGTCTGTTGCATTGAAGATGCACTTGCTCTCGGCCGTCTACCTGCAGTATTGAAGTACTGCCTGACCCAGGTATATGTTGATAGTTTTTATTTTAATTTAGCAGGCCTACCTTTTACATTTTTTCTTCATTTGCCAGGTAATTCACTGTATGTTTTACGAAGAAATAAAACCGACAAAATGAACTGGCCGCAACCCGCTTTCCTCTCACTAAGCGAGAGTAAACGTCCGCCATGTTTTTGAAGTTGATTTGCCCGTCTACAGAGAAACTGCTCCAATGGGTGAGCTGAATGAATTGTGGCACCATGGCAACAGTGTTTGTGTGGCAGCCAGGCTGGCGCTTGTGTGGTGAAAGAAAGTGGCTCATGGTGGGTGAGGTTGAAGTGAGCGCGCTTGTGAAGGCTAGTAGTGATAATACTATCATCTGTTGGAACGATAGTATTATTGGCAGTGAAGTGTAGTATTATTGAGAGTGCTGTGTTCTGTGCTATGTATTACAACAATTTATTTACATCGTTTTCAGTAGTATTATTTTCAAGATCCATATATTACAATGCAATACATCATGGTATGCCTGCCTGGGACTTGAATAGTCTTTTGCTTTCGTCTTTCTAAACCTATGATACAATTTCACTGTACTTGCAGGGCTCATTTTAAAATGTACCTGCATTTTCTTTGAAGTGTAATCAATATTCAGGGAAACCAAAGCACATATAAAGTCATAACAAACTGCTCAAACATTTTGGAACAAATTGCTCATTGGAACAATTTGAACTAAGCCCTTCCTTTCTGAACACATAACTAAGTCACAGAAAACTCTCTGCTGCTTTCTGTGGCTGAGGAAGAAGTTACATAAGGCAGATTTATACACAAAACACCCACAACTACAAGTGTTAACTGCAGCTCCTATCGTCCTGTGATCTTCATTGCCTAACCTGGCTGCATGCACGAAATACTGATGAAGCTTTGTAAACCATTTAGATTAAATGCTTTACATACACGAATAATGTTTGTAAGAAGCATATCACTTTCCAGGAGCAGTGGGCTTTCTATAGCACTCTGAATTAAAATTTCTGCCAGACCTCAATAAAAAACATTTTGTTTTGTAAACAAGAGGCTTCATTCATGGGGATATATTGTATGTACTCCTTCCTCTAGGACGGTCAGTTCATATATGTGCAGTATGGAGATAAAAGAAACCTGAGGGGAGCTTATTTCATGGACAATACATATACTACCCTTTAGGAAGGAGACCTTGTGGATTACATGTGTACCCCACACTCACCAGGAAGCTGGATGTCCCACGCCACCAACAGCTGGAGGACAACTGGAAAAAAAAGACTACCCATGTGCTCCCCAGCCCCTATCTGCAGTTTGGGATGGGGAACAGAATATACCTACGTTTAAAACAATAATAATGTAATGGGTTTTTTTTCCCTGCGGTTTTTGCCCGCCCTTGCGTCATTGGTGCAAGCATGCACATGTGAAGGTACGCCATGCACTGCAGGGCACCCCACCATACCGGTCACCCATGCCCATCTGCACCATCACTGGACCGGCCACCCGGGTGACGGCAGAACTGCGGACAGCAACCCCTCCCTCGCAGAGGAGAGCCGGCTGCTAGGCAGCTCAGCCTGCTCCCACCCTCTCTCCCCATGCTGGCACCCGATGACCTGAGGTCGTTCTCTTAACCCGGTCGCCAGTGTGGCATGGGTCTGCTTACCTGAGGTTCTTCGATAGTACTGTTGATACCAATGCTCTTTGCCCTAATCCACAGCTCGAGAGGCCAATGGAGCTTAACAATGGACTGCATGTGCTTTCGGGGGCAAAACAGCATTACAAACGCTAAGTCAAAACCGCACAGGAAACTAGAGGCAACCATGGAGGCAGCACGATTTTACCCTCCACAAGATGGCGACATGCTTTTCGTACCTCAGGAGGGGGCATTGCCATTCTAGTATTTCTTTCAAGTTCTGTGTTTTACTACACTCTTTCATGCAGCACAGAAATCTCTTCCTCCCAGTGGCGTGACACACTTTACTCCGGGGGCTGGCTCTAGGCACATGACAATTCCTCACCAATCTCATCCTGGCATCATGGCATTGTGAGCAAGATTAGTCTTTTTGTAGATGACATGAAGGTCAGTGCGGTAGTGGATAACGCAGCAGAGTCGCAGGGGCTGAGGGATCATGTGGTTAAACTTGAGAACTGGTCAGTCACATGGCAGCTGGGGTTCAATGCTAAGAAGTGTAAAGTCATGAACTTGGGAGCTAGGAACCCGAGGAGGTGTTACCAGCTGGGAGGGGTACAGACAGACACAATGGAGGAGAAGAAAGATCTGGGAGTGATAATAACAGGACAAATGAAACACAATGCTGGAAAGCAGCAATGAAAGCTAACAAGATGCTGGGGTGTATCGCAAGACTAATCACCTACAGGAGGAGGGAGGTGGTCCTGCCTCTGTACAGGTCATTGGTGAGGCTGTCCCTGGAGTACTGTGTGCAGTTCTGATGCTCATACTTAAAGAAAGATTTTAGATTACTAGAGGGAGTCCAGCACAGAGCAACAAAGATGATCCAGGGATTGGAAGACAAACCCCATGAGGGAAGGCTGAGGGAGCTCAACATGTACTCTCTGGAGGAGAGGAGGAATGGGGGATATGACTGAGACCTTTAAATACATGAAGGGAATAATCAAGATTGGTACTAAGGGAATTTTTAAACTGTGGAGGGCACAAGGGGGCATTGTCTGAGACTGGAGGGAGTCAGATTCAGGAGAGAAATGAGAAGGCACTTTTTCATGGAAAGGGTGGTGTCTATGTGGAATACTCTGCCTGAGGAGGTGGTATCCTGCAATTTGGTGGTTAAGTTTTAAAAGGGGATGGGACAATATGAGGGGAGGGTCAACATGAAGGGGAAGAGGAGGGAGGGGCAGCTGCAGTGTAAGGGATTTGCTAGCTGTACACTCGAGCAGACTGGATAGACCATATGGCCGGTATCTGGTGGTGGTTTCGTATGTTCATATCCTCATTACCAGGCTGGGAGGCACATGATGTGGGAGAGTCACCCATGGAGATCATAACAAGCCCCTTCCCCAGCCATGTACTTTTCACCCACACAGAACTCAAAAGAAACACTGTCTTCAGGGCTGTGGAGGCTACCACCAGGGCTTGGGGTTTGCTGAAGAGCCTGCCATCAGGGCTGGGGGGGGGGCTTGTGGAGGCAGCTACCAGGACTGGTTGGGGCTTGAGTCAGATGTCAGGGCTGTAGGGACTTTGGAGGGTGCTGCCAGGTCTTGGGGCAGGCTGTCTGTTACCTGGCCTGGAGGGGTCAGAATATGCCATCAGGATGGGGGTTCAGGAGCTCCTGAGGACCTGTCTGTGCTGTCTTGGAAGCTTGCAACATGGGAGTCTGCTGTCAGGTCTCGGGGAGTGACCATTGGAACCTGCAGCCATGGCTTTCAGGAGCATGGGAGCAGGCTAACAGGACTGATATGGGGTCAGTTAGTGAGCATGCTGCTATGGCTGTGGGGAATCTGAGGAGCTTAGGGTGTGGGGGTTCAGTGTCATTGCCCGCCCCCAGTTAGCAAAGCCAGCACTGCTCTTGTCAAGCCATATGAACAGACAACCAGTCCCCCCAACAAAAAAGCCCCACCACCTTGCCAAACAGTGTGCAGCCCCTGCCCATACCCCACTCTTGGACAGTGAACCCCCTCCTACCCATGGTACAGACACCCAGTCCACAGGACAGCGATCAGCACAGCCCACCTAAGCCACCCGATGTCTATCATTAGCATGGAGCACGTCTTATTTATAGGGCATGGGTGACGCACCTTGTCCTAAAAATAAGATGTGCTCTATACTAATGATAGATGCGGGGCAGCAGAGGTGGGCTGTGCTGATCACCATCCTTTACCTGCAGCACCAATGGACAGGTAGGAGGACCAGGGGGGTGGGTGTCAATGCTGTAGGTGGGAGAGGGACCGCTATTCACCAATGGGGTATGGGCTGGGGGGATGCTGCACACTGTTTGGCAAGGGGACAGTTCTTGGTGCTCAGGAGTCTCCTCTCCCTGCCTGGTGGTGGGGCTCTACAGGCTGTTCCCAGTGCTCTGGAGTAGAGGTTAGAAGCTTATGCATTAGCTTGTGAAAATTAAATTTTGCTTTTATGTCAAGTGTTTTACGAATTTGTGCTTCAGTGTCTTGTGTACACAGCACTCTCTGTGTAGGTAGCACCTTTTATATAGATATTTCCCCAGACCCCCCCCCCCGTAGCTGGAACCCCCATCCCTCTAGCAGGTGGAACCCCTGCCCCCAACTGGGCTGTGTTCTCCTTTCTCCTGATCTGCAGTTCAGGACAGGTGGGTAAAATGAGGGTTATCCCTCATAAAGAGACTGTTGGGGTATATTGGACCAGCTCCCCCCATCCTTGCAGCATGAGCCCCCTCCTGCAGTTGACCCCCACCACCACCCCAACCCTTGCAACTCCCCCTCACTCCTCCTGCAGCTCAGCAGCTGAACCCCTTCACTGGCAGCAAAACAGAACACTTGATTTGTGCCCCCAGTTCCCAGTCTGTTCTGCAGCTAGGAAGAGGGCCAGGAAGTGGAAAATACATATGAATTTCAAGTGCGTCAAAGCAGTACTGTGGTGCTAGAAGTGCTGTCTAGTCACAGTGGGGTTTGGGCAGCAGAAATATATGCTGCATGTGGTTTTGGGGCAAAGATAGCTACAAGCTAAGCTGTCAAAACTGCATATAGACCAGCAGCACCTCCAGAGGCAGTGTGCTTTTGCCATCCAAAAGATGGTGGCATGTTTTGCGTGCCTCAGAAAGGGGCATTTATTTAGTTTTTATTTAGTTTTTGTTGACCGGATAAATGCACTAGACAAATCCTGCCTATTTTCAGACACGACCCTGGGAAGGGGGATACAGATGACTGCCAACTGACCTTGAACCAGATTAAGCTGTTGGTGGTATTTTTACTGAATGAGGGAAATTTGGCTAGGACACCAGGGAAATTCCCCTACTCTTGCCAGTAGGGGGACCCTGTTGCTGTACGTGGTGGTCATTCTGAAACTGACCTTGGAGGAGGAAGGTTTGCAACAGAAGGCTACGATGGCCCAGGGCGGTGAAGTTATGGCAGTTATGTTGAATGAGGGATCTGTTGAGGTGGCGGCTGGAATGCACCCAATGGGTGGCCAGCATATCGCCTGAGTCAGCAGTCCCTTAGAGGTGAACGAAGTACAGCCTTTGAGTTTGGCTGAAAAGCGGCACTGTTTGGAGCAGGAACTCCTTCAAGTGAGTGAATTGATTGTGTAGGGGAATCGGACGTCAGACCAGGAGGACGACAGAAGAGAAAGCGCTCTGAGACTTTGCCGGGTGCTCTGGAGGCGTCGGGCTCAAGTAAGCTGCATACAGCTGTTGAGCGGCCAGTTTCTGCTGTTTGTACCAAAAATCAGGATTGGGGGGGGGATCTTGTTGATGCTACTTGGTCACCAGAATGGGGTTTGCAAGATGCCGGGTGGATCCCTGTGTCGGGAGGTGCTTGGAAGCCAGATGGGGTTGTTGAAACTACACAAGTAGGTCCTGGCACCCAGATAAGTAATGTTAGCTCTGTTGCTAATGCTCCTCCACTAACTAAACCTATGCTGAGTGATGGTTCCCCTACTCCTGAGTCTGTCCTTCCTAATACTATTCCGGGAGGTTTAGTTGCTGGGGATTCTGATATTGCTACAGATGCAGTGCAGCAGCCAGCTCCTTACCTTTCTGACAGGCCTTCTTATGCCAGTCATTTTTGTCAACCAATGGAACTTGCAAAGCGGCATAATGCCATTTGTCTTCGCTATGTGGGTTCCAGGGATAATCCCCCTGATCACTTTTATGTTGGTAAAATGCTGTTGAAACAAAGTATGGGGTTCTCTCCCTCAGAAGTTTATACACTGATCCATGTCCCTGGAGAGTTTATCTTTGACTCAGCTTTCGCACCCCTGCTTTGTTAGAAACCTTTTGGTGCCATTATTTGAATTTAAAAATGAATCCTTTATGGTCTGACTTTATTGTTTTGCCTTTGACTAAACAGCCCTTTCGTGTTATCACCATCCTTTTTAGGAATGAAGGGGTTAATGTGGTGGATATTGTGAACTGGTTAACCAAGAGGTGTGACATTCAGGGCAATCCTGTTCCTATATTGCATGCTGAGGGATTCTGGAATGGGGGATGGAAATTTCGAGTAAAATTGCATTCTACAGATACTGACCTCATACATCTGCCTAATTGTTTTTTTCTGGGTAGGGATAAGGGCTTCCTCTTCTACCCAGGTCAACCCAGGGTCTGTTTCAAATGTGGGTATAAGACTCATATTAGCACCTCGTGTGATGTGCTTAAGTGTACTCACTGTGGGGAAACTGGTCACCCTAGTGCTCACTGCTTTCAGATGTCCAGATGCAATCTCTGTGATGAGATAGGGCATGCCTTTGAGACTTGTCCCCTGGCTGCTAAGAACATAGCTGAAGTGGATTTTAGGGTTCAAGACCATCACAAACGGTTGGCTGTTCAGCAGGGCCTCTCTTCTGTGGGGGGAGTGTCTCTTGTAGCCTCTTCTGCTGGGCTACAGCTGGCTAGGAAGACCCTGAATGATGGGTCAGCTTTGGTTTCTGGTAATGTTCCTTTAGCTGGAGTTGTGGCGCCCATTGAACCTGAGCTGGGTGTTGTGGGAGGTGCTGGTACTTGCCCCCCCCCTCGGATCCAGCTCTCCCTGATGAGGGTTTTACCATGGTTGGTGTTAAGAAAGGGAAAGTGTTTAAAGGGAAAGGTAAACAAGCAAAGAAATCCACTATCCCTGTCTCAGTCCCTCCCTTGGCTGACCCTAATATTTATGAAATTTTGATGGATGATTCAGAGGTCGTGTCGGAGTTGGTTCAGCCTACAGTGACCACTACTCAGCCTGAGACTCTGGTGCCTTCGGGAGACTACATGGAACCTAGGCCTCAGGATTGTAAGAGCGGAGGTGACTCGGCCTCTAGCAAAGTGAAATGATTTTTTCTCTTTCTACGAATTATGGCTCCATTTCACTTTCAGGTAGCATCCTTGAATGCAAACAGCATTAAAACACCTGCTAAGCGTAAAAACACCTTTTCTCAGTTTGTACATGAGAATTTAGATTGTGTTTTTCCAGGATGTTCGTTTACATTCTAATGAGGAATTACTGGCAGCTACCACTGGTTGGATATGGGGGGATAGTTTTTGTTCACAAGGGAAGGATTTACGGTATGTAGCGTTGTTGGGATTTGTTTTTTTTCTTTCACACGTTCAGGTGGTTCATCATGTATAAGTCTTGGAAGGTAGAGCCTTGGTTCTAGATATTAAATGGGGTTCACTGCCTTTGCGTTTATTGACTATCTATGCACCACAAACTAAATTTGATAGGGTGACCCTCTTTAAATCACTTTACCCCTTTTTATGCACTCCTTCTACAGTTATTTTGGGGGGTGATTTTAATTGTTCTTTACCCTCCCAGGTATGTGCAGCTTTAGGAAAAAAGGTTTACTGTGATGTGGCTTGTCTGGCTCAGTTAATTGCAGATGTTAGTGTAGTAGATGCTTTTGGTCCTAATATTGGAGGATCTGGTAATACGTACTTTTGTGGCCCCAGGGCGTCAAGTATTAATTTTTTTTTTTTTTCCTCGGGTTGCTGTGCAGTCCAAATTCTTACAAGAGATGGCTACATCTTACCATAGGTTACTTAAGCCTGCCTTATGTGATGCACCTGCTGCCCAGAGGGGACCTGGACTTTGGAAGTTAAATGTCACTTTACTGGGTATCCCTTGTGTAGCTGAAGGGTTCCATTCTCTTTTGATGGCACGTCAGTCTGTGTTTTTTCTGTATGATAATTTAAATGACTGGTGGGGGATACCAAAAATGAAGTCAGGAGATATTTTAAGACGATAGGTAGAATTAAAGGTAGGCTTCGGCATGATGAGCTTAGTTATTTAAGGGGTCGACTTCATTTCTGGTCTACTTTCTGTCAGCATATGGGGTCTGAGTGTATTACCAAGATTAAAGGGTTGAAAGTAGAACTGGCTCAGTTGCAGTCACGGGTTTTGCAGGAAATGGAACGGAAGCATAAGTATGGAATTTTTGGAAAAAAAAGAGACACCTTACCATTTGAATCTATACGGCTTTTGAGGGAATCCCGTGGAATGACGTATTTGAATACTGAGGAGGGAGGGCAAGTATTGACTAATGACAGTATTTTGGATGCAATTCATACTTATGCTTCTGACTCTCTTAAGAGTAAATCTCTTCTGAAGACCTCTATCAGTGGTTGGTTATCTTGTAGGAAATTACCTACCTTGGCTCCTGACTTACAGGATAATTTACTTAAGCCCATTACACTGGATGAACTCAAATCTGCGATTTGGTCCTTGAAAGAGAGGACTGCTCCTAGTTCTGATGAGCTTCCTCATGAGGTTTATAAGGTGATCTGGGCAGTGTTAGGGGTGGAATTTTGTGAAGTCTTGAATGTAGGCTTAAAAGCTGGTAATCTTCCTGAGAGTTCGTTGCAGGGCATTTTGTTATTAATTTTTAAGAACAAAGCTGATAGGGGAAATTTGGATATTTGGAGGCCGTTGTCTCTGCTAAATACAGACTATAAAATCTTGATGAAGGTTTTATGTAATCATTTACGGGTGATCTTGGATACCTTGTTACATCCCTTACAATTTAGTGGAGTTCCAAACAGGAGAGTTCAGGATGCCCTGATTCTTCTCAGGGAGATTTTACATAAGGGGGTTTCACAGGAAATCTTTGGTCATCTGGTCTGCCTTGATCAAACGAAAGCTTTTGATCAGGTAGAATATGTATACCTATGGGAGACCTTGAAAAGTTATGGCTTTCTTTTGCAATTCATAGGTTGGTTGCAAATGTGCTATAAGGGTATTAGTGGTTTGCTAGGGCAGAAGGTTATGGTATATAGGGGCGTTAGGCAGGGGTGCCCACTCAGCCCTTTGCTTTATGTGCTTTCTTTAGACCCCCGGATTGCATGCTCTGAACATGTCAGACAACATTATAGGTTTGTCAGTGGGTTGTGCAGATCCACTGATTGTTTCAGTAGCCTATGCAGATGATTTGATCTTGGTTTTGGCAGATAGATCTTCTGCAGGAGCAGCTCAGTTATTATTGCAGGCCTCCTCTGACATTTCTGGCTTCTCAATCAATTAATTGAAAAGTGGGATCCTACCATTAGGCTATGATGCTGCTGATGCAGCCTTAATTTGGAACATGCCTATAGATTTAGACTATCGGAGGATTCTTGGTATTTATTTTGGGGGTGCTGATGCCCATAGTTATAATTGGGAAAGGCAGTTATTGGTGGCACATGACAGGGTGGCTCTCTGGAATAAGGGACAGATGACAAAAGCTAAACAAATTTATTTTATTAAGACCTTTTATTGCCATATTTTCTATTTTTGGCAGCAGTTTACCCCCCCACACACACTTTCTTTGGAGGCATCACTTTATAGCGTGTTTTTTTATTGGTTTTGGGGGAGTAGGTTGAATCTGGTGAAGAGGGGTATCACGTATTTATCTGTTTGTGAGGGTGGTTTGGGGATGTTGAACCCAGGGGGTGTTTCTACATGGTACTTTTATTTTTTATAATTGTTAAAAGGGGATAGCAAGATATGGGCCCCGTGGGTGGCAGATGGTATAGGTCTCCTTCTGGAGCAATGGGACCCTTCTGCCTTTTTGCTGCGTCAGACCAGGCTGTCTGCTTACTCTAGTCACTTTCAGGGGATGTTTGGGAAATTAAAGTCGTGGCACATTGTCAAAAGATCTCTTTGTACACTATCTCGTAAACAATTTTATAATTGTGTGCTGCAGGATTTTTTATGCAGACCCATGGTTTCATGACTTGCCCATGGCAGACCAACATTCCAGGGTGCAGTTTTTGGTTGGTAAAAGAGTCCCTAAGTATATGTGGGATTTTGTATGGCTTTGTCTGCCTAAAAAGTTGGGGGGTGAAGGGAAATCTGAAGCATAAGGAACTCTCGGAGAGATTTTGCCCCAGGGAAGAGACTTGTTCAGGAGTGATTGAAACTTTGCAACATTTTTTTTTCGATTGTCCCTTTGTTGTGTCCTTTTGGTCTAAATTCCATGCTACCTGGCCACTGATCCCTTTCTGAGGTCAGTCATCTGCTATCTGGACAGAGGGGGTACTTCCTGGCTCGTGGATTGTTTATGACTCTGCCACGATTCGACTTTTAATGGGATTCATTAGCTTCCAGCTTTGGCAGGCTCATTGCAGCCTTACGCTTTGGAAACAGTTGAAAACTGAAAATCAAGTTTTATTTAACATTAGAAAGAATGTGCTACGGTGGTGGATGCTGGAAAGGGGGAGAGTGCACCCAGATCTTTATAAACTTTGGTGGCGAAAAATGACTTGACTTGATACGGGTTAGGGGTTTCTTTCTTTAGAACACCTTTCTTTCCTTTTCCTAGTTATTTCTTTTTGCTAATATAGAGTTTTGGGCCTTTCTGTTATTTTTTGGGAGGTTGTTGTAATGGTTACAAATATTTTAGTGACCAACTCTTACGTTTCTTGATGGTTTACTTTATTTTTCAGACAATGTATGACTTTAATATTTGTTTGCTTTTCTTATGATTTGTATCTTTCTTTTGTGTGACTTCACACTGTTTGTTTATGTTTGCGTTTTGATGTTTTATGACACTGTTTTTCCCCAGCTCTTTCAGTGGGGTGGGGACAGGGGTTATGTATATATAAGGTTTACTTTTGGTTTGACATTCACATATGATATAATATGTATTCATGTTTTTGATTTCCTTCAATATGATTTTGTATGCAGCAAGACGATTTTGTATATTTTGCTTTAAATTTTGAAAGAAAATCCTCTTCTGTTAGTGGGGGGTAATCTTTTTTTAATACTATGATTTAATTTTGGTTTCTAAATATTTATTAGAAGGTTAGTTAGAAAATGTATGACTGTAATACTCATTTGATTTATTTTATGATTTGTATATTTTTTTGTGTGACTTAACGCTGTTTTGTATTTATTTGGATTTCTCTTACCTTATGTTTTGTATATTGTTTTGTATGACTCAGCACTGTTTGTAATTATTTGTTCTTGATGTTATTATAATAAAAATTCCCCTACTCTTTTCGATAGGTGCAATGGGATCTTTAACATCCACCTGAACTACCACCAATCCAGGCAGATGAGACCTCGGTTTAACGTTTAACGAAAGACGGCACCTCAGAAGTGCAGCACCCCTCTCATGCTGCACTACAGTGTCAGTACTGGGATATTAACCCAAGTCCCAGATGTGGGAACTGAATTGACAGCCTGCTGATCTCCCGGCCTCAGAGGCGAGTGTGCTACCTACTGAGCCTCTTGACACTGCAGCCTTTAGACTTCTGTGCACGTCAATATGGTGGCCATATTGCATAGGTATAAATGCAACTATCTGCCACAAAGTAGTTAAATTGGAACATTTTAGGTGGAGGAACACTCACAGCCTTACCTCTCAAACATTTATAACTGAAATGAGGGATACAGATACTTAAAACGAGGGATAGCGGCCCTCATGATGAGAGGTATATCATCAAACATTAAGATACAAGCTCAGGAAACTGTGGAAACCATTCTGTTTACTAGCACAAAATGTATTTTTATTTAGCATTTACTAGTACATTTATTTTTTATGTAGCATTTTGGAATATTATAAATTTCTGTTTTTAAGTGTAAAAATTCACAGCACATTCTCTGTGTGGGCAGACCATTTCCATGAAAGACAGCAATTTTAAGAGGTAAGATTATGGATGTCCCACTTAATCGGGGACAGTTGAGAGGTATGCTCATATTTAGCATTTCTTTGTAGTGGAGTAATCATTTCTAGGTGGTGAAACTCTCCTATAGTAGTCACTGAAGGAAGTTAACAGAGCTAGTAGAACTGTCATACATTTTTTTAAGAGGTAATGGAAATGGGTTGTTGTGGGTTCCTGTCCAATTTAACCCCTGCTGCCACACAGCTCGACAAAATGACTAGAATGGCAACACCCTCTTTAGAGGCATGTAACGTACGTCACCTACTTTCTTTTTTTTACTCTGTGTTTATCCTCCTGCTCTATGTCTGCATTTGCCCCAATCTTCAGGGCTCCTGTGGTACCTAATCCCGGAGCTTCCATGCTGCCGGCGACATGGGTGCCCCAATTGTGAAAACCTTGATATCCAGATGATCCCCTGGTCGGGTGGAGGAGTCACCCCACTGACTCCCCTAGACCTGTGAGGAGGTGCGCCTTGTGCCTTGGCCTCTGGATTCTCCCACGCAGGCTTCTTAAGTCCATCTACCGTGCCAATGCAGGCAATTTTCCGACTTGTTTATCTCCCCGCCCCCTTGGGTGTCAGCATGCTAGAAGGGCAAGGGGTCAAAGACACATTGAGATGTGCCCTGTGCTCCAGTCCTTGTCTGACGTCCACCCTCCCACAGCTGCTACCTCCTTACTGCACCTTCCACCCGAGTTCTCCCAGGTGGCTGAAAAGCAGCGAGGCTGGCAGATCTCCCACCTCGGAGAAGGAGAGCAGCCATCAGGCGCTAAATCCTTCTCCTCCCCAGCCGACCCCTGGCAGCCCGTGCTTGTTCCCGAACATGGCCAGTTTTGCGGTGTCGGATTCAGTAAGGGCGCCAGCGCCTCCAGCCTTCTGCGCCACTGGGCCGGCTGGCACCATTTTAGGATGGGGAAAAAAAATGTGCTGCCTCCAAGAGGGTTGCTGCTTCTTTGTACTGTTGAATTGGGCTGTGTCTTCCCTCCAAAAACCCTTGACAAGCACCTTACTGCTCTCATGGCCCCTTTGATCTGCAAATCAGTACTAGGGAACAGTCACAGGACTGCAGCAGCAACGAAAGCCGCATTGGCATCCACAAGCATCCTGTTAAACGTGCTTCAAGCACCCGTTCCCTGTAACTGGTGCAGGTGCCAACCTTAACTGTACTTTCTCCTGGGCACCACGAACATTGAAACAGGCTGGGAGTGGAAAACAAGTCACACTTTTATTTGATGCTGCAAATGGCATAGAACCCTTTGGAGAGGCTGAGGATTTACATGGGGGGGGTCATACCCAATTTTCTGTAAAATGCAGCATTTTGCTCTCTCTTCCCCCCCTTCCTCATGACTTGCACAAGGACACAGGTGAGGAAATATGTGTGTGTGTGTGTGGGGGGGGGGATTACAGGGATATTGTTCAGCTTCTTGGATGCTGGTCAGGGCTGGTAATGTGGTCCTGGTTCATGAAGGATGGTCAGGACGGAGGGTTCTTAGCTGCACAGAAAGTGATTGACCTGGGGGGATACAGATTCAAGGGTGGTCGGGGATGTTCCTGCTGTAGTGAAAGGGAAGAGTGGAGTGGCATTTGGTCATGGGCAGGAAGGGTGGTTATCAGTGGGAGGGAGGCTGGGGGATGTAAGTACGGAGGCTGTGGAATGGTCTAGGGAAGGTGTTCAGCTGGGGTGGGGGGCTGTGCAGCTGAATGATTATCAAGTGGCATGAAGTGTGGTTGGCTGGGAGCAAAGTGGTGGCAGTGCAAGTGGCAACACACAATGACAGCACATAGCGATGACTGTGCACATGGTGCTGTGGTGTTGACAGTGCATGGTGAACTGCACAGTGATGCCAGTGCCAGTGGCACTGTATGGTGTTAATTCATGTGCCCTGCACAGTGATGGCAATGCACAAGGCAACCCAGCCTCTGAACTTATGCCAAGCAACCTCACTGCAGCTAGCTTACTCCCATCAAGCTCCCAGACAAGCCTTCCCTCAGCAGATCACTGTTCCTGTAGCTGTCCCACCACTGGACCAGACACCCATGTGAACCACATTCCCTGCAGCTGGACCACCCTTTCAGACCTCAGACTGTCCACCCCTCCCCAGCCAGCTATCACCCTTTAAGCTCCCAGACCCACCTTTTCTCCACAGAAGACCTCCCTTCCGACAACCTGTACACGCTTTCGACAATACTCCTGCAGCTAGAACAACCCCGCTGCAAACCTGGACCCGCATCTGAACACCGTCTCTGCATCTGTAACTCACCCAAGCTGGACAGGACCTCCTCACGGCCCTCCCCCAACAAGCCTCTCCCCAGCCAACAATCCAACTTGCAGCTGGATCACCTCCACTTCCTACAGCTGGACCATCCTTCCCACCACCCTGCAGCTGGACTACTCCCCAGCCCTTGGACTAGTCACGTCTTCCTCCCCCAGTTAGATGCTGTGCCCAACATCGTCCCTTTTTTGGAGTGTCTATGCCACTCATTTAACTGATAAGTTTTCTTATTTGCCACTGGCTTTGCACTTTTAACCCCACCTCCCCCTTGCATGGAAGTGCTGGCCGACTCCAGTCTGCAGTTCGGTAAGGCAAGAATATACATGCAGTTTTGAGCCGCACCAAACTCCTGTTTTGGCTCTATAAGTGCTCCCTGGCCTCGGTGTGAAATTCAAGAGGGCCAGGAGAACACATTTGTGCATGAAGTACCTTCATAGAGCAAGGCAACTTTCCCCCAATGCTATCCAGCGGCATCCCCAGGTGGCAGCGTGGTTTTGCCCTCCAAAAGATGGCGGCACGCTTTACATGCCTAAGAAGGGGTCTTTGCCATTCTAGTCATTTTTCCGAGTTCTGTGGCTAAGACTGTACATAACAATTAAGCAATACCAAACATTTCATAGGGCAGGCAGCAGTACTTGTCATAACACATAGACAATATTTTCATTTAAACACGCACATGTTTAGCAGTCATATACGTAATCCTAAACACATACACCTAAAATATTTAAAACCAATAAATTTTGCTATAACACAGGGAGTAAGTGAGGACTGCAGAAGGTAGAAGGGAGAACTTGAAATAATAAAGTGATAGGAAGATGGATAGAACACTGATGCTCCTGCACCCCTCTGGGATCTAGACCCTGCAAGAGGATTGGGGGCATTTGAAGGCAGTAAGGAGAACTTTAAGGGAATAGGGAGATGGAGAGGAAGCTGATGGTCCTGCATCCCTCTTGGATGTGGACCCCACAAGGGGAGTGGGGACATTTGAATGTAAACATAGAAACATAGACTTTGTTGGTAGATAAGGAACACTTGGCCCACCCAGTCTGCCCATATCCCTATCTATTGGATAAGCTGCAGATCCTAGATAACCAACAGCCTACTTCTTCCTACCCCCCACCAGAATTGCCTTATGTCAGTCCCATGCATTCTGAAATTCCCCTACTGTTTTTGACTCCACAACCTCCTCTGGAAGGCCATTCCATGTATCCACCACCCTCTCCATGAAAAAATACTTTCCGAACTTTGAAAGAATAGAGGGAATAGGGAGAAAGATTGATAGAAGATGGTCCTGCACCTCTGTAGAACATTTGTAAACCTTTTCTGAACAAGGGTAAAATGTGAGTGTAAAAATCATAGCGCTATGTGAAATTCATAGCATTTGAAAGGTATGGCTGCAGTTGTCAATTTCACTGGGCTCCCACTTCATTACTGACGTTTTGGGAAAATGTTTTTCTGTCCGATTTCATAGTAAATTTGTTGTGCTATATACAAGGATCTTTTTTTTTTTGTTAGAGTAAGTTTTTTTTTTACTATAATTTGCAAATAGTGTTCTACTATATACAATATAGATTACTAAGCTGTCAAATTTTGACAGCCAGTGATGCAAAAAGGAATGAAAATTGATTTTTTTATATATATATATATATATATATATATATATATATATATACACACAGTGTATATATATATATATATATATATATATATATATATATATATATGTATTTCAGGTCATTGTCATTAATGTTCACTTTGCTGTTTCATTTTGCATAGTAAGTTTTGTTATATATAACTTATTTTGTTTTCATATATAAACGTATAACCTGTTTTAGGTGTAATTGTATCTAAAGGCAGGCTTTTTAACATATGTATGCTATGCTTTAATTCATTTTTATGTGTGTTGCATTTAATCATTTTTGAGAAGTCATGTAACATTCAATTGTGTTACCATCTGTATAGTGTATGGTAGAACATTGTTCTAGGTAGAAATAGATACCTAGAACAACACTGTTGTTCTGCAGTAGCTGTGTCATTATCGTTGTTGTGCTGCACTCGATACATAGCTACTGCAGAACAACAACTTGGAACATCTTCAAACATACGCGCATTGCTAACCTTGGCTTTCCAGAAAATGGCCACGGTGGTGACTGCTGGACCCAGAAGAGAGCGGCAGTGAAAAATCAAATGCAAAAGTAAGGACTCTGCAGCTTTATACTAAATAAAAAGAGACTTGTTTTACTTGTGTTTGTGGACCATACAATATAAAAGACAATGTATGGTCCACTATCCACAATAAGCATGTGGGGCCCTCTTGAAGTGGCCATGGTGACCGAAACCTCTCAAGGTTTAAATGGTCACCATGGTAACCTTTCGATTACAACATATGCTTGTTGTGAATAGCTGACCATATGTTATCCTCTAATGTATGTATAGCTATTCATTTTTTGTTAGTGTACTGTCCATATCTGTGTTTATTAAATAAATATAGTTCTCCCTTGTATGTGTATATAAAGTTCTTTCATCTCAAAGAGACCTACCAAGATATTTAAAATTGGATTTGCACAATATGTCTTGGGTCTTACCTTTACTAAAATCGAAGTGGATATCTATGGCCAAAATTTGTTTCTTAATTTAGTAGTGGAAGAGACCATAAATTTCTTCACAGCCAATCCCTTCAACTTCCCAGTTCTGGGAGCTGCTGAAGTCCCACCCCATGCTCAGCAAAGTTATGACGCAGCTCCAGGAAGAAGCGTGGGGATGCGCCTCCATTATTGGCTATGGGGGCATCTTTCTGATTATTTTTTATATTAAATGAGTCACTTGGTGATGAACTGAGCACTGGTCGACTAACAGGGCCCTTGTTATTCGACCAGTATCCTCATTTCATCACCAAATGACCATTTCAATATAAAAAATTATTGGAAAGATGCCTCCATAGCCTGTAATGGAGCATGTCCCCGCGCTCTCCCTGAGCACATGTCATAACGTTGCTGAGCGCAGGGGCGGGACTTCAGCAGCTCCCAGAACAAGGAAGTGGAAGGGATCGGCTGTGAAGAAATTTATGATCCCTTCCACTACTAAATTAAGAAACAAATTTTGGCCATAGATATCCAGTTCAGTTTTAGTAAAGGTAAGGCACCATGACATGTGGTGCAAAACCTTAACTACGTGAATCTCTTTAAATAAATGTGTGTAGTTTTATCTAATAATATTATTTTTCCTAGCCTACCAATGCTGCAGTAGTGAACTTGGGAGTCAGAGGACCGGCCAGGGTGAGGAGGAGTGATTTCAGAGGGACTGCTCTCCTCCTGCAAGGGGGGGGGGGCATGGATCTCGGCGCTCCCCTGACACCTGGTGGAGACCAGGGGCTCAGCATGTCAGGCTGTCAGGAGGCATGAAGGGTACAGTGGCCATTGACACATGTTGCATGGAAGTGTGCATCATGATGGTATGCACAGTTGCACCTCCCAAAGGACACAGAAAAGGGAAACAGCACTGACCGTTAGGATGACACTGGTCTCTCGCGAGTCCTGCACCCGGCTATCTAGATGAGAGTCCGAGCAAACTGGATCCTGTCTGTGGTGGGGTTTGGGATACCCGAGGGGTCGGCCCTGGGGGAACAGCTGGACAGAGGTAAGTTCTGGAGGACGTAGGGGTGACAGGGCTGGGGAGACTGGGGGATATGGGCCAGTTAGTGCATGGGAATAGCAAGAGAAACAAACAAACAAAAAAAACAAAACACTGTGATTTACTGAATGTCAGTTGAAAAGGTTTGGAAAGTGCCCCGGCAAAATTGCCATGTTTAGATTGTTAGTCAAGGGTAGTTTTAATTCAAAAATTATTTAAATTATATACAATTATCCATTGTGACTTTTTTCACAACTTAGATTTTATAGTGTGAGGAGTTTTGTGATAATGTATGTAAGTTTGATCATCTGCAATTGTACATGTCACCGCTAATATGGATGTTGCTTTGTTTGAATCATTAACATTCTCATTAAGTGCATCCTCCATATTCGGTGATTGATGCACAAGCGCCTCAGCCTGTTGACTCTCTAGCAGTGATGTATGTCATAGGTGGTTATGTTGTCATGGTAGTCTAGCAATTCCCCCCCCACATCGCCCATCCTTAATGTTACCGGATTTCCCCGTTAGTCAAGTGGTCCCATCACCCCCCAATCACCAATCCTTAATGTTACCCATATATCCCAAGTAGTCCAGTGGCCCTACCACTACTCCATACGATCAGTAACTCCACACCTGGCCACCCACCAAGGACACCTGCTTCACCCACCCCTTGACCTGAGCGCCACTTGCCATTACAGTGGACCATTAGTTGGCACAGCCATCACAGAGCACATCTGATAGTGAGATTACACTCTGGGATTGTCAGACTGTCACTGGGACAGGAGGTGAATGGAGGGCTGTGCTGGCCACCACTCTGCTCCCGTCCCAATGGTGATTGGCAGTTTGAGTGAGGGGTGGTGTGTGCCTGTGGTCCTTAGCGTGTGGCTTTGTGGGTGGTTTGTGATTGGATGGGGGTGGCGGGCCTCTAGACTGCTAGGGACATACGGTTAACATGAAGGGTTGGTGATACAGGAAAGATGGGTAACATTAAGGATGGGTAGTGGGAGGTGAGGAGACTACCAGGGCAAAATCGCAACCTGTCATGTGCTATCGTAAGCGCTGTGTATCAGGCTGTGGTGCACGTGTGTCCAGCACTGTGGCAGGGAGATCCTGCCACTCTTGAAGACTGACCTTTTCTTTAATCTGTTGCAACAGTTCTTCTGTTTCTTAGCCTAATCTATCCTTTACAATTTCTAATCCATAAGGTTGGCCACCTATTAGTGCCCCCTTCCCCTTTCTTGACTATGCTATAGTGTCTTCGTTAATTTTTCTTTTCCCTCTCAGGTCCTTGTACAGGGAGGTTATTGTGGTGACCTCTGAGCTGATGTAAAACAACATGCTGTGTTCCTCATAGTTGGATTTAGTATGCAGTAGCACTCTGTCATACAATACCTTGAAGTATATGCCTTATGTGCATGAAACCTGTAAATGTTGAAGATACCATGGCACTAGGTGTTTTTGATAAAGGTTAAAAGTTACTTAGGTGACTGTATTATAGAATTAAGTTACCGGGGTAGAAATATCAGAAACCCCCCCGTTGTATTAAAACACATGTAAATTACAGATTGTTTGAGAGGCGCTTTGGCACTATGCATTCCCGCTTTATTTTATTTTATTTTTTATTTATTTCAGTTTGGGATTAATACTTTTGAGTCAAGGACTAATTTTCAAAGGTTCCATGTCAGTGTTGAACAAACATTACTAAAATACAAGGTTTACAGAGAAGAAAAAAAGAGAAAAACATTGAAGCATACACACAGGCAGTAATAGTAAAATTTGAACTTATACACATCAAATTAGTAAATATTAACAGATAGACTGATTAGATAAGAGGGGGTTGGGGGGGGTCAGCCGAAGGTGGGATCCTCTGAAGTGGGAGAGAGGTAGAACTTTCAACCAAGTGAGGACATCGTCAGGTAATTGAAGTAGGGGAGCGGGTTAAGAAAAAAGTGTTATATAGCAGAAAGATATAGAGGGGGTAGGTAAATGCAAAAGTGGGGGCAAGGTACCATCACATTAGCGAAGGCAGGTGGCATCATCTGAGGTGGGAGAGAGGTGGAGCTTTCAACCAAGTGAGGCCATCATCAGGTAACTGGGGGTAGCGGAGTGGGTTAAGAAAAAAAGTGATATAAAGCTGGAAGAGGTAGAGGGGGTAGGTAAATGGAAAACTGGGGGCAACGTACTATCACATTAGCACAGGCAGGTACAATTAATTTTAGAGTCGAGAGATTTGAGCCTAGCTTTTAAGGTACTAACCTTGGTAGTATCAGTTAGGACAGCAGGTAGTTCATTGTACCATTTTGGACCTTGATACAGGATGGAGTTCTGGGCAAGTTTCATCCTTTTGAAGGAATCACTATCTTGTCAGCGACTGCACTACGGGTAGATTTCATTGGGACAGCCAGCTTACAGTGTCTGCCCAGTGTGGGGGATGTCAGTCCAGGTAGTACTTTTTTTAGAAGTGGGCAGGTTTGGTATTGCCCTCTAAGATGGAGTGGGAGCCACCCAGTTTCAGTGTACAGCGAGCAGGTGTGGGTGTCGAGAGTAGCCCCCAAAGTAAGACAACAGGCCTTATTGAGGTGTGCGTTGATCCTGCTAAGAGCAGTTTTTGTGCCCGCCCCATATATAGGCAACCCATAGTCAATGGTAGACAGTATTGAGCTAGTGGTGGCTCGTTTGAGTGCATCCGGTGTCATTGAATGTCTGTGATGATAAAGTACACCAGGTTTTATATTTGCAGTCTTGATGACAGAATCAATGTGGTTTGAAAAGGTGAGCATGTCATCAAAGGTAACGCCGAGATATTTAAAGTTAGATACTTGGTCTAGGATTTCACCCTTTGAACCAGCCTAAAATGTCATGGTGATTTGCATATACACACCATGGTGCATTACATTATGGGGGTATGTGTGATGTGTTTCTTTGAAACTTGGCTTTATTGCCAATGCCCTTTGGGTTAACCCTTGCTTCACTGCTTCTGCACTGAGGTTCTTTGTCTTTAGCTTGTTTTTGAGTTTTTCTTTTTTTGAGCTCACCATCACCCAAACACACAAGACAAACATAGGGACTGAATTGGATTTCACTAAATAGGTAGTTCAGATGATCAGTGGGTTAGTAGGTGCTGACCAAGTGCAGGGGAAAGACATGCATAGTCTGTTGCTGCAAACTGATGTACTGAATAAGGGATATGCCATTGCTTAAGGTTATCACCTGAGTTTTAAATAAACATCACAAAGAGATTGTGTGTTGAACCTGAAGTCCTGCGTCTGATCCATCTGTTATCCCACAACCCCTCCACAAGCACCGAATATGGTGCCACACTTTAATGATAGTGTTAACACTTCCAACAACAGCAATCCATATTAGCAGTAACATGCACAATGTCAAAAGATCAAACTGACGTGCATTATATAACTTGTGAAAAAATGCAGTTATTATCAATTATACAATGGCAAGAAAATTTCCTGGACTCTGATTGGCCAGTGTGTTCCTGGCACAGTGAGGTTATCCCAGCACAACCTCACTGTACTGATGCCACTGATGATATGGATGCCATTGATTTCTCACATCTCCCCTTCAAAAACAGAGATATATTGTCACACTAAAAATTTACTGAAAAAATGTTTTACGTGTTTTTTATTGGTATAACAACAAGCCATTGTATAATAGCAATAATGCACTCCAGGGTGTGGGTTGTGCTGGGATAACCTACCTCTGGGACATTGGATACACTCGCCTCCGAGCCAACCACCCGGGCGTGAGGTTATCCCAGCACAACCCACACCCTGTCATGCATTACTGCTTAATTAAACTCACCTGGAGCAGATGTTCAAAGGATAGCACCTGCATTAACATAGCACTGGCACTTACCCAGATTTGCATGAGCGCTTCTGATGGGCCCATATTTAAAAACCCTGGGAGCGCCCCAAACCAAGGTGCTACAGTACAGCTGTATCTGTGCAAATTAGAGAGTCCAAGAATGCATACCATGCAGCAGGATATTAAAAGGTTTTCGGTGACAGTAAATAGCTCCCCAAGTGGAGCTGTTTACCACCGCCAAAAAAACTCCACGTAACTAGGCATTAAGCCAGCCCCTCCCCCCCCCACACCTCCTAAAGTCATGCAGGGCTTCAGTCGCCCTCTCCAATCTCCCATTCCCTGTCATGGTACAATACTCTGGTGGTCCAGTGGTTCCCCCAATCCCTCAGTCCTCCATATACAGTCTCTAAAAGGTATCCTGTGAATTGAGTGACTCAATTACAGTGAGTCAGTTTGGGCAAGATAAAGATAGTGATTGTGAAATGGGTTATGTGCTGTTAACAGGACAATGTAAGTTCATCACTTTTGCTTATGTAGGGAGTCATAGATGTAGTGATTGTTTTAAGTAGATATGGATTTGTTCACGAGGCCAGTTGTGAGCTGCCCCTGTGGTGTAGTAGTTAGAGTCACCACCTGTGTGACTGGTGGACCCAGGTTTGGGACTGACTGTGATGAGGGTTTTTGTTTTTGGGGTTGTTGTATAAGTTTTTTGTTGTTGTTGAACTCCAATTCCACCCGCCCTCTGTACTTTGTCCCCCCCAGGTTGCTCCCCCAATGTTCTTCCCCTCCCAACCTGTGTTCCCCTGTGCAGTAGCCCCCTTCCTGGATTTTTTCATGTCCCTCAGTGTCACTCCCCCCCACCTGGGATAGTTATATTAATGATGGGGTATGCAGGGGGCAGAGCCCCCCTGAGAAAAAGTAATTGTTGCAGTGCTGATTTTGGAGCATGCTGTGTGCTGTTTTGCTTGGTGCTATTTTGGGTTTGTTGTTTTTTGTCTGCACCATTTTCTCATCAACCTAGCTTTTTATTTTTTACTTATTTGTTTGTTTTTGGTACCTTTGTAAGTGCAGTAGACATCAGAAATGTCTATTTTGAGGCACAACCCAGGAAAGTACAAAATAAATACAGGCAAACATTACAAAGGCAAGATACATAAAATACAGGCAACTTACAGAAGGTAAAGAACATATGCAGACACCTGGAGTCAGATACTACCATTCCATCCACAGTATAGAGATGGCAATTTTACACATAAATCATAGTACATAAATAGAGATAGCAATTTTACACAGCAATGGCAGTACATAAATTAACAAGAAGAAGCAGATACAAAATACAGTACAGAGGTACATATCTAACCCAAAATAGACATCAGCCTCAATAAACACTTCAGAAGCAGACACGGTACAAAGGCCTGAGGTAGTATGTCACCACCATAGGGCAACATATGATGGGCCGGTGGGTGGTAGGGTGTAGAGGAAGTTGAGGACTAATGACCAGCGGAGCTCACCGGAAAGCTGAGCAGCCTGCAGACCTAAGGCTGCATCCCTATTCGGCCCCGCCCAACCTGCAGAGCTCACTGTAGGGCTGAGCAGCCTGCAAACGTAAGGCTGCACCCCATTCGGCACCTCCCAACCAGCGGAGCTCACTGGAGAGCTAAACAGCCTGCAGACCTAAGACTGCATCCCCATTCAGCCCATTCCACCGGGCGGCAGTCACTGGAGAGTTGAGCAGCCTGCAGACCTAAGGTATTGCCGAAGCCAGAAAAATGTCAATTGATTTTCTGTCAGCAGAGCTGCTTTGATTATTTTTGCTACTTGTTACATCTCTGTAGGCAGCCTATGCCATAGTGATCTGCTGTATTACCATAAGAGTGTGATTGTTGTATCAGGGTTTTGTTAGATTTGCAGCTCCTTATTAGCCAGGGTTCAGGAGAGCTGTGTTAATGGTTGCTACCTCTGTATTTATTGCTGTATTTTTCTTAGACAGCCAAGCACTGTAACCCTTACTGCACATAGTGAGAGCTAGGCATTTTACCTGTTTGGCGTCTTCTCTTCTGTTTCATCAGGCTGCTCCACTGTGCATGTGAAGAGTGTTTGGCTGAGTTCAGGAGCAGTCCCCTTGCCCGCATTCCCGCCGTGACCTCGGTCTTTTGTTTTCTGATCCTCCAATTCCTCTTTTGTCAAACTTTGCATTTTGTAGTGCTCTCCACAGGCTGCATCCCCATTTGGCACCTCCAAACCAGTGGAGCTCACTGGAGAGCTGAGCAGCCTGCAGACCTAAGGTATTACAGAGCTGTGTTAGCCTCACAAACTACCCCCACAAAATTTCACGTATCGCCGTCTTCCACAACAACCCGAGTGATCATAACATTGTTGTCTGTACTCATACATATGAAAAACATCTCTCTTGCTCCAAATTTGTTAAAAGGCATAATTTTCACTAGTTTAAAATCGATAACTACCTAGCTGACCCCATGCGCGTTAACTGGCAAAGTCTCTATCTGGCCACCTCTGTGGATGAAGTCGTTATTATTATTCATTGGCCTACACAGCCAGTATAGTGTTATGCTTGTGCAACTGTGTTAGTTTGGTTTTGGCTGTTCGCACTCTCTATTCCAGAGAATTACTACCCTGTAGGGGTACGAAGGCAAGGAACCCTTGGAAAGGGTTCTACCCCTAGAGGTGCAATGGGATGGTTCCCATGGCTAAAAGTACCTTAGGAATCCCCCTAAGGAGAGAGTGCTGCCACTGGAGGAGGGGGGAGGATGGTGGAGCAAAAAAAAAATGCTTCACAGTGAGGCTTAGAGAAACTGCTTATATAGCGCAGGAAGTGGGAGTGGCTGGCTGCTTGGCCACCAAACTACAAGCAAGCCTTTCATTTCAGTGGTCTATGCAGCCAGTATAGTGTTATGCTTGTGCAACTGTGTTAGTTTGGTTTTGGCTGTTCACACTCTCTATTCCAAAGGAATTACCACCATGTAGGGGTACGAAGGCAAGGAACACTCAGAGAGGGTTCCACCCCCAGAGGTGCAACGGGATGGTTCCCATGGCTAAAGGTACCTTAGGAATGCCCCAAAAAATGTAGGATCATCCCCAAAAGGAGGCAACATGAGCATATGAGCAAGCAGTAACTGTGACATAGGAGTAGTAACTGTAACTTAGTAGTAGAGAAGTATAAGCAGTTTGATAATGCAATGAGATGCTCAGTTGTCATAATGACTGCCCAGGGCTGCGTAGCAGGATACTGATGGTTTGCTTAGAGAGTAGGGGATCCCCTAAGGAGAGAGGGAATGGCAGGACATCTTCCACCTCCATCCAACAACAGAACCTACCTAAAGAAACTAAGGGAAACAACTAAACTAACTAAGTGTTATGACCTGAGGCAACAGAGAACAGAAAAAAAGCCTATGAGGAGGAAATCTCTGGAGATCCAAGGCCTAGGTCGCCTTCCCTCCAGGCTTGGGATAATTTATTTAGTGACGGCTCTGCAGCTGCAATTTGGAAAACCCAATTAAAGGGAGGTGGAAAATATTCCAATTTGGAAGAAGGCTCTCACTCAAACCCTCTAGCAGGAATGCTGTGGAAGGTTGCGAGAAAACTCTGCAACAATACGTGCATCCAAGGAGCAGGAGGAGAGCAACAACTGCTGAGGCACTCACCTGGCTTAGCCGTCCTAAATCAAACCAGGTGAACCAGAGGCAGTCGTAGGGAGGATGCGGTGAAGGTGTCTCACTAGGGAAACACTACATAGTGAGACACTAGAGCCAAAGGAGATCATTGTAACCACCCTTCACCGCTAGTCTTAAATTCTACACCAGGAGCTGCTGTCGCGTAGCAAGCAGCTAAAGCCAAACCCGGGGCGAGGACATTCCCAGCTATGGGCCAGGTGAGAAGTATCCCACCCCAAGTTGGTGACGCTCGACATGCGGACTAAAGCAGAGCGAGACCGTCGGCTGCAGGAACACTGCACCAGAATAGAATGGCTGGCATGCCCCAGAAAGTGACAGAGCTAAAAAGCTGTTGAGCTGAATGAGCATGGTGTGCCGAGATCGAAATGAGCATTGAGTACTGAGACCTTGCAAGGTCGAATGCAGATTGAATGCAGCAGAATCCCAGGCTGAAGCCAAGGGGATGGCAATAGGCATGAAGCAATGGTTTGTGTAAGAAAGGAGCAGCGGTTGCGTAAGCAAGTGTGTACCTGATAGGTCAATAAGCTGTAGTAATAATAGGTGGACTTGCATAACATACTGCATAGCAATAAACAGCACTGAATAGGGGCAAGCCAGCCAGACAGTTCAAAGTCAAATCAAGGTGACAAACTCTGAAAATTTTCGGCGGCGAAGACAGGATTTAGAACAAAATTAATTAGCCACAGAGGCCACAGCCCCCCAAACACCTCCCAGTCCCCGATGTAGGACAAACAAGGAAGCGATGGAAGGCCGAGAACCACATGCAGATATAAAGCTAATTTAATAGCCTCAGCAGGAGCATCAGCTAACCTCAGAGTAACACAATGTACAATAGCAATGGGAGTAAACAAGCAGTAGTAAGAAGCAATTAGGCCTGTGCAGCAGAAGCCATTCCAGAGGGTGGGAGTGGATATTGTGGGGCCTTTAAATACCCCCAGCTCCTCAGGGAAGAGATTCATCCTGACTGTGGTGGATTATGCCACCCAGTACCCAGAGGCAGTCACTCTATCCTCTCCGAGAATAGACAAAGTGGCAGATGTCTTACTTGGGATTTTCTCCCGTGTTGGGTTTCCGCAGGAGGTAATCACCGATTGAGGGGGTTCCTTCATGTCGAACCTGATGAAATGTTTATGGGAGAAGTGTGGGGTGGTGCAGAGATGCACAACACCGTATTACCCACAAGCTAATGGACTTGTGGAACGATTCAATGGCACCCTAAAGTCAGTACTCTGAGCGTTTGCTGAACAGCATGGGAGGGACTGGGAGAAATACCTTCCCCACCTGTTTGCATACAGGGAGGTGCCCCAAGAGTTGACAGGATTTCCCCCTTCAAACTCTTATATGGACGCCGGGTACGTGGGCCCCTAGACTTGATCAGGGAGGACTGGGAAGGCAAGCACGCCACCCAGGGAACTCCCATTGTGGATTACATCCTTGGGTTTAGGGAAAGGCTGAAAGAGTTTATGGGGACAGCCCAGAGCAACTTGACAGCTGCCCAGCAGAAACAAAAAGTGTGGTACAACTGCAGAGCCAGAGCTTGCTCGTACATGGTGGGTCAGGAAGTCATGGTCCTTATTCTGGTCTGGAAAGACCAGCTGCAGGCTGAGTGGGCAGGATCGTACAAAGTGGTTAGGAAGGTAAATGACGTGAACTACATTGTGGAGTTACCTGACAGAAGACAGACAGAAAGGATGTACCATGTCAGCATGATGAAGCCATATGCAAATAGGGCTGACATGGTGTTTGCAGTGTGTAGTCATGGGGATGGGACGGACAAAGGAGACCCCCTTCTGAACTTTCTGGAAGAAAGTAAGTGGGAGTCCTCTATGGAGGCAGTAAAATTGCCTCCCTAGCTGGCCCTGGACCAGATCCAGAAAGCAAGGGAGGTTTTAGCAGACTTTGTCCCATTGTTTGGCACCAAGCCTGGACTAACCCCCTTAGCGACATGCGATGTGGAGACAGGGACACAGACGCCCATACGGCGAACAGTATATCGGGTATCAGAGGCTGTCCAAAAGGACGTTAGAAGGGAAGTGGAGGAGATGCTGGATTTAGGGGTAATCCAGAGATCCCACAGCCCCTTGGCCTCACCCATAGTCCTTGTACCTAAGCCAGATGGCTCAACTCGTTTCTGTGTGGACTGTCATGGACTGAATGTAGTCACAAAGTCCGATGCCCACCCAGTGCCCTGGACGGATGAACTCCTGGACAAGTTGGGAGGGGCGACCTACCTTACAACCACTGATCTGACAAAGGAGTATTGGCAGGTAGAGTTGACAGACAGACCTAGGGAGAGGTCAGCCTTCATCACTCCGATAAGCTTATTTGAGTTTAAAGTAATGCCTTTCAGAATGAAGAACACCCCAGCCACTTTGCAAACGTTGGTGAACCAGGTGTTAAATGGTGCTGTGGAGTACGCTGTGGCATATCTGGATGACATTGCCATCTTTAGTACTAGCTGGGAGGAACACCTATCCCACCTTAGGAAAGTGTTGGACAGGATACACAGGGCCAGGCTCACTGTCAAAGCTGAAAAGTGCCAGGTGGCCATGGAGGAAGTGGCATACCTCGGGAATGTGGTAGGCCGGGGACAGCTCCATCTTAACCAAATAAAGATAGCGGTGATCCAGGCATGGCTCAGACCAGAAACCCAGAAGCAGGTCAGGAGCTTTGTAGGGACAGCAGGGTACTACAGGAAATGTGTACCCACCACAGTGCCCTGGCTGCTCCCCTATCTGACCTGACAAAGAAAAGGATGCCAAAGAAAATTACCTGGGGCGCAGCCTGTGAGGAAGCCTTTACCACACTAAAGGAGGCACTGTGCAGTGCTCCTGTTTTGACAAGTCTTGACTACAGCAAGACCTTCATAGTACAGACTGATGCCTCAGACATGGGTATTGAGGCAGTACTGAGTCAGACATCTAGCCAAGACACAGATCACCCAGTAGTTTACCTGAGTAGGAAGTTACTTCCCAGGGAGCAAGCGTACTCCATGGTGGAAAAGGAATGTCTTGCCATAGTGTGGGCCCTAAAGAAATGAGAGCTATATTTGTATGGACAGCATTTTGTGGTGCAGACTGACCACAACCCTCTGGTTTGGCTGACACAGATGGGGAAAAATAATGGCCGATTGCTAAGATGGAGTCTTGCTTTACAAGGGTATGATCTGACAGTCGTACGTAAGGCTGGAGTGAAAAATCAGAACTCAGATGGGCTGTCTAAGGTCTATGAGGAGTGAACTGATTTGGGAAGGTCATCCCATGGAGGGGATAAAGCCCCCAAATTCAGTCTAGGAGGAATTGTGATGTGGACAGCCAGTTCTGAGTGCTGTAGTATAATTTTTTTTGTAATATCAGAATGGGTTATGTTATGAGTCTGTTATGAGAGATGCTGAAAAAAATCTGGTGCTCTTGGAGTGACCTCACCCCCCCCCCACCAGGTTTCAGCTGAAAGATGAAAGCCATCAGAAAATGCTGAAACAGCATGTGAGATCACACACACACCGGTTTTAGATACCCGGTGTTACATAGCAGGCCAGAAGCTATTTACAGGCTTTTATAAGTTAATTATAGATGTTGTTGTTAAGAGGGAAATCATAAAAAAAAGGTTTATGACATTAGAAGGGGAAACCAGGTTTAGCAAACTGGCGCGAAGTTGTAAATGTTTCTCTGATGCCTGTGTGAGAGAGAATACTGATTAAGATCAAAGAGATGTCATTTGAAGAACATATGAGTATGCTGAGGTTGCAGAATTTAATTCTTGAAAGAGGCATCCTGTTTTTTTATTAAATATATATTTTTTATATATATTCTGACAGAGGAGGCGCTAGGTGACCTCACCCAAAAAGGGGTTGGCAAATACAGTTTGCTTTAAGGAATATTCTGTTTTATTTCAGAGACACTTTTATCTAGACTCTGACAAGGAAACATCTGTGAGCACTTTTAAACAGGTATTTAGAAAGACAGACAAAATCTAAATATTGTTGTAGGAATTTGCACTGTTTAAACCTTGTTCTTTTAAAGATTTGCAAGTCTTGTGATGTAACAGTTCTGTATTTTGTGTTTGACATATTTTTAGTAAAAACTCTTTTTAGAGCATACGTGGTCTGTCTTTGATTTTCCTTCACTTGTGAGAAGAGTATATATGGTTATAACAGACACTAGGCATAAGCTTGAATGGTGGTACCAAACTGGAAAATGAAATGTTTTAAAATCTGAGGTCTTTATTAAAGTTTTTAAGGGTTCATCTCTGTATACCAGGTTAGGTGCCCGTAGGCAAGGATATCTGGCCCACCAAAGACACATATATCTGAGCCTGTGCATTGGGTACGCTAGCAAGAGGGTCACAGTTTGAATCCCTCCAGAACTGAGACCAAAGGTTGATCCAAACTCACAAAACAGACAAGAGGGTTACCTTGTTCTGTTAAACTGTTCACAAGACAGCGCTCGGAGGTTGGCACTTTGGGAGTAGAGGGCCTGACCTGCTGAGTGGGTTTGTGACATACAGTACCACCCCAAAAAAGACCCTAACCAGACTGGACACACTTGTCCACTCTTTCTGTTGCATTGTCCTCAACTGCCCACCCCACACTCACCACTGCTCACTCTACCGATCCATTGCTCTCCCCTCCCTCACAGACCATCGCTCGCTTCACTGCACCACCTTCACTGGCAAGTTCTGGTACAGTATACTATCCTCCTATCTTTTGTCTTCACTCTCTCTCAGGATTCATGACTTCGCACTCTTGCCATCCCATATAGATCTTCATCAGCTGGTCAGGCATCCTTCTCCTACTGATTTCCTAAACTCTGGAACTTGCTCCCCACAAACATTCGAAACACCTCCTTGCCCTTGCTTCCCTCATGTGCTCTTTCACCGCCCCCACATACAACTGTCCCTAATCTTGCCTGGCACCCCCACGTTGACCAATAACGTAATGTGGTCACATCTAGCACTTATTGTTATCCACAAATTGTGAATTCAAGTGTATAAGTCCTTGCTATTGCTATATCACTGGTTGAATTTATGTCTACCAGTCCTTACTATTGCTTTATTACTGGTGTACTACTCTGTTTATCTACTCTTTACCTAATGTTACTGTATATTATTCCTGTACATAATGTAATGCCTAGCACTTACTGCTTCTGTACTTACTGTAATCTGTTTTGCTTTGTATACCATGTATGTGACAGTGACCACAGGGAGGTAAAATTTAAAATCTGCAAGGGGCACGAGAAGGGCAGCTCCAACATTAAGGTGCTTGACTTTAGGAAGGTGGATTTCAGTAGGATGAGGGAATTGGTCAAGGAGGAACTATGGGGGGGAATTAAAAAAGGATTATTGAGATCGACAGAGCTTTGCATTAGGGTGGTGAGCAAGAAAAAAAGGGGAAGGAAACCGCTCTGGTTCACACCAGAAGTGAGGAATGCAGTAAGAGAAGAGGAGGGCATTTGGAATATATAAGGCATTGCAGAGGAAAGCAGACAGGGATAGTTATAAGGAAAAACTGGAGGCAGCAGGGAAGGTGATCCGGCAGGGGAAGGCTGGGACAAAGGAGCGTATAGCAAGGGACATAAAAAGGGGTGACAGAAGGTTTTACTGATACATGAGTGACAGAAAGAAAGGGAAGGGCGGGATTATGAAACTCGTTGGGGGGTGCATTGGTGGAGGATGACATAGGAAAAGCCGATGCCCTAAATAGATACTTTATGATGGTCTTCATGGTGGAGGAGGGGGTGGGCTAAATTTGGAATATAGGGGGAGGAAGGGTAGGGAGATGGACTCAAGCCCCTTCATGGGGCAAGGGTACTGGAAAAGTTGGGAAAGCTACTGATGGATAAGGTGATGGGGCCGGACGGGATCCACCTGAGGGTTCTCAAGAAATTAAAGCAGGAATTGGCAGCACCACTCATGAGGCTATTTAACCTGTCACTGCACAAGGGAAGGGTTCCTGGGGACTGGAAAAAGGCTGAGGTAGTACCATTACATAAAGGGGGGTAAGGGAGGATCCAGGAAATTACTGCCCAGTTAGCCTCACCTCCGTGGTCGGTAAGCTAATGAAGGCACTGGTTAAGGAAAAGCTGATTATCTGGAAGGGGAAGGCCTCTTAAACAGCAATCAGCATGGATTCACAGGTGGTAGGTCTTGTCAGACCAACCTGACTGAATTCTTTGACAGAGTGACAGATATATGGGACCAGGGCAGGACAGTGGATGTGGCCTATGTGGATTTCAGGAAGGCATTCAACACCGTTCCCCACCGGAGATTGGTTAGCAAGATGGACAGCTTGGGAGTGGGGGAGCAAGCTCACGAACTGGTTAAGACATTGGTTGGATGGCAGGACACAGAGGGTTGTGGTGAATGGGGCTCACTCGAAGGAAGTAAGGGTAATGAGTGGGGTTCCACAGGGGTCTGTGCTGGGACCCATACTTTTCAACATATACGTAGGGGACATCTCAGAGCGTCTACGGGGGAAGGTGTGTCTTTTTTTGGACAACAAGAAGATATGCAATAACAGGGTAGATAAGACAGAAGGAGAGGTGGAGGACATGAGGGAGGATTTGGTCAGGCTGGAGGAATGGTCAGAAAGGTGGCAGCTATGGTTTAACACAAAAAAGTGCAGAATTACATATAGGTTGCATCCAAAAAGCGAAATACCGCGTGGGGGGGGCTGGAGGAGACAGAGCAGGAAAGGGACCTGGGATAACCATCTCAGACAATCTGAAAGTCTGGAGTCAATGCGACAGGGCAGCAGGAAAGGCTCTAAGAATGCTGGCATGCATAGGTAGGGGTTTCACAAGCAGGAGGGAGGGAGGTGATCCTGCCATTCTACAAAACTATAGTGAGACCGCACATGGAATACAGGATCCAGTTCTGGAGGCCTTACCTGCAAGGGTACAAGAACAGGCTGAAAAGAGTCCAGAGAAGAGCAACCAAAATGGTGGGGGGCCTGCAGGGGAGGTCATATGAGGAGAGACTGGGAGGCTTGGCCTGCACATGCTGGAGAGAAAGGAGGAGGGGGATTAGCAGCAATAATACCCAGGCAGAATTGGTGGTGTTGGGCAATGCGGACCGCCCAGGGGCATAATGAGGCCCGGCGCGCGGGGCGAGGGCCTTATAGCCTTGGAAGGTCCGACGTGTATTGGCGCTCGCCACCGGAAGGGTATTATTATGTACTAGAAAATGGCACAGAGTTAATTTATATATATATATATATATATATATATATAATAAAAATAATAAAAAGCAAATAGAAGCAATGAAGTCACTTTTGCTGTAAAGTAGTTCCTGTAGTAGTGCCAGCAGAGGGCACTGCTGTTGTTTACATTTGGTAATTTATTCCCCACTTTTCTTTTCTTGTTTGCTAGTTTGTTAATGGAAAGGACCTCTGCCCTCTGCCCCCTGCCCCTGACCCCCCCACCCCACAAACACACACACACACACCAGAAACAAGTGAGAAAGTGGGCTACATATTTTAGGCCTTGTGATTATTGAATTAACTCAGCTATCGGTTTTATACCCCCTCCCTACCTCGGAGTTACTGTCAGACTACGTGGATTGCGAGTGCAATTCTAAAACGGGTGGACATTAAGGAGCTATTGCCCATTTTCTATTTTAGCCCATCCACTGCTAAGGTATGAAAATATATGCCCATTTGCCGATCGTGGTAAGTTGTGTAGTGCGGTATTGTTGTGGCAGGCTGGGAGAGGTGCGCGGTGCGCTTGACAGCCGTTTTGTGAAGCCGATTGGTTTGTCAGCTTTCTTGTTATGTTTCAACTGTGTAATATTTATTTAAAATTATTTAAAAATAAGGGAGATTGAGGGGAGCACTTTTATGGACATAGAGGCCAAGGGAGGTTTTGTCTAAGGGGAAGGAGAGACTGGCTCGCTCGGTCGTCTGTTACAAGCAGTTTGGTTTTTCCAGAGAGAGCGTGGTCGATGGGAGGAGGAATGAGAGAGCATGGTCAACAGGAAGAGGAATGAGCAAGTAAAGCAAGCAAGAAAGATGTCTGAGTTTACTGTTAGGTTGTAGTTTAATCCAGAGCATTGTGTACCACAATTTAATGCCTTTGCTGTGGTCTTTTGAATGGCGGTAATTATCCGGGTAGATGCAGTAACAACACTCAAGCAATGTGGATTCCCTGCTGGCTTACAGGATTTCTAGGTCAGCTGGCTTTTGTGAGAGCGAGGGGTAGTTTTGTTCTGTTGTGATGCAGGGCGGGTGGGGGAAGAGATTGCCTGGAGCGGAGAAAGAGCAGTTGAAATGGGAAATAATTTACCGAGTACTGGAAGTTGTGATTTAAAAAAAAAAAAAACTGCTGCTTGCTGAAAACTTTTGAAATACAGCTGAACATGGTTTGTGCTTCTTTCTTGTATAGAGCAGCCTGGGAGATTTGACTGTTGATGTACTTCCCTGTCGCTAAGTGAGGGTGAAAGATGGCGGCAGTTTGAAATTGTGTGCCCAGCGCTTCAGCCAATGAGGAAGCAGGGTGCTGGGTACAAAGATACTTTGCTGGCTATCAGACAGGTTTGAGCTGGGGCTTTTTATTTGGTGGGCATCTATTGTCTGATAGATGCCCACCTAAATAAGTGTCTCAGCCAATCAGAAGAGAGAATTGTTTTTGCCCATTTTCTAAGGTGGAGACATTCAAACACTTGAAGGGCATAAATAAGTTGAAAACTGACATCATCTTCAAGATGAGCAAGAACAATTCCACGAGGGGGAATGCCTAAAAACTGGAGGGGGGAATACAGGGGGGACATCAGGGAGAGGTTCTTTACTGAGAGGGTGGTACAGCTATGGAACAGGCTGCCAGAATGGGCGGTGGGGGTGGATACAGTAGAAAACTTTAAAAGAGCCTGGGGCATGCATGTGGGCCTAGCAGGCCGAGGTCGAGCTGGTGGGGGAGGAAGGGGGTCTTCAGACAGACTGGATGGGCCATTCTTGTTTTATAAAGCATATGGAGAATGATTTTATTAATGTTTATTTAATTGTTGCTGTTTTAAATAGCTAATTTTAATCTGTACAGTGTTTTGGTTTTTGAAAAACGCTTATAAAGTTTTACTTGCTTACTTTTTTACATGGGGTCCTTTTCTGCAGGTAGATTTCTCTGATTCTGTGTTGTTCCCTATTCTCTGTACCCTTCCCAACTCCCTTCCCCCAGGACACATCTGGAAATGAGCAAATTTTGCTCAGTATGTCTTCCTAGTGAAACTTTTAAATAAAATTAAAAAAATAGTTCAAGTTTATTTGTAGGAAAACTCCATTGAGCATGCTTATTTACAAGGAAGTCCTGGTAGGACAACTAATTACAAGGAATAAATGTGTTTACAGTTCATACAATACAATACTGAGCAATGATTTACAGTATATTACAAAAGGAACAAATCTGATACAACAATTCGGACAGAGGTAAGTCAGGAGTAATGGCCATGGAGACAAAGATAATACATATAATCAGTAGATGAGGAACACAACAGCTGGGCAGTGGTACAATGAGGACAACCTTGAAACATTTGTACAATCCAAACAAATCCATTTAATTTGGGTCAAGTGCAAACATAAGTACTTGAATTTAAAGTATTATACACCTTATCCAGAGTAGAAAAAGGAGGACAGAGTGACGTACAGTGGTGGTATATGGGTAGACAGGTTAGGGCATGAGGCAGGTGGGTGGGGTCACAGGTGAAGAGTTGTGGAACAGATAGGTGGGAAGCAGGCATGAGAGTGAGGGAGTTAGGAGGGGGTGGCATAGTAATGGGGAGGATCATGGATACACTACTGAAGGAAAGAATAATGGAACACCTAGTTGCCAATGGTCTACAGGACCCAAGGCAACATGGTTTTACTGGGGGGAAGGTCGTGCCAGACTAGCCTCATTTAATTTTTTGACTGGGCGACAAAAGAGGTGGGTGGGGGGCAATGGACGTTGCCTACGTGGACTTCAACAAGGCCTTTGATACTGTGCCACATAGAAGGCTGTTAAACAAGCTGGGGAACATGGGAGTGGGTAGGACGATGGTGAGGTGGGTGGGGAACTGGCTGGATTGCAGGACACAGAGGGTGGTGGTAATGACTGTCACTCAACAGATGGACCAGTGGGGTGCCACAGGGATCAGTGCTGGATCCAGTCCTTTTCAACGTCTATCAGTGTCATCACAGAAGACCTAGAAGGGGGAAATTGCCTGTTCGCTGATGAAACAAAGCTCTGCAACAGGGTGGACATGCCAGAGGGTGTGGATAGAATAAGGAGCGATCTGCAGAAGCTTGAGGACTGGTCAAGGCAGTGGCAGTTGAGATGTAATGCAAAGAAATGCAAAATAATGCACATGGGGCACAAAAATCCAGGAACATATTAGCTGGGGGGAGGATATAGAATCCCCCGAGCAGGAATGGTACCTAGGAGTTATCATCTCTGATGACCTCAAGGTAGGGAGTCAGTGCAACAAGACAGTAGGAAAAGCAAACAGGATACTGGGATGCCTAAGCAGGGGTATCACCAGCAGGAAAAGGGAGGTCATAATTCCACTATACAAGACATAAGTGAGGCCACACCTTGATTACAGTGTCCAGTTCTGGAGGCTTTACCTAAGTAAGGACATAGTGTGGAGGCAGTTCAGAGGAGGGCAACCAAGATGGTGCAAGGATTACATCACAAAACCTAAAAGGACAGGCTGAGTGACTTAAATATGTACTCACTGGAGGAGAGGAGGGAGGGGAGGGTATGAGAGACACGTATAAATGCAACCCGAGTTTGGGAATGGACTCAGGTTGCTCAGGGGTCAGCGGGGTGAGGAAGGATTGAACATCTATAGACAGCTCTCCTTACTTGGGGAAGGGGGGATCTCGCGGCACACTGTAGACTGACACCCAGCGGTGGCTGGGTATCAGCACAGGCCCGCCACCAAGAATGGGAGGGCCCACGTCCAGGGCGTTAGGCTGCCTCTGTGGAGGCGGAGCCAGCCACTCCGCCCATTGCAGGGTTGTGGGGCTAGGGGCAAAACAGCAAAAAATCAGGAGCCGACAGGGTGTATGATGACCAGACTATCAGATCAAAGGATGAGTTCCTCCGAGAGAGGTACCAGAGCTCCCTGTCAGCATCCAAAAAAAGAGACATATAAGTACATCGCAGGGAGGAACAAGGTGCAGAAGAACACAATTTTCATAGAAAAAGATGTTCCAGGACTAGGAGACATGGGATGAAACTGGAAGGAGGGAGGTTCAGAGGGAACGTAAGGAAGAGAGGATGGTGGGCAAATGGAGTGCCCTCCTGGAGGAGGCGGTGGAGGCTGAAATGATTACAGGATTTAAGAATGCATGTGACAGGCATCAGGGGATCCTGGTAGTCAGGGGAAAGGGACAACCTAGTTCTGGAGAAATTTGAAGAAGCAAAGTTATGTGCACAAATGGAAAGACTAGGTGGGCTGTAGGCCCTTATCTGCCATCAACATCTATGTATCTGGAATATAGAAATTTATAGAATTTATTATGACATTTGAAGTTAAAGACTTAACTACCTAACTTAATGTTGCCGCTGCTGGTCTGAGAGCCACCAGAATCAACAACACTAAACTTGTAGATAAGTCATTGACAACTCGACGTCCAGTACATTGTTGTGTCAAATTTCAATTAAAGGACAGCATAGAACTCTCAGAGGGTAACCAAATTTTGGATCAAGGTTGTCCATGGGCAACCTAGTTTAAAAAATGTTTCAGAGCCTGAGAAAAAGGGGCCACGATGTAAAGCTAGAGGGTGGTAGGTTTAGGAAAGATGTGAGGAAATACTTCACAGAAACGGTGGTGGATGCCTGGAATGGTCTTCCGGTGGAGGTTGTTGGGGGGGGGGGGCAAAAACAGAAGTGGAATTCAAAAAAGCCTGGGAGAATCACATGGGGTCATAACGATAGGTAAGGGGTAGCAGAGAGTGTAGTAGACCTAGAGGGGTCTACAGTGTAAGCAATGCAACAAAAAGGGCCAACAGCATGGGCCATGAGGCGCTTATCTGCTATCAGTTTCTATGTTTCTAAAATGATGCAGTTGACTCTGTCACTCACTTATCCATCACTTGTTCTGGGGACGGAAGGCAACAGACATCTAAGACTGTATAAATCAACTTCAGGCCCTCTCTGGGTACAACATGTCTTTTCTCAGTTTTTTCTTGTCCATAGCAGTAGAGGTTTAAGACACAGCAAGAATCTATTTAGTGGCATTTTTAAAAGCTTTATGGATGGGTATGGACATGCTTTTTGTTGAGGTCATAATCAGAACTCATAAATTCTGTCTCCTCTATGTCCACTTCTGACTAAGTAGCAAGTAGAGTCATCATATCAGGCATTTGTCTCAAACATGCTGTAGAGGATGAATAGCCGTCATTCACCCTGGGTGGGAAATCAAAATCACTAGCAGTATTTTCTGGGGAAAGCCATTCCTCTTCCTCTTGAAGTACCTCTTGTGGTGTGAGACTAGAAGGCACACTGGAAGCAAGTTTTTCAAAACCTCTGCATCATTTTGTACAGTTGCCTCAGTTGTATATAGTTCACATCCACACTTTGCCAGTTCTTCTGGAACAGTCTGATTGGCCGAACATCTTTAAATAATGCTCCTCCCACCACAAGGGCAGTATATCCCCTGACTCCACCCCATGACATAAAATCCTGCACACGGGATACAGGGATCTATGTGCCACTTGCCAGGGGAGGATGGGTGGGCTGTGTGGATGTGAACCACATACCACTCCTAGACACTTCCAGAACTATGGTTACAGGTGAGTAACCTATTTTTCTAGGGGCATGGATATGGTTCACTATCCACACTCTGGCAAACTCCTAGCACTTCTCCATGAGGAAGGGACAAGACACACACTCTACTTGGTGAACAGAGATTGGAGAATGGAGATCCCAAAACCACCATCCTGGCATGACTCAAGGTTGATGCGGTAGTGAGAAATGAAGGTGTGCGTTGACTTTCAGGTAGCAACCCTGCAGATTTCCTGGATAGAAATGTTCCCGGAAGCAACCACCAAGGCAGCAGTATGTCTTAGGAATTAGCCCTAGCCCTACGAGAGGCTCCCTACCAAACTATAACAGAGATCAATGCAGGATGTGAGCCACATGTCAATCATCTGCTTTGCTGCTGGTCTACTAAACGCAGTTTTAGCATAAGTAACAAACAGCCGGTGAGCATCTTCCCCAAACTCCAGCCGTGCACTCTACATAATAGTAGAGCACCCTCCACAGGTCCAGGGTATGGAGTCTGCGATTGGCTTCTGAAGAAAGGTTGGTGAAGTATATTGGTAAGTTAGTCATCTGGTTAAGGTAAAACTCTGACACAATCTTTGGGTGGAACTTTGTGCTGGTGTAAAAGAAGACTTTAGCCCTGTGGAAGACCAGGCAGGGTGACTCCACCAAGAGCACCTGGAACTCCCCAGTCCTTCTGGTTGACTTGATGGCCACCAGGAAGACCATTTTCCATAACAAGTGTGACATCTCACACATGTGCATTGGCTCAAGGGCTTGCCCATGAGCATAGCCAATACCAGTAGTAAGTCCCACAATGGACGTGCTTCACACACCATAGTGGGCAAGCAGTCTATGCTCTTGAAAAAGTGCCCAACCACTTGTCCTGGGCCACTGTTGGCTTATCAGCCCATACTCAGTAAGCAGAAATGGCTACCAGGTACACCTTAATATCGTTGCCTGCAGTTCTAACTGGGAAAGGGACCAGAGGTAGTCCAGTATGCTGCCCATGGGGCAGGCAAGGATATCAAGCTCTTTGCCGTGACACTAAATGGGAAATCTTTTCCGTTTAATGGCACAGCATCTGCAAGCTGACTATTTCCTGGAGGCCTCCACAATGTGGAGCACATTCTCCTAGAGACTCAAGGTCTGGAACTCTAGCTGCTCTGGAACTAGGCTGTGAGGTTTAGGTACTACAGGTCCAGGTGTTGGACCATCCACTGAAATCTGGTCAGCAGATCTAGGCAGAGGCGCAGTCACTGCTATCCCAACCCCTCATTTCCATATGAAAGGGAAAGGCTTAATTTAATCCCCCTTACCTTTCACTGCAGGCTCTCCAGCCCTGATTCGGGCATACAAGATCCACTGCAACTTTGCAGCTCGGGATTCTCGGCTGAACCTTGGCTGCAGCTCATGCCCAAAAGCTCACAGATAAGGAGGACTGCTGACTGTACAGACTCTGCACCGTAGCTCTTAGCACCTTTTTTCTTGGCCAGTCTGTACTCTATCTTTGGGCAGCTACTGCCATTTGTTACTCTGCAGCATTTTGTTAAGATTACATGTTGTCCAGGATTTTTAGAGACTAGCTAGCTTGCATAACTCAAACTGTGATTTGTATGATTAATGTTATTCTGCCAGGATTTTTCAAAGTCTAGCTCACCTAATTCCAACTGTTAATTTGTTAGATTTTAAAAGTTTTTTCTCCTGTTTCTCAGTTCCCTCTCTTTCTCTCTATCCCCTCCCCTCTGTTCCTGCTATCCCAACCCCCATTTTGCATATGAAAGGGAAAGGCTTAATTTAATCCCCCTTAACTTTCCCTGCAAGCTTTCCAGCACTGACCCTGATTCAGGCATTCAAAATCCACCACAGCTTTGCGGATCAAGATTCTCAGCTGAACCTTGGTCGCAGCTCCTGCCCGCCCACCCAAAATCTCACAGGTACAGAGGACTGCTGACTGCACGGACTCTGCGTCACAGCTCATGTGCTATTCCCGCCGGCACTTCGCACTGAGCTCCCCATTCACCTGCCCTATCTGGACACTTCTCTGTTATAGCTAGCCGTGGGTCACATGACTGCAATTACAAAATGTCCAACTCCCCATTAGCTGCCCATATTCATTCACCACTAGATGCACAGCTGAGCACATTGCAATTATACTAATACAAACTTGGCTTGCCTTCCAATATTCTGTCAAACTCTGCCTTCTTATTCAACCTCAGTGTTATTAACCATGGTTTTTAAGTACTTATTTGCTCTATTTTTCTACTGGGGCCTGCCAACCTGCTACATGGCCCCCCTCACTTTAAGCCCACATGTAAGTATTAACTCCAGAATAACTCCCCAAGGCACAGAGCTCCTATATACCCTGCCTTTGTGAGCCTCAAACCACTTCTCACATATTAGGTTCTCATCACCAAACATTATTGTATTAGTGTATCCTTTCTTCCAATCTATCTTTACCATGAACCACATCCCTAAACTAAAAAGCTCGGCCAGCCGTAGGGGCCACGCCACTACCAGCGTGATCAAGTGCTATTCACCTGGATCATCCTGCTTCTCCTACTTCTCATACCTGGAAATGTCCACCCTAATCCAGGTCCTCAACAGTCACCCAGTCACCAAAGTAACTACAATAAATTCCTAAAACTTGCATCCATCAACATTCGTAGTCTGTTGCCAAAGCATGATAATCTTCAAGTCTGGGTTACACAGCATAAAAAAGACGTTCACTCACTTTGTGAAACCTGGTTCTTGCCCAAGTTCTCTGATAATGCTATCTCCCTTCCTGGTTACATCCTTTTTAGGCTCGATCAGATTGGGAAAAGGGGTGGAGGCTGTGTGTTAAGGACACTCACAGAGGCTTGACCCTCCCTCAAATTAATCCAGTCAATAACTCACAGGTTCTTGCAATTAAAGTAATCCTCAGCTCGCAAGGTAAATCAGTTGTCATAATATCTGTCTCCCAGGGACAAGGCACCTAGATTTTAGCATGATCCTCGATTATATCGGACCCCTCCCCCAACATACATAGGTAGTGGTCATGGGGGATTTCAATATCAGTTGGCTCATCCCCGAAGCTGACAAATTCAAAGACACCATAGCAGCCCTGGACTTAACCCAAGTGGTCACTACCCCCACTAGATTCAATAACAGGACTGGTAACAGTTCCCTGTTGGACCTGATCCTTACCACCCACCCACACAGAATCGCCAGCACCTTAACCCTCCCTGATGCCCTGAGCAATCACTCCCTGCTAATGTGCCTCTGGTCAAACAAGGTGCCCCAACCCAAAATGAAAATAATCTACAAATGTGTACTGAAAAAAGGCATGTTAGCAGACTTCCAGGCCCACCTGGCCCAGTGCGACTGGTCCCCTCTATACACTTCCAATAACACTGAACATGCTCTAAATTTCTTTATAACACAGTTCAACAAGGCATTTGATCTATTTTCTCCCTTCCGCAGAATTAAAACCAAGGGTCCTCTCAACTCTTGGATCACCCAGCCTTGGTCAATATGATGAAACATAGGAACACTCCCTGGCACTGTGCCACCACCACTAAAAAACAGGTCGATGTACAAAATTATAAAGCTGAACGTAATCTCTGCACCCAAGAAGTACGCCGACCTAAAATCAAACATTATCAAGATGAACTCACTAACACATGCAGTAATAGCCAGAACTTCTGGGACAGGATAAAAAGTCTGACGGGCAAGCCCAATAAAGCATTCCCAACTATGCTAGTGGTTGATGGAGTCACGACACAAGATCATAAACAAATTGCGGACACCCTCAATGCTGCATTCACTGATCTCAGTGGGATCCTACCCCCAGACTTCTTTTCTGAACCTAACTTGCCAGAAAGAAGTCATCCCTCCGCCCCTCCTCCCAACATCCCCCCTTCTATTTTTGGCATGTTTCTTCCATTGAGTCCAAAAGATACCGCCAAAAAGTCCTTGGCAAAGCAAGATTTAGTAGTGACACACTGGATCTCAAACTACTAAACCTCATGATTGATGTTACATTTAAACCTCTGACTAGACTCCTCAATCTGTCACTTTCCCTGAGTCAATTCCCACAACAATGGAAGTCAGCCATTGTTACTCCTGTATAGTACATAAGAGTAGTGATAGGGCACAGCATAATAACTAAAGACAAATATCCATCCTTCCTGCCGTCTCTAAAGCCCTCGAAAGTATTATCAGACCAGTTAACTGAATATCTACACAAGTACAATATTCAATGCCCACAACAGCATGGGTTTAAAAAGCCCATAGTACAATGACCACCTCCTAGAATACACAGAATACATTCAAAAGCTCTGGATTGAGGTCACTTGGTTAGATACATGTGTGTATATATATATATATATATATATATATATATATATATATATATATATATGTGTGTGTGTGTGTGTGTGTGTGTGTGTGTGTATATATATATACATACACATACACACCTCTAAAGCTTTTGATACTGTTAACCACACTTTGCTGCTATACTTTTTACCACCCTAGGGCTCTCACAAGAGGTCACTAGCTGGTTCAACAGCTACCTTAGGAGGAAGAACACAACAAGTGAAAATCGGTGATACCCTCTCCCAAAGTCTTTCTGTTTGATACGTGGTCCCAAAGGGGTCCATTCTGGGTCCCCTACTCTTCAGTCTCCCGCAAGCCTGTATTAACAATATGATTCTATATGCGGACAATGCGGTCCTGCTTTCAACTGACACAAATCCACTTTCCCTTTCAGTTAAGCTACAGTCTAATCTCAGCTCAATTGAAACCTGGTTTGTTCAACATAAACTCCTGATTAATTACAAAAAATCTCAAGTCCATGCTCTTCTGCAACCCCCAAAACAAACATAAATCCACTAGCCTATCCATCCTGAACAATCATAACGAGCCCCTAGAGCAAGTAGTGGAATTCAAATATCTTGGTATTACACTTGACTGTTGTCTCTCCAATAACCTGCACATTAGTCAGGTTACCAGGGTATTACATTCTAGGGTTGGGACCCTATAGACATAGTTACCGTCTGACACCTGAGGCATTGAGACTGACAGTAACCAGTTAAATCCTCTCAGTTATAGACTATGGCCTTTTTATCTAAGGGACCGCCACTGATACCATCCTAAAAAAACTAACAGTCACCCTAAATAAATCCTGCCAGCTGGCGTCTGGTGCTGACAAATGAACCCACACCTGTGACCTCTATGAACACACAAACTGGCTTCATTTCAAACATAGAGTCACCTACCAGACCTGTCTCCTGGCACATAAAGTTAGACTAGGTCTTACTCCCCCTTCCACTGAAGCGCTACTCTCAGTGGCACCTACACCTTGTTGCATCCACTGGACCTCCATATCAACACTCCTGTTCCCTTTCTACAGCACCTCTCAGGCCCAGAGGTCCTTTAACTTTAGAGCACCTGCCTGGCACAATGATCTTCCCCCAGACATCACTAACGAGACTAAGCTTAGCCCCTTCAAATCCAAAATGCGTACTCACCTGCTGACCCTAAGTAAGTATGACTGCTACTAGGCAGTTTGCTCTACATACTGCCATTGCATCCTCTCGTTCTGTCCTCTCCCCCCCCCACCAGTACCCTCACTGCCCCCCTCTACACTGAAGCACTTGCCTTGACTAAGTCTATCTCCTGATGGCTACCTTACCTCTAATGATTGTTGCATGTTCTCTTGCCAACTCCATGTGTAACCAGGAGTTTTTTTTCTAATTACGCGTGGATATATATCCCCACACTCTGTAACCAATCTGTGTTTGTTTGTACATTCTCTGTCTAATGTGGAGCCTTTGTAAAAGAACCTCTGGTTCAAAGGTTGATGTAATTCCTAGTATTTCACTACGGAAATCTGCCGCTGAGGCTGAGGATATCCCAGCACTAGAACTGCTGTGGCCAGTCTGGAGCTATCAGGATCATCCATGCCTTGTCTTTCCAGGCCTTGACAACTACCTTGTGGATCAAGGGTAAGGGAGGGAGGCTTACACAAAGCTTGGGGTACAGGGCCTTGCAAAGGTATCCTGCAGTAATGTCCCAGACTGTGGGAAGCAGACACAAAACAGCCTCAGTTCAGCATTTTCCCAGAAGGCAAATAGTAGTAGTAGTCTTTATTTATATCTAGTGCCCTTCCCCAGAGGCTCAGGGTGTCATTACAGAGTAACATGGTAAAGACACATTAAATAAAACAATCCCCATTAATAATAAAAGCAGATGCCTAGACTTAAACATAAATAGTTAAAACACTGCAATAATTAAATTAATAAATGGTTATTTACAGGTATTAGCTGGGACATAACCATATAGTGTAGAAATTAGTTCTCAAACACCTGGATAAACAGAAAAGTTTTAAGACTCCGCTTAAAGACCTCCATAGAGGGGGTCTCCCTCAAAGTTCATGGCAGGGAGTTCCAGAGGAACGGGACCCACAGCTTCAAATGCTCAGTCCCCAAATGTTTTTAATCTCACTCTTGAAACTACCAGGAGGCCCTCCTCAGCGAAGCAGAGACAGCACAAGTGTATGTGAGGGTATAAGAGCTCAGACAGGTAGCCTGAACCCAGCCTGTGCAGTACCTTATAAGTTAGAAGCCCAACTCTGATGGAGTTATGCCACTTAACCAGCAGCTAGTGCAGGTCACACAGTCTCAGGGAGACATGACACATCCTCCGAAGGCCAGTCAGCAACCTAGCAGCTGCGTTCTGCATCAGCTACAGGTGTCACAGCATAGCTCCACTGACCAAAAGGTACAGAGCATTGCAATAGTTAAGCCTTGAAGTCACAAAAGCATGAACCAGTGTGTGGCCACATCACCAGGGGGAATAAAGGATTTAATCCGGTTGATGTTCTACCGGTCATAAAAAGCCAATCTTGACTACTACCAACACCTGAGCCTCAAATGTCAGCCCCCATACAGAATACCTCCCAGATTTTTCATCTTCATGGCAGCCAAGAGCCCAGCGGGACTGAGTCTTCTTCCCCGTAGCTGTTACTCCCCCCATGTCTCGGCTCAACCACCAATACTTTAGTCTTCTCTGGGTTAAGTCTCAACCAGCTTGAAGACATCCAGTTTTGGATCTCATCCAGGTGCTTATTATGCACATCAACTGTACTTGGTGTCCCAGGTACAAAAGACATGGAAAGCTGGGTATTATCAGCATAGCAGTGAAACACCACCCCATACTGCCTAACAGTCTTACCTAGGTTGGCACCCTTTGCAGACTGTGTGAGAGGCCTTTCAGCACCATGCATTCCTGCTTAAAGTTGAACCAGCATAATATTTTGTGGTGATTTGCATATGCAGCGCATGATGCTTCGCATTATGGGGATATGTGTGATTTTGTATTACCTAGGAGTAGCATATACATTGCAAAAAGCATGTGAGAAAGAACTGAGCCCTGGTGTATGTCACAGGACAACACCTTCAGGAGTGAAGAAAACATTCCCAACACTACCCTCTGGGTCCTGTCACCGATGTTGGACTTGAACCAGCAGATGACTTTGCCAGTGAGTCCCCATACTCTGAGCCAGTCCAATAGCAACCTATGGTCTACAGTGACAAATGCTGAAGAGAGATCAAGGAGAATGAGAACTGACCATTCTTTATCTCTCGCCCTGAGCAGGCCATTCTGCACTCTAAGTAGTGCAGTCTCTGTGCTATGCCTGGCCCGAACCAGACTGGAAAGGCTCACAGATGTCAAAGGCAGCAAGGTGTACCTCAAGCTGTAACACAACTACCTTCTCAATAACCTTGCCCAAAAAGGGAAAGTTATACACAGGTTAGTAATTTGCCAAGATGTCCATGTCCAAAGATGGATTTTTCAGGAGTGGTTTTTATATCAATGCATTTTTCAGTGATAGTGGGAACACCCCCTCTCACAAGGAGCACAAGACAATCTTAGCGAATACCGGACCCAGCTGCTCAACACAACTCACAAGTGGGCATGTCGGGCTTGGGTCCAAATGACAAAATGTAGGCTGCAGCTCAGAAATCACCCCACTCACCTCTTCTTCATCGTTGGATGAAACTCTCCCCATGACCACTGAATGCACTGTAGACCCGTAGGCTCAACCCTGCTGGGCTGTGATGGTTCACTTGGAGGGATCCCGGCCCTAATACAGGACATCCTGTCTGTGAAGAGCCAAGCAAACTCCTTGCATTTCATGAGTGTAAATGCTCTCATGGGCTCCAGACAGGCCGGATGAAGTGGCCTGTCCACAGTCGGAAAAAGCTGAGCCAGTCAGTCCCTCCCAGCAGCAATCTCCCTCGACAGAAAATCTGCCTTTTTCCAAGTGACTGTCCTCTGATACTCAGTGTAGTAAGACATCAAAGCCAGCCTGTCCTCCTGGGACCTGGATCTCCTCCAACAATGTTCCAGTCTCCATCCCTTTGCTTTCAACTCCCTCAGCTCTCCATCGAACCATGGTGAGCCAAGGCATAAAACCAGCGGCCGTACACAAACTGGCACCATGTGATCAAAAGCTGCCATGACAGCCTTATTATAGGCTGCCTCAGCTTGCTCTGGTCTGTCAGCGCTTTCTGTCAACACATTAAAGGTGTCCAGAACTGCCAAGAGTCCCTCTGACCAAAGCTCTTGTAAAGGAGGGAACTGGACAACCTCCAAAGAGGGTGAACCTACAAGGGAAGGGGGCCTAAAAGTGAATCTGATGGCACAGTGATTTGATCAAACTGACCACATAAATCTTGAGATTTCCAATCTCGAGCCCCAGAGAAAATACCAAGTCCAAGGCATGGCCATGTTAATCATTCGCAGCAGTAATCACTTGTGCAGGGTGAAGGAATTCCATACCTCAGAGAAAATTTTGAGCAAAGTGCAAGAGTTTGTCATTGACCCAAGCACTGAGTTCACCAAGAATAAGCCTGCATAAATTCTCCCTTTAGCTTTGGAGGTCAGTACGTGAGGAGGATTCAACAACCTGCACCTAGGGAAAAGAGGTGTGACATTGGGAGAACAGGTGGTTCACCTCTTCCTGATGCAGGGACCACTCATGCAACATCTCTCCTACCCAGCTGAAGTGTCTGCCAGCTGACTGTCTTGTACTAGAACATGGATAACCAGGAGAGCTGCGCATGAGAACCCAGGTGTGGAAGGCCTACTGATGCAAGGGCAGGGAGTGAGTTCCACCCTGCCATTTCTGACAGAACATGGTTGTGATGTTGTCTGTCTGGACTTATATGACCTGACTCCTGACTAGAGGAGCGAATTCTGTCAGAGCCAGGCACACTGCATGGAGCTCCAGCAGGCTGATGTGGTGACAGGACTCCTAGGATGACTGTGGTCCACCAGATGCATTCCTCACCCCATCAGAGACACATCTGAGTGTGATGGATGGTTCTGGGTGACCAAACAGATTTCCTTCTTCCAGGTGTTCTGGGATCAGCCGTCACTGGATGGCATCCCACATTGGCTAGGTCACTGTAACAAGCTGGCCCAAGTGGCCTACACACTGAGACCACTGACAGCCCAACTCCCACTGGAGTTGGCACATCCACCAGCAGGCCCAGTGGATCACACTGGTGCAGGAGTACATGTACACCAGCAGCTTCAGGAAATCTCAGGAAGGGCATGCGATTCCAACCTAAAAATGATCATACAAAGGAGGTAAGATCCAGTGCCCAGTCCACAAGGGGTTGGGCCTTGGCCTGTAGGGAGTCTGGTTCTGCCCCGATTAACTTAATAACCTGCTTTGGCACCAGCTTAGAGGTGTCCAGATTGACCAAGAGGCCCAAGTCTCAACAAGTCTGGAGAGCCAGGTCTTTGGACTTCTCCACAGCCTCTCTGGATGGACCAGCTAACAGCCAGTTGTCCATGTAAGGAGACCCTCGGACCCTGAGGCAGCACAGATGGGTCGTCACCACTGCCATTCCTTTGGTGAAGACCCTGGGTGCAAAGCAGAGGCCAAAGTGCATGACCTGGAACTGGTACAGGACCCCTTCCACTCAGAACCAGAGCTGGTGGTGGGGTGGACAGACAGGAATGTGGAAAAACACATCCTGGAAGTCTACATAGCAGAAATGAAAATTACGTACTCATCATAATTCTTGATCTTCTAAAAATATCTTCACCATTGATTCACACTAATGGATTCTGAGCCGGAGTGGCTAAGACTCTGCGGGATCCCAAACTTTTCAGGAGGGCTAGCACCGAGGTACACTGCGTGCAAGAGTGGCACCACAAGACAGACTTGTGCTACATGGCTTATCTTGACACCAGCCCTCAATCACCTCACTACCTTGTTTACCAAGGAGGTGCAGCATAACCTAACTAGCATTTATGCACTTGACCTATGGGCATAAGATAGCCACAGTGACCTGTGTAAGAAGGGTCAACAAATGAGAAACACAGTGTTTCCACAGCCCAAACCAAGAACAAGGGGTGAAGACCAATAGACTGCAATGAGCCCCGGGGATGGTGAATGGAAGTGTGAATCCATGGTGAAGATATTTCTAGAAGATCAATCCAGAATTACAGAGAGTATGTAATTTTCATATCTTCCAGGAATCAGTCTTCATCAGTGATTCACACTAATGTGTCAAAGTATCAAGCTTAGACAAAGTCCCCTGAACTAGGGCGGTAGGAGCTGAGGCTCACTCAGGACAGAAGTCCATTCAGGATAGTCTTTCCAAAGGAGGCATGTTGCCTGGCATGGACATTCAAGGCATCATACTTAACAAAAGTGTGCACTGTGCTCCAGGTCGCAGATCTGCAAATATTGATAGGTACAGAGCGAATCTCTGTCAAGGACATGGCAACTGTTCTGGTGGCGTGGGCACATAACCAGGCCTGCCAGCTTGAACTGCACCATGGCATACTGTAGTGGTGGCATGGACAACTTACAATCCAGGTAGAAATGCACTTGATTGTAATGGCTGTCCCTTTTGATTGGGATCAAAGGAGACAAAAAGCTGTTTGGATTGTCTGAAGTCCTTAGTTCGGTCCAGGTAAAACTTGGACCCTTCTAACATCCAGAGAATGGAGAATGGATTCTCCTTCATTCTGGAAATTGGCAAAGTAGGTAGGCATCACTAGAGGCTGATTTAAGTGGAACTCTGACATCACTTTTGGAAGAAACTCAGGGTGCATACAGAGAACTTCCTTGTCCTTAAGTTCACCATGGTACTGTGATGAGCTGCGTCAGTTGAAGACAAAGGGATGGAAGTTGGAACACTCTTGAAGAAAGTCACAGTCTGAGGAGGACAGGTTTATTTATTTGTTTGTTTATTAGTTTTTGATGAACGGGTAAGTGCATTAGGCAATAACCCTGCCTATTGTCAGGCACGACCCGGGAGGGTACAAAATACAGTCTTACAATCAATCAGAGGTAGCATGCAATCAGTCCTTAACATCTTACAACAGATATTCATGTAGGGATATTTAGAGGTTATAGATACAAGCAGAAACCATCCATGCAGGGATGAAAAGTCAGATGAGGACAAGCCTAGTGATTCACTAGGAGTCCAGACAGGCAGTACATCCAGGCAAGTAGAAAAGCAAGAGCAGCAGGGCATGCAAGGTTATAGTCACAAGTATCAAGTGCATAAAGGTGAGAAAAAAATGTGGACTTAAAGGAGGTATGAGATAAGGAGCACTTCAAGTGGGGAGGCAGGAAATTCAAGTGTTTGGGAGTGAAATAAGAGAATGCTTGTTCCCCTGTTTTTGCTGAGCAGTGTGGGACTGAAAGCAGTTAAGTGTCAGAAGACCTCAGAGGGTGGGAGTGAAGCACAGGGGTAAGCATAGTACCTAGAGAGTCAGGATGGGGGGTTCTGGTCATGAAGTTGATGAAACATCCCAGTAAGTAGGAGCGACAGAAGCTGGGAGACAGCCAGTGCAAAGCAGAGTAGAGCAAACAATGGTGCATAAGGCAAGGGGCCGATAGGGTAAATCTACAGATGTTATAAGCAGTGTCCCACTTTCGAAGAACACCAGCATTGGCCTGGGAAAGGACAGAGAGAGAGCATACAGTAGCCTAGGAAGCAAGACACCCCTAGCTACAGAGATCCTGTCATCACTTAAGGAGTGACACATGCGATAAGCGGCACCAATCTTGGAGTTAACCAATTTGCATACTTTGTTTACATGAGAGGAGTAGTCAAGTACAGAGTCAAGCATCACACCTAGGCATTTGAATGAGTCTGTGGTTGAGACTGCTGACCCGTCACAACAAAGCATTTGAAGCTTAGGGGGCTCGGTATACCCTTTTCTAGCAGACCAAAAGAGCATGTTCTGGGTCTTTGGTAAATTGAGGATTAAGAAGTTAAAGGAGAACCAGGACTGAAGTTGTCTGAACGCCGATGACAGATGGTGGTGTCAGGAGGTCTAAACCTCACTCTCAGGTTCTTGGCAATATTGGGAATGCAAGAAATCACAGATACGTTGCATGAGTAATAAACTTGTTTATTACTACAAAAGGGATAAATCACAGTTGCCCTAAGCAGTTTTTACCAAGCTGAACCGGAAGCCAATGCTAAGTGTTCCCTATACCTCGAGGTTTCTTTGTGTCTCTTGGGGTCTCCGAGGTATAAACCTCAGTGTTTCACATTATATACCTATGATAATTACTATGGTTACTGTAAGACAGAAACATTTCTAGTTACAGAGATGAGCCCTATTGGCTAAATTAGAGGTGACTGCAGGGGCCAAGACAACATTATACAATTTTGTAGTAGTCATCACTTTGTGAAACAAAAGAGTACAGTTCTTACATAAATCAGTGTAGTAATATGAATCACCAAAAGGTGGCAATGGCGACTTATATATCATAATCATTACAAGGACACAGATGTCCTACCATCTTATAAGTAAGAAATACATAGAAAATATATATGTATTAGAAAGCAAAGTGTATAACAATAATATGCATACATATCCTGACATCTATTCTTGTACGATAGGTACCCTTAGCCCTATACTGTATGTTAGTGTAACACATGCCTAAGTACTAGCTGTCTACGGTGTACCTCTGGGCGTACCAATGAGGGTGCAGGGAGCTCGTGTAACATTCTCCCACTTGTTGCCGCCAAGGGCAACCCGGGTGAAAACATGGAAATGTCAGGGAGCAGGGGCCGTTTACAAACCCGACGCGCGAGCTTCGTAAAGGAACTCCAGCTGCTCACGGTGTTGGCATAATGTGTGCCGTAGGCAGTATAATATAACCAAGAAAAATATCAAAAATGCTTGTATAACAAAACCTTTTATGGTAATCTCCAACCAAGTGTTAGTTAATGCATCATTCATATCACTATCATTAATTAATGAAAGAATAGCTTCATTAGCCTTAGTGATATTATTGCTGATGTGGATGAGGTGTGCGTCTTTTCTCTCTAAAAGTGATTTTAATGTAAGTGATTGTGGGTCTATATGTGCATTAAAATATGGTAGATACTCAGAAAGGGTGAGCAGATAATCGGGGTTACCATCAATGGTGTCCGCATCAATAAGGGGGATGGGGGTAATAACGATATGTCCAATAACAGCTTTCTGGTGGGGAACAAAACAAAAATTGGTGTTATCAATAACACATTATCAATAACACATGTCTCAGTACCATATGTATAACTTTTATAATTGTTCACCACAGAGTACTCCCCATCGGAATTATACTGCATGTTAACAGTGGGGAGGCACCATTTTTGCAGCTGTATCGGGCAGGTGTAGGTTGTCTTAGAAATCCGTGTTGACAGGCTATAAACCTCCTCTTGATAAGACTGGTAAAGTTTATCTGGAGCAAATGTTGAGTCCAAAAAGTCTGTGCCATTAGTGCTGATGTCATCGTCCATGGAAAAGGACAATCAATACCGGCGGGAGAATAACCACATACAGGTTTAATGACATCAAATACATCACATTGACACAAGTAGCTATATTGTTTCTTCGCACAGTAGTCTGTGTGTGGAACGACCAAGGCATCCAGGAAAGGATGGAAGACCAATGGAGGAGGCAAGTCCAGGTGTTCTCCGTAGATGTCGTCATCAAGGTACCCGATGGAGTGTACAGAAACGAGCTTGTCGAACAAAGCTGTTGTAGGATCAAAACATGGTAAAGAGAGAGTAAAAGAAACAAACATAGTATCTTTGCTAGAACATTTCTTAGAAGTAAAATAGGGACCAATGTTAGGGTGTCTGGTCACAAAACCCAAATTCCTAGCTGTAGAAAGATGAATTGTTAAAGAGTTTTGCATACACATAGCAATACAGCAAGGGGTTTTACATCATGGACAATACTATTTAAAGATACTTCTGTCATGTATATCAGGTATTCCTCCAGATTCTAGATCACGGAAGAGATTATTGATGGTAGTGATAATGTAGAAGCCACAGACTGAGCATTAAATCTGATGGGCAATGTATTGTTTATCTCCTTCTTTGCTGTTCTGTGCAATTAGTGTATTAATCTTATCTTTGGAATCTGTAAATGCCTAAGCAATATCGTGCGTATTATAAACAGTGTATCTTTCTTCCTGACTAAGGCCATCCATACCATGCAATAATGGGGATAGTATATTATTTATCAAACCAGTTTGAAATTTGGCTGAATGAGATTTGATAGCAGCGATGTCTGCTTTATTCCAGATAGACATAGCTGTACCAAAGAGACCTGTGACAGTGCCTGTTGCACCAGTGACATCAGAACTGTCAACTTTACGTGTATTACGTTTATGACTTTGATCATCAGGATTAGGTTTTTTCCTGAAGTTGCCTCTATGCTCAGTGGTATGTACCCCGGCAATAGGGTCTTGAGTGTGAATCTGAAATGCTGTTAAACTATCAAGCAATAAGGTACTGTAAAATGCTGAAGTGTTAGTATTGTGACACATACCAAATTCTTTCATATTCCAGTAAGTCAAATTAAACAAAACAGGTATATGCATAAATTGCAAATTGCTAATTAGTGTACCAGGTAGAGCAGTGGCTGTTAGACCACTGCAGGGACCAGGGGTGTGCTTTGGACTTTTCAAAAGCTGTTCGTCAGTAGGTGGTAACACAGAAAGGTACATGGCAGCAGATGCCATGTTGTGTGCAGTACAAAATTTGCAAGCAGAGTCCTTAGACAAAGAATTACAATATGAGGGATCAATTAAAGCAGTAATATTGTATAAACCAGAATGTCTAAGAGCAGTTTGTAGCAAGGACAGAGAACCATTTGGGGATAATTTAGCATGAGGCCACCCTGGAAAGTTCCCTTGGAGAGTTTGGCCACAGGGAGAATTTGTCCTTGCAATGTGGTTTGCCACTCAATTTGAAGGGTAGATTTATCAGGCGCAACAACCGAGGCAGTGAGGTAAGCATCAGAACCTTCCTGGACAGTAATCAAACTATCGGGTATTTTGATGGATACTCCCTCTGGGGCAAATGCAGGAGGATCAAGGTGAGGTAGGAGGTTTGGCACCGTGCCTTGGATGCAGGGGATAACTCCTGAGATGAGGAGAAAATGGAAGAAGATAGCCATCTTGTCAGTATATCTGAAAAGGAAAATCAAACATTAGTAGATTAATACTATTCCACCCAATGGGGTGAGGAAAAGTAATTATGCTCCTTTATATAGTTTCAGTTGGTTTGCATGTAACCACTTGTCAGTCAGTTTATTGTTGTGCAGGAGTCTAACTTGATAGACTGCTGGACTGAGCTTGTTGACAATAGGGTAAGGGCCTTCCCACTTATTGGAGAGGGAGTGTGTGAGATGTGCAAATCGGAGGACCATTACCTGATCTCCAAACTGCCAATCCACTTCTTGTGCGTGCTTCTTGAACTGTATTTTGGACTGTTTCTGGGCCTTGCCCATGCAATTGGCAGCATACAAGTGTGTGTATGAGGTCTCTTCTGAGCTTTTCCACATATTGGTCTACAGACACATAGTCCACAGTCGGGGTATGCAGGTCAAACAACAGGTGTTCGGGTAATCTCATCTGTCTTCCAGTCATCTCCTCAAAGGGTGTCAACTGGGTGGTAGCTGAGGGTGTACCCCTGATTGCCATAAGGAGTAATGGCAGCAGGGAATCCCAGGTTTTGGGATTGTCCTCAAAAAATTTGGAAAACATTTGCTTAATCCGTCTGTTGGCTCTTTCTACTTGACCTGAAGATTGAGAGTGGTAAGGTATGTGGAACTTCTGTTGAACTCCAAGGAGTTCAAGGGATTCTTTCATCAACTCACCTGTAAAACTGGTTCCTTTGTCAGAGTCTACCTTAAGAGGTAGGCCCCACCTGGAGAAAATTTGTTCCACCAGGATTTTGACAGTGGTTTTAGCAGTGCATGTTTTAGTGGGGAAAGCTCCGACCCACTTAGAGAAAAGATCAGTTACCACAAGAGCATACTTGTTGTTTCTGCTGGTATTGGTCAAGAGGCCAATAAAAGCAATCTGTATGGCATGCCAAGGGCCAGAGTGTCTTCGTGGTAAAAGTTTGGGTTTTCACTTGGTGGGGATGGGATAGTTTTACGCACAAACAAGACAATTGTCTATGTACTGTTTAACATCTTTAGTGACACCAGGCCACCAATCAGTGGTCTTGAGCCTCTGGAGGGTGTTTTCCACTCCCAGGTGTCCACCACTAGGTGTATCATGCACTTGGTGCATGAATTCAGGCCTAAGATGTCTAGGGACCACCCACAACTTGGTAGTGGAATCATCTGGTTGGTACCAGATGAGCTTGTCATCTGGGGACAAGTGTAACTTACTTTCATGCCTCCGGTAGGGATTGTGTGTGGGAAGTTTTTCTTCAGTACCTTTGTCAAGGAATCTGAACACTTCTTTGAGTTCAGTATCAACATGTTGGGCTGCTGAAAGGTCCAAGGGGGAAAAAAGTTCAAGTTTCTTCCTGACTGCTGCAATGTGTATAGCCGCATTGGCCTCCGGATGGTCCATCATCCAGGTGTGCCCTCCTCCTTCCTTGGCAAGGGTGTCTGCTGTGTCACTGAAGGCATGGTAGGGATCATGGAGAGAATGAACTTTAACTTTGTGTACATAGAGTTTATGTGCAAACTTTTGTGCCAGTGAGTGTATGTGTATAACCAGTTCTTTGTACTTCACTGGGCTGCCATCAGAAGAGAGGAAGGAGTTCTGCCAGAAAGGCAGAAATTCTATAAGAGAACAACAAACCCAATTAGAGTCTGGAAAAATGATGCTATCCTCGATTCCATGTTTGATGAACTCGAGGGCACAGGCCACCGCTGCCATCTCGGCATACTGTGAAGATGCTGCACTGCAATGTTTAGAGATTTTAACAGTGTTACCATGGGGTAAATCTCCAAGATGCCCATCCCTGCAATTTGTTCTCCCTGATCGTAGGAAGCTGAAACATCTGTAAAAATATGATACAAAGAGGTGTTCTCAAGCAATTGTGGCGTGGCAGGGAGGAAAGGGCCTGGATCCGGTAGATCAGGTGGTTGCAGTGTACAGTCATACATAGATACATAGACAGTGTCGGCAGATAAGGGCCTGTGGCCCACCCAGTCTGCCCATTTGAGCTTGTAAGTTCAGTTTATGTTTTCCTAGAAGTCTGTTGCCCCTTACCCCTGACCTCCAGAATTCCTTTATGTCTATCCTATGCATTCTTAAATCCTGTGATTGTTTCAGCCCCCACCACTTCCTCTGGCAAGCTGTTCCACTTGTCCACCACCCATTCTGTAAAGAAATTCTTCCTCACGTTTCCTCTGAATCGTCCTCCTTCCAACTTCATCCCATGCCCTCTAGTCCTGGAACATCTTTTTTGCTTAAAAATAGTGTATTCCTGCACCCTGTTCCTCCCTGTAAGATACTTGCATGTCTCTATCATATTCCTTCTCTCCCTCCTCTCCTCTAGGGAGTACATATTCAATTCCTTCAACCTGTCCTCATAGGACTTGTGATGCAATCCATGTACCATCTTTGTTGCCCTCCTCTGAAACTTCTCTACCCTGTCTATGTCCTTACGTAGGTAAGGTCTCCAGAACTGTACACTGTGCTCCAGGTGGGGCCTCACTAGTGTCTTGTATAATGGAATTATGACCTCCCTTTTTCTGCTGGTGATGCCCCTGCCTATGCATCCCAGCATCCTATTTGCTTTACCTGCTGCCTTGTCACACTGTTTCCCTACCTTGAGGTCATCAGAGATGGTGACCCCAAGATCCCTTTCCTGCTTGGTGCATGCTATATCCTCACCCCCCAACTGATATATTGTGCCAGGGTTTTTGTGCCCCATATGCATTATCTTGCACTTCTTTGCATCAAATTTCAACTGCCAAACTCCTGACCATTCTTCAAGTTTCTGCAGGTCCCTTCTCATTCTGTCTACACCCTCTGGTGTGTCCACTCTGTTACAGAGCTTTGTGTCAACAGTGAAATTCTGCCTTCTAGGTCCTGCGCAATGGCACTGATGAAGATGTTGAATAGGACTGGTCCCAGCACTGATCCCTGTGGTACTCCACTGGTCACGCTTCCCTCTGTGGAGTGACAGCCATTTACCACCATCCTCTGTGTCCTGCCGCACAGCCAGTTACCTACCCACCACACTACTGTTTTACCCACACCCATATTCCCCAGTTTGTGTAATAGTCTTCTATGTGGCACAGCGTCAAAGGCCTTGCTGAAGTCCAGATAGGCCATGTCCACTGCCCTCCCCGATCCACCTCCCTAGTCACCCAGTCAAAAAATTCAATGAGGTTGGTCTGACATGACCTCCCCCTGGTGAAACCATGCTACCTTGAGTCCTGTAGTCCACTGACAACCAGATGTTCCACCAATCTCTCCTTCAGTAGTGCTTCCATGATCTTCCCCACTACTGAAGTGAGGCTGACTGGTCTGTAGTTCCCCGCTTCCTCTTTGTTCCACTTTTGTACAAAGGACTACATCTGCTGTCCTCCAGTCTTTGGGTACCTCCCTGTTTCCAGTGATCGGCTAAACAGGATAGCCAGAGGTTCAAGCACCACCTCTCTTAGTTCTTTAAGGACCCTGGGGTGCACCCATTCTTGGCCCCATTGCTTTATCAACTCTTATTACTTCCGTTCCTTCAGGACCCTTTCTGAATAAAGGGACTTGTGTCCATTTCTGCACCATTCTCACCCTTCTACTCCCTTCAGATCCATTACCCTCCTCTTCCCTCAGTAAAGACTGAGCAGAAATACCTGTTCAGTATGTCCAGCTTTACTGTTGTCATCCTCCACCTGCCCCCATCCTCCCCTTCAGTCTTACTATCTCTCCCTTTGCCTTTCTTTTCACTTACAATGTATGTACCTGTAAAAGGTTTGTCCCTCTACCCACTGATTTTGCAATGTGTTCTTCTGTCTGAGCTTTGGCTTCCCTTACTGACCTCCCTGCCTCCTTTGCTTCTCCTGGTACTTCTCCTGTCCCCTTCTGCTTGTGTCTTTTTTGTATTGCCTGAATGCAATCTTTTGGCTTTCACTTTCTTTGCTACCTCTTTGGAAACCATAATGGTATCCTCTTTCTTTCCTCTTGCTAACCTGTACAATGCATAATTCTGTTGCTCTTACAATCCCCATTTAAATACTGCCCACTGTTCCTCAATCCCTGATTCCTCCCCCTTCCCTTAATGCCCTTTCAAGTATCTCCCATTTCCCAAAGTCTGCCCCTAAAATCCAGGATATGTGTTTTTGTGTGGTTTGGTTCTGCTCTTTCTGTGACTTCAAACCACAATGACTGGTGGTCACTATTCCCCAGGTGCTCCCCCACTGTTACCCCCATCACACTGTCTCTGTTTGTGAGCACAAGGTCCAGTATTGGCTTCTGCCGAGTTGGTTCCATGACCAGTTGCTTGAGGAAGGCACCCTGAAGGAAGTCCAGAATAAATCTGCTCCTAGTTGATGCTGCTGCTGGGATGCTCCAGTCCACATCTGGAATATTGAAGTCTCCAACCAGTACTACCTCACCCTTGTCTGCCATCCTTTGGATGGCTAGCATCAGCTCCCTATCTGTTTCTTCCTCCTGAGCTGGTGGTCAATAGACCACACCTGTGTGGATGACTGGCCCCATCTTCCTTTCCAGCTTAACCCACAGTATCTCTCCCCCATTTTGTTCCTCCTGGATCTCTGTGGCCCTTATGTCATTTTTCACATACAGTGCCACTCCTCCTCCCTTTCTACCTGCCCTGTCTCTTCTGAATATGTTGTAGCCAGGTATGGCCATCTCCCAGTCGTGGTTATCATTACACCAGGTTTCAGTGATGGCCACAATGTCCAGGTCTGACTGCACCATGACTGCCTCCAGATCTTCCATCTTGTTGCTAAGGCTCCTGGCATTGGCACAGATGGCTTTCCATGATTTGACCTCCCTAGACTGTTTTGCTGTTCTACTCCAGCCCCTTCCTTGGTTGTCCTTTATCCCTGGTTCTCCTTGCTGTCTGCCCTTAAGCTGAATTTGGCCCCTTTTCTGCCGATCCACCTCTTGGGTGCTAATCTCCATCTTTTGCACACTGCTTTGTAGAGATAGCCACTCCTCTGGTTCACTGGTTCCACTGCTAGCTGTGGGGGTGAGCAAGTAGGTACCCTCATTGCTGGCTTGCCACCCCCCTTTGCTAGTTTAAATGCTTGTCAATGTAGCATTTAAACTTATCATTGAGTGCTTGGATTCCCCTCCAGGATGGATGCAGGCCGTCAGACTTGAACAAACCTCCATCCCTCCAGGTAGGTCCCCAGTCATCAATGAATCCAAACCCTTCCTTACAACACCAGTTCATCAACCATGAGTTAAAGTTCCTGGTGCATGCACCCCTATGCTCTCCCTTGCCTCTGGCAGGTAGTACTTCTGAGAAAGTGACAGAAGTAGCTACTTGCTTGAGACCACTTCCCAATTTCCTAAACTCTTCCTGAACTTCATTTGGCTCCCCATTTGCCAGGTCATTAGTACCTAGGTGGATAATGACATCCAGCTCACCCTCCCGTCTTGCCTTCCCAGTGATCCCCAGGATCTTCCTTCCATCCCTGCATGCCGTGGCACCTGGTAAGCACCTCACCTCCCTGTCCTCCCCCTCCTGTGTTCCTAGCTGGACCCCTCTTATGATGGAGTCCCCCACCAGGATTCGCTTCCTCATCCTCTGGGGTCCACTGCTCTCCCCGCTGAGGTCACCTCCTTGGCTAACCTCCACATCCTTTCCTTCCACTTCTCTGGGTACCTCTATTTGGTTGTACCCATTTGCCAGTGTGGCATATGAGTTCTTGAGTGGAATAGGATCTGGGATGTGCCGCTGCCTGACCGCTCTAACCCTCCCTGGGGTTCTCCTTGAAAGAGGAGTCCATGTGCCAGCATGGATGGCATTTTAGTTGGGTGGACCTGTATGTCTCTATCCAGGAGAAGGAGTGACCAGTGTGTCAGTGTAGTGTTAGAGACTGACCCATCCTTCACTCTGTCTGATTGCAGAAAGGTAGGTGGGGTATGGTTTGTGTTGATCAGTGGGGAGTACCCAATGATATACAGAAAGTGCTCGACAGACCAGTAGGTAGCCAAAAGATTCCTTTCATGAAGGCTGTACTTCTGTTCCACTGGGGTCAAGAGCTGTGATGCATCTGCAGTGGGTCTCAGTGTATCATGAACCTTCTGAGCCAGCACTGCTGACATGACAGTGTCAGAGGTGGCACACTCCAGATGGAAGGGTAGTGCTGGATTGGGGTTGACCAGAGCTGGAGCCAAGGCCAAGGCCTGTTTCAGTGATGTCACAGCCTAGGTCTGTATGAGGCCACAAGTCCAGGGAATGTCCTTTTTCAGTAGCTCATACAGAGGAGCAGCTTTCTGAGCAAATTCACACATAAAATCTCTAGAATAATTCACCATACCTAAAAACCTTCTAAGAGTTGCCACACTGGTAGGCAATGGCAAGTCTTGTAATCCTTGTATCTTCTTCCAGGTAGGGCTGCAATCTTGGTCAGTTATTCTCAGGCCCAGAAAGAGTACCTCTTTCTGACATAGTTGTGCTTTTGCTGGGTTGCACTTGAGGCCTGCCCTCTGGATGAGAGTCAGTAGTTCGTCCAAGAGATCCAAGTGTTGTTCCTGTGTGGCTGTTGCCAACAGCAGTTCGTCTACATACTGCAAGAGATACTGGGGAGTAGAGAAACCCTCAAGGGCATCCATCATGTGTAGATGGAACAGGGACGAGCTGTTATGGAATCCCTGTGGTAAGCAGGTCCACGTGTACTGTCTACCTTCAAAGGTGAAGGTGAATTTATATTGACTCTTAGGGGCCAATGGCAGTGACCAGAAACTATTGGAGCTATCCAGGGCACTGAACCATCTTAGGTCAGGGGTCAAGAGTCATAGCACATCAGGTGCGGAGGCCACAGTTGGAGCACAACTGGGGGTGACCTGGTTCAGTTTCCTGTAGTCAATAGTAAGTCTCCAGGCTCCTGTAGGTTTCTTCACAGGCAACACTGGGGAGTTGGCAGTAGAAACACATGTTCTGATTACCCTTGGTTGAGGAGTGATTTTACTGTTTCCCTAAGAGAAGGCAAGGCCTCAGATGGGAAAGGATATTAGCTTTGTCTCTTGTGTGCCGGGTCTAACACTTCGATGACAGTGTGCATTCTGTCACAGTTACGCTTGTTGATAGCAAATGCTTCCAAATGTCTTTACAAAATGGGAAGGAGCTTTGGAAAAAGCTCATGGTTCTTGAACAAATCTATGATGCCATACTCCTTGTTGTTGACAGACATTGTTGCCACAACATGTGAATCAGGGAGCAAAATAGTATGTTCAGACAGGAAGTCTTGCTGTATTCTGACAATTGCATGCGATTCCCAACCTTTGAACTGCCCCAGAGAACTAAGAGTTAACTTTCCATGCAGGGCATGGAACGCTGAGCTCGAGCTCGGTTGAAGTCTCTGTCTGGAGTGTTTTGAACCTAAACCATCAGATTCTTTACTCCGCCTCACTGAACGGTCGCTCCAGAGATTTCTCCTTCAGCTCGGTTCTAAGTCAGTTAAAGTTTTCAGTTTTTCTTCGGTTTAAACTGAAAGAAAGTATCCACATAGTCGGTTCAGTCTCTGTCTGTGGTGCCGTGAGTACTAGATAGGAATTGTTATACTTTCCTGTGTGGAACTTGTAAAAGTGCGGTCGGTTCAGCTGAACCGACCATTTGATTGTGATTTTTGCTACATTTAGTGTGTGGTTACCGGTTCTTATCAGTTCTAATAAAAACGTGTTTTAACCATTTTTTTTTCTAATACCCGTGACATGGTTAGGAACCAATAAGGGAGTCTTGCCTGGCGGCTGCCGAAAAAAGGTACATTTGGTTAGGTTGGCCATGTCTGAGAAACCCAAGAAAAAAACTGGGCCCACTGGGTTTCAACACTGCAGTGAGTGTGGGGAGGTCTTTGCCAAGGCCGATCCCCACACCACCTATGTTTATTGTCTGGGGTTTGACCACCTTGATTCAGACTGCCAAATATGTAAAACTTTTCCCAAATCTACCCTTGAGAAGAGATTAGGTAGACTGAGGGAAATGGAGGCCGTGAAGTCTGCTGACCCGGATGGCCAGCCCGGTTCGGTTTTGACCGAACCAGAAGGAGTGCCCTCTGACCAGGGCGATACTTCTTCAGGCAAAGGAGAGCCGATTCAAGGATCGGTTCCGCCAAAAAGAAAGCAAAAAGATAAATCGACCGGTTTGGATCCAGAGGTTCATGTTCCGACCGCTGAAGAGATAGCCAGGGTGATTCAAATTGTGGAATCGCTCCGTTCAGTTCCGACTGATCCGGCTCCTTCTGGCAGGGGTTCGGTTCAGTTGGTTCCCCCGGTTCAAGAGTATACCCTAGAAGAATTTTATGAACCAGAGTTTGAAGAAGAAGAGGGATTTGAGGATTATGATGTAACTGAAGGTCTGGATGTGCATGTGGAACCGGACATCTCCCCAGACAGACCATCAGGTGTTTCCCCTCCTAGGCTTTCTGAGTCCCCTTCCCATTTTATGTTTTACAGGAAAGTGGCTGAAACCCTCCAGCTTCTTATGGAGGAGGCTGTGGAAGATCAAGAAGAGCCTGATTATGTAGAGATGATGGATATCCCAGAGTCCAGGAGACTGTCTATTCCCCTCCATAAATATTTTGGGAAACAGACACAAAAAATCTAAAGGCTCCTAACACAATACCTCCTGTGGATAAAAGGATGGACAAGAGGTATACACTTTCAGGCTCAGACATGGAGTTCTTATATTAGCAATGCAGCCATGTTGGGGTAGTGCAAGCTGCTGCCTGTGACAAGGCAAATATTCCCTTGACTTCACACCCCCCTGACAAGGACTCCAGGAAGATTGATGCCATGGCAAAGAAGCAGTACATGGCATCTCCTTTGGGACTCAGGCAGGTGAATTACATGGCCTATACAACCAGGTACCAGAAGTCCAGGTGGGACACTGTAATGGCACTGGCTAAACAGGCCTCCCCCCAGCTAGCCAAGGAGCTGGAGGCTGTGGCTGCAGATGAGATTGAGGCATCTAAAGTGCAATTTCATGCTGCTGTGGACTCTAATGATGTCTCATCAAGAGTCATGGCTACATCTGTGGCTCTTCGGAGGATGGCTTGGCTCAGATGTACTAGCCTCTGGCAGGACACCCAGGCTAAGGCTATGGATTTTCCTGTAGTGGGTAATCCTCTGTTTGGGGAGCAGACAGAGAATTACATGAAGAAAATGGATGAATACAGGACCACTTACAGGAGTGCTCAGGCTAAGGAAAGGCAGACAACTCCTCAAAGGCAGCAGTCTAGGGGCAGGGGCAGGCCTTTTCAAAGGCCTTTTTACCAAGCACAGTGCTCTTCTTCTTCATTTTTTGCAGAGGGGATTCTTCAGAGGGAGAGGCAGAAGGGAGATGAGCAGGCCTGCATCCACCCCTCAGCCTAAACCCTCTGCCAAGCAGACACCCTAATGGGTCTGTCCGGGTCGACATTCCTATTCCAGTAGGGGGCAGGCTGGCTTACTTTGTCCAAGACTGGATGTCTATTACATCAGACAAATGGGTCCTGGAAGTAGTAAGCCAGGGACTGGTTTTCAGCTTCAAAAAATTTCCAAAGATGAGAGCCAGATCTTTTCCACCTGCAAATCTTTCGGAAACCCTTGCCCTAGAGGCAGAGGTTTCTTCTCTCCTAGCTTTAAGAGCTATAGAGAGAGTACCCTATACTGGGGCAAAGGACTGTACTTCAGGTACTTCCTGACCCCCAAAAAGACAGGGGAGTGGTGACCCATCCTAGACCTCAGATATCTGAACAAACATCTTTTAAAACCAAAGTTCAAGATGGTAAATCTGGGAATAATCCTTCTCTCTCTAAGGCCAGGGGACTGGCTAGCCTCCCTGGACCTCAAAGATGCCTATTTTCACATTCCCATCAGGTGCTCCCACAAAAAGTACCTCAGGTTCGAGTTGCCCTCAGGCCACTATCAGTTCAGAGCAATGCCCTTTGGCCTAACCTCAGCTCCAAGGGTTTTTACAAAGTGCCTGGCAGTAGTAGTTGCTTTTCTAAGAAGGCAAAAGATTTCCATATTTCCTTATCTGGACGATTGGCTATTAGTGGGTCAGTCTCCACACCAAGTCAAGTCTCACCTGCAAGTGACCCAGCAAGTGCTCACTTCCCTAGGATTTCTTCTCAACCTTCCCAAGTCAGTTCTTGAACCAGTCCAGCTCCTTACCTTTATTGGGGCAGAACTGGACATACTCAGAGCAAGAGCCTTTCTTCCTCTAGAAAGGGCAAGGGCTCTTATGGAACTAGCTTCTTCCTTCAGCCTTCAGGTATCACATCCAGCAAGGCATTTCCTCCAGCTCTTGGGCCACATGGCAGCTTCAACAGCAGTGGTCCAGGGGGCAAGATTCCAGATGAGGGATATTCAGTTCCACCTGAGAGCTTACTGATCTCAGAGAAAGGACTCCCATTCCAAACTGATTCAAGTGACTCTGACCTTGAGCCAGGCACTCCAGTGGTGGCAGGATCAGGACAATTTAAGGCAAGGTATTCCTTTTGTTGTTCAGCCTTGTTCAGTGGTCCTTACTATGGATGCTTCTCTTCTGGGCTGGGGAGCCCACCTGGGGTCCCTCACTGCCAGGGGCCTGTGTTCCCCCCAGGAATCCCTTCTACACATCAATCTTCTAGAGCTCAGGGCAGTTTTTCTAGCTCTAAAAGCATTCTCACAGTCAGTTCAGAACAAGGTGGTTCAAGTCAGAACAGACAACACTACCACCATGTGGTACATCAACAAACAGGGAGGCACTCGTCCACGGCCTTGTGTACAGAAGCCATGAAGTTGTGGTCCCTGGCTTATTCCCTGCAAGCCTCTCTTGTAGCAGTTCACCTTCCAGGCAAGGACAATGTGCTAACAGATGCACTGAGCAGGATTTCTCAGGGCCATCAGGAATGGTCCCTGGATCCTCAGGTGTTGAAAGTGATTTTTTCAAGGTGGGGCACTCCAGAGATAGATCTCTTTGCAGCTCCAGACAATCACCAACTTCCTCTCTTTTGTTGCAGACCTCCAGTCTTGGGCTCAGTCCCACTGGATGCCCTGATTCTGAATTGGGAAGGGAAGTTTCTGTATGCCTTTCCCTCTTGCTCTTGAAGAGTTAGAGTTTGCAGATCTGCATCTCTCCCAAGGGGTTCTGGACATCCTCAAGGCTTCTCGAAAGCCCTCCACCAGAAAGACTTACAACTCCAAATGGAAAATATTCAGCATTTGGTGTTCTAAGAAGAATATTTCTCCAGACACTGCTGAATTGCCTACGGTTCTGGATTATATGGTCCATCTTAATGGCCTAGGCCTCAGACCAGCTACTCTCAAGGTACATTGGTCAGCTGTTTCTGCATTTTTTGTCTGTGGGAAGCCTTCCTCACTATCTTCCCATCCTGTGTTCTGTAAATTTTTTAAAGGATTGTTTCACACCAATCCCCCCTTTAGAGACCCTGCCCCTGTCTGGGATTTGAATGTTTGCATTGCTCAGCTTATGCAACCCCTCTTTGAGCCTATGTCTTCAGCAGAGGTTAAGTACTTGACTTGGAAAACTGTGTTCTTGGTAGCCATTATCTCCTGCCAGGCATATCAGTGAATTGCAAGCCCTGTCAGTGGAACCTGATTTTATCTCCTTTCATAGGGATAAAGTGGTCCTTAGAACAAATAGAAGGTTCTTGCCCAGAGTGGTTTCAGACTTCCATTTAAACCAATCTGTGTCTCTCCCTGTTTTCTTCACTGAGCATTCTTCCTCAGGAGAGAGGAGGCTACATGGTTTAGATGTCAAAAGAGCCCTTAGTTACTACATAGAGCGTACCAAGGGTCACAGGCTCGACTCCCTCCAGTTCTTCCTCACTTATGGAGAAGTGGAAAAGGGCAAACCTGCCACCAAAAGATCTATTTCCAGGTGGATAGTGTCTTGTATACAATTCTGCTATGAAAAACTGGGAAAAACTCCACCCTCAGGCCTGAGGGCTCATTCCACAAGAGGTACAGCTGCTTCCCTGGCTGTGGCCAGGGATATTCCTCCCCTAGAAATTTGTCAAGCAGCCACCTGAAAACAGTCCATACCTTTACTACATTACCCCTGGATATCCAGGCTAGAGTGATGCTCAGCCTGGCACAGCAGTGCACTTTAGAGCCTATTCCCAAAGTAGGTTCTGTCCCTCCTCCTTGAGGTACTGCTTGTCATCTGCAATAGTCAGAATACAGCAAGACTTCATGTTGTTTGAAGAAAAATTACTCACCTTAGTAATTATATTTCTTCTAATGGAGTCTTGCTGTATTCTGACCTCCCACCCTGCCTCCCCTCTCAGAACCTGTTTTTGGGAAGTGGGTGGGCAGGTGCAGTGCTGCACCCCAGGGGTGTGTTGCTGGCACCCTCCTTCCTTTTGTTTGGGTGCTTATTTATTATTGTTATTTTTTAAGTACATTGGGTTTAGTTTTTGGGTTTCCTGACTTGAGTCTTCCTTGGGAATCTGAAACTTTTCAGCCAGTTGGCTAGTAGAATTTTTACAATTTCGACATAGAATTTTTAGTTTAGTTGGGCTTGTAAGAATCTGACGGTTTAGGTTTAAAACACTCCAGACAGAGACTTCAACTGAGCTCAAGCTCAGCGTTCCGTGCCCTGCATGGAAAGTTAACCCTTAGTTCTCTGGGGCAGTTCAAAGGTTGGGAATCACTGCAATTGTCAGAATACAGCAAGACTCCATTAGAAGAAATATAATTACTAAGGTGAATATTTTTTTTCATATTGGCCCTGAATCTGTATCAAGAGCATGTTAGCTAGATCCATCACACAGCCGTGTGGCGCAAGGAAGTCAATCCCAGTGATACTAGGATGATCATACAATACCATCAGTTGGAAGGTGTGTGAGGCCTTCAGGTGTCCCAACTCTACAGGTAGTGGTAGGGAGTGGTATGCAGGTAACCTAGTACCATCTACTCCTGACATATTGGTCCTCTGTCCAGTGGACCAAGGAGATGTATCCGGGTGGTCATCATGTAATACAGACACAGCTGCGCCTGTATCCACTAACACTGTAAGTAGGTGGCCCCCAACCTCGGCCTCAGTGCAAGGCCTTCCGTTTGTATCCAAGACCAGCTTGTTTACAATCTGGACTGGGGCCTGTAATTGTCAATCTGTACTGGAGGAAGCGTGGAAAGGTTGGGCCTGCCTCCTTTGAACCACTTCACCGTGCTGCACTGATGCTATATAGGGAGGTGCTTCTGGGTTCAGGCCTGTATGGGCCTGAGGGCCTGTACTTCTGGTATCACCATGGCCCATTGGGGCCTGTGTTCCTGGTTCTATGGCTGCAAGGGACTGAGCAGGAACAGCATCCACTACAGAATGCACTTGCCCCAGGAGCTCTCTAAACTTCCAATTTTCTTCAGCTATCTCCCTGTACAAAAGGCCTGGTCTTTATTGTTGTTTACCCTTATGATTCTTGTGTTTCTTATTCTTATGATAGTTCAGGTTCGCACTCCATTGTTGTTGCTGTTGTGGTTGTTGTTGTGGTTGTTGTTGTTGGGCCTGCTGAGGGTGTTGGTTGTCCGCAGGGAGGGGTGCTTGTGTTGGGCTTCCCTTCCACCGTGTAGTGCATCATGGCCTCTTGAGTAGGCTCCACAGCGGCTACTTTCTTGGAACTGGAGCCCAAATCACAGATGTAGAGTTGGTAAACTCTCTCGGTTTTCCAAAGGATGTCGGCAAACCTTTCCATGGCGGGATAGGTGGTTGGCTCTACCTTCTCTCGTACTGCAGGGATCATGTTCCTAAGGAACAAAGTCTTATATTCGATAAGATCTACATCTGCAGCTTCTTGTGCGAGTTGTTTTCCTGTTTGGTAGGCCATCCAGAGTCTCTGGTGATAAGTCGCTGGACTTTCTTTGGCATTCTGTTTCACAGGATATGCAAGCATCACTCCTACTACATCTGGGCTGTGTGCAGAAATGAGTTTAGCTGCGACCTCATCAAAGTTGGCATTGCCAGCCTAGTGAATGGCATTGGGGAGTTTGGCCCACAGCCCAGGCTTGATGATCTGGCATAGTATTTGGACCTGATAGTCTGCAGTGAGGCTAAGCATCTCACATTTGGAATGCACCTTTTCCAAGTGGCAGCTGAGGTTGTCAGATGGGCTTATCCGACCAATACTGTCAGCTATTTGCTAAACAGAGTAGGCCATTTGTAGGGGATTATTGGATCGATCAGGCTGGAGTAAGTTACCTTGGGCGCCATCCAGGGTTGCCTGGGCTGCAGCCTCAGCTGCGATACAAACCATGCCTTCCTGAGTACCAGCCTCTTGCAGAAGCTGCCTAATCTGGGTTTTAAGGACCCGCTTATTTCTCTCAGAGATAGGCACATTATCTATTGCATTCTCAATCATTATTTCTATCTCCTGCCTGTCTTCCACATTAATATCGGCTACTGGTGGTGCGGTCAGGACCAGGCTTGGGCCTGCTCCCCCCCATCATGGGGGCCGCCATGTTGGCATCGCCCATGATGTGTGTCACGACGTTGATGATGTATGACAAGGTGTGGGTGGAGTGGGGACCCGCCATGTTGTGGATGGCTGGGTGGGGTCTCTGTGCCATAGCAGGGGTGTGACTGGGCGTTGTACTGTGAGATGTCATCATCTGAGACCTCCCCTTCAGATGACGTGGTTAAGGCAGTGGTTACGCCTCCCATCGCCTTAACATTTACAGACAGAACTTCCCACTGATGGCGCAGTTTTGCCATCTTAGATTCACATTCTGCATGACTCACATGTGCAACATTCACATCAACCTCATCTTGCATTTGTTTCTGCAATACTCTGTACGCGGCGCTCAAGTCGTGATTGTCCCTAGTAGCCACTTCTAAGTCATTACGTACCTGGTTTATCTCATCCTGTAGCTCTCCCATATCCTCACTCAACTGTTGATTCGCTCTACTCAACAAGTCATTCATATTCAAAGCCTGCCCTTATCCTGTCTCAAACCTTCACATTCCTGCTTCATCATACAAATTTCTTGCTCTCCAGCCTGTGCAGCATGATGCAAAAGTGAATCCTTTTCATTGTGCAACATTTGAAGTTCAGACTTCAAATTCTGCTGCAGTCTAACACATTCTGTTTCTTGTAAATCCATCTCTTGCTTAAGAGATGAAATCTGCAGCTCAAGGGTTTGAAACCTCAATTTGGAGGCTCCCAGAGCAGCATAGAGAGTCATGACCAACAGCCCTTTAGCATGACGCTTATTAGCTGTTTGTCTCGTCTCTGAGTACTGGGTTGAAATTTCCAGTATAGGGTTTTCGGATTGACTTGCGTCCCGCTCGAAGTCAGCCCATTCTCCATGGAAGACAAGGAAGTTTGAGACATCGAGTCTCAGTTCTGCACAGATATTTGATACAGTGGCCATTGTGTGGGAGGGAACGAAAAATCAAACTGTAAAAAAGGTGTGCTGTGTATCGATCCACAGCAGAACACTTTACACACAGTCAGTCTACTGTATCTTTGTAGACTTGCAATTCAAAGCTGCTGTAGAGTGGCTCGAGTTGGCATCAACCACACCCAAGAAAAGCAGCCAGACTTTGCAAGTGACTACAAAGTGGTCAGAAAATGGGAGAGGTGGTGTAGAAATGCACACCTACAGTCCCCATTGCGAAGGAAAATGTTTTAAGCAACAAGTGAAATCTCACAAACACCAAATATTGCCTGCCCATGGTCGTCAATTGTCAGGTGGTCTAAACCTCACTCTCAGGTTCATGGCAATATTGGGAATGCAAGAAATCATAGATACGTTGCATAAGAGTAATAAACTTGTTTATTACTACAAAAGGGATAAATCAGAGTTGCCCTAAGTAGTTCTTACCAACATGATCTGGGAGCCAATGCTAAGCATGCCCTATACCTCGAGATTACTTTGTGTCTCTTGGGGTATCTGAGGTACAAGACTCAGCGTCTTACATTATATACTGATGATAATTATTATGGTTACTGTAAGACAGAAACATTTCTAGTTACAGAGATGAGCCCTATTGACTAAATTAGAGATGGCTCCACGGTCCAAGCTAACATTATACAATTTTGTAGTAGTCATCACTTAGTGAAACAAACGACTACAGTTCTTACACAAATCAGTGTAGTAGTACGACTCACCAAAAGGTGGCAATGCCAACTTATATATTATAATCATTACAAGGACACAGATATTCTAAGATATTATGAGTAAGAAATACAAGAAAATATATATGTATTAGAAAGCAAAGTGTATAACAATAATATGCATACATATTCTGACATCTACAGTATTCTTGTACGATAGATGCCCTTAGCCTTATATGTTAGTATAACACATGCCTAAGTACTAGCTGTCTACGGTGTACCTCTGGGGGTACCAATAAGGGTACAGGGACCTCCTGTAACAGTGGTGTTGAAAACTCACTATGGTGAGTATCAATGGGCAAGCGACATAAAAAGACAGAAGTTCTGTCAAGGTCAACTGCTGCAGGAAACAATTGGCCAGCTCAGCTCCTTTGAACCATTGTTAAATCCTCCTTGTCTACAATCCATTAGAGCCTTTTCAGTAGCTAAGTGCGAGCAGTTCAGTAAATTCTTCTCTGACAAGGTGTCCTCCATTAAATCTGTTATCTCTTCAAGTAGCCTGTCAATGAGTCGGCTGTGCTCTTCCGTCTGGTAATGTAGATCTGCTTACCTGGAATAAGTTTTGGCTGGTTTTGGAGGGTGAGGTGCTACATGTGATCGCTAGACTGTGTCCCACCTGCTGTATACTGGATCCAAGACCAACTTGGCTGCTTTTGGGTTGCAGCAAATTCCTGGGTTGATCGCTGAGCTCTTCAGTGGCTCCTTGAGGGAGTTTCTCCATCTGCCCTGAAAAAGGGGGTGGTTAGACCTCTCCAAAAATGCTTTGCTTGGACCCTGGCATTCTGGTGAATTACAGAGCTGCTTCAATCCTTTTCTTTCTGGGGAAGGTTTTCAAGAAGGTGGTGGCTGACCAACTTGTGGATCAACTAGAGAATTATAACATCTATGAACCTTTCCAGAGAATTGTAACAGCTATGAACCTCTTCAATCAGATTTTTGGCCTCACCATAGTACAGATATTGCACTTGTCAGGGTGACTCATGATCTCCTCCTGGCACAGGATCAAGGACTTTGCTCCATCTTGGTCCTTCTTGATCTCTTGTTGGCATTCGACACATTCAGCCACATGGTTCTTTTAGATCACCTGAGGACCTACTGTATGTGCACTGGTTTGAATCCTATATAAATGGGCTAATCAAGGGTAATTTATCTTTTGTACATGAGAAGGATAATCAGAGATAACATCTTAAAGATGTGGTACATAGAGGTCTGACAACCAAGAATTAGAAACAAATGACCTTTCAGTATAATGCTGCAAGGCTATGGAATGAAATTTCTCCTTCAATAAGAAATTTGTCTATGCTGAGCTCCTTCATAACAGCGGTTAGTGTGACCTATTCAGAAGTCTGCACTTGTATTGAATTGTAAAAATCTATAGTATTTTATTACAGAAATGTGGAAAGGAGACATCATTGAATAGTCCATAAAACTTTTGAATATTTACTGGTGAGATGTTGCTTGATCGAGTACTTGTATTTGTATGTAATAATTGTATGAAATGGATGGTTTTTATGTTTGCATGGGATAACTTTGTAAATATGTCCTTGGGGCCTAAACTTCAGATCCTGTAAAAAAAAAAAAAAAAATGTTTTTACTACTTCTTCTAAACAGGAAAACACAGCAGGCTGCCCTAGGAAATTTCATCTCTGGGGCTTCTACACTCTCCTGTGGGGTTCCTCAAGACTTGATTCTTGCTCCTGTGTTGTTTTCTGTGTATACTGTATGTTGCCCTTGGAGGAAATCATTAGACAGTATGGAGTTGTGTTTCATTGTTATGCAGATGACACTTGGCTGTACCTGTCTTGTTCTCCAGGTGGGCAATCATGGGGCCTCAGTGCTGGGGTGATGTCTTTTTTTTTTTTTTTCATTTAATACTTTTTGCTCCTCTGTTTGCAGAGTGGGCCACAATGACCGCCAGCTGCCGTCTCCCGAGCCCCCGGACCAGGTCTGGCATACACTGCATGCGCCTGACTCACACATGCTCTGATTAAATTAACGGGGCCCCCCCAGTGGCCTGTGACTGGGAACCAGGTGGCCACGCCTCTCATGTCCAGGAGCTTGGGACTTGGCCATGAGCTGCCACGGTCGCCCCACAATTTTCCACCATTACTGCCCCAGGGAGCTGGACGTGCAATGACGTCTGATACACCTACGTGCAGACGTATGCCATGCTTCCTCCCCTTGGAATGCATGCCACTGACAGTGTGCCTGGCCTCCGCTAGGCAGCACTGCAGCATGCCACATACCCTGTACCCATCCCAGAGGGAGGAAGGAAAGCAGTCATGGGACACTTAATCCTTCCTCTCCCCTGCCAGCCCCCAGCGCACCAAGTTCATTCCCAAACCTGGGTCTCCGGCATGGTGCGAGGTGTGGCATCCAGTGCCTCAACCCTCAGTGCCACCGGGCTGGCTAGGGGTGATGTCTTGCTGAGATAAAATGGCTTCAAACTGGTTATGTCTCAACCCAGGGAAAAACAGAGATCATGATGATCAAATCAAGTTGATGGGGTGCAGCAGTGACGGGAAACGCAGTAGCCCTTTCTGTGTTAGGTGACCGACTTTCTTGTTGCTACTGATGTGGTTAAGTATCTTGGGGTCATTTTGGACTGCATGCTGACACTGGATCAGCGGGTGTTGGAAGTGGTCCAATCTAGTTTTTATCACCTTTGAAATTGTACCAGGATCAAACTGCATCTGGCTCCTGCTGACCTAGCAACAACTGTTCATGCTTTCATCACCACTAGGTTGGACTACTGCAATGCTCTGTAATTAGGGTTACCTGGAGGTTTAATGCAATGCCTGCACCTGGTCCAGAATACCACAGCTCAGCTGGTGATGGGAACTTCTCAAAGGGACCAAATCACACCAGTCCTGTGAGTGCTGCACTGGTTGCCTTTGAAGTAGCACATAACCTTCAAGAAATGCTTGTTAACATATAAGGACCTGTGTAGTTTGGGACTGGACTACTTGAAAGATCTAACAACAACAAAACAAAAGTTTTTATTGGTCCGTTAAAAAGCCATTACAATATGACTAGAGAATTCATTAAAATGACAAAATGAAAAACGTTTCATGTGTTTATCATAACAAACTCCAGAACATATTTTAACAATGTATCATGTTTAAATACAAAAAATAAAATGTCAAAAATTTGGTTAAAATTTTCCCCTTAAGCATAATGGACTTAATAGCTCCTCCTAAACAGGAGGAAGCCCCATTTTCCTTACTTATAGATGTACTGCACTTAAAAATCCTACTAGTTTATCTAGAAAATATTTATCATCAGTGTTAAAAAGGAAGCTCACTAAAAGCTCAGGAGGGATGCCAAGATCACCCAGGATGTCACCTAGCCATTTGGATCTTTGCTGGCCATACAATGGGCATATCAATAAGATATGCTTAAGGTCATCCTCTGTGTTATTAGCACATTGACAAAATGGTGAACTGGTATCTGACCTCTTTTGTCTGAATTTTATATATTCAGCCAGATACGTTTCCAGTCTAAACCTGGTCAAGAGTCTTCTGGCTTTAGAGTTAGTTATTTTAATTAGATATGGTTCCAGCCTGTGGAAGGTTTTAATCTTTTTATACCATCTGAATAATTTTAAATCTGCCAAATATGCAAATTAGCTGGATATGTCATTATCTCAATCTGTTTTTTCTTATTTGGACAATTTCATCTCAAGGTCTAAGATGGATATCCCAGAGTAAGTAATCATGTCCACATGGAAAAAAAGAAACTTCTTGATTATCTGGGAGGTGGGAGGCTAAAAACCCATAGCCGAGTATCTTATTTTGTCCTCCAAGCTCATCCTTGGGAGATGTGTTTCCTGCATAAGAAATAGCCTCATAACAAAGGAAAGTTACCTTTCTTTAACCAAAGTGGCAAAAGAGTATTGTCCTAGTTCTAGCCTGAGGATAGCAGTGGGTACTGCTTGAGGTGCCATCAAGATATATCTGCAAAGCTTGTTAAATACTGTTTCAAGCTTTTCTAGCTTTGTGGAGCCCCACATTTCTGCAGCATAAAGTGCACATGATTTAATTTTCGCATTGAGTACTTTCAGTATACCAATTATAGTGCTGCGGCCCATTTTGGCATTTAATATTTTAAAGGCGCTAGAGGCCATTGTCATTTTTGTATCAATTTAGTATGTTCTTTTCAACTGTAATTTTATGTAAATCTTATTTCTAAATAATTGTATTGATTTACTATTTAAATTTTGTCTTTATTCATCCAGAATTAAGGTTGCTTTTTATTCTTATTGCCGAATATTACAATCTTAATCATATCTTTATTGAAGATTAATTTGTGATCAACACAAAGTTCTGCAAAGGTTTTTAGCTTTCTCTGAAGCCTGTCATCGAGGCACAGGTCAGAAAGCATAGGAAAAACCAGGAGCAGTTGTAGAATTCGCAAAAAGTGTTTATTAGTACTAGCAGTAACAAAAAAATTGTTCAGAATAACTATTCACAAAGGCATAATAAATAGAGAAGATCCATCTGAGTTTTTCTTCAGTCTCTGTGTCTCCCAAAACACTGCAGCTCTTTCTCTCTTATAAGTCTTCACAACCCTCCTCCTTAACAAGCATCCTGTGTTTTTCTAAAATGTTCTTGTATGTTTCAGACAAATGTAGTAAGAACGCAATGTCCCAGAACTGAGGCCCCTTCTCCTCAGCATCTGAAAAAAGAGCTTAATAACTGTTCTCAGGTTAACAAGTTCCCAATAGCTTTTTGCAATCATCTCAAACTATAATTATATACATTTCAACAGTAACAATTTATAATTTCTAAACAAAGGGATCCTGATATCAGTTAAATTTCCACATAATTATTTGCATATATTTTTATACCAGCAGATATGCAAGGCAGGAAAAGAAAGAAACAGCAAGGAAAGACTGAGAGACAGTGAGAGGCAAAGAACTGCGAGACTGTCAGGATGATCAAATCCTAGGCCTCACAGGAAAATGTGGTTGCGCAACCAGACAGATGAGACAGGAAAGGAAAGAACAGATCCCTGCATTCAAACTCTCCATAATGACTGGGACATGGTCCTTTTCAACCATGTCACATACACCCCCCTCCTTAAGAGGGAACCTGTTTTATCAAACAGGTTTCCAAAACTTTCTATTAATTCTCTACTAACACTATCTTCTAACTTTCAGAAATTAAGCACATGTGCAGTATCCTTTTTTTATAACAGTACAGCAAACAAAGTTTAAACTCATACATTTGTTTTTCAACCTTCAGAACCCTCAATTCCTGATCCATATCTTGACAGAAAATCAGCATTACTATTCTCTTTACCAGATTTGTGTATCATCTTGAATTTAAATGGCTGTAGTGCCAGGTACCACCTTGTGATTCTGGAATTTTTATCTTTCATTTGGTTAAGCCAACAGAGAGGATTGTGGTCTGTTATAAGTACAAAGTCAGTTCCTGACAAATAAAATTTAAGGAACTCCATGGCCCACTTTGCTGCTAAACATTCCTTTTCAATGGTGGAATACCTTTTCTCTCTGTCATGCAACGTTCTACTTATGTACAGAATAGGATGTTCCGTCCCATCTATATTTTGACTCAGGACCGCACCTAGACCTACCTCTGATGCATGTGTTTGTAACAAAAATGGTTTCTCAGAGTCTAGGCTTCTTAAATCAGAGGCTGAACATAATGCAGCCTTAATGGCTTGAAAAGCTTCATCACACTCTGGGGTCCATTTCACATTATTAGGGTACCCTTTTTTGTGAGTTCAGTGAGGGGAGTAGCTAACCCGGCAAAGTTGGAAACAAATCTCAGATAATAACCAGCCAGCCCTAAAAATGACCTGATATGGTTCTTTGTTTTAGGGACAGGGCTGTTAGCAACAGCTTCTGCTTTAGAAATTTCTGGCTTATCTTCTCCATTTCCCAACACATAGCCCAGGTATCTGGTTTCCTGCATGCCCAATGTACACTTGGTAGGATTAATAGTTAGATCTGCATTTTTGATAGCTTGGATAACTGCTCATAGGTGTTCCAAGTGGCTTTTCCAATCTGGACTGTACACCATGACATCATCCAGGTACGCAGCACAATAACCAGTGTGAGGTGATAAAATTACATCCATGTACCACTGGAATGTAGCTGATGCACCATGTAAACCAAATGACATGGTGGTGAACTGATAGAATCCAACAGGAGTGGCAAATGCAGTTTTGTCTCGGGATTTGCCAGTAACCCTTGGTGAGATTGAGGGTACTGATACACTCTGCACTCCCCAGTCTGTCCCTCAAATTATCTATTCTTGGCATAGGATGACTGTGCAATTCTGACACTTGATTAAGTTTTCTAAAATCAAGGCAGATTCTAACACCCACTTCTTTTTTGTTTACAATTACCATTGGAGATGACCAAGCCCTCCTCAACTCTTCTATAATCCCCATCCCCCCCTTGCTCCTGTATTTCACCCTCATGTTCTATCCCCTTCGGATGCCAAACCTTACCTAGCCAAAGCCCTTAGCCACTCAACAAACTGCAGCGATTCCCTTGACCTGAATCTTCTCCGCCTTACTCTCCCGGAAGTCCTCTACCCTCTCACTCATATCCTAAATCGCTCCCTTTGTCAAGGGAAATTTCCATCCCTTTGGAAGCTGGCCAGCATCACCCCTATCTTTAAGAGTGGGGACTGCACCTCCACCAACAATTACCGTCCTATATCCATTCTCCCCCCTCAAAGTCTTAGAGCGTATCGTCGCAGACCAAATCTCTGACCACCTCACAAAATACAATCTTCTCTGCGACCAACAAAATGGCTTCCATATGGGGCATATTACCACTACCGCCCTCCTCGCCTTCACCTCACACGCCCACTCTGCCTTGGGTCACGGCCACCTCACAGGTGCTATCTTCGTGGACCTCTCTAAAGCCTTTGACACTGTCAACCACACCCTACTACTTAACACTCTCTCCTCCAGTGGCTTCTCTAATGACTCCCTAAACTGGTTCACCAGCTACCTGTCAGATAGAACCCAACAGGTCAAGGTAGGCACCGTCCTGTCCCCTTGCCTCGCGGTCCGCTCTGGCATCCCATAGGGTTCGATTCTTGGCCCTCTACTTTTCAGCCTATACCTTAACTCACTCCCATCGGTCGTCTCAGGAAACCTGCTCCTCTACGCGGATGATGCCGTACTGTTCGCCTCCGACTCTGAGATCCACTTAAACTCCACCAAACACTCCAACATAACTTCCATGAAGCAGAACACTGGTTCTCCACCCAGCGTCTAATAATCAACTACAAGAAAACTAAAGTCATGATCTTCTCCCACCTGCAGAACCCCTGCAAGAACCTCTGTCCCCCATTTCTCACTGTCAACCACACCCACCTCGAGCAAGTTAGTAACTTTAAATACCTAGGGATCACTCTAGACCTGGCCCTCAACTATAAACAACGTATTATCCTCCTAGCCTCGGTCCTAAACTCGAGACTAGGAGTGCTTTATAGATACAAGCACTGCCTCACCCCGGAGGCTCTATGGATCACCGTCAACTCCTCTGTCCTCTCCCTCCTTGATTATGGCATTACCATATACTGTGCTGCCCCCAACTCCGCGCTAAACGCACTCCGCCTGGTACAAAACAAAGCCTGCTGTCTCATCCTAGGCTGTGATCACCTCACCCACACCTGTACACTCTACAACACCTCTAAATGGCTAAACCTAGATAGCAGAATCAGATATCAAACTAGCCTCATGACAAAGAAGATACTCCTGGGTCTCGCCCCCACCTCTCTCCTCCATTATTCGACCAGCATCCCCAGCCAGATCCACACGAAACTCTAACAAACCGCTACTCTGGGTACCCCACTCCATACCTCCCAACTGCAAAGGACTTTCAGCTACCAAGCCCCGAATTGGACTCTCTCCCAATCCAAATAGCCAACAAAAACAAGGCTAGGTCCTTCTAAAGCTAGACTAAGGGAACTCCTCCTAGACTCTAATGCCTGTGATTGCCCCTGACTCTTTCCGACAGCATTCTACCCTAAGTGCACCCATAACTATCTCTGTCTCTTGTTCAAAATCTCTACTACCTCACTATCAGACTATAAGCCAGTTACAGTATTTTCTGCAACTATTGTGGCTGTGCTAAAGTGGGACTCAACTACTGTATTGATCAGAACCACCTCCTGATCTACCTTGACTGCCATGTATTGTATTTCTTCACTATGTATTATGACTACCGTGTACTGAAATGTAATGTAACTCTTCATTATGTATTATACTGTACTGTCTCATCTCTGTTAGCTAATGATTACCCTGTATTTTAATGTATGATGTGGAACCTTTGTAAATGAGTCTTTGTCTCAACGGTCTTTCTGATTATATCCAATAAATAAATACCCAATTTTTTCATTTTTTATATTTCCTCAACCATGTCAGCTCTTAACCGCTCTGGTAACCTGTATGTCTTTTGCCTAACAGGGGCGAGCATTCCTTGGTACTATTACATGCTCGATCCCTTTTGCTCAGCCTGGTACTGTGGTAAAAGTACTGTTAAATGTCTTTAGCACATTACACATTTCTGCAGTTTGTTCTGAGGTTAAGGAAACATTCACCTTTACAGCATCAGCAGTTACAGTTTGTTCCAGTCTGTCATAAGCCACATCAATATCTTCTTTATCAGTTTCTGGTAAAACCAGCAAATCAGCTTTCGACATTTTTTCAACTCATTTCTTGAGGAGGTTAGCATGGTATATCTTAGTAGGATTTTTCCTGTCAGGGGTCACAGTCTCGTAGTTAATGGTGCCAGTATGTCTAAGCACTCTATAAGGCCCTTACCACTTCATTAACAGTTTATTTTCTGTTGTGGGTAACAGTATCAAAACCTGTTCATCTGGCTCAAAAACCTTTTATTTTACCCCATGGTCATAATATACCTTCTGCTGGTTTGGGGCCTCTTCCTGATTACTATGGGCAATTTCAACGTATTTTGCCAGCTTCTTTCTTAGGGCACACATGTAGAAACATAAAACAAAGAATTTGACGTCAGATAAGGACTGCTTGGCCCACCTAGTCTGCCCATTTCCCTACCTGATGGATAGGCTGCAGATTGTAGTTAATCAACAGCTTACTTCCTCCTACCCCCCACTAGAATTGCCTTATGCCTGTCCCATGCATTCTTGAATTCTCCCACTGTTCTTGACTCCACAACCTCCTCAGGAGGCTGTTCCATGCATCCACAACCTGCTCTGTGAAAAATACTTTCTAACATTGCCTCTGAGCCATCCCCTCTATCTTCAAATTGTGCCCCTTGTTCTTGCACATTTCTTCTTCTGAAAGATGCTACCCTCTTGTACTTTGTTAATTCCCTTGAGATACTTGAACATTTCTATCATGTCCCCCCCCCCTTTCCTCAAGGGTATACATATTAAGCTGCTTTAGTCTCTCCTCAGATGTCTTCTGGTGCAGACCCTGCACAATTTTGGTTGCCCTCCTCTGAACAGCCTCTACTTCCTCTATGTTTTTGCGGAGACGGGGTCTCCAGAATTGCACACAGTACTCCAGATGGGGTCTCACCAACTGTCTGTACAGAGGGATAACAACTTCCTGTTTTCTACTGTTCATGCATCTCCCTATGCATCCCAGTATCCCCCCAGCCCTCCTTACTGCCTTCTCACATTGCTTGCCCACCTTTAGGTCATCTGATATAATTACTCCTAGGTCTCTTTCGATTTTTGTTGTTGTTATTAACTCACCCCCCATTGTGTACTCTTCCCCTGGGTTTTTGTTTCCCAGATGCATTACCTTGCACTTCTTTGCATTGAATCTGAGCTGCCACATATTTGACCATTCCTCCAACCTTGCCAAGTCCCTTTTCATCCTTTCCACCCCACCTTGTGTATTAACCCTGTTGCAGACCTTTGTGTCATCTGCAAAGAGACATACCTTTCCTTCCAGGTGCTCTCCAATGTCACTTATAAAGACATTAAAGAGGACTGGTCCCAGTACCGAACGCTGCGGTATCCCACGAGTTACCCTCCTTTCTTCACTGTGGACTCTGTTTACTATTATCCTTTGCGTCCTGTTGTCCAGTCAGTTTTTTATCCAGGCTATCACATTGGGACCCACTCCCAAGCTGGCTAACTTGTATATTAATCTTTTGTGTGAGACTGTGTCAAATGCCTTACTAAAATCTAGCTAGGCCATATCCACAACCCTTCCCTGGTCTACTATTTTGGTCACCCAGTCAAAGAAATCTATTAGGTTCATTTGACATGACCTTCCTGCTGTGAAACCATGCTGCCTTGGGTCCTGTGCCCCACTGGCCTCTAGGTACTCAACAATTTTTTCCATCAGAAGTGATTCCATCATTTTCCCTACCACTGAGGTTAATCTAACTGGTCTGTAGTTTCCTGCCTCTGCTCTGCTCCCACATTTGTGAAGTGGAATCACATTTGCCCTCCTCCAGTCCTCAGGTATCACCCCATCCTCCCATGATTTGTTAAAGAGAGTAGTCAGTGGTGTTACTAGCTCTACCCTTAGTTCTTGTAGAATTCTTGGGTGAATCCCATCAGGCCCCATTGCTTTGTCCACCCTCAGTTTCAAGAGTTCTTTCAAAACCCTTTCTTCTGTGAATGGACTGGTATCACCCCCTCTATTCAGAGTTTCTGTCTTGTTTGGTTTAGGTACCTCCCCTTCCTCTTCCGTTGTGAATACTGAGCAGAAATATTCATTCGGTATCCATGCTTTTTCACTGTCACCCTCTGCCCACATTCCCTCCCCCTTAAGTCTCTGTACCCTTCTCTTGGTCTTTCTTCACTCCCTAATGTACTTATAAAAGGTTTCATCCCCCTTCTTAACAGAGCTGCCTAACTTTTCCTCAGTTTGTGCCTTTGCTATTCTGACTGCCTTCCTTGCCACCTTCTGCTTTAACTGATAAAGCTTTCTGTCCTGCTCTTTCTGTTTCCTTATTTTTCCTGAATGCTATCCTTTTCTCCTTAACCTTCACTTCCACCTCTTTTGAAAACCATAGTGTTATTTTACTTCATTTTGTTTTGTTGATTTGCTTCACACAAAGGCTTGTTGCCTCTGTGATGGCTGTTTTGATTATTCCCCATTGTTCCTCCACCCCTCCTTTTTGCCCATTTGCTAGTGCTTTTCTGAGGCACTCTTTCTTTTTCTGAAAGTCATCCTTCCTAAAGTCCAATACTCTTGTCTTTGTATGGCTTGACTCTATGGCTGTGTTTATTGTGAAACACTCTGTTTGGTGGTCACTTGTTCCCAGATGGCTACCCACTTCTAAATCTGAGATCCTTTCTCCTTCCCCATTTGAGAGTACCAGGTCTAAGATTGCTCCCTCCTGAGTGGGTTCCAACACTAGCTGTCTGAGGCATGCCCCCTGTAGGGCATCAAGAATGACCCTGCTCTTGGATGTGCCTGTAGCAAAGGTACTCCAGTTAACATCTGGCATATTCAGGTCCCCCATCAACAATATCTCCTCTTTTTCTGCCATTTTAAGGATGCCTTCTATCATGTCCTTGTCCATTTCCTCCCCATGAGATGTGGGTCTGTACACAACCTCCATGCGGATTGTGGTACCATTTTCTGTCTCCAGGGTGACTCATAGTGACTCAACTTCCTGTTTACTCTTTAGTTCTGCTGCTTTAATCCCTTCCCTTATATAGAGCTACTCCTCCTCCTCTTTTACCCACCCTGTCCCTCCTGTACACTGTGTATCCTGGTATGTTGACATCCCAGTCATGGTTCTCTGTGTACCATGTTTCAGTGATTGCCACAATATCCAGGCATCCCTCTTCCATCAAGGCCACTAGTTCAGGGAGCTTGTTACACAGACTGCAGGCATTGGTACTCATCACCTTCCATTTTTTTATGGCCTTACCCCTTTTAGCCCCATCCCTGTCCTTACTGCCTTTTTCTGCATTTATCCCTGTCCTGCTCCCTACTGACTTCTCTACCTTGGTGTTTACCTCTCTAACTACTGTGTTTTGTGGGGGGAGGCTGGGATTCCCCTGCTCCTTTTCAGTGCCTCCCCCCTTGGCTAGTTTAAATGCTTGCCAATGAACCATTTAAACTTATCACATAGGATCCTGGTCCCCCCCCCCCAAGACAGATGCAGACCATCGCACCAGTATAGGCCTGCATCCCTCCAGGTGGCTCCCCAGTCCCCAATGAAGCCAAAACCCTGAGCTCCACACCAGTTTTTCAACCATTCATTGAATCTCATGGTGTAGAATACCCTAGCATCATCCTTGCCATAGACAGGCAGCACCTCTGAGAAGGTTACCATACATGCTACTTGTCTAAGGCCCCTCCCCAACTCTACAAACTCCTCTCACACCACTGTGATCCCATTCACAGCCAGGTCATTTGTTCTTAGGTGGACAATGACATCCAGATCTCTCGTGCAGCTGCTCCCGCGATCCTGAGGATTCGCTTCCATTCCCTCTGAGCCATGGTGCTAGGCAGGCACCTTACCTCCCTATCCCCTTCCTCCCCCACTTCTACCCCCTAATGATCAAGTCCCCCACCAGGAGTTGTTTCCTTCCCCTGTGGGGTCTTGTGCCACCCTCCTGTGGGTCTCCTTTGTGGAGGTTACCAGCATCCTCCTCGGTCTCTACTGCAGGTGCCTCCATAGAGGAACCACTCTTTGCCAGAACAGCATATGAATTCTGGAGAGGTACAACTGGAGGGATGCACCTCTGTTCCACCACCCTCTACCTCCCTGAGGCCACCTTGGTCCAACCGCTCCTCTTTCTTGGCAACCTCTGAGGTAGCGGTGGTGGCCCTGGTGGTCCCTCGGTGGGAGAAGAGGTTTCACGAATCCTAGCCAGGTCAGCCTGGAGAAGGGCAACCTCCTCCCTCAGACTAGAGAGGTGCCTGCAAACAGGGCAGCATTGCAGCCTCCAGAATGTCTCCCGGAACACTGCTGCCCCACAGCCATTGCACTGCACCACTCCCATCTTGACTTATTTTGTGTCCCATCTCATGTTGCTTTGTATGATTACTGTCTCCTCCCTCTATGTATTTTTAAACTTACTTTCCTACTGCCTATGTGCCCTTACAACTCTCGCACTGCCTGTTCTGAGACAAGAACTTCCTGTAGTCTTCAGTAGTCTCCTTCTTCCGTGCTTGGATACAGACCTCCAGCAGCCATGGGGGGGAGAACGAGTTATCTTTTAGTTTCCTTCAAGGCTGATGAAACTTCCTACTGCCAAACAGGAAATTCCTATTGTCAGTCAAATCCAGTGACTATAAAAGTAGAACTGGCTTAGGATGGGAGGGTGGAGGGGTGGAAAAGAGGCAATTAGTAAAAAAGCTATAGTTCTAGACTGCTGTTTCTTGCTCTGAAAGCAAAATTCTCCGCTGTCAAAAAAGCAGGAAGCTGTAATTGGAGGCACCTGCTTTTGTACAACTAATCTCCTAAGCCACACCCCCAATTAGATTCACCCACTGCTCCTGACTCAGGAAATTGAGCTGATACAGCCCCCTTCCGCAGAGAAACATACAGTGACTTTATACGTTATAGACTGATTCTGAGTGGGGTTCTCTTCCCACGTTTCTTTTATCACATCCAGTGGCCCTCTTGGATGCCTACCACACAGCATTTCAAATCGTGAAAACTCTTTTGATGCCTGTGGCACTTTTCTGTAAGCAAAATGTAGGTAAGGCAAGCATTGGTCCCAATCTTTCCCTTCCCCTTTTACAAACATTTTTAACATGCATTTTAGGATTTGGTTAAAATGCTCAACAAGACCGTCTGTCTGAAGGTGATAGGGGGAGGTTCGTATGGCAGTGATACCTAGTAATCTGTACAGCTCTTAAGTAATGCAGCACCAAAATTGCTACCCTGATCAGTAATACATTTCTTTAGATATGCCCACTCTGCTGAACATTTTTGCAAGCTCTGCTGCCACTTTAGAAGCTGTGACAGTACGCATTGGAACTGCTTCTCGGTATCGAGTAGCATAGTCACATACTACCAGGATAAATCTATTACCCTTTTCACTTTTGTCTAAAGGACCAACCACATCCATTGCAATTCTCTCAAAAGGCACATCTATCAAGGGCACCTTGTATTTTTTAGTGACTCGGGTTACTTTCTGACACTCAGCACAAGAACTGCAATAGGTAGCAACATCTTCCTGAATTCCAGGCCAGTAAAATCTGTATAACAATCTGGCAAAGGTGTGATCCCTTCCTGAGTGACCAGCCACAGGACTAGCATGTGCTATCTGTTACAACTCTGTTTTATACTTCTGTGGTATAACCACTTGTTTTGTCTGTTCCTGTGTTTGAGGTTTAACCCAAACTCTATATAGTAGCCCATTACATTTTTTAAACATAGGTTCACCCTGTTTTGGTTTTACCCCCAGCTGCTTAAAATAACCCAGGAGAGAAACATTGTTAGCTTGTTCTAAAAGAAAATCACAATCAGTGATCAGTTTAGTTTCAGCATTTTCATATGTTAACCCCTTATGTCCATCAGTCATTTGTTGCCACAGTTTCTTCAGGCATCATCTTTCTTTCCTGGATTTCCGGATCTTGGAGCTGTGCTCAAACAAGTCTGAATCAAAGTCACTAATAGGAAAAGTGTCCCCACCGTTTGAGATTTTCTTTGCCTGAGCTCTTGTTACCACTGCTGCTGAAACTGCAGGGTTCAGTTCCTCTGAGATTAACTCAGAAAATCCCGGACAGTCATTTCCAGTAATCATGGGTATAGGTAATTTAAGTACTACCCCCACTTTCATTTGGTGCAACACACCCTTAATGGTCAGAGTCACTTGGGTGGTGGGATAGTATCAAGTATCCCCGTGGATGCAGATGACAGCAGTACCTGGTCCTTTTACACAGTGTTTTCCCAGCACTTCAACATGCACTAGGGTCTGTCTGCTTCCCTTTACAGTCTTATTCCCCACCTTCACATCTGTTAAGTACTTGCCCCAATTTGCCAAGGACAAATCTACTCCAGTGTCACTCTTCTTATGGCAATTTCTTGTAATATGACCTGGCTTATTACAATTATAGTTAATAACGTCTTTGGGCACAGATTTGCTACCTCCACCAGAGTTATAAGACTTGGGGTTTAAATGGGAAAAAGAGTGTCTTACTGGTGCTTGACTGTTACCTTGCTGCTGTTTGTTTATTTTTTTATTTATTTTTGAAAGTCGGATTTACAACCTTTGAGTCAGGGACTCATTTGCAAAGGCACCTCATCACAGGGAGGGTAGACATGGTTAGAGTGTGAGATACAACAGTGGTAACATACAGGTGCAATACAGATAACAAAAGAACACAATATAACAGAGGTTTACGGAATAAAGTTACATGCAGTAAATAGCAATCGTATAAAGTATAACAATAGTAGAAGTCACAACCCTGGTCATACCGGGGAAATACCTATGTAGAAGGGGGGAATGGGTGAGGAAAAGAAAAAAAGGGGGGGAAGCAGCCCAACAGACATTGTCAAGGCTATAGACCAGAAACGGGGGGGGGGACCCCAACATTAGGTTGATTAAGGGCAACTACAGCTTCGGGCACCAAAGAGGTGGTTACAGAGAGTGACTTTCAAGGGACCAATTTTGGTAGACCTAGTGACAGAGGGTGGGAGAGAGTTGAACCATGTGGGGCGCAGTAGTGGAAGGACCTTTGGGCTAGGGAGGTCTTGGTATGGGGCACCAGAAAGGTGGCCTTAACTGAGCTACAGTTGGCAACAGATGGGGATGCAAGCCACAGAGATGCAGTGACCCCGGGGAAGAGTCCTAGCAGGGATTTTTTGGCAAATAAGCAGGTTTGGTAGCGCAGGCGCTCCTCCAAGGTGAGCAGATTGGTGGTGGAATAGAGCAGGCAAGTATGGGTGTGGAATGATGTGCTGGTCAGGAGCCTGCAGGCCTTGTTTATTGAGGTCTGGATTCTGGTGAGGGTGGTATTGTCAGCTGCAGCATAGATAGGTAGGCCGTAGTCCACTAGGGACAGGACGGAGGAGTTGATGGCCAGTCGGAGGGCGGTTAGGGGGTGGCAATCTCTGTGGCGATAGAGAAGGCAAATCCAAGAGTTTATGGGTGAGGACAGGGTATTGATGTGGGTGTGGCATGTAAGAGCCGAGTCGAAGGTGATGCCCAGGTACTTGTAGGATGACACCTGCTCGAGAGGGTGAGCATTACTGGGGAGAATGCAGAGGGGGGCATTTTTGACCTTATTCTGGTGATGCAAAAAAAGCATAGATTTTTTTTTTTTTTTTTTTTTTTTGAGGTTAATGACCAGCCAGTGGTCAAGGAACCACTTTTTGGCTTGGTTGAATGTGTGCTGCAGGGATTCCTGTAGAGATGTGGGGTCAGGGTGGGAGGCAAGGAGAACCGCATCATCGGTATAGAGTAGCATTTTGCCTGAGCAGGACTTGGGGAGGGTGTTGAGAAATAGGCTGAACAGAACGGGGCCCAGGATGGAACCCTGGGGGACCCACAAGCAAATGGGCAGGGTATTGGTCAGGGTGCCGTTTACCTTCACGCACTGTGATCCGGTAGAGAGGTAACTGGTGAACCAAGCCACTGGGCCAGGGAGAAGCCAAGTTGGTGGAGGGAATCAAGTAGGGTGGGGTGACAGACAGTGTCAGAGGCCTTGGAGAGGTCAACGAACACTGCACCTGCAACATGACTAGAGTTGAGAGCAGAGTGGAGGTGCTGGGAGAACTCCAGGAGGGCTGTAGTGGTGCTGTGTCCAGGGTGGAATCCATGTTGTCCTGGACACAGCAGGTCATATTTGGCCAGATACTCGGAGAGCTGAATGGCCACTATTTTTTCTAATGCTTTGGAGAGAGGGGGGAGAATGGAGATGGGACAGAAATTGTTAGGGGAGTTTCTATCTCCACTCTTATGGATAGGGTGATTTCTGCTGAGGCATCTGTCTGGCCAATTTGTAGTCTTTGGACAAAGAAACAGCCTTTTCCCCACTTTCTGGCCGGTGTTCCTTTACTTAAAGCTGCACATCTGTAGGCAGGATGTTGATGAATTGCTCCATTGCAAATGTGTCAATGATCTGTGAGACTGTTTTGCTCTCTGGTTGGAGCCATTTTATCAGGGGTTCTTGGAGTTGGGTGAAGGCTTCTCAAGGATTGTCAACTGAGTTGTACTTCAGAGATCAAAATCTCTGCCTGTAGGTCTCTCCTGAGATGTCATACCTTTTCAGGATTTCACTTTTCACCAGGTCATAGTTTTCTGACTGTGCAGTGTCCATACTGCTGTAGGCAAGTTGGGCTTTTCCTGTCAGACAGGGTACCAGTCTGGTTGTCCATTGCTGCTTTGGCAACTGGGGGGCTGTGGCAAGTCTTTCAAAAGTTGTCAGATATGCCTCGATATCATCCAAGGGATACAGCTTTGTAAGTTTAATGGTTTTTAAGTTGCTTGTGTTTTGTTGCTTGTCTGGATCTGTGCCAGTTCCTTTGCCTTTGATAGCTTGCAAGGCATCCAGCCATCGCTGCTCCTGTCACTGCATCTCTTCTCTCATCTGCTGCTTCTCTTCTCTCCTCTGCTGCTCCTGTCACTGCATCTCTTCTCTCCTCTGTTTCTCCATCTCTTTTTGTTGTATAGTCCACCATTTGAAAAAGGCAGTCAGGCTTTCAGGTTCTGTCACTGCCTGTTCTTTTTCCATAACATGTGCTGGCTATACAATCTCAGATTGGACTTCTGTCTCTGCTAGACTGGCTGCCATTCTCCTGGCAACTACTCCTGGACTTGCTGCTGCAGAATCCTTACCTTTCTCTATGCTTACCTGGTACTAAGTCTAGTGCCCACGCACAAAACTCCTGGCTTAGAGTATGCACAGCATAAATCCCACTTAGGCTGACACCATCTGTCATCGAGGCACAGGTCAGGAAGAATAGGAAAAACCAGGAGCAGTTGTAGAATTTGCAAAAAGTGTTTATTAGTACTAGCAGTAACATAAAAAAACTGTTCAGAATAACTATTTACAAAGGCATAATAAACAGAGAAGATTCATCTGAGTTTTCCTTTCATCTCTGTGTCTCCCAAAATATTGCAGCTCTCTCTCTCTCTCTCTCTCTCTTATAGTTCTTTGCAACCCCCTCCTCAGCAAGCTTCCTGTTTTTTTCTAAAATGTTCTTGTATGTTTCAGGCAAGTGCAGTAAGAACACAATGTCCCAGAACTGAGACCTCTTCTCCACAGCTTCTGAAAAACGAGCTTAATAACTGTTCTCAGGTTAACCCCTTTAGTTCCCAATAGCTTTTTGCAATCATCTCAAACTATATTTATATACTGTACATTTCAACAGTAACACTATAGAATTTTTAAACAAAGGGATCCTAATATCAATTACATTTCCACATGATGATTTTCATATATTTTTATACCAGCGGATATGCAAGGGAGAAAAAGACAGAAACAGCAAGGGAAGACTGAGAGACAGTGAGAGGCAAAGAACTGCGAGCCTGTCAGGATGATCAAATCGTAGATCTCACAGGAAAATTTGGTTGCGCAACCAGACAGACAAGAGACAGGAAAGGAAAGAACAGAACAGATCCATGCATTCAAACTCCCCAAGAACAACTAGGACAGGGTACTATTCAACTCTGTCACAAAGCCCCAAGGCTGAAGATGAAATTAGTACTAACTCATCTGCATAAACTGAACAATCAACATTTTTGTTGGCAATTTTTTTGGGGTGGAATTCTGGGTTAGCCAAGGTTAGCAGAATCTCATTGACGTAAATATTAAAAGGTGATGGTGCTGGAGGACACCCATGGCGAACTCCCAGATTAGTCTGAAAGGCTGCAGTTGTGGGACCATATTAGTTATATTGGACTTTTTCCCAGGTGTTTTTGTGGAGGTTCATCAGTATATTTAGTAATTCTGGTGGTAAACCCAGTTTCTGCAGCTTCTGCTAAAGAATATTATGGCTTATGCTGTCAAAAACAAGGAGAAGTCCTCAAAACAGAAGAACAGTTACTTGAAAGAGCTGCTGGTTTCTTATCTCACAACACATCCCTTCTGCTGCACTAATGTGGGCCTACTTCTTGTTCCCTCATTCTTTCTGAGAAAGTCAGGGGATAGAGCTTTAGGGGTAGCGGCTCAAATATTATGAAACTCCCTTCCAAGGAGTATCCACTCTGTGGGCATGATGGAAGCCTTTATTTATTTATTTTTTTGCAATTTCTGTTTATGCTTTGACTCTCTGGCCCCTTCTACATCCTTCAGACCCTACAAGCATCCCCCAAGTCTCCCTGGTCATGGTCACCTTGCTTCCACAGAGCTCTGGCTTCACCCACAGACATATTCAGGGTAGGTTCCAGGGGTTGTGACTGTGAACCCCCCCAAAGGTAGTGGTTGGTGCTCACAGAAGGGCAGCCAGCTATATACATAATATACAGTTCCAGGCAGTGAGCACATGAGGTCAAGGTGGGGAAGGACCCCCAAACTCACACAATTTGTCGGGCTGGCACTGCAGTCCAGAGAGAGATGGAGGCCTGGGGGAGGCTCCCTCGTGCCATCATCATGGAGGTGCTGGGCCATTTTTTTTTGTTTTCTTCTTGCTCCAGAGACGTTCCACACTAGGATGGCAAGGCAACCCTGCCTATGCGATGTGTGCGTCCAGATGCCAGCATCAATGTCTCCTCCCTTCCACTTGTCTTTCCATCCACACTGCCACCTGTAGTCACCCAGAAGTAGTTACACTAGAATATGGCACCCTCCCTCCCTGGAGGAGAGCATCCTCTGGGATGCTCAATCGTCCTCCCCCTAGCCAGCCCTCCCAACAACCCAAGCTCCTTCCTGAACCTGGGTCACCAGTGTCACAGGAGGTAGTGGAGGTCCTTATAAGATTACTTAAACTTACTTCCTTGAACAGCCCTTCCCAAGCTAGTGAGTTGTTAGATCAATAATAGTTTAGATATTTCAGTGATTGTTATGTATTCTTGCTATGTTTTATCTTTTCTGTGATTTGTTTTGTTTATAATTTTAAATTATGTACTGAGCTCTCAGGAAAGGACAATTTATAAATAAAATTGCTTTAAGGAGAACAGTGTATATGGTAGAATCTGTGACCAAGGCATGCATTTCAGAGACTCTGCAAGGCAAAGTGATGACCACTAGAAAAGCTGTTTTCCAAGTTAAGAACTTTAGCTCACATGTTGCAAGAGGCTCAAAGGGGCATGGCAAGTAAGCATGTCCAACACAAGGTTGATAACCTAGTCAGCTACTGGCTTTGGGATGGAGGGCCTTGTGTGTAACATACTTTTAAGGAACCTCTTAAAAAGTGACAGCTGAGCCAGACAGAACTCATGGTATACAGATTTATTTATTTATTTATTGAAATGGTTCACCAGGAAGGCACACTGAACAACAAGTTGCTCATCTCCTGGTGCGATCTGGGGGGTGGGGGGGTGGAGGTAACAATTGGATGAAGAATTAGATATACAGTTTACCATTTAACATATTCGAGAAATTAAACATTAAATTACATATGTAACAAGACATGCAGTTAAAGAATATCATAACTCATACAATTGCATTTGTGACAATATACAGTTAAATATATCATGCCTGTGGAATATGCATTGAATTAAGAGTGGCAAATCTAAGAAACATAGTACAGAAATTGAATGTAGCCTTGGAGCCAACTCCTTGCAGGAATGGATCATAATTAAGAGGCAGATCATTTAGCAATTATTGAATGAATGAGGTGTACTGAGGGGACATCAAGGAGGGTAGAGGGGTAGACAGGGGAAACCAACTGGGAGAAGGAGAGGATAACGATGGGGGAACATTACCGGAGCAAAGTGAGCAAAAAAATCAGTTGCGAGGGGCAAGTTAACACAGGGCTAGTGCAATCTTGGAGCACCTCAGACAGAACAAAAAGTGCAAGTTATTAGCTCAAGTGACCTAAATCCTTTAAGTGCAGAGGGGTAGAGAGGGGGCCCAGGAGGGAAGTTAGGGTAAGGGATAGGGTAAGGAAGGACGAGTCATACCTGGAACTGGCCCCTTCAGAGTACGGAGATTGCTGCCAGTGGTGGAATGAGGCACGGACTCAGAATAAGGGTCTGGAGTAGGCAATGTCAAGTTGGGTATAGATAGTAGAGGGGATGGTACAGTGCCATAGGAAGGCATTTTGGTGCCCTGGGCAAGAGGATAAGTTTGCACCCCCTCCAAGAAAAGAGCTGGGGGTCTGGGGACCACAAGGTGCCCAGAAGCTCTGAGGGGTTTGCATGCTCTGTGGTGAGTTTTGGGGCTTTTCTCAAAGAAAAAACATACTTTTATTACAGTTCCCTACCCCTGATTTCAGGGAGGGAATATTTTGCTCCATTGGAATTTGAGATGTGTGAGACTGAGTGGGTGGTATAGAGTGTGCAGCTGCAATTGTTGTGGATGAGTGTCTGACTAACAATGCCATCAACCACCCACCCTATATACATTTCTGAAATATACTGTTAAAGACTGCTACATAAAGCATGGGGTCTGGGGTTGCAAGGCCCCCAGAAGCTCTAAGGGGTTTGCAAGCTCTGTGGTGAGTTTTGGGGCTTTTCTTGAAGAAAAAACTACTTTGTTATAGTTCCCTACCCCTGATTTCAGGGAATATTTTGCTCCCATGGAATATGAGATGTGAGAGACTCTGACTGGGTGGTATAGATTGTGCAGCCGCAATTGTTGTGGATGACCAACAACAGTGCCATCAACCACCCACCCTATATGTATTTCTGAAATATACTGTGAGAGATTGCTACATAAAGCATGGGGGTCTGGGGGCTGCAAGGCCCCCAGAAGCTCTGAGGGGTTGACATGCTCTGTGGCCAGTTTTGGGGCTTTTCTTGAAGAAAAAACATACTTTTGTTACAGTTCTCTACCCTGATTTCAGGGACTATTTTGCTCCAATGGAATATGAGATGTGGGAGACTCTGGCTGGATGGTATATAGAGTATGCAGCTGCAATTGTTGTGGACAAGTGGCTGACCAACAATGCCATCAGCCACCCTATATGCATTTCTGAAATGTACTGTGAAAGATTGCTACATAAAGCATGGGGCTAGGGGTCCTCTAGACCCACTGAAGCTTTTGGAGGGAGACGGTTACATGCTGTAGCCTGATTTTGTACTTGTGGGTCATCTACTACTGAATCACTCCCCTACAGAACCAACACACACTTATGTTACATGTTCTTCCGAATCAAGTATCCCTAGCTACCCCTGATTTCAGATTTTTTTTTCTATCATGGAATCAGAACAAACTGTGTTGTAAAGTGGCCAAATGACAACCAGTAGTTAGTATTTAAATTAAAATCACAGTTTGCTAACAGAGGATTCTGCATTATAAAGTAATGCAGATGCTGATGCCAGTTCAGTACTCCAACTTAACTGATAAATATATGAAATGTGAGAATTGAACAATCTATACAACACACAGGAACACAGCAATACAAGATATGGAGCTGGAGCTGAATGAACCAATGCCCCACACACAACAGCAAAGACCACTGAGTACTAAACCCAAAACCTCAAGGCAATCAATCAGGTCATGAGGGAAACCTGGTAACTGACGAGAGGTGATGTTATATATTTTCATGCAAAAATGTTATTCAAATCGCATATCCACAGTAGATACAACGTACACATTTCACAATTGTCTGTCTGGTCTATGTGTGAACCTTTCTTGCCTTCAAAGAGGCAAATTCATGAATGACTTTGTCAAAGTTAATGGCACTGGCTACAGCATTTTCAGTAGATAATATAGCAAGATATGACAGTCTTTCTTGTCCCATAGATGATCTTAAATAGGTCGTGATCAGCTTCAGTTTGCTGAAACTACGTTCGCAAGAAGCAACAGTCACAGGGAGCGTCAAGAAGAGTTGGAGAGCAATTTCAATGTTTGGATAGGAAGTACTCAAAGACCATCTGTGAATGAGCTTCAACAAGCTGAGGGGTGTGGCATTAGAAAAATTGGGCAGTACTGAAGCTGCCTGAAATTTGAAGCTCTCTACCTCATATACTATCTCACAAGCATCTAGATCCTTAGAATATTTTATTGCCAGATCTGCTGCACATTTCTTTAACTGGCTAACTTCCATTGTTGAGAAAGATAGCCCTATAAGGAAGTTAAAGTCAGCAGCTAATTCAGACAATGCCTCATACCTCCACTGAATCTGGGAAATGAGGGTGTTTAGAACATTGTTGAACTGCATTTTGAAAGTCTGCTCAGCAGAAATCAAGTGCCCTTCATCTTCAACATTCTCATTAGCCATCCTTTTCATCTTTCTTTTCCTTTTTCTGTGAATTCTGTATTCAGTGACATCTGTTCAGCAAGTTCTGCTGCACGTTGTACAACATCATTGATTCCACCATCCTGCATGTGCTGCAGTGCATCCTTTAATCCACTGATATGTTTTGAGGCACTATTGACAGGCAATCCCTTACATTGCAACAGTTGGTTTACTCGTTCAATCAGGTTCAGTATTTTGTCCCACATTGCTAGTTTACAAAGAAATTTGAAATCTATCTGCTTGATTAGGCTCTAGGCTGCTGATACCACATCAGCATTGGTTTCATCTTCACTTATTTGGTACAATGCCTTTAAGACATCAGGTATTTGAAGATGAAGGGAGTGAACTACATGAAACTTTGAAGACCATCTTGTTTCAGTGTGACCCTTCAGAGTGACCTTTACTGCTTGGGACAGCACCTCCCAGCGGCTTGTTGAAGCTACAAAGAATGTAAATAATCTCTGAACTGTGCCTAAAAATGATACCATGTCCACTGATACACTCACAGCATGGACCCCAACTAAATTAAGAGAATGAGCTGCACATGGGACAAATCTAGCATGTTCATTCACTTGTGCTATATGGGCTTGCACACCATGATACTTTCCTGCCATATTAGCACTGTTGTTATACCCTTGGCCACGACAGTTAACTATATCTAAGCCATCATCACTTAATTTCTTTTCAATTTTTGCAGCTAGCTGACTTTATGTCTTTTCGTGTGAGATGATGAAATCAATGAAACGTTCCTCAACACTGCAATCATTATCCTATATCCTCACATGCCGAATGAACTGAGACATTTGCTCCTTGTGAGACACATCTTGCATACAATCAAACATAATAGAGAAATATTTTGCCTCCTTAATTTTTAAGATTATTTCACGTCTCACAGTGGAACCCAGCAAGTTAATAAACTCGTTCTGAATTGTAGGAGAAAAATAAGTGGTAGAGCCCTTCTTATGGTTGGCAATGTGCCCTGCAGGCTCCAGATTATAGTAACTTATCAGTTCTAGCAAATTAAGACAGAAAACAGAATGTGTGTGTCCGATTATCTCTGTGGACCCCCTGAGAGCCAAGTTGTTCTTTGCGTAGAAAAGTATAGCATCAAGAATAATTTTCAGAATGGTATGCCACTTTTCTTTTTCTGAGGCAATGGACCTTTGCAGCTGATCATCTATTGTGGCCCCTGTCTTCATGCACATTTAAAAATTCTTCCAACGTAAATAACTGTCGCGGTGTTCAGGGGAGTTTTCATGATCTGGAATTCTGGGATTTAAATGTCTCCAGTCATAAAACCCTTTTTTTGGATTTCCCAGACTCGATGTAGTGGATGATTTCTTTGTAAACAGCATGCATGGGAAGCAATAGATAGCTTTCTTGGTCTCACCATACGTTAGCCATGTGCGTTCCACAGTTTCTCCATTAGGAAGAATTTTCATGAACCAATCCAGATAGAAGCGCCTGCCATCATCAGATGCTGAGAAACTAAAACCAGCATTTTTCTTTTGTTAAGGGCCATGTTCCACCAAGCAACATCTAACTTAGTCATGTCAGGCCATGATGTCAGGTCATTAAAATTAAATTGGAGTACTGAGCTGGCAGCAGCATCTACATTACTTTCTAATGCAGGATCCTCTGTATATTTTTCAAAGCTGCACACAAATGGTGTCGACTGGCAATCAACATCTTTTTCTTCAACTTCTTCTTCTGTAATATTGCCCTCAGCATCTGTCTCAGTAGGGGTAGGCTCATTGATGTCAATTGGTGTTGCTACTGACTGAGTCACTGAACTTCCCTCCTGCTCCTTAGAGTTGGTAAGCCAATTTTGCCACTGCTGGGAGAGTTTTCGATTTTCTTCTTCTCTTGCTTTCCACAGTTTTCTAAACTCTGCCCCTGATGGTTTCTTTGGTAGCATCTTCAAGAATCAGACCTTCCTTTACAAAATACTGAAGAGATAATTGTACAGTATAATAGGTGTACTTAACTTCAGAGCATCCCAGTCAATGTCCTATCCAACTTCCTGTTTGTGTAATCACTAAGGCACAAGAGGGTGTGGGTTACTGGGGGTTTACCCATGCCGTGTGTGGTGTGTCACAAAGCGCAGCCAAGTGACTTAACCATAACCACACAAGAAGTGGGAAAGGACATTGACTGGGATGCTCTGAAGTTAGGTATACCTAGTTACCCAGTCATGTGACATGTTTTGACCAATGAGGTTACAGAATTTTCCTACACCATTGTATAATTTGTAAGTAAGACCTCAGGTGTGATAGCTGTGCTTGTTATCACTGATCACAGCATTACATGAAATCAAAACACTGATCAACGAGCATTTCAAATCGCCTGCGCAGTGCTGATGATTCTACAGTAGCTAGTCTATAGAATCACAGTGAAAGTTCAGTGCATGTGTAGTAGTCAGATTTACACACTTCTTGTATGGTTAATAAACTCACTCAGCTGTGCCTTGTGACACACCACACAAGGCGTGTGGAAATCTCACAACAACACATGCACTGTTGTGCAATACTGTTTAAATCCAGCATTGTCAAAATGATGTTGTACCAAAGTTCATGTGATGATATTAGTACCATACCATACCATTCCTATCTGTGATAGGATATGTGCATTATAGAACCTCGAGAGAATGCTGAAGATCAGAAGGCAGTTTCATTGTGCAAAATATATACATATATCTTAATTTTTAGACTTTGCTAACCGGGTTAGGCCTACTCGGCACAAGTGCCTCTTTTCAGGGGTGACCTGAGAACACTGGGCAGTTAAATGACTTGCTGAGACTCAGAGTCACACAGTATGCAAGTGGAGGTTGTGGGAATCAAACCCAGGCTGCTGGATGACAAGCTCAAAATTCACAGCTCATTAGTCTAACCTCTAAGCTATACAGCCAGCTCCTGGCCTAAAGTCGTCTGACTAGCTTGGCTGTTATGATCAACCTTACATTAATCCATGTTCAACTGTCATGTACAGCCTGATTGCCATGGCATATTGATTCTTCCTTTTTTAGCATTCCATCCTGTCACTGCTGACTGACTGGAATGGTGCACTATGATTTTGAGCCAGCATTCCTAAACTGTTGGTGAAAGAACTTTTTTCTCAAATATCTATAAACAGTTGACATTATTGTAAGATAGACTTAAGAAAAAAGTTCCATTAACAGTTTTCGAATGCTGGCTCAAAATCACAATGCAGCATTCCAGTCACTTTTTTTTAACTCTAAGCTACAGTAAATATTCATAAATCATACTTGCAACATTTTTCTTTTTGAATACATTTCTATAATAGCAATAAGGCCCTCACAGGAGTTAGATTAACAGTCAGTTAATTGTAACCTGGGGCACAATGTCACTGGGCCACACCTCGTGCCACATATACATTGACATCCTTAGACAGTGGTTACTGACTATTAGTCTAACCTCAGGGAGTGCCTTATTGCTTAGTAACTCATTGCCATGCTCTCCAACCACCATTGCTACGGTACCCCCCTACTCCCTTCCCTACCCCAACCAGGAGAGTCAGACAAACTACCAGTCAATGCTACACAAATGCCCATCACCCAATTTAAAAACACATTGACTTACCTTTAATAAGACTGACTGTTGGAGCTGACTCCTTGCACAGCCTCAGCTGACTGCTGCAACATGAAGTTATGTAGGATACAAACTCTCTGATGTTTGATGGAGTCCGCACTCAAGTTTGGTCCTACAAATGAAAGTTCATAATTTATTGCTATTTTCATTCAAGAGCAGAGCACCTCCTGACACACATACAGAAATTAAGAAATAAAGTACTAGTCATGGTTTCTATTGCTTGTGTTTCTTTGATACCCATGGAAAATAACCCTGGCTCCATATTACTTAATTACCAGCTTTCAAGGGTGAAGCTGAGCTGACAGCAGGTACTGCCGGAATTAATCAAACATTTATACTTGAAAAGGGTCACCTTATCTGAAACTGCAAATTTAAAATGAATTATTAAATAGAGGATAATGCCTGATGTACAGGTGATAACCACGGTGTAATTACCTCAAGTGGTTGCTACAGCATCAGTAAACCTTGAGAGCACATCTTGAAAGGTTTGCCTTTACCCTAGCAACCACAGGAGGTAGTTATACTGTGGTTATCACCTGTACATCAGGCATTGACATTTACACTGTATGGGACTCAACATGAGAAGTTACTTCCCCCCCACCCCGAACACAAGTAATTCAGCCTTACCTTATTAATGAATCTACACTATTGCCACATAAATGCATAAGAAAGTAATTTATTATGATGCACAGACTGAACTACAGCAGGACAAAATAGCTCCAGAGTTAAAATCACTATCAGACATGGTGATCGCTAAACTCAGTAACAGTAAAGTGTGACAACTGGAATGATGTTATTTGACTATAATGTATGATTACAGCCCTTATCATTGTCCCAATTTCAGCAAGTTTATGTTGTTATGGTATCAATGTGACATCAAGAGGTTGTTAACCCCTCTTGAGTATGTCACATTGATACCATGACAGCAGGAATGTATCTGCGCGTGCACGGGTCCTTTATACACACAGCTCACAACAGACGGCTGCAGCGGTGAGAGGTTCTTCCACATCTAAGGCACCAGCGACAGTCCAGCACTGTAATTAAACATAATAACACCATATGGTTGTCCCACACATATAAAGAAAATGGACAGTGGCCAGATAATAACAGCCTTGGCGGTTTACATTGTTGACAAGTAAACTGTTCGATGAGATTAGTGCATGGTTATTGTCTGTCCCCCATCCATTATCCTCTATATTGTACTGAGACTAACAATAACAATTTGCATTCTGTGTGTGAATATTAACCCCTGAACAAAGAGAAAGAATTACCCATAATAAACCACAGTCACCTAAACATCTGCCTTGAGATTCACAATTTAAAAACCCTTGGCATCGCCATTACCTTACCTTATAAGACTCAGCTGAGTCACATCGTTCTTGCCCGGATGCTCACCTCTGCAACGCAAATCCAAAACCCGTCCACCCCAGGAGTTGTCTGCAGACGGCACTGAATTTCGGCACTGGCTACAAAATGAAAGTCCACACATTACAATAACTACTAGTCTACCGCAGTAGATAATCAACTACAGTTACTAAATTATTTATTGTTATTTTCACTGAAAAGCACAGCCCTTCCTTAAACACATTACATACAGACATAACCATTTCAGATTACCTAAAGGTGGGCATGCAGTGTTAGAAGGAAATAGGGAGGGTGAATGGGTTGCTGGGACACAGGTGCAAGGCAGTAGAACAAAGAGGGGATGTGGATGTGGCCACCTACCTAGACTTTAGTAAGGCATTTGACACAGTCCCACACAAAAGATTAATATACAAGAAAGCCAGCCTGGGAGTGGGTCCCTCCCAGGATGGTAGCCGGGGTAAAAAATTGGCTGGGCATGGGCAACAGGACACACGGTAATAGTAAACAACGGAGTCCATGTCGAGGAAAGTGAGGGGTTACTAGTCCCATAGGGTTGGAACCAGTGCCAGTCCTCTTTATTGTCTTTATAAGTGGCACTACACTGCAGAGGGACTGTAATGAAAGTATGTCCCTTTGCAGACAACACAAAGATCTGCAACGGGTGGGTTAATACACAGCAGGGTGGAAAGGATGAGAAGGGACTGACTTGGCAAACTTGGATGATTGGTCTAAAGTATGGCAGCTTAGATTCAATGCAAGTAAGTGCAAAGTAAGGCACCTGGGAAACCAAAACCCAAGGGAAGACTACACATTGAGGGGTGTGGTAGTAACTAAAATGGAAAGGGACCTGGTGGTAGTCATATCAGATGACCTAAGTAGGCAAGCAATTTGAGAAGGCATTTAGGAGGGCTTGTGGATTCTTGGATGCATAGGGAGAGGCATCGCTATTAGAAAACAGGGTGCTGTCATCCCTCTGTACAGACAGTTGGTGTGAGACACCACCTGGAGTACTGCTAAATGGTTCAAGAGTCTAACATGGTATAATATAAAAAAAATAGCAGGACAAAAGGACACAGCATGAGAGTAGAGGAGGCCGATTAAGGGGTAATGTGAGGAACTTTTTTTACAGAAAGGGTGGTGGATGCATGGAACGGTACAGCCTACCTCAGAAAGTGGTGGACATGAATACAGTACAGGGCTTCAAACAGGCATGGGATAGGGTAGGGATAAGGGAGCTCCGAGCAATACAGATCAGTATGAATAGATAGGCCATTGGCAGAGTAAAGGCCTATGGCACATTCATAAGGTAGAAAAAATGGGCAGACTAGATGGGCCCTTGCAGTCCTTATCTGCCATCAACTCTCTGTTTCTATGTCAGTTATCTGACTGTTTATCTTCAGCCTAGAGGACAGCAGTGTGGGTCATTCCCAGTTCTCTTTGGGTGGGAGTGGGTCAGTAACTGACTTACTCCCTCCCAGACAAAACCAAGAGGGACACACCCAACCCAGGAAGTATAGTACCACTACTACCGCTGGTGCTGCTACCCTCTAGGATGATGATAAACAGTCAGATAATGTAATTACTGGAGTCAGGTGACACCGCACTAGACTAAAGTAACTACTGCACTGGCTGGCTCTCTGTGACTGGGATGGATGGCCCACCGGTGACAGCCAGATCCAACTGTGTACAGTATTATTCTGCTGTCCACTCAGCTCCCAGAGAATGAAGCCTACTGTACCTATTTCTTAAAAGTTTCAAAATGGGTACAGTAGTAAGAGACAATGGTCTTTAATAAGGCCATATGTTAAACAGGATTCACAGTGTGAGAGACAGTGGACAAGTGAGTATCTGTCATTGATGCCTGGTAAGCCCAACCCAAGCAAACTAACTAATCTGCATATTTTGATATTTACTGCCGTTGTGTCAATACTATAATACAGAGTATCACGACGCTGATGCCAGTAAATATCAAAAGATGTCTAATTCTGTAAAAAAAATGTGCAACAGAGTGAGCAGCAGTGTCCAGCTGGCCACTGACATGACACATCAGTCCCGCCCCTTACAATATAATTACAATTTACATGATAATACTACTTTTTCCCCCATAACCCCAGTCAGTTGGTATGCAGGGCATTTGTGGAGGACGTTGTACCGGTGGTGCACTTTTTTGGAAACTCCACACACTACAGTAGAGGTGTGATCACACTGTGGACATGCTCCTGCTGTTGCAAAGTCCAACCACCTCCACAATCACTGAAAACTAGCAATGAGGGAACTCGTAATTATTGATGTGTGGGGGGTGGAGCCCACCAATTACAAGAATTTTACATTTACAGTAAGACTGCTTGTTTAACCTCACTGTACAACGCGATGCAATAATTACAACTGACTGACTTTTAGCTGGAGCACATTCCAATGTGCCAGGCTGCTAAACAGGCAGAGGAGAATGAGGATCCACAGTAATTTAACTGCCTAACTAGTTGCAAGGTTGCTTTCTGTTTTGTAATATTCTGTGACGTTCTTTCTGCGGGGGCGCTCTGCCTCCCACCACCCCACAGGTAAAAAAATACAACTTCATCGGTGGACCCAGAGGGGATGTAGGGGGAGCAGTGCCACCCACAGAAAGAATATCATCACAGAATATCACAAAACAGAAGACCAAAAACCATTAAAAACTAAAGGCATTGCTGTGAATGTACAGTATGTAACAGGGGCAACTGCTGCGTCGTTTTACAGTGGAGGACACTGGACCAGTAGTTGTAATTATTCCATCAGGTTCTACAGGGAGGGAAGTTAAACAAGCAGTCTTCTATTGTAAATGTAATTCTTGTAAATAGAGGGCTCCACCTCCACATATAGTTCTGACATCTCGCTTCATGACAGGGAACGCGGTTGCGATTGCATTTCAGCAGGTTATACTGTGTTTTAAAAAACCTAATAAGCTCCAGCAGTCCAGCGTCCTCCTCCACAAAGAAATGTCTAATTGTAGTACTACTGATCATGGTATCCCTTACCAGGCAGGAAGGGAGTAGACTACTGGTAAGGGGTACCATGATCGGCCATATCATATGGTATCTTGGTATGTGGGGGGGTATCTAAAACTACTTCCTTCCTTTATAACAGGTAATAATAATACTTTAATACATAAACACCGACAAGTAGTTGAACTGTATCATCCAACTGACTCCCACTCTCAGGTCAGGAAAGGGCATTTCTATACATCAATAATAAGGAAATCAAATTACAGTATATAGTGTGTGTAATTTGATTTCTTTGTTGATGTAAACTAAACTGTGTGTCACTGTGTCAGTCAGTTTGTGCTTGTGCTTACAGGGTGTGCTTGAACATAAGTTCTGTGCCATTTCATTTATTTTTTATTTGTTTAGAAATTGCTCTCCATCTATGCTGCTGCCCTAGTGCCTGGCAGATGATCTCTCCCCCCCCCGCTAGCCCTAATCAAATCAATGCTGCATTGCTGCTGCCAATTTATTATTGCAGCAGGCAGCAGCCACAACATCTTACGCTTGTTGTCTTACTTTAGTTTATTTACTTTAAACCTATGATCACCACCCCAACTGTCATGATGGGTTGGCTGGCTGCAGGCTGCAGCTCAAGAAGCTCATCATACTGCATCTCTATCTGATTCCCAAGGAGGCTGATTCCATGACCGATCTACATCTACTACTGAATGGAGGAGTTTGGGAGAAAGTGTCAAGATCATCTCAATGATGTGATGTGACTGGAGGTTGAGAAGGCCAGGTAGTGTCTCTCTCTCTCTTCAAGACAGCCTCCGTGCTCGCCCTCCACCTCCAGTCCTCCACCCGGTCTGATGACTCACTCACCTGCAAGACAAGAGCAGGACGGGAGTCAGTGTAGTGATGAGTGAGAGAGATGGCTGCTCACTCGGGAGGCTCACACACAGACACTCAGACAAGTCATCAGCACTCAGGAGCATCAGCCGCCAGCCAGGGATTCATTCGTGGTGGTTGCTCGCTTGCTCACACAGTGACTGACTACTGCCTTCACTAGCTCAGTCACTCCTCACTCACTGACACCCACGGCCACGTTAAACTTCATCAGGGGACACCAGACATGGACAATGATGGACACACAGTCACTCGAGTCACCAACACCCCACCGACTTGGATGGGGAGATCTAGATTCAGCCCGGCCTGCCCTGCTGCTGGGACTGGAGTCCATCTGATCTGTCCGAGTCAGGAGGTGGTGAGGCGCCAAGGTGGGTCGGGTCCTGTCTGATGCAGTGAGACATGTAGGCCTGGCTGATAGCAGCTGGAATATTTATTTTTTGCATTCGGGATGTACTAGTACTACTACTTAGTAGTTCACTTCTTAATTATTAAAAAAAAACAAAAAAAATTCCATTCCATCCACATCCAGTACTAAGCAGGCGGTGCGGTGCCTGTCTTACTCTTTAGTTTACTTAACTTCAACTTTACTATTTTAGTAATCTTTGCCCTGCCTGCCGTGCCCTGATCGAATATAAGGAGCAGCAGCAAATGAGGAATAGGATGGAAATGGAATAGGATAATACTCAGTCTGACAAGACTAGTCACTGCTTTTAATTATGTTGCTGCAGCTTGCTTTTTGCCTAAAAAAAGTTATTGTTGTCTCCAGCTCTCCTCCACCGCTCAGCTCTAGTCTGCACTCTGTCTCTCCTGTCTCCCCTAGTTCTACTAATTCTTTTTTATTCTTAAATTATCGCTCACTTTTTTTTCTCTCCAGTCTCTCTCTCTCAACACGGAGTTAGAACCACCTCGCTCTCAAAACCCACTCTGAGTGTCCCGCACACCTACCTTATAAACTGTCTCTGTTTGGACCCCACCTGACATTTCTTTTCAGAGACAGCAGACCATGTGACCCCACCACTGCTCCTTCCACGGGGATGAGCCCCTGGTGGCAGAAATCAGTAATTCCATCCATGATGGAAAATGTGTTTACATTCACACAGCCAGCACAGATTTGTATGAAACTACTGCCAGGCGGTGCGCCCCTCAGAGGCATGAGCCTGGGGTGGGTGCACCACCCACCCCACCCTTCCTACAGTACTAGGATGGTAAAGGGAAGGAAGAGATGGGGTGGGAGAAACTTGCCTAAGACTAGGCCTCTTCAGGATGCTGAGAACTCTGCCAGAGAGCAGAGTCAGGCGAGGACGAATTAGGTAGAAAGGATGGTGGGGAAAGGGGAGGAAAGGAGAAGTCATTTCCCAGTGCTGGACCCCTCTAGGATACAGAACACTAGTGGGCCTTGACTGTGGAATACTGCAAACCAGCATCAAAAAGTTCCAGCAAGTACTCCAGAACTTTGTCAGGTGGGTGCCGAAAGGGATCCATGCGGATTTTGGAGCACCTGATGAAAAATATTTTCCAGTTGGCTGTGTAGGTTTTCCTGGTGGAAGGTTTATGGTCAGCAAAAAGTATTTCCGAGACCCTCTGAGATACCTTGTACATGTTGAATGCTATCTTTTCAGAAGCCAGGCTTGAGGGTGTAAGGGAGCACAGGCTGTGATGGACCAGGTGACCCTGGGTCAGTAAGTCCATCCTGGGTGGGAGAATTCTCAGGGTGATGACTGACAGTCTGGTCAACAAAGAAAACTGTATCTGTTGAGGTCAGCAGGGGGTGATTAGAATCATCTTGCCTCTGTGCACCTCCAATTTGAGCAGAACATCTGCACCCAAGGGACTAGAGGAAATGTACACAGAAATAGATTTTGCCATTGCAGTCTGAATGCATCATGCCATAAAACTCCATGTCCTGGATTTCTGGAGCAGAATCAAGGCAGTATGGCATTCAGTGGGGATGCAAAAAGATCATCTGGTGTTCTCCACTCATCAAACAGCTATCTCACAATGTCTGGAGCTACTGACCACTTATGAGGTTCAGTCTCTGATCGACATTCGCCACAGCATTTTGTATTCCTGGCAGGTAGACTGCTTGGAGCAGGATCCCTTGCTCTAGGCACCATTCCCACACTCTCATCGCCTCCCTGCAGAAAGGGTAACAGTGTGCTTCTCCTAGTTTGTTGATGTAGTACGACACACTTGTCTGTCTAAAGGAGGATGACTTTGTGGCTGTATAGGTCCATTAGGGCTCTCAGACTGTACAAAACAACTCTCATCTCCAACACTGATGTGGAGAGGAGTCTTGGATGGGTCCAAGACACCCTGTGTTTGGAGACTCTGACAGTGGGTGCCTCTTCCTATTAGGGAAGCATCTGTGGTGATAATCACCTGAGGCTCCAGTTGGGAGAAGGGAAAGCCCTGGATGAGGCTGTCCTCCTCTGTCCACTATGCAAGGGCCCAGGGGCTTGGTCACCAGAATGGGGTGAGTTTGAGGATGGGATATTTGTGACCACTGTGCGCTAAGCATCCACTGAGTTGTTCTCATGTGTAACCATGCTAGGGGCACTGTGAACCCTGAGGAGGCTAATAGTGCCAGGATGCCCTGCATGAAATGCGGTTGAACAGATTTGCACTCCATTATGTAACACGCCATCTGAAGGATGGCCTACTTCCTGCTCTTTGGAAAAAAGGCTCAGGCCATGGCTATATGCAGAAGAGCTCCTGAGAACAGGAGTTGCTGAGAAGACTGAAACTGAGACTTCTCTAGGTTCAGTAGAACTCCCATGGAGGTAATGAAGTGAGTGGCATGTGGCCACTGTTAGTTCTTTCTCTTGCTTGAATAACTGGCCGTCTGGCAGTCATCCAGGTAAAGGTAAACTTGGAGTCCTAGTTTTCTCAGGTGCACAGTGCATATGGCAAAGCACTTTGTAAAGACCTGAGGCACCCAGGCAGCCCAAAGAGCAGGACTTTGAATTGATATTGCTGTCCCAGCACAACAAATGGAGGTATCTGTGATGGCTGGGGTACAGCAGAATATGCTGATAAGCATCTTGTGCATGTACTGTAGGGAGGCTAACCAGTTGTGAGGTTTCAGGAAGGGAAGCAGAGATCCCAGAGAAACCATCTTAAATTTCCCTTGATCCTTGAATTTGTTCAAGTTTCTGAGATCGAGAATGGGACACGTGCCCTCTGATTTCTTTGGTACAAGTAAGCTGTGGGAGTAGAACCTGTGTTTTGCTGACTCTGGCACTACATCCACTTTCTTGTTGTTCAGAAAGCCCACAATATCCTGTGCCAGAAGCTTTGACATGTGAGCTGATAAGAAGGGTTGTCTTCTGGGCAGAGAGACTGGAGGAATTTCGGTAAAGTTCAGCGAGTATCCCTCTTGGATGATCCTGAATACCCATTTGTCTATCATGATGGACCCTGCTGATGGCAAAAACTTGGTCAAGCATCCTCCTACCAGAAAGGAGACATCTGCCTTGGGCAGCTGAGACAGTACCAAAGCCAGAATTTCAGAGTGGCACTGGGTGCTTTCAGCACCTGTGCTTTCAGCTGTGCCTTCTTTTGTGTTGGGGAGACTGTTTGTTTTGATCTCCCCTACCTTTTTCTTGAAAGAACTGCCTGTTCTGAAAGAAACCTTGTCCTTTAAATTAAATAAAACATATTTCTTCCCCTCTCCCCTTTTGTGTCATTCTGAGGACTATCCAGCAGTCACATAATATTTACTGCCCCCCCCCTTTTTCCCCACTCGATTTATATTTTACGTTTGGATGTTTTTCACTTTTTGTTCCATGCATCACTCTAAAGTGGTACAGGTCTGAAATAGGTTGGGGCTCAGTAAATGGTTTATGCTCTTATGTGTTGGATTCTGTGCTTTTTTTTTCCTCTGGAATTAAATGTCAGTGTAATCAAGAACTGTGCTAATTGAAGAATTTTTATATTTTTACAAGAATTGCTATTAGAGGGACTAGCATAAATGTATAATACGCTCTACTAAACACATTGTCACTTTAAAACTGGGCTTTAAAAGGAGGTCTATGTTGTCTGTTTCACTATGCCCCTTGAGGAAGACGCACATGGTTGAAGCACAAGGGCATTTGGCTTCATCGTCCTGATGTTGGGCTTTTGAAATAAAATGCACCTTGCACTGATAATTTGAGTGTGTTTTTTTCTTCATCCGGAGCACTACCCACATGAAGTTTCTTAAGTCAGGTTTGGGGATGGCACTGACACAGCATTCTTGGAGCACACTGTTCCATTAATTTATTGAAAAGTTCACAGAGTATCCCTCTTGGATGATCCTGAGGACCCATTTGTCTATCATGATGGACTCCACTGACAGCAAAAACTGGGGTAGGTGCCCTCCTACTGGACAAGAAAGGTCTACCTTGGACAGCTGAGGCACAACCGGGGCCAGAACTTCAGAGGGTGGCATTAGGTGCTTTCGGTGTCTGTGCTTTTGGCTGTACCTTCTTGGCAGTTGGGGAGGCTATTTGTTTTAAGCTCCCCTACTTTTTTCTTGAAAAGACTGCCTGTTGTAAAATAAACCATGTCCTTTATCTCTCTGAGGATTTGCAGAGGCTGGCCTATAAGTCTTGTCTAGAAGTCTATATGGCCATTCTAGTTTTCTGAAGGCTTCACCTGCTCTCCAAATAGATATAGTAAGTGCCATCAAATGGAACATTCATAACCCGCTGTTGAACATCTTGTGAAAATCTGAAAGTACAAAGCCAGGAATGCCTTCTGATACAAATGCCTACAGCAGCAGAGTGAGAAGCAGTGTGAAAGGCATACATAGCTGCATTAGCTGATGACTGTTAGATTCAATGCCATGAGTAACAGTTTGCAGTATCTTTTGTTTAGTCTCTGACTCAGGTAAGGACGGCCAGAGACTTACGTGATGTCCAAAGGGTATATTCATATTTGGAAAAATGCCCTTGGTAGCTTGCAATTTCTCATGCTTAGGGTAGCATCAGTGAAAGCTCACTTACTCAGAGTATCTATCTTGCATGACTCCTTGTTAATGGGATGCACAGTGACCTTCTGGGGCAGAATGTCTTTGTCAATCTCAGCAAAAATAACAGCATCAGCTATAGGCTGAGAGGTGTACACTGGTCTGTCCAAGGGGCAGTGTACTTTCTATCTGCCTAGAGACAAATGGAATAGAAGCACGTGTATTCCAAACTACATCCAATAGGGTTTCAAATGCAGGAAGAATAGGGGGAACTAAACAGACCGGCATGGTAGAGATGTTGAACCACTGTAGACAGAGACGTTTACCTGAGTCAATAGTTGAAGGCTCAAAATCAAGTGCAGAATGCATATTTTTTTAGCAAAGCCTGAAAAGACAAATCCTTCTGATGGGGGGCCTGGGTTAGAAGAGTCCAGGCTATAGAAAGAGTCATCATCACTGCCCTCAGAAATAATGAGTTCAGGTTCAGACTCATCCCCTTCCATCTCACCCCCCTCGAAGGAGGATCAGGCAAGGGAGTGGATCACGAGACATGGTGTTAGAGGTGGTACAATAGCCAGAATGGAATCTGACACAAGGAGGTCTCCTGGCACAGATGGCAGTGCTGATGCTGGTGCTGAGAAAGGCCCCAAGAGGCTTATACCCAGCACTGGTATTCCAGCCAGCACCAAACTGACTGGCAAAGGAACAGCGGCTAGTCCCCTTTCAATGACACTGAATGGGGATGTGGCAAGTGGGACAGGAGTTAGTGGCATCGGCATCAACACCAACAAGGGCCCTGGGGGTGTTGTCAGAGCCAAATACTCTACCCGGCTTGAAGGCACTGCCCATGGCTCCAGTGCTACCAGCCCCAAAGGGCCAGGGATCATTTCTACAGGCAGAGGCAAATGAACCAGACATTGTACTCAGTGCTCCAGAATAGCTACCCAGTGGTGAAACTGCCCACCGGAGTCCCCATTAATAGACAGGGAGGGACTTTGGGCCCAAGACCAAGGCCTCGAACTGAAGCCCTTGGTGATGCAGATATAGATACATAGAATTTGACAGCAGATAAGGACCGCCAGACCCACCTAGTCTGCCCATGTCCCTACCTGCTACAAAAACCAAAGACCCTACTTGTTCTCTCAGAAAGCGCTGATGAGGTCTTTCTAATACAGGACATTGAGGACCCCATGACAGATCTTGCAGCAGGTGACCTCGAGTGGTGCTCTTTCTTCCCCTTCCTATGGAAAATAGAAGAACTCTAGGCTTAGCTGTGCTGTGACCCCACCGGGATCTGGAATAGGCCTGCTTCTTTTTGTGCTTCTAGGAGGACTGCCATCCCGGGCACAGGACCACCTGTCAGAACCCTCGCCAAAGGGGGAAGTGGACTAGACACGTCCCCGCTGCTGGAGCAGCTTGTCTGAGGAAACTTCCACCACCATTGTCCATGGGCATCAACCACTGACACAGCAGAGCTATGAGAGACTGAGAAAAATATTTTTGTAAATTCACTGAACTGGCATGAAAATAACAAATTCTAACTCTAAACACTAAAAACTGAGAATAACTGAATGCTGCTGTCATATTGATGTGAAATTCTAACTCCCGACAGGTGAGCAACATCATCACTGAAGCGCATTTGATGGCGAGAAAAAAAAGAGATGAGGAGGTTGAGGGCTGGTGCTGAGGTAAGCCATGTAGCATGAGCCAGTGTCACAGTGCCACACATGAACACAGCTTAACTCGGTGCCATCCTTCCTGGAACATTCTGGCTCCTAGTCCTCCTGCTCAGAATCCATTACTGAGAATCAATGGTGAAGATTGATTCCTGGATGATCAACATGTTCTGCTACAGTGATGGAATATTCTGATTCACAATGACCATCCTGAACACGCATTTCTGCATGAACTAGTTCAAGATTGTGCATATCCAGTATGGGGCACCACCCCCACCCTGTCCGTTTGGGTACCAGAAAGTACTTGGACACATAACCCTGACTGGCCAGTGCTTCTGGGACACTGGCTATTGCCCCTTTTGAAAGAAACTGAGCAATGTCCTTTCATAGGGTGGACAGCATGTCCTGTGACACCCTGGACTTTTGAGGTGCATGAAGGTAGTAAATCATGAGAGCCTTGAAGTCCAGAGGCAATCCTTTGCCCACTACATCTGACACCCACTTGTCTATTGTAATAGCAGAAGAACATGGCAAGAAGTGATATAGCTGGCCTCTTACAGGAAGAGCAGGCAGGGACAGGATGGGTGGAGGGATGACACACTTCTACAGTCACTGGACAGCTTTGGGGGGGAGCACTGGCCAGATGGGCACCACTAGCCCTGCCCCACTCCCCTCTTAGGTCCTTGGACTTAGGGTGCCAGACTTGGTATTGCCCCACTGGGGCTGCTGCCAAGGAGGCTGTGACTGAAAGAACTGGTACTGGAAAGCCCACTTCTTAGGCTTCTTTTTCTAGTCATTCTGGGATGATGTCACTGAATCCAGGCTGACAAGAGACTTCTCAATCTGGATGAAATGTTCTTCCATCCCAGGGTCAAATAGGTTGGTGCCCAAGAAAGGGACATCAGCCAACTGGTGCAGGGAGTCTGCCGTGAAGTTGGACAGATGCAGAGAGGCCCTGCTATGTATGGAGAGCATGGGCATATGAGTCGCCCATGTCCTTGGTCATCTGAAGCTGGTGTTCAGACACTGAATGACCCTGGTCTCTGATGATAGTCACTGCCAATAACTGATCAACAGGGAGGTGAGGGAGGATTGCATTGAAAACCCCCATCAGGGAGTCATCGAAGCTGGCTACCATCAGGGCATAACTAGCCTGATGGAGACCCAAGGATGCCGCAGCATACACTTTAGCAGCATGGTAAGTCTTGCGATACTCCTTGTCTGGAGGCTTGTCTACTTCCCCGTGGTATCCAGACTTGTGAGACACCTAATCCATGACCAACCCCTCTGCAGAGGGGTGGTCTGAAAACTCCAAAAGGGACTGTGTAGGAACGGCATATGTACAGATCATATGGGCAGAGGGTACCAAGCAGGATGCTGCCACAGTTCCAGGGTTGTCCCAGAATGGCTTCCACCACAGGAAAGGCAATCCCAAGGATTAATCCTAGTCCAAAATGTCTGTAAAGGGATACTTAGCCCTTTTTTGGACTGGTTTCAGCGGGACAGACATAGACTCTAATATTAGGTGGCAAAGTATCCTAAAGTACACTGGGCCATGTTTGGTGGACAGCATCTCGATCAATCCATTGAGTCCCTGAGGAGACCATGGATTTGTGATCTGAGTCATCTGAGGATTCCTCAAAAATAGCCCTTGACCATTTCTCACTCTGGACTTCCAGGGTGTCCTCTCCTGGGGTGAACCTCACTGACAATCAGCCTGGCATGCTGGTGGCTAAAGAGATGTCCTTGTCATAGCACACATCTTTGGCTGTGGTGGCAGCAGCTCCACACAGAGAGGTGGAGAAGCAGTTGCAGGGGGTGCCTACATGGTGTGGACCAGCTGAGATACCATTAGAGGTGGCTAGAAGACCAAAGGTCCAGGTGGTAGAGCCCTACCCTGCCCTGCAATGGCCCACTGTTCCCAGTGGAGCTCCTTGTAACACTGATGCATCTTACAGTGGTGCCTCACCTGACCAGAGGATTAAGAGCATCAGTGATGATGCTTCCCAGTCCAGCAGGATCCAGAGAAGAAATGCCTCAACCGCAATCTCAACAGTGACCTCAACCACTGACCAGCTGGTTGAGAGTGAGGGGAGCCTTCAGACTGATTGTGGTAAACCATGCACTGGCCCACACTGAGTATCATGGGCATGGAAGACTTTACCACTGGTGGAGGCTGCTTCTAACAAGGACCAGATGGGGACACTGCCTGACCTACATCCTCCTGGGTGAGGACTGGGAGCGATGAGGTTTGAGAGATCGAATCAGCTTCATAGGACAACTGGTCGATAGGCTCAAGAAATATCTCAGCTGTCTGCTCAACCAGAATCGAAGTCGACTGGCTCGACAGAGGAACTGAAGAACCCTCGACCTGCCCAACATGCCCCTCAGTCAAGAGTCACTCGACAGCGATCAAGCAGTCATGCGAGTCGAGGGACTGGGAGGACCCTGGTTGCTCCCAGTCTACGAATGGCACAGATGGCACTTGTGCTTAACACCATGGTGACTAGGCTCTCCCAAGGTCTGTAGGGACAAAGACATGTCCTATAATTCTCTGGTGAATGGCCCTTGGACACTGGCCTCAAGGAAACAGTGCCTGCCATGGCAGCCATCACTTTTGCTTCAAGGGCCATAAGCTGCTGAGCCAGCTCGGCCGCAGCCAAGGCCTTCCTGCAGCCCTTAGGATGGTCCTTCACATCCCGTTCCAAAGGCAGACCCAGCAAGTTCTGGAGCTTCCTGTTCTCAAGGGACACAGTGTTGCCTGCCTAGGCAATACATACATACATGTGTCATATGGATCGGTGGCCGACTTCTTCTGCCAACACCGAACATAGAATTTCAATCCTGGCTTCCATTGCTCCACTGTTGATTGTCAGGTGGAGTTGAAAGAACTGAGAGAAAGCCTCAATAACTTGAAACTTTGAAAAAAAGTTCACCATTGGCACACTATAACCTAAGCAGCAGCCAAGAAGGAGGCAACCTGTTTTTCCAGCAGAAAGAAAGATCTGATATCGCGGGGCAGAGTCAGGGGATATAACACCACTGTGGTGGGAGGAGCTTAGCTTAAAGATGCTCAGCCAATCAGATTGTTTCAAAGGAACTGAAAGAGCATGGATAGTGAACCAGATCCATGTTCCTAGAAAAACAGGTTACTCACCCATAACTGTGTTTCTAGGAGTGGTATATAGTTCACATCCACACTCCAGCAGTTCCACTGGAACAGGCTTTCAATTAGATGTCTAACATAAGCTTCTCCCACCACCCAGGTGGTATATTCTCCTGACTCTGGCCCATGATGTCAGATTTTTACATGCTAGAAGCAGGGATCTGTTTGCCACTTGCCAGAGGAGGCAGAGTGGGTTGTGTGGATGTGACCTGTATACCACTCCTAGAACTACAGTTTCAGGTGAGTAAAAATAGGTTACCCACCTGTAACCATAGTTCTAGGAATGGTATATAGTTCGCATCTACACATTGGCAGATCCACCAGAACTGGATGTCTTGAAGCTATGCTCCTTCCACCACTTAGGAAGTATATCCCTCGACTCCACCCTGTAAAGTCATATCTTAGCATGCTGAAAGCAGGGATCTGTGTAACACTTGCCAGAGGAGGGTGGGTGGTGGGGATGTGAGCTATATACCACTACTAGAAATAAAAATGATGTACTCACCGTAATTCTTGATCTTCCTGAATATCTTCACCACTCATAATGAGTGGATCTCAGCTGGAGACACAGGACCTTCATGGAAGCGTTCAACTTTAAGATTTTTGGAGTGGGGAGCCAATGTTGTGGATTGTGCCACCCATGACGGAGATGTACTATGTGGCGCTCATGGACTGGCCAGTAACTGATGCTGGCTACCCCTCCCCCTCAGTTCTGCCCCACCAGTGAGGAGATGAAGAAGAAGAATGAGATGACAGAGAGTGTGGGGCAGGGGAGCCCAAGGGATAGAAAACAGAAAATAGGATATAAAAGAGATAAAATTCAACAGAGAGAGCAAGACAATGGTATGGGCTGAGGGACTTAGGGTGACCTTAAGAGGCCAGAGCAACTGGGCAGGCCGGGGGGACAAGGAAGCGAGAGATAGAGAGGGATCCCAGGAGGGTTCAAGTATCCCTGGCTTGGAGAAGGTTGGTGACTTTCTGGCAGGGCAAGTCAGGGATATGGAACTTGTCCAAGACAGGGATGCCACTAGGAGAGGATCTGGTTACAAGAAGAAGGTTGGAGCATCCTGGGGGGGAGAGTTCTAGCCTGTCTCAGAAATATAACATTTCAAGAGACAGAGAGGCACTAGCCAAAAAGGTGTCCTCTAACAAGGATGACTGAAGCAGAGTGACTTTTACCTCCATAAAAAGAAGAGAACCATCCAAGGGTGGCTGGACCCTAAGGAAGCAGAGAGAACCCTTAGGGGCATGAGGGAAAAAGTGGGGGTGGAGCTACTGTGTGTCTCTCTCTCTCTCTCTCTCTCTGTGTAAGAAGTCAAGGTGGTCTTTTTTTTGTAGGCCACTCAAGAGGCTGTCTGTCTGAGCAGAAGAAGGACAAAGGACTGAGATCTAGAAGTGTTGCTAAGGTCCTGAAGGACTCAAGGATCTGAAACACAGAAGAATGGAGTGTGGGGGCTCGGGCAAGCTGGCAAGCAATCAAATGCTTAAGGGGAGGAGCCAGGACTTTTAAAAGACTGTGCCACTCGCACTAGCGTGAGCATGAGTGGCACAGGCACCACTCGGAGTCAGAAATTGCTGGAGATCCCTAGATTTGCTTCAGAAGCAACTTGCACTGGTGAGTAAAATGCAATCTTGAAACCATCTTATTGGTTACATTTACAGGAGTCTATCCATTGAGCCCTAGAGCAACACTGCTTCTGGAACAAATAGTTAAATTATGCTCAGTAGATATTTGTTTATTAAAAGTTTTTAGGAAATAAGCTCAAGTATGGGCCTTTTTATGTGAATGGGGATTTGTTTTTAATTTTTTTCATCACTGTGCTGAGTCCTATATTGGTTCTTAAAGATTCCAAAATACACTTAGAAGATACACTTACTTCATTAAGCTTGTCCCAAAACAGGGGAAATGCTGGGAAAATTCTAAAGTTAAACAAGCAAACAAGAAGAGATTTATTTGCCGTAGTCAGAGAGATGATGAACAAGAGGACAACAGTGATAAAGCCTTATTTAGATTTACAAAAGAGTCATAGTTATTGGACAATGTCTCTGTTACTAGCAGGGGATGAAGAACTGAACCCAGGCCCAAGCTATAATGCTAGAAGTCTGAAAAATAAAACAGACCTAATGAGAACATGGGTGGAAAGTGAGACCCCGGATATACTGGTGTTAACTGAGACTTGGTTAACCCCAGGGGTTCACTCAAATGTAATAGAACTTCAGGATTTCTATTTACATTTGGAAGACAGAATGGGTAAATGGGGAGGGGGTATTATTCTATATACTAGATGGAACCTGGGTCAGACAAATATCCTTTTCTCAGGAGTAATAGGGAGTATTGAATGTATCTTAGTACAATTAGTGAAGTTACACATAACTATACAGCTAGTTTATTCACCACCTAAAGTACAATCCCCAGCCAATGATGATTTAACACAAATATTGCAGCAGTACACCATGGGGACTGATCAATTATTACTGGGTGATTTTAACTCTGCTTGGAACAAGCCCAGGGGAATGGCATTATAGAGAAGTTTGAGTCCATTGGGTTTAAAACAAATAATATTAACCCCAACTAGGAAAACAAACCTGTGTAGTGTTAAGAATATTTTAGATCTTATATTTATAACAGACAGCATAAAAGCAATTTTTGCACAGGTGAAAAACCCTTCATGCACCCTTGAATTAAATTCTAATGAAGAAGGTGCTATAAAAGAAAGACCACAACAAATTGAACATTGATATTTTAAAAATTACAGTAAAGAAAAACTAAATCATATACTAACAAACAAAATGGGAAATAATTTTTCTGATACCAGATTTGGACCTAGCTGTAAGTGAATTTACCGAGATATTTTTGGAAGCATGTAATGAAGTAGCACCACTTAAAATTACTGCTCTCAGAAAAACTCATTTGCCATGGATTACTGAGAAACTAAAAAAAGGATATTAGAATAAAGAATTGGATTTGGAAAAAAGCAAATAAAACCTTAGATATTAAGGACTGGAATACATATAAGAAAATTTGAAATAATCTGAAGACCAAAATCAGGAAATCTAAAAAATCTTATTACACTAAAAAGGTGGAGGATAGTAAAGAACCCCGGAAATACTGGATATCGATAAGATCATTTGAGAAACCAGTAGACAACAAAGTTCCCATTTAGATAGAAGAAAAAGGGATATTACTGTCTTCAAAAATATCAGCAGACAGATTAAATAAATATTTTACTATTCTTCCAGACATTGATTTTCCTAAAGATAGAAAAGGAGGGAAACAAATTCAATCAAAAAAGAAAAACCCAAATATTCAGAAATTTAGATTTGTTTATTTCCTGTAAGGAAGTTAAAATAGAATTAAGACAATTGAAAATACATAAAGCACAAAGCTTAGAGTAGAAAATAGATTTTTGAGAGACTCATCAGATATAATAGCACCAGTTTTGACAAAGATATTTAATTGGAGTCTCAGACAAAAATGTTCCCACATCTCGGAAAAAGGCTAAGATTATTCCAATATATAAAGGGGTTCAATTTCAGAACCCACAAATTATAGACCAATTGCTTTGTTGTCCACAGTGTCGAAGGTGACGGAGACGCTGGTGCAGGGGCAGCTGAGTGAGTTCCTGGAGAAGGGCCTGTTGCTGACCTGCTACCAGTCTAGATTCTGTAAGGGCCACTCCACGGACACCGTGCTCACCGACCTGGTAGATAATGTAGCTACCCAGATGAATGAGGGCAGGTCGGTGGGTGCAGTGTTCATGGACCTCTCCAAATACTTCAACACCATGAACCACAATATACAAATAAGTAGATTAAGGAATACTGGTCTAGGTGAAGAAACTCTTCCCTGGTTTCAGTCCTATTTATCTCATAGGACACAACAGGTACAGCTAGGAAACTATTTTGAGATTCTGCTTTAGTTCAAAGAGGAGTCCCACAAGGCTCAATTTTAGGGCCTGTATTGTTTCATATATATATATATATATATATATATATATATCTATATATATATATATATATATATATATATCTATATATATATATATATATGATTTGGTTGAAACAGCAGCACACACAAAAGTGAGGTTATATGCTGATGACATGGTTATATTAGCAAAGGGAAATATATTTCAAGAAATGGAACATAGATTACAAATAGATTTTACAAACCTGGAACAATGGTCACAAAATTCAAATCTAGTATTAAATAGTAAGAAAACAAAAACAATGACCTTTAAATCAAGTAGAGAGGAAACAGAAAGTACATGGATAGGAACTCAAATAAGAACTCAAAAAAATGAAACACTGGGTCAAGAAACTTGCTATAAATATTTGGAAGTTTGGATAGATGAGGGATTAAAATTTGATTTTCACACAGATGAACTGGCAAGGAAAACAAATAAAAAACTGAGTGCTTTCCATAGATCAAGATTTTGTTTAGACCAAAAGATGAGATCAAATATAGTAAACCAACTAATAATCCCATGTTTGGACTATGAGAGCCATATCAATGGTATGACATGCAAAACAAACTTAAAAAAAATTGGATGTAGTTTACAATAACCTTGCCAGATTCATCTTGAAGTGTGATTATTATAAACATCATTGTGAAATGTTAAACTCCCTTAATGGGTAACCGCTGGACCAGAAAAGGGCTTTATTTTAATTTTTTTTTTCTGATTCAGTTTTTATTAAAGTTTACAATACAGAGAATGAATCACAAGGAACATGTAATGTTACAAAATGTGGTTATCAACACATTGGACAGATTCATTCTCCCACCACCCCTCACCCTACCTCCCCTTCTGACGCAGCAGTGTAACATAAAGTTAACATCATGTACTTCTAAAAGCTACATATCATGGTTAAATTGAATACAGGGCTTGTAGAGGACCCAGAAAAGTGATTTAAAATGGTGATAAATTGAAAATAAAAGAATCTAAATACAATCTGAGAGATTCAAATAACAAGTATATACAAACTAAAATTAATAATACATTTGGGAGAATGACTTTTGTTGCTAAAGTCAGGTAATTATGGGAACCTATAGATGGTAAGTAAAAACAACAGCAACAAAGTACAAAACTTATCAGTTCTGTGAAGCAGGCTTTAAACCTGAGTTGTAAGTGTTATAATTAATAATTGGATATTTATGTGTTTATTTTTTTTATTTATTTAAAATTTGATAACCTGGAAAGGCACACTGAGCTGAGGCTCATTTCCAGGTGCAACCCGGGTACAGTTTGCACAGAGAGTAACAATAGATTGAAGAATACAGACAGTATTGCAGAACATTTTACAGCAATAAAATTACACTGGTTCAGTGTTAAGTCAGCAAAACAATTGCATGTGGAGAGGGAGAAGGGAGATGAGGTTAACTAGGACTAGGTAGCTGGGGTAGGTGGGTGGGGACTGGGTGGTGCATTGACTGTGTTCAGGGATCATTAGAACATTTAGAGCAGTGTGGGGCAGGTTGGAGCTTGACGAGTCGAGTAAAGGCAGAACGAGAAGGGGCCAGGTGAAGTTTGGGGGGAGATTGTTCCAGAGAAGGGGGAGGTGGTACAAGAAGACAGCTTGGCCGGTAAGAGAGCGAGGCTGAGGGAGATGGAAAGTGCGGGGGTCCCTGTGGTGGAGAAGTTAGCTTAGGGAGGAAGTTGGGGTGAGGAGGGAGGTGAGGTAGTGGGGATGGGACCCATACCAGTATTTAGCTAAAAAGGATGCGCCATGAATGGTACGCCTATGGGAGAGCGGAGTCAGGGAGAGGGGAGCATAGAGCCGGCAGTGGTGAGTGAGAGGGGGCTATGCGGTTGCAAAGCAGCAGAAGGAATTGAGAAGGATGTCAAGTCTGGAGAGAGAGGAGGATGGGGCCATGCCATAGACTATGTCGGCATAGTCAATGACTGGTAAGACTGATTTTCGAACCAGCTCACATCGGGTGGGGATAGGTAGGCTTGCTTTGTGATGATAGAGGATGGCAAGTTTGGGCCGGAGTTTGGTGAAAATCGTCTCTATGTGAGTGGAGAAATTTAGGTGGCTGTCCAGCCCAACTGCCTGGTATTTGAAGGCTGAGACTTGCTCCGGGGAGAGTCATCTCTGGTGGCGATAACTGGGGGGGGCTGGAAGGGAGGCCAGCTTTTGTCTGGAGCCAAAGACCATTGCAACCATTTTTTTGCATTTAGAGTGAGCAGGTTTTCAAGGAACCAGGACTGGACTCTGTTGAAATCGTTTTGTAGAGTGGGGAGGACACTGTCGTAGGAGGGGCCCAAGGCAAAGATGATAGTGTCATCTGTGTAGAGATGCATATTAGAGGCTAGGCAGGAAGAGGAGAGGTCATTTATGAAGAAAGAGAAGAGGAGAGGGCCAAGAATGGAGCCTTGGGGAATGCCAGATAAGATATAAAAGGGAGAAGAGAGAGTGTCACCCACTTGGACTGATTGCTGCCTTTTATGGAGGTACGAGTGGAACCATGCAGTGGCAGGCTGGGCGATGCCAAAAGAGCTAAGCTTGCTGAGTAGTAGTGGATGGGAGACAGAGTGAAATGCTTTAGCTAGGTCAATGAAAATGGCTGTGGTGACTTGGCTTCTGTCCATGGCTGTGAGGATGGAGGCAGTTACACTTAGGAGGGTGGTGATGGTGGAGTGGTGTTTTCGGAAGCCGGACTGGATTGGTGATAGGTAGTTGCTGGAAGAGAGAAAGTCAGATACTTTGGTCAGTATGAGGGACTCCTGGACTTTGGGAGGGGAGGAGCAAGATAGGCCTATAGTTTCCTGGCTGGAAGGGGTCACCGCCTTTGTGAAGAGGGATGATTTTGGCTGATTTCCAAGCGTTAGGGACTGTAGCTTTGATTATGGATAGGTTCAGTATGTGAGTCAGGGAGCAACAATGGCTGCACCAGAGATACAGAGCATTTTGGGGTGGATTCTGTCAGGGCTAGATTTAGATGTTCAAGGGAGTAGAGTGCTTTGTGAACCTCCTGCAGTGTGATTGGGGGGGGGGAGATGAAGCCGAGGTCAGGGGAGGATAGATAACCCAGGTTGGGGGAGGGAGGGGTGGAGTTGGGTAAGGCACTGGAGATAAAAAACTTGTTGAGTAGCTTGCCCACGGAGGCAGGATCCAAGACGGTTTTGCCATCTATGGTAAGGGTTGGGGAAGCTTGTTTTGTGTGCGGTCAAGGAGGGAGTTGATCAGCTTCCAGATGGTTGCATTGGTGTTCTGGGCTTGAGAGAACTGTGCTTTAAAATAGGAAGATTTTGATTGCCGGGTGGTCTTAGTGCATTTATTTCTGAGGGTCTTATAGGATTGAAGGTTGCTAACTGAGTGGGATGCTCTACAGAGTCTCCACGCTTTGTCCCTGGAGCGACACAAGGCAATAAGGTCAGCTGTGATCCAGGGGTGGTGGAGGCGTTTCACCCTTACTTTCCTTAAAGGAGCCTGCATGTCCCAGATTCTCTGGAAAATGCTGCAGAAATGGGATATGGCAACGTCCACATTGGATGCAGACAAGATGGATAGCGAGGCATATAGGGGCCCAATGTAGAAGGGGGTGGAGGAGGGAAAGGAGAGGTGCACCACAATTGATTCGTGGGAAACTGGGCAGGATTCATTTAAGGATGATGGAGCATGAGAAGGAATGCCTAACGTATAGTGCCACTCCCCCACCTCACCTTCCTTGGTCCTGATGGAATAAGTTGTAGTCAGGAATGGCGAGGGAGGAGTTAGGGATCTTAGAGGTTAGCCAGGATTCCATAATGGAGAGTATATCAGGGTTGTACAGGGTGACCCAGACTAATAGTAAATCCATTTTGGGGAGAAGATTCCTGGCATTGAGATGGAAAATGCAGAGGCCCTTGGGGAGTGAGTTGTTGGCTGGGGAAGGGGGCGGTCCAGTAGAGGTAGAGAAAAGCCTAGGCATAGAAGGGCCAGGGTTGGGATGTATGTTACCAGCTAGAAGTAAGAGGATAGAGGAGTATTGGCGAAGTGGGGAGTGTTTGGATGTGCCTGAGCTGCGTTTAGAGGGTAGCTAAGTGGAGGTTAGAGCATTGGTTTAGAGCCTCCAGGTTGAGGAGGTAGGAGTGGAGCAGAGAAGATTTGGTGGAGGGAGGGGAAGAGAGGTGGACTGGGGGAGGAGAGTGGGGAGAAAGGGAGAGAGAGTTGCAGGTTAAGCATAAGGGGGGGAGTATGGGGATAGGAGTGAGTGGGTCCTGCAGGATGTGGCGGAGGAGGGTTTTGGGTGGGTTGCACCCTAAAGTGAGGGTTATTGAGATGGGGAGGTGGGAGTGAGAAAAGACAGCCAGAAGGAGAAAACAGCATTGCAGAAGCTTCTGCATTTTTGAGTGGGGTAGTTAATTGAGGATATAACTTTTATTACTGGCATTACATAAGCTAGTTTTGACTCGTTTCACTGTCACAAACATAAGCCCAACCATTGTCTAAAACATAGGCCCAACCACTATAAAAAAAAATACACTGTATGAAATAAAAGTCCATTCATTATTAAAATATCACATATGAAAATATAAACTTTGATAAAAATCTGGATAAACTTATAAATCTGATAATATTTGTGTAAAATGTGTCCAACTTATACCAGTTGAATTGTATCTTGATGTGTACTCAAAATGATAGAAGCAATATTTGTATTGGATAAATGACGCTAGTATGTAATGAGGAACTTCTGTCTTTATATGCTCTTTGTATGTTTTTGTACTATGTGATTTTTACTATAGACAAATAAGTTATTTAACAGAACCATCTTGAAAATGGGTCTTTGACCTAATGATGTGAAAAAGATCTTTCCGGTATAAAAATAAACATTTTTACTACTTTTTTACTACTAAGAATGAAAGTGTTTCAGGCCTGACTCCCAAGGTCTAAGGTATGTCCAGTCATTGTGCCATCTGGAAACAGTATGGTAACTAGCAGCAAGAAACTGGTACCAGAAGAGTGTCAGACTTATGGAGCTGACCACCAGATTTCTAAATGAGGGCCAGACCAGTTTGCAGTCCTGAGCCGCTGTTGAGGTCTACCAGGGCTGAGCAGAAGGGCCTAAAGCAAAGTGTGACCCCTTTATACTTCTTCTTTTCATCTGAAAAAGAGGTAAGCTAGAAAAAATAGTCTTCCCAGGGTTTATATGTTGTAGACTATCCCCATGAGATCTAGATTTTAAGGGGGGGGGGGGAGTCTGAAGAAGGGATGAGGCACTGCCCAGAAGTTTGGCCTTGAGGGGAAGGTGGGCAGGGAGTCGTCATGAATGGTGAAGATATTCAGGAAGATCAAGAATTATGGTGAGTACGTAATTTTCATATCTTCCCTAAATTCATCTTCACCATTCATAAAAAGTGGGTCAGAGTGCCAGGCCACCACTGTTGATGGTGTTGGCAAACCCTGAGGGAAGAACAGTTCCTCAGCCTCCTGTGGGGGAGACACAAGGAGTCGGGGTCACTCATGGGTCCAGTGGGACCTGAGACTAATCAGGGGCAGGTGGAGGCTCCCATGGCCTAGGAGATAAGACACTGTACCGCTAACTCTTACCTGACCCTGCAGGGGAAAAAACTGGGCTCCCTGGTAAGGTAAGATCATCACTCTGTGCTGGGCCAAGGGTGATAACCTTGATAATTGAAGCCGTGCCATCCACCTGATGCACATTGTAGTTCCCACTAGCCTGGAAGCAACCATGGCATTATAAGACACCCTTGATTAGTGTCTTGCTAGTTCTAGGCCATGCGTGGAAAGGCTGATTGCTTGCCTGGTTGCCTCTCAGTCAGGCATGGACGCCAGAAGCTGTCCCAGTGTCGCCCAGAGGTGCCTGTCATAGACAGACTGGTGTGCTGCAAATGCAGTGTACAGGAGAAGGTACACCGCTGAGAACACCCTTCTACTCTAGCATTCAAACTGACTGAGCCAGACTCCCCAGGATACGGTCGTGCCTTGGCCGATGATGCCCAGAGGGAGCATCCAGGACCTCCACTTCCGAAAAGGGTGGGGCACAGCACCTGGAGATCCCACAGATGTGCACTACCTGTGCTGATGGTCTTTTGGGACTGGAACAGGGGCAGAGGGGCACTGCCAGACATTGTGCGATGCTACTGTGAGAGGTGGAGAACATGGAGGAATGACAGTAGATTCTGCACTGCATTTGCCTAGGAATGACAGCATCACATGTGCAGGACTGCATCCTCTAAAGTAGGAGAGATACAGCACCTCTATCATCTCCAACTGGAAACGCTGATAGCTGGTGAGATCAGCATTGGAGGTGCAGTAAATGGAAGAGTCCTTTTTCTCTGTGGAGGAAGACAAAGACATAGAGGAGCTGGATTAAGGGGGAGGCGGTGCAGAGGGTTTGAGGTCTGAAAATTATCTCATATATGGCCCTTAGGTATCTGGGAAAAGCAGCTGCAGCAGCCCTGAATTTTTTTATTTATTTAGTTTTTGTTTACCGGGTAGGTGCGCTAGCCAAACAGGTGACTATTTTCAGGCACAACCCGGGAGGTACAGTAACAATACAGAGTTCATTTACATAATACAGGAAGCAGTAACAATACAGAGAACAGTTTTCAGTAAAAGGCAATAAAGGAGTACAGCTTCAGAGACAATCAACAGGTCAAGAAAAACAGCAGATTTACAGTGTACAGGTAGCATTTAGTGAGCGGGTAAAGGTATACAGGGCAGATCAAAGGACAGGTGGGTAGAGCGGGGGAGAGAATGGGAGGGAACTGGGTGAGCAGGTAAAAGGGGGATCTTGAGAATGCAACTGTACTTAGCTAAGGGTTAAGGTGGCAGCAGGGATAAAGGAGGCAGGATGGGGTGTGGGGCGGTGAATGGATGGTGGCGGTACATGGTTGAGGTGGGGGGAGAGAGTAGGTCAGGCAGAGCTGGAGACAGGGGAGACACCACCTGCAGTGGGGCTATAGAGGGGTAAAAGGCGGTGCGAAAACAGGGCAGGAAAGGACATGATAGACATTGGCGGCCAGAGGAGGAGTGAAGCGCGGGAACATTTGGACGGGGCAGGGGGCTTACGGAATACGTCTGGGTGAGGGGGATATGGTGGCATAAGCGGTGAAAGGCTCAGGGAAGGACCGAGTCCATGGAACCGTGTGTGCTAGAGAGCTGAAGGGAGGGATCCGGAGGTGAAGGCGGCCCGGGCGGCTTTAGCAGCAGAACCACTCAAGAGGACCTGGGTTCATGGAACCGAGTCGGCAGGGAGAGTTAGGATGGCGGGGTTCGGTATGGCGGGAGCGCCATCAGCGGCTGGAAGGTCTGGCAAGTACCGGGGTTGTGGTACTGTTCCCAGGCAGGGGAGTTGGTGCTCAGTCTCGGGGTAGTCGGAGGCTGCGGAGGTGGAGCAAATGGGTCTAACTGGGGTTGTAGAGGTGAAAAGTCAGTGTTAGGGGGATATGGCGGGAATGGCGGCAGGGGGCTGAGGGATGAGACCGTGTCCATGGAAACCATACGCAGGCTGGACAGATTGATGAGTGTGAGAATACGGGGGTGAAAGCGGCAGGTGAGCAGTTTTAGCGGCAGGAGCCTACTAGAGGAGCCTAGGATCGGGGAGCCATAGGCCAGCAGGGGCGGCTAAAGATAGCGGGGGTTCGGGGTAAGGTACGGCGGGTGAGCGGTTTCAGCGGCTGATGGTGCGGCTAATGTCCGGGGTTGTGGAACTGTATCCAGGCAGGGGAAACGGTGTTCAGGCGGGGTGGGAGGTCCAAGGGCAATAGGAGTAGAGGAACGGGTCCGTTATGGGGCGCTTAGGCATTGGCTGCCCCAGTACCTGGTACCCCTAGATCATCAGTATAAACATTTCAGTAAGCAGCAGTAACAGGTACAATAGTGCAAACAGCAATAACAGGTAAACAATGCAGTAGTCAAGGTGCAGTAACTTACAACAAAATTACATACTTTAGACAAGTGCAAGTAGGCTTTGAGGTCAAAGTTTTGAACTCGAAATGAAGTGCATAGGGGCAGAGACATATATCGCAGTGTTAATGTTGTAAGAAAAATAGGGTAAGGAGTAGAAAGGAGGGAGTGGTGGGGCAAGAGAGAGAGGCTGGCAGGACAAGCTCAGGTAGGGTCATAACAGGCACACTGGTCCGTGGAAAGCAGGTGTTCATGTAGCTTGCGCTTAAAGAGATCATGGTAAGATGTCAGTCTAAGGTCGAGTGGCAGGAGGTTCCACACTTGAGGGGCTGTGTACCCGAACGCTCCAGACCCTTTGGAGGTGCAGCATCGGGGGATTTTTAGTAGGGATTTGTCAGAGGATCTCAGCTCACGGGGTGGGAGGGCTGGCTGAAGCAGTTCAGTTAGGGATGCTGGTCTGTTGAGTCTAATGATGGCGTCACAAAGGCAGCCCAGGTAGTATAGTCTGGTGGCAGAGGGGGAGAGCCAGCCGAGGTCTTTATACAGTTGGCAGTGATGTTTAAGTCTGGGGGCTTCTGAGGCATACCTGCATATATTGTTGAAAGTGACATCCCATTTTTGTAGTGTGGATTTATGCGCCATGGGTAGGATGGGAGCACAGTAGGTCAGAGCGGGTAGGAGGAAACCCCTGGTGATGGCTAGTTTGGCAGCAGGTGTGAGCATGTAGCTGGATCTGTAGGCAGCACCCAGTTTGCAGTTCACAGATTTACATGTTTCTTGGATGTGCAGGTTTAGGTCCAGAGATTGGTCTAGCAGGATGCCCAGATAACGGAAGGAGGTAACCACCTCAAGGGGAGTCCCATCCAGGTCAAGGACTTTTAAAGGAGAGTGGCAGGACCTTATCTTGTGGGCAGTGCCCAGAAGCATCAGTTTGGTTTTGCTGGAGTTCAGTATAAGGCGACGGGTGTTTAGCCAGAGTTGAACAGCGTGGAAAGCAGATGTCAGTGCCACGTTAAGTTGGTCTACATTATTAGAGCTAGCATAGATAACCAGGTCATCTGCATAGAGTGAGAGTCACAGGATGCAATGCTGTATGGAGGTTATTTATGAATAATGAAAAGAGGGACCCAGTACTGATCCTTGTGGCACTCCAATGTTGATGGTAGTACAGTCGGAGATTGATGAGTTAAGTTTGACTGCTTGGGTCCTGTTGGTTAAGTAACTCCTGAACCAGCTTATGACAGGGGTGAAAAGCCAAATTTATGAAGGTGGATAGGAGTGGGGGGTGGTCCACGAGTACGAAAGCCTTGGTGAGGTCGATAAAGATAGCACCAGTAAGCTGACTTTTGTCCATGCTTGTGAGAGTATCAGTGGTGAATTTGGCTAGCGCCGTTGTGGTGCTGTGGTTTTTCCAGAAACCATGTTGTGCTGCACATAGCAGATTCGATGTTTCAAGGAAATCAATGGTCTGAGTGGTTACTAGTTTTTCAAGTATTTTGCTGAGGACTGACAGAATAGCTATGGGTCTGTAGTTTGAGATCTCACTTTTGTTGCCCTTTTTGAAGATGGGGGTGATTCTTGCAGATTTCCAGATGTCAGGGAAAGTACTGTTGGAGAGGGAGAGGGTGAATACCTTGGCTAGAGGATAGGAGATGAGATGGGTGGCCGCCTTTAGTAGGCGAGGTTCCAGTGAGTCAGACCCGGGGCTGGTGGTGTCCGATATTGAGTTTAACAGTTTGAAGACTTGCGATGCAGACACAGCTTTGAAATAGAAGGGCTTGTAAATATCCAGCACATGTTTCTTGAGAGAGGGATCTGCCGGTGCACCGGTTGATGAGGGCTGGGAAACCACAGTTGGAGGTTGAAGTGTGGAAGTATACTGGGACAGATCAGAGAACATCTTATTAAAAGCATTTGCAATGGTAAGGGAGTCATTACAGTGGACACCATCTAGAATCATTTCCGAGGGGGTTATGGATTGAGGTGTACCCAGAAAGGTACACCCAGGTCATGGGCCCTGTGGGGACGGAGAGACCCGGGAGAGGAGGAGGAGGAGAAGTGTCATAGGAGACCACACAAGGTCCTTTGCCAGAGCTGCAGGAGTGTGCAGGGGACCTTTCCCAAAGGAGGGGGCTGCACAACCCACCCACCATGGAATGCCCAACTGGAGAGGGGCGAATAGGGTGGTGCCCTTGAGAGGAAACCCCCAGGTGAGGAGATTGGAGCTGTTTTGGTTCCATCTAGAGGCCCCTATCCCCACCAACTGCAGGCCCTGAAAGATTCGGTGGAGAAAGAAGACCTGAGTCAGCATTCTGCCTCCTGCCAGAACCTCCATCCACTCTGGGAACTGGTCACAGCACCAACACCAACCCACTAACCCCTGCCTCACTAGACAGGGATATGCTCCTTGAAAGTGGCCTTGGGCTAGAAACAGGGAGAGTAGTAGACTCGGCACAGCACGTGGCATTGGAATCCCCTACAGCACCACCCCGGCACTGCGACTCATTTCAGTCCTGACTGTGACACAAGAAACAGGCCCAGCACTGGAGATGGCACTGCACCCTGACTCAGCACCACCTTCCTCACTGTTGCTAGAATCCGCACTGGAAACATTTTCAGCACCTCAAGTGGCACCTGGAGATGTAGAGGAGACAGTGCTGTGAAGGGGACTCCCAGGCTCTGTAGCCAAAGAAGGCCTCAGGCTGGGCCAAGAAGGGTCCTGAGACACCGTATAGTCAGGGAGCCAATCAGAATCATCCTGATCATCATTCTCTGAAATAGGGGATGAGATCAGGGAGATCACCAAATGGGCAACCCCCAAACCCCCCCCCTTCTGGCACTGCTAGCCATGTTGGAAGGGACCCAGCTGTATGTGGCACATGTCACTCCACGACACCAGGGGTGGTATCAGGAGCCGAGGGATCTGCCGGTATGGGCCCAGCGTATAGCTGTGATGCCATCACCAGGGGTACCCACACCCCCGAGTGTGCAACAGACTGTGAGAAGTGCTCAGCTGACCCCACAAAGGAGGCTAGCTGTCTCACTGACCCCTCATGCAGGCCTCTGGTATCAGCAAGATTAGGAGCTGCAGAGGCCTGCTCTCTCTCTCTCTCTTGGTATGTATAGTACTGGGGAGAGGCCCGAGAGAAAGGCCCAGAGAACTGACTCTGGAATCCTGAGTGAGACACAATCCTCTGAATGTTGGGGAACCTCACCCCATCTTCAGTATGCAGACCTGGAGAACATGGAAGTCCATCAAAAAACAGGTGTCACATGAATCCATATTATGGTTTGGGCCCAGGCATGCTAAACAACGTTCATGACAAAATGGTCAATGTCTTGCCACTGGAGCACTGATGCATAGGGAAAGCCTTGTTTTGGATTTTCTAGATTCTTTAGACCCTGTGTCAGACATGACTGAATAATAGAAAGAAACAAAAATACAGCAGAGCACTCGACACAGCACTGCAAGAGAAAAGAAAAAGGGAAAAATGGTGCTGAACTTACCGAGCCGATTAAGCCCAAACTTTTGGAGCCAATTTAATAAACAGTGTTGAGCAAAACAGTGGCGGAGAACTGACAAAGTTTCTTCTGCAGCAGCTCCTACGAAATGCTGCCTTGATGGCGGGAAAAGCAGAACTGAGGTGGAGGGAGCTGATGTTGGTTACTGGTCAGTCCACGAGCGCCATGTAGTACATCTGCCTCATGGGTGGTGCTGTCCCCAATGTTGGCTCCCCACTCCAATAATCTAAAGCTGAATGCTTCGAGGGTCCTGCACCTCCAGCTGAGACCCACTCATTATGAATGGTGAAGATTAATTCAGAGAAGATCGATGATTACAAGTGAGTAACCTGTCTTTCTTGAGATATAGACATAATTCACTATCCACATACTGGGAGCCTCCTAGCACTTTTCTGGGAGGAGGGGACAAGGTGTGCACCCCTACTAGGTTAACGGAGACTAAAGAACCAAGGTACCAAAAGCAGCATCCCGAAGAGACTCAAGGTCGACGCTGTAAAGGCAAATGAAGGTGTATACAGATTTCCAGGCAGCCACCTTGCAGATTTCCAAGATAGGAATGTGCCTAGAAGCAGCAAATGAGGCATCAGTATGTCTAGTGGAATGAGCCCTAAGCCCTACAGGTGGCTCCCTACAACCAGCCTATAGCAGAGGTCGATGCAGGATGTTATCCACATGTCAATCATCCGCTTTGCTGCCAACTGGCCAGGCGTGGCTTCAGCCCGCATGCCAACTCATACTTCCCTATGGTAGGAGAGCACCCTCCATGAGTCTGGAGTATGGAGCCTATGGATGGCCTCCAAACATGGGTTGATAAAGTATACCAGTAAGTTAATTACCTGGTTAAGGTGAAACTACGATACTACCTTTGCAAAGAACTTTGGATGGGGCAAGGATGACCTCGTCCTTGTGGAAGACTAGGTAAGGAGACTCCATTGATAGTGCCTTGAGCCTTCTGGCTCACATCAGACCACCAAGAAGGCCATATCTTGCATGACAGGTGTGACATAGCACACCTGTGGATAGGCTCAATGGCTTGCCCATGAGTACAGCTAGCACCAGCAATAGGTACCATTGAGGTGGCGGTTCATGCACCAGAAGGGACAGGTGGTCCAGGCCTTTGAAAAAGTGCTCGACCACCTTCTCCTAGGCCACTGGTGGCATACTAGCTCACACTCAGTAAAAGCACAGAAGGCTGCCAGGTGCACCTTAAGGGTGTCGCTCACAGTCCCAACTGAGAGAAGCATAAGACGTATTTCAAGATGATCGCAGCAGGCAAAGGGATCAAGCTCCTTGCCCTAGCACCATATGGAAAACCTTTTCTATATAAATGCACATTGATGAGTTGATTCCTTTCAGAAGGCCTTCACAATGTGGAGCACAGCTACTGACAGACTGAAGGCCTTGAACTCTAACCACTCAGAAACAGGCTGAGAGGTGCACAGATATCAGGTCTAGGTGCAGAACTGTTCCCCGTTGTCTGGTCAGTAGATCCAGGCAAAGCGGTAGCTGCCAGAGATCTGCTGCTGAGGCTGAGGAAATCCATGCACCAGAACAGCATTGGCCAGTTTCCACTTTTCAGGATCCTCCATACCTTGTCCATACTGGCCTTGACCATTGCCCTGTGGATCAAAGGGAAGCAAGGGAAGGCCTACATGAGGCCTGGAGTCCAAGGCCTCACAAAGGCATGGATCCATGACACCAGTTTGACTAAAATTATGGCAACTGACATCTCAGCGACGGACTTATGTCGACTGCAAATTGTAGTCGGTATAAATCTGTCAAGTTTTTTTTTGGGGGGGTGCTCTGCCCCTGCACCCCCTGTCCTTTAAGATTATCAGCTCTGAATTGGAGTTGATTCGGGGTGGGGTGTAATACCCTGTCGAAGCAGTGCTGGGGGGCCCATGGGTACATTACAATGGCAACAGTAAATTGCCGCTGTAATGTCATTCGCTATGAATCCCTTACCTGGCTGAAAGTGTCTGCCAGCAGACTGTGAACTCCTGTAACATGGATTGCCTGGAGATCTGCACCTAGGCTGCATATGAGGGTCCCAGCGAAGGCCTCAAGACACAGGAGAAGGAGTAAGTTCTGCACTGGCTATTTAGGTAGAATATGGTTGTGGTGCTGTCTGTCTGGACCTGCACAACCCGACCCCAGACTAAAGGAGCAAATTCTGTCAGAGCACACTGCACTCTATAGAGATCTAGTAAATTAATGCGGTGATGGGACATCCGGGGTAACTAGAACATGCGGCTCTCAGGTGTGCTTCCCACTCCACCAGAGACACGTCCATTGTTAGTATAACAGTTGACTCTAGGAGGACAAAAGGGATTCCTTCCTCTAGATGATCCGAAACTAGCCACTACTGGATGGCGCTCCAAATAGACTGGGTTACTGTGACCAGCTGGTCCAAGAGGCCCCGGTGCTGGGACCACTGACAGCCTACCTCCCACTGCAAGTGACGCATCTGCCAGCGGACTTAATGGACCACAGTGGTGCAGGATGCCATGTACTGCAGCAGCCACACAAAATCCCGGGCAGTGGGTGAGGGCCTAACCTGAAATGACCATGAAAAGGAGATAAGATCCAGTGCCAGGTCCACAGGGAGGTGGATCTTGGTCTGTGGGGAGTTTAATTAGGAGACAATATAGTGTAGTGGTCAAGGGTACTGAGCTGCAAACTTGGAGACCTGGGTTTGAATCTCATCAGCTCCCACTTGCATACTATGTAACCCTGAGCAAGTCACTTAAACTTTCTTGTGCTCCCAGGTCACAGCTAGAAGCAAGCTCTGGCTTAGTGTGCCTTTCCTTGTTAAACAATTTCCTCTTTTCCCCCCTAATTCTGCCACAATGAACTTGATCAACTGCGATGGTACCAGTTTGGACTTGTCCAGGCTGACTAGTAAGCCCAAGTCTTGACAGGTTTGAAGAGACAGATCTCTCGACCGCTCTACCATCTCTACGGATGGATAGCCCAGCTATTAGCCAGTCATCCAGGCAGAGATACAGCCTGATGCCTTGGCTCTTCAGTTAGTATGCTACCACTGCAATCCACTTAGTGAAGACCCTGTGCACAGAGGAGAGACAGAAAGGCATGACCTGCTATTCTGAACTGGAGGTACTGGTAGTAGGACAGATGGACTGGGATGTGGAAGAAGGCATCCTGGAGGTCCAGGGAGAAAAACCACATGTTGTGCTCTGGTAACGGTATGATGTGATTCAGAGTGACCATCTGGAACATGCGCTTCTGCATGAACTGATTCAGATTGTGCAGATCCAGTACGGGGCAGCAGATCCCCATCCATTTCAGAACCAGAGAGTACCTGAACACATAGTACTGACCCAGCCAGGGTGTCCAGGACATGGGCTATTGCTACTTTTGTGAGAAGGTGAGCAACATTCTGCAACACCCTGGACTCCTGAGGAGCATGGAGTCAGAAAGGGGAAAGAGCCTCGAAGTCTAGAGGCCACCCTCTGCCTACCACTTCTTGCACACGCTTGTCTGCTGTAATGGCAGACCAACATGGCAATTAGTAACTTAGCCAACCCCAGACCGGGAGTGTAGGCAGGGGCAGGATGGTGAAGGGATGACACCCTCCAACCCATCATTGTGTAGCTTTTGTGGGGGGGGCACTGCCACCCCTGCCTCCACCATTCTTAGAGCTCTGGCTGCCGAATTTGGGTTTGGGATGCAAGGCTTGGCAATGCCACTCCTGGGCTGCTGCCAAGGAGGCTGTGACTAAGAGGTCCAATAATGAAAATCCTTTTCTTAGGCTTTGTTTCTAGTACTTCTGGGATGATGCCACAGAGTCAAGGGTGGCACTGGACTTCTCTATAAGGGTAAGATATCCCTCCATCTCAGGGCCAAAGAGGTTCTTGCCCAGGAAAGGGACATCAGCCAGCTCATGCCGAGTATCTGCCATAATGGTGGACAGACACAGTCAGGTCCTGTAATACATGGTGAGGGACGCTGCCAGGGCATGGTTACAGGAGTTGCCCATGTCCAAGGCAGTTTGGAACTGATGTTTATTCAGTGACTGACCTTAATCTTGAACCATCTTCACCGGCAACTGCTGGTCAGCAGGGAGGAGGATTTCTTCAAAGACTCCCACAAGGAGTGACTGAAGTTGGCCATCAGGATGGAGTAACTCACATGATGGAGACCCAAGGATGCCTACAGCGTAAACCTTTTAGTTGCATGGTCAATCTTTCTGGACTGCTTGTCAGGAGGCATGTCCACGTCCCTTGGCCCTGGACCTGCAGAAGGCAGAGTCAGAGACCATCCTTTGGCTGAATGATGACCTCAGAACCCAGAGAGGACCCAGTAGGGACCATATACTTGCAGACCATATGGATATAGGGTGCCAGGCAGGATGGTGGATGCTGCCAGAGCTCCAGAGCCAGGCCCAATATGGCCTCAGCACTGGAGAGGCAACCCCTAAGTATTTGTCTTTGTCCAAAATGTCCTTGAAAGGATACTTGGCCCTTTTCTGGACAGGCTCTAGAGAGATATTCATGGACTGAGATATTAGTTGGGTGAGAGCCCCAAAAGACACTCTCCATGGTCAGTGGTCAACTTGACTGAACCCAGGTCAAGGATATGAGTCCCAAAGGAGGCCATGAACAAATCATCAGTCATCCGAGGACTCCTTGAAAATGGCCTTCTGCCTTTTCTTGCTGTAGACCAGAGTATCCTCAGAATGGGTGATGATCACCAACAACAGGCCTGGCAAGCAAGTTGCCAACTGGGCCTCCTTGGTAAGAGCACCCACTTTCAGCTGCAGTGGTTGTGGCTCCAACCTTAGGAGTGGGGAAGCAGTTGTGGAAATCCCCTGCATTGTGTGGACTGGTGAGGGCATCACTGATGGTTGCCAGGTGACCGACAGTACAGAGAATAGAGCCCTACCCTGCAAGGGCACACTGCTGCCAAAGAAGCTCCTCGTAGCACTGCTGTATCTTCTGGCAGGGCCTCTCCTCACCCGATGAGGGAGTAATTTAACATCAACAGCAATGCCTCCCAGTAGAGCAGAACCAAGAGTGGGACCAGCACAACTAAGACCTTGACCATCAACTAGATGACTGGTATCAAGGTGAGCATTCTGGCTGGTCATGGTAGGCCACATGCCTCACTACATTTAGTAATACAGGCTTCAAAGGCTGGACCGCCGGTGGAGGCAGCTCCTGAGGTGAACTGGTTGGGAAACCAACTGTGTCACATCCTTTTGAGTAAGGATTAGGAGTGCTGGGTTCTGGGAGATTGAATCCTCAGTCTTATCTGACAGCATATTGACAGACTTGAGGAAAATCTCCACGGCCTGTATGACTGAACTCAAGGTCAACAAGCCCAATGGGGGTACTAAGGAACTCTCGGCCTTCTCCATGACCGAAGTAGTCTCAACCATTGTTGAGTGGTCGTGGGAGTTGAATGGGAGGACCTTGATCTCTCTCGATCCCATGATCAGTGCTGGCAGCACTTGTGCTTCCTGCTGTGCTGGGCAGAGCTCCCCCAATGTCTGGAGGGCCATAAACATTTTCCAGAATCCCTCTGAGAATGACCCTTTAATGGTGGTCCCAGTCAAAAGCAGTGCCAAGACAGAAGTACCTACCACAGCAGCAGCCGCTGCCTCCACCTCAAAAGCTGTAAGTTGCAATGCTGACGTGGCAGACACTGAGGCCTGCTTGTAGCCCTTAGGCCAGGTTTTCAATACCACTCCAAAGGCCAGCCAAGGGTGAGGCAGAACTTTCTGTCATCAAAGAATTCAGGAAGCATCAAGTGGCAAAAATCATGCCCAGCAATGTTGTGCTGCATACCTAGGCAGAACAGGCATGTGTCATATGGGTAGGTGACTGACATCTTCTGCAAGCACTGCACACAAATCCTGAAATACAGATTCGGTGGCTCCATCACAATTGGGAGTCTAAGGACTGAAAAATATACAGTAGCTGAACATTTTGAAATACTTCAAAAATGAAGATCACCAATGGTGCAATATCCAAAGCAGGAGTTACTAAGGAGGTGACCTGTTCTTCCAGCAGATAGATCTGACGTCACAAGGCAGAGTCAGGAGATATACTGCCTGGGTAGTGGGAGGAGCCTAGCTTAAAAATGTCCAATGGAAAGCCTGTTCCAGTGGAACTGCCGGAGTATGGATAGTTAACTTAGAAGCCCATTTTACTTTTTCTGGCTACCATCAGAGTGTCCCTGGCTGGGATCCCTGCCTTCTTTACTGTAGGATGGCTTGGCAGTTTTTTCTGTCTCCTTGGGTGCCAGAAATTACTGTTCTTTTACAGGGGAGTGCTTTACAAATTATGTAGTCTCCTTGGGTGCCAGAGATCACTGTGATGAAGAAGAACCATCAGAGGCATACTCTGCCTTCTGTGGTACTCTTCTCCATATTTCTATTCATAGGTTGTTTTACAGGACAACAGTGTTGTAAATCTGTTACAAAGACTAGCATTTATCTGCCATTTTTCCTTATTTTAGGACAGAAAACTGCAGAGATCCCAATTTTCTAACTTGTGATCTGGGCTTTAACAATCAAAGCAAGATTGCAACTGTCTGCTATAGAAACCAAGTCTAACAGAACACATTTAAATCCAGTAGACCCAGTTTTCTTTTCAGGCCTTCTTGTTACAGTATATTTATTTGACAACAGAGGAAAAGAAAAATTCATTTATGGGAATACAATGGCAAAAAAAGTATAATGGCTTTCAAGATTATGTCAGTGTATACAACATAAATGTATTTTGATTTGGAGCCTGGAACCCAAACTGGTAAAAAAAAGCAATTACTATGAACAGTAGATCTTCAAAAGAATCTCCTCCCATGAGCCACACCTTTAGAACTGTAAGCAGTCAGCATCAGGCCCTTCTGGAAACTTTTGCCTAGCTGGGGGCCACCCACGATGATGTTTGCTATTACCTATAAAATGTGGTAGCCCCTTACTCCTCAGTTCCCTACTGGAGATAAGCTTGGAAGGTTACAGTCCTAGAGGAACCAGGAGACCACACCAGGACCAGTGCACAAGGAAGGCAGGGACTGGTGACAGATGGCACATAAATAGTACAGTTATATAAGAACTTAACATAACAGTAGATCTTCAAGAGGATCTCTTGCGGCAGGTCACAACCATGGTATCACAGTCACCAGGCACTAGGACCACACGGAAACTTTTCTAGCTAGCAGTCTACAAGAGGGCCACCCACTCTGATGTCATACACCAACATCTGCCAATCCTATAAAGGTAGGCAGCCCCAGTGCCCTCCTCAGTTCTACCGCTGGAGACATCTAGCACCAGCCATGGGAACCGAGGAGGAACTGAATGTTCCCACCAAAGAAAGGATGATAAAGAAGGAGAAACAGATACAGAAGGGCCTCCCAGACCCAGGGGAAGGAGAGAGATGACATAGCCTGCTGCAAGAGATCCTCTTGAAGATCCACTGTTATGGTAAGTTCTTACACACTTATACTATCTTACTTCAAGGTTATCTCTTGCAGCAGGCCACACCTATGGAACTAGTCCCATGCAGTTTCATCAGCAGACAGTAGGCCCCGGAGGAAAGCCAGGCTAAAGTTGGCTCTATGTCTAGAGGCAATGTCCAGACTGTAATGCTTGGTAAAGGTGTGGACAGAACTCCAAGTAGCAGCAGCACACATCTCTGCAGCTGACACATTCCTGAAAAAGGCAACAGAAGTGGACATGCCTCTGGTGGAATGGCCAAGAACAACGCCAGGAATATCATTGCCATACTTCTGTAGCAATAAGTGATACAACTGGCCAACCATTTGGACAAGCACTGTTTTGAAACATGGACGCCCTCTTTCCCGAGGGTGAAAAACAACTGAGAGGACGTCCTGCAGTCCTTCTTACAGTGTATGTAGTAACATAGAATTCTATGCACGACTAAAGTATGGAGCAATGCTTCCCCTGGACAGGCATGCTCTGGGTAATAAACAGGAAGGTGGATGGACTGATTGTAAGTAAATACAGGTTACTCACCTGTAACAGGAGTTCTAGGAATGGTATATGTTGTTCATCCACACTTCATGGCAGGTTCCTTGCCGCTTTAAATCTTGCTGGAAGGTCTTCAAGCTGGCTCCTCCCACCCACCCGGGTGATAAAACTCTCTGCTCCACCCCACTGGAAGCCAGGTTGTGTGTCAAGCCGGGGAGGCTGGTGGTTGGTGGAAGAACAACATATACCATTCCTAGAACTCCTGTTACAGGTGAGTAACCTGTATTTCTAGGGACATGGATATGTTGTTCAATCCACTCATGCAGACTCCTAGCAGTTCTCCAGGAGGAGGAGGCAAAGCGACACCCCTATTTAGGAAACAAGGACTGGCGAACCGAGGTCCCAAAACCAGCATCTCGGCATGACTCAAGGTCGATGTGGTAGTGGGTAATGAAGGTGTGTGCTGACTTCCAGGTAGCAGCCCTGCAGATTTCCTGGATAGGGACGTCCCTGGAAGCAGCCACCGAAGCAGCGGTATGGCGGGTAGAATGAGCTCTTATCCCTTTGGGAGGCTCCATGCCCGCCAACCTATAGCAGAGATCTATGCAGGAGGTGACCCTCCTGCCTATTGTCTGCTTGGCTGCAGGTCTGTCAGGTGCGGCTTCAGTGTAGGTGACAAACAGCTGGCGAACCTCTCCCCAAACTTCAGCTGTTCGCTCCTTATAATAAGAGAGCGCTCTTCTAGGGTCCAAAGTATGGAAACTATATTCGGCCTCCGAGGTGCGATTGGGGTAGAACACCGGCAAAGTCAACACCTGGTTAAGGTGAAACTCCAACACCACCTTCGGAAGGAATTTCGGATGGGGGCGCAGGACAACCTTGTCCCTGTGGAAGACCAGATAGGGAGACTCGATGGAAAGTGCCTGGAGCTCTCCCATCCTCCTGGCTGACGTGATAGCCACCAAAAAGGCGGTCTTCCACGACAGGTGAAAAATGTCACACCTGTGCATCGGTTCGAAAGGCTTGCCTATGAGCTAGCCAGTACCAGCAGTAGATCCCATGAAGGTGGAGGTTCTCGCACCAGAGGGCTATGTGATCAAGGCCTTTGAAAAGCGCTGACCACCTTCTGCTCGCATCGACTGCTTTCCAGCCCACGCCTGGTAAGCAGAGATAGCTGCCAGGTGCACCTTTAGGGTCATCGGCCCAAGCCCTAGCTGAGAAAGGGACCACAGGTAGTCCAGAATGCTGGCCAAGGAGCAGGAGGAAGGGTCCAACCCCTTACCCTGACACCAAATGGAGAATCTCTTCCATTTGAAGGTGTAGCATTTCCTGGTCAGCTCCTTACGGGATGCCTCAACAACGTTGAGGACCTCATCGGAAAGACCCAAGGCCTGTAACTCTAGCCGCTCAGGAACCAGGCCATCAGGTGCAGGGATTGAAGGTCCGGATAGAATACCTTCCCCTGGTTGACTGAGATCAGGTCCGGGCGGGCTGGGAGCTGCCTCGGGAGCCTGGAGCTGAGGCTGAGGAGATCTGGATACCAGAACTGGTGGGGCCAGTCTGGGGCTACCAGAATCACCTGTGCCTTGTCCCTCCTCACCTTGAGAAGCACCTTGTGGATCAAGAGAAATGGGGAAAGGCGTAGAAGAGGTCTGGGGTCCACGGCCTCATGAAGGCACCCCCCTGCAGCGAGCCCTGCTGAGGGGGGCGGCATGAAACAGCCTCAGCTTCGCATTCTCCCTGGAGGCAAACAGGTCCACCTGAGGTGTGCCCCAGTGGGAGAACAGATCGTGTACCACCTCTGGCAGGAGAGACCACTCGTGAGATGCAACCCCTATCCGGCTTAGGGCATTGGCCAGAGTGTTGGAGGCTCCTGCCACATGGATGGCTAGGAGATCCGCCTCCAGGCTGCGCATGAGGAACCAAGTGCAGAGAGCTTCCTTGCACAGGGGCAAGGAGCGCGTGCCACCCTGGCGGTTTAGGTAGTACATGGTCGTGGTATTGTCCGTCTGGACCTGGACCACTTGACCCCATACAAGCAGGAGCAAGGCGGTGAGGGCTAGTCAGACCGCTTGATGCTCCAGCAGGTTGATGTGACATTGGAACTCCTGAGGGACCAGAGACCATGTGCTCTGTGCTCCCTCAGTTGGGCACCCCAACCCATCAGAGAGGCATCGGTTGATAGACTGACCATCGGCTCGGAGCGGACAAACGGGATGCCCTCCTGCAGATGAGCTGGAACAATCCACTACTGGAGAGCTTCACATCTCCTGGGTCACTGCCACTGGCTGGTCCAAAGGACCGGAGCACTGTGACCATTGGCTGGCCAGTCCCCATTGTAGGGGATGCATGTGCCAACGGGCCCAATGGACCACGCTGGTGCAGGCTGCCATGAGGCCCAGGAGGTGCAGGAAGTCCCGGGCAGGGCGCAATTGACCAACCTAAAATGATTGGGCAAAGGAGGAAAGAACCTCAGCCCTGTCTGCCGGGAGCCATGTTCTGGCTCGAAGACAGTCAAGCTCTGCCCTGATTAATTGAATCGCCTGCATTGGCACGAGTTCTGATTTGGCCTCATTGATGAGGAGGCCAACCCGAGAGCAAACCTGGAGGCCCAGATCCCTGGACCGCTCCACCTCCGGTCTGGAGGGGGCTGCAATCAGCCAATCACCCAGGTAAGGGTACAACCGGACACTTCAGCGCTGCAGGAATGCTGTCACCACTGCCATGCATTTGGTGAAGACCCTGGGGGCTGGAGAGAGGCCGAAGGGCATGGTCCGGAACTCATAAAGGGACCCCTCTGCTCTGAAGCAGAGGAATCGCTGGTGGGACAGACAGATTGGGACATGAAAGAACGTGTCCTGGAGGTCCAGAGAACAGAACCACATGCCTCGTTCCAAGGATGGAATGATCTGAGCCAGAGTGACCATCCTGAAGGTTCGAGACCTTAGGAACCTGTTTAGGTCATGTAGGTCTAGAATGGGGCACAAGCACCCCGTCCGTTTTGGGACCAGGAAATACCTCGACACAAACCCTGGGTCTGGTGGAGGATCCGCCACCTCCCTGGTCACCTTCTTCTGGAGGAGCAGGGCAATGTCGGCTCAATGGGCCAACAAAGAGGCCGCGGACCCTGTAGCCCCCTGAGGGGCAACAGCTCGGAAGGGCAGGGCCTGCTCGAATTCCAGAGGCAGACCCTTTCCTACCACTTCCAACACCCAGCGGTCCGTGGTGATATCGGACCAGGTGGAAAGAAAGTGGCGGAGCCATCCTCCCACGGGGGAAACCCGGGGGAAGTGATGAGGCTGGGAGCGACACCCCTCAACCCGTCACTGGGCAGGCTTGGAGGAGGGACCGGCCAAGGGACCTCCGGGGCCTTTCCCTCCCGGCTTCCTGCTGGAGGAAGCTGCAGGCTTGGCTTGGGGTGCCAAGTGCGAGTCTGCTGGCCCTGATGCTGGTGTTGCTGGGCCGGACGTGCTGCAGGGGCAGAAGGCCGAAAGGGCTTACACTGCTGCTGGCGGCCTTTGTTCTTCTGGGCAGACGTGACCGAGTCCAAGGTGGCACTGGACTTCTTGATCCTCTGCAAATGACCCTCCACCCTAGGACCGAACAAATTGGTACCCAGGAAGGGTACGTCTGCCAGCTTGTGCTGCGTATCCGCCATGAAGGTGGAGATCCGCAGCCAAGCTCTGCGGCGCATGACCACTGCGGCTGCTACTGACCGGGCACAAGAGTCTCCAATGTCAAGAGCAGTTTGGAGCTGCTGCTTTGCCACCGCCCTTCCCTGATCCCGCACCTGCTTGACCGTAGTCTGGAGGTCAGCCGGGAGATGAGGAATCACCTCATCCAGGGAGCCCATAAGGGCATGGGAAAAGTGTGCCATCAATGCGGTTGAATTGGCCTGGCGAAGGCCTAGGGAGGCATGAGTGTACACTTTCGCCGGTGTGGTCCCAGCTTCTTGGTCACTTTGTCGGGAGGCTTGTCCACATCCCTGGTGTTTCGGAATGCCGGAAAACACTGTCAGTCACAAGCCCCTCCACAGAGGGGTGCTCAAAAAAAATGGAGAGTGAGCCGGTGGGGACCGTGTACTTCCTAGCCATCCTGGCCGAAGGAGCAGGACAAGAAGCTGGCCACTGCCATAACTCCAAAGCTGGGCCAACAATGGCTTCAGCCACCAGAAAGGCCTCCGTGGGAGAATCCCCTTGGTCCAGTATCTCCATGAGGGGATACTTGGCCCGCTTTGACATGGGTTTGAGCTTCATCTCAGTAGATTCTGAGATGAGCCAAAGCATGCCCAGGAACGAGGATGGGCTCTCGTCCACTGACTGTCCCCCAGTGGACTCCAGGTCAAGGGGCCTGGAGAACAGGGAAGAATCATCATTAGACTCTGAGGAGTCTGCGAACAGCTGCCTAGGGCCTGAGCCACCCTCCACTTGCTGAGGCTGATCAGGAGTGAAGGTGACTGACAACTGATGGGGCAACCCCTGACCCGACCAAGAATCCTTGGTCGGAGCCCCAGATTTAGGTTGTGGAGGCAGGGGTTCCACCACAATGGGTGGCGCAGCTGGTTTTGGCCGAACAACCGGCGCCGGTTTGGGCTCCTCGATAACCATGAGGGGTTGTTTTGGCCGCTCCGGTGACAGCCATTTAATGGCCAGGGAAGGCGACGGGGTCAGCTTGTTCCGGTCAGAAGGGCTGCTGCCACATCAAGTCCTTGTAGCGTCCAATGCAATTTGCGCGGACCTTTCCTCTGAGGAGGAAGAAGCGAGGATGACGGCGCCGCCGCTTTCCTTGATGCCGAGACCGTCGATGTCGGCGGGATTGCTGGACCAAGAAGGTCGAGACCGAGACCGCCTGTGTTTCCGAGGTGGGTCTGGGAGGGCGTGGAAACCCATTCCTCCTCAGCTCGGGAACCTTAACCGGGGACTCCGGCACAGGAGGCTCAGGCAAGTCCTCGGTTTCCACTGGGGGAACCGGTGAAGAAGGGTTGTCGGCTTCTCCAGTCGACAGCCCATCTGACGGGTCGAGAAAAATCTCGACCGTGTCAACGGGTTGTCCAGGGAAGGGAACCTCTTCCTCTCCTACAAATGCCGACAGTGGGACTTACCCTTTGAGTCCTTCTTGGACCGAGAGGAATGTCCTGATGGACCCTCACCTTTTGTAGAGAGGGATTGACAAAGCTACTTAAAAGAAGCCGTGTAGGAGGAGCCCAAGGAGAGCGGGATAAATGCCGCGACCGATGAAGATGAAGATGCGGCCTGGGCTGCCTCCTCCTCGAGGGTGATCATCTGCTAAAGTTGCTCAGCCGAGCCCGCCACCGCGGACACTGCCCAACGGGCCTCCTTTGACTTCACTGGAGGAACACGTCTCTCAGGGCGCCCAAGCTTGAGTCTGGCTGCACGGTCTTCGAGGACATTGACCGAAAAGGACTTGCACAATTCGCAGGCCTGCGGATCGTGATCGAGTCCAAGGTAATACACATGTGGAGTGCAGATCGGTCTGGGACATTTTCAGCCCGCATGGGCACCGGCAAAATCCAGGAGTAGACTTATCCATCACAGCCGCGAAGGAAGAAACAGACCGAAGTCTAGAACATTTGAGAATAATTTTAAGTTTAACTGAAGAGTTTGGATCCAGGCCTAAAACGCAGAGCGCTAAGGAGGGAACCTGAGCTTCCAAGCGGTAAGGAAGATCTGGCGTCATGGGGCGGAGCCGAGAGTTTTAATCACCCGGGTGGGTGGGAGGAGCCAATCTGAAGACCTTCCGTCAAGATTTAAAGCGGCAAGGAACCTGCCAAGAAGTGTAGATTGAACAACATATCCATGTCCCTAGAAACTCAGATACCACCTTAGGAAGAAAGAAAAAATTACTCACCTTAGTAATTGCTTTTCTTCTCATGGAGTCTTGCTATATTAGGACCATTGCAGTTAGCCTCTGGCTCTGAACTGCCCCGGAGAGGAAACAGTTAACTCCAGAGTAATCTGGAGTTCCACAGCGGGCGCTGTTCAAAGCTCTATCTGGCTAGTTTCAAATGAAACTGCCAGGTTCTTTTGAAGCTAAACTAACATAGCAAGTCTGTGTGGAAAAGCTCTACACTAGCCATTGGCTACCTACCAGTAGTAGAACAACAACAATCACAGAATAAAAACAATATTACATATTATTGTTAGAATCACCCCTGACAAGCACTAATAGGCCCCCTCCCCCCAAAAGACTCAAGTCCAGAGAGGGGACCATCTACCACTTAACAAAAACAGAATTACCTAGTTCCCTAACCCAAATGAAACAAGGGGAGGGAAACTAGAGAGATTAAAATGGCATGACACAGTGCTTGCACCAATTTGCCAACCCTGTACCCAAGTAGAAATTCTGAGAGGGGTAGGAGGGGGGGTTGTCCTAATATAGCAAGACTCCATGAGAAGAAAAGCAATTACTAAGGTGAGTAATTTTTTCTTCAAACACCATGAAGTCTTGCTATAATTAGGACCATTGCAGATTATACAGCAGTACCTCCATGGAGGAGGGCCAGAACCTACTTAGGGAATAGGCTCTGAAGCACAGCTGTGCCAAAATGAGCATCTCTCCTGGACTGGACATCCAGGGAATAATGCTTGGTGAAGGTGTGGACTGTCTTCCAGGTAGCAGCTTGACAAATTTCCAAAACAGGAATATCTCTAGCAGCCACTAGAGATGCAGCTGTACCCCTGGTGGAATGAGCCCTCAGTCCTGAGGGAGGCTCTCTACCTAGTTTTTGGTAACAGAACTGGATACAAGAGACAATCCACCTTGCGATTGTCCTCTTAGTGGCAGGTCTCCCTTTGCCCACTTCTCCATAGGTAAGGAAGAGTTGGAGGGATTCGAACCTATGACCCTTGGTGCGTTCCAAATAGTAGCTTAGGGCTCTTTTGACGTCCAAACTGTGCAGTCTCCTCTCCCCTGAAGAAGAGTGCTCAGTGAAAAATACTGGAAGAGAGATGGATTGGTTGAGATGAAAATCTGAAACCACTTTAGGTAAAAACTTTCTGTTAGTCCTGAGGACTACTTTATCTCTGTGAAAAGAAATAAAATCCTTTTCCACTGACAAGGCTTGTAATTCACTTATACGCCTAGCAGAAGTGATAGCCACTAGAAAACAGTCTTCCAAGTTAAAACTTGAGATCCTGCCAAGACAGAGGCTCAAAGGGGATTGCATTAGCTGAGCAATGCAAACATTCAGATCCCAGGCCGGAGCTGGTTCCCGAAAGGAGGGTTAGTGTGAAGTAACCCTTGAAAACTTGGAAAACACAGGGTGAGAGGAGAAACTGGTTTCCTGCAGAAACAAAACAGAAACAGCTGCTAGATGAACCTTCAAAGTAGCTGGTTTGAGGCCTAAGAATTTAAATGGACCAAATAGTCCAATAAAATGGCCAAGTCAGCAGATTCTGGTACAATTTGCCTCTCAGAACACCAGAAGGAAAACCTCTTCCACTTGGAGTTGTAAGTGGCCCTAGTGGAAGGCTTCCTAGAAGCCTTCAAAATATCCAGGACACCTTGAGAAAGGTGTAAATCAGCAAATTCTAGCTCCTCAAGAACCAGTCCTTGAGGTGGAGGGAATTGAGGTCCGGATACCACACTCTCCCCTGTGCACAGGTCAGCAGGTCGTGGGTCCTGGGCAAGGTCAGGGGAGGGTGGAATGTCAGGGACAGGAGAAGAGGGTACCAGGGCTGCCTGGCCCAGTCCGGAGCAATCAGAATCACTTTGCAGGGCTGAGTTCTGATTTTTACTAGTACCCTGAAGAGGAGAGGGAAGGGGAAGGCATACAGGAACTTCCCTTTCCAATCCAACTGAAAGGCGTCCAGGGGGACTGATCCCAGCACTGGAGGCCTGCAACAAAACAGAGGAAGTTGGTGGTTGTCTGGGGCTGCGAAAAGATCCATCTGAGGGGTGCCCCATCTGGCAAAGACTGACCCCAGCGCCTGAGGATTCAGAGCCCATTCGTGATGGCCCTGAGAAATCCTGCTGAGGGCATCCGCCAGGACATTGTCCTTCCCTGGAAGGTGAACTGCTATCAGGGAGGTGTTCAGGGAGTAAGCCAGAGACCACAACTTCATTGCTTCGGTGCACAAGGCGGAAGACCGAGTGCCCCCTTGCTTGTTGATGTACCACATTGTTGTGGTGTTGTCTGTCCTGACTTGGACTACCTTGTTCTGGACAGTAGCTGAAAAAGCTTGGAGAGCTAAGAGAACAGCTCTGAGTTCCAACAGATTGATGTGGAGCAGAGATTCTTGAGGGACCACACTCCTAGTGGAAAGGTCACCCAAGTGAGCCCCCACCCTAACAGGGAGGCATCTGTGGTGAGGTGGGGAATGAAGAACGGTAAAAGGGACCCCTGGTTAGGTTGCTTTGATCCTGCCACCACTGAAGGGCTAGGATCAGGGTTTTGGTCACTGGGACTAATTTGGTAAGGGGTCCTTCCTTTGAGACCAGTAGGACCTCAAGTGGAACTGGATGTCCCTCATCTGAAATCTTGCTCCTTGCACGACAGCTGTGGAGCGGCCATGTGCCCTAGGAGTTGCAGGAAGTGCCTTTGCTGGTCGAGAGACCACGCAGGGTAAGGAAGATGCCAGGGCAATGATTCTGTCCACTCTTTCGAGGGAAGAAATGCCCTGGCTGACTTTGTGTTCAACTCTGCACCTATGAAAGTTAGTACCTGAACTGGTTCCAGAACTGACTTTGGAAAATTCAGCAGGAATCCCAGAGAAGTGAGGAGCTGCTGGGTGACTAGCAAGTGGGATTTTACCTGATCTGGAGACTGACCCACTATGAGCCAGTCGTCCAGGTAGGGAAACACAGCAACCCCTTGCCTTCTTAAATGAACCACTACCACAGCTAGACATTTTGTGAAAACCCTTGGAGCAGAAGTGAGGCCGAAGGGCATTGCTCTGAACTGGTAGTGGCCAGAGGGCAGCTCAAACCTGAGGTACTTTCAGTGAGAAGGCCTGATCAAGATATCAAAATAGGCATCCTTGAGGTCCAGGGAAGCTAGCCAGTCCCCTGGCCTTAGGGAAGGCAAAATCATTGCCAGAGTTAACATTTTGAACTTTGGTTTCAAAAGATGCTTGTTCAAGAATCTTAACTCTAGGATGGGCCGCCATTCTCCTGTCTTTTTTGGGGTAAGGAAGTACCTCGAGTTACAGCCCCTTGTCCTGATGGCAAGGAGGAACCCTTTCCACTGCTTTGCAGTCTAGAAGAGAAGAAACCTCTGCTTCCAAAGCAAGGGTTTCTGAAGGATTTGCAGGAGGAAAATGTCTGGCCCTCATCTTTGGGAACTGCTTGAAGCTGAGAACAGACCTTGACTTACCACCTCCAGAACCCATTTGTCCGAAGTTAGGGACAACCAGTTCTGGCTGAAATAACCAACCTGCCCCACGGTACAGGAGAATCGGCCCCTGGACACCCCATCAGGGTGCCTGCTTGGCAGCAGCTTTAGGCTGAGGAGAGAGGAGAGGTCTGCCTGTGCCCGTCTACCTCCGCCTCTGAAAAACCCTCTGTGCAAAGGCTGAAGAGGCCTGAACTTGATAAAAGGCCTGTGGTAAGGCCTGCCCTACCCCTGGGGCATGCCTTTGTGGAGTGGCATGCCTCTCCTTAGCTTGGGCACTTTTGTAGGTAGTTCTGTATTCATCCATCTTTTCATGTAATTTTCCGCTTGATCCCCAAACAGAGAATTTCCTATCACAGGAAAATCTATAGCCTTTGACTGAGTATCTTGGGACAGATTAGTGCATCTGAGCCATGCCAACCTCTGAGAGCTACAGAAGTGGCCATGACCCTAGAGGAAACATCATTAACATCAATAGCAGTATGAAATTGAACCTTAGAGGCTTCAATGCCATCAGCAGCCACTTGTTCCAACTCACTAGCCAGCTGGCCCTGGGCCTGCTTGGCCAACTGCAATATAGTGTCCCATCTAGATTTCTGATATCTAGCCACATAAGCCATATAATTAGCCTGTCTGAGTCCCAATGAAGCTGCCATATATTGTTTTTTTGCCATGGCATCCATCTTCCTGGAATCCTTATCAGGAGGATGTGAGGCCAGGGGAATATTAGCCTTGTCACAGGCTGCAGCTTGAACAACACCTACATGACTACACTGTTCAGTGAGGAAGTCTGTATCAGGGCCTGATAAAGTATACCTTCTGTCCATTTTTCTATCTACAGGAGGGACAGAATGAGGATTTTTTAAAATCTTTGTAGTTTGCTTCCTAAATGACTTATGCAAAGGAATAGACAACCTTCTAGACTCTGGAATATCCATCATTTCTACATAATCAGGCTCCTCTTGCTCATCCACAGCCTCCTCTAAAAGGGCGGAGGTTTCTGCTACCTTTTATAGAACCTAAAATGAGAAGGGGACTCAGACAGCAAGGGGAGATTCAAGGGTCTGTCTGGAGAAATGTCCGGCTCAATGGGCACGTCCAGACCTTCCCAGTCACAAATGCACTGATCAACCTCCTCCCCCTCCTGTGGTTCATAAAAATCCTCAACATCATAAACCTGAACCACTGGACCTGAACGAGCCACCCTCTTCCCAACTATAGGGGGTTCGACAAGTCCCTGAGACAAAGACTGAACAATTTGTATGGCTTTAGCTATCTCTGCAGCAGTTGGAGAGACAATTTTGGACTCCAGACCTGCTGATTTCTTTGTCTTTTTTACTGGGACTGGTTCCTCTGAACCAGCCTTTCTTTTGCCTGAGGAAGTCTCGCCCTGGTCAGAGGGCACTCCCTCTGGTCCAGTGGGTGCTGGACCGGGCTGGCCATCCAGGTCAGCAGACTTTTTGGCCTCTCGTTCCCTGAGCCGGCCCAATCTCTTTTCCAGGGTGGCTGCAGGGAAATTTTTACACACCTGGCAGTCTGACAGGAGGTGGTCAGCCCCCAGACAATAGACACAAGTGGTGTGTGGGTCAGCCTTGGCAAAGGCTTCCCCACAGACATCACAGTGTTGAAACCAGTGGGCCCGGATTTTCTTTTAGGTTTCTCAGACATAATGCCAGCCTAACCAACAAACTTGCCCTTTAAGCGGCCGTGCCAGGCAAGACACCCTTATCGGTTCCTAACCGTGTCACGGGTATTGGAAAAAACCCAAATAAAATAAAGGTTTTTTTAGAACCGATAAGAACCGGGTACCGCACTTCTAAAGCCCAAAAATTGTAAAATAAGCAAACCGATCGGTTCAGACTGAACCGATAATGTATTTCCACACAGACTTTAATTCTTTAGTACTTACGGTTTACCAGATAGAGCTTTTGACCGAAAACGCGGTAATTTTACACATTTGCCGGTTCAAATGAACCGAATAAACTCGCTTGAACCGCAAAATGAACCGAGCTGAAGGAGCTGATCTCCGGAGCGACTGTTCAGTGAAAGCGGAGTAAAGAATCTGGCAGTTTCATTTGAAACTAGCCAGATAGAGCTTTGAACAGCGCCCTCGCGCTGTGGAACTCCAGATTACTCTGGAGTTAACTGTTTCCTCTCCGGGGCAGTTCAGAGCCAGAGGCTAACTGCAATGGTCCTAATTATAGCAAGACTTCATGGTGTTTGAACTTAGGGTTAATATGCCAAGACAACCTGTTTTTGTGGAAAATCAAATAAGGCTGCTCGCACATGAGTGCCTGTAGCTCTGAAATTCTTCAAGCAGAAGTAATAGCAACTAAAAATAACACTTTCTATGACATAAAGCATGGGTCGCATGTCATGGCCAGCTCAAAAGGAGCCAAAGTAAGTTTTTCCAACACAAAATTAAAGTCCCAAGGCGGGACAGGATTGTGGATAGGAAGTTTCAGGTGAAGAATGCCTCTTAGAAATGTACGGGACGCCTCCAGTTGTGCCACTGTACATCCATCAATAAGCACACAAAAAGCAGAGATGGCATATGTGCACTTTAAGAGAAGAGTACTTCAGACCAGAGTCTGAAAGGGACAGCAAGTACTCCAGAATCTGATTCACTGGACAAGTGAAGAGATCCAGCTGACATGAAGCAGCACAGCACAAAATGTTTCCAATTCATAGAAAAAATGGCCCTGGTGGAAGGCTGCCTAGCCTCCAGGACATCAGCCACCTTGGGTGACACCCCAACCTAAGCCATGGCTATGTCCTCAGGAGTTAGGCGTAAAGATGCAGGGATTTGAGGTCCGGATGGACCGGGTTGTCCCAGTTCTGGGACAGCAAGCTGGTGCACAGAGGAAGAGGTACTGGAGGTTCCAGTGTCAACTGTTGTAGTAAAGGGAACCAGATCTGATGAGTCCAGAATGTGGGCGATGAGGATCATCATGGCCCCTTCCATCTGGAGCTTGATCAGAACCTTCTGAAGCAAGGGGAAGGGAGGAAATGTGTACAGAAACCTTCCTTTCCAAGAGAGGGACAACGCGTCTTGCCAGAAAACTCCAGGCCCTGGATCAAGCAAGCAAAAAGTGGCAGTTTTGCATTGAGTGGGGACGCAAAAAGGACCAACTCTGGACGACCTCACCTGTTCAACAGGTCTTCCACTATTAGTTAGCAGCTCCCACTCATACGTTTTTGACTTTGACCGGTTTAGGCTGTCTGCCAGGATATTTTGGACACCTGGAACATGGACGGCTGACGATTCTAGACTGTGGTCCAGAGCCCAATACCAGACTCTCATTACTTCCCGGCAGAGAGGGTACAAGTGAGTGCCACCCTGCTTGTTGATGTAGTGGACTACACTGATGTTGTCCATCTGCAATAGCAGAAGGGATAGCTGAGCCTGGAAGGACTGCAAGGCATAAAGAATGGCCCGCTTCTCCAGGACATTTATGTGGAGAGAGAGGTTCCAGCTTGGACCATGTCCATTTAGTTTGGTAGGGCCCTAGATTGGCTCCCACCGCTGAAGCATCTGTTGTGGGAATCTGCTGAGGGAAGGAATGAGGAAAGGACCCCTCTTAACAGGTTGCTGGGTTCCATCCGAAAGCAGAACCCATTTTGCTGGAGAGAAGACCATGACCAGCTGTTCCAGGTTGTTGTCGCCAGTCCCACTGGACCCTCAGCATCCATAGGGGAATCCTTATGTACAATCTGGATAGAGGCACTCTGACTACAGCTGCAGCCATTAGGCCCAAGAGCCAGACAAAGGTTCTGACTGAGACATAGCAGCTGTTGTACAGCAGGAGGGCTTGAGCTATGAGGCGATCCACTCAATCCTGGGGCAGGAAGACCATGCCCCAAGATAAATCCAGGACTGCCCCTGTGTACTGAAGGCACTGACAGGGAAGTCAGAACTGACTTGGGCAGGTTGACTGTGATGCCCAGATCCTGGAATAGGCGGGTGGTACGTTTCAGAGTTTGTAACAGGTGCTCTCTGGACTGGGCTTAGCTGGCACCATGTTTGGCCTGTGTCAGGCTGCCGTAGTAGCATTTTTCAGGGTTGGCAGCATAGGAGAAATAATCTTAGGGGGAGATTCAGGAACCTCCAGGAAGTCCACCAGGTCTTTCCTGGTGACATCCTCCTCCTTAGTCTGAAAGCCCATTGTACCAGACAACTGTTTCATGACATTGAAAAAGGTGGAATCCTCAGGAGGAGACCTTGGAGTATGCTTGACTGAGTCCTCACTGACAGAAGAGGCAGTGGACTTATCAGTGATGAGGATTTCCTCCTCTTCATCCTCTATGCCATTAGGGAGGATGAGATCAAGATAATACTCCCCCTCAACGTAAACCTCTTTGTCTGGGTCAGGCATGGATGAGTCAGCAGTGCCCCATGGGAAGCCTCCTGGGGTTGACAATAAAGCTGCTGTCGACTGTGCCAGCAATGAGGGCCTATTGAAGGCGCCCAGCTGCTGAACTAGTATATTTGTGAACTTAACGAGTACTTCATTCAGATCCATGGTAGGCATCGATAGAGTGCAGTTTAACAGCCCAGGAGCCAACAACCTGCCGTCCTTGGAGCCCAACGAGCCTGTAGCCCTCAGTGAGGAAAGGACAGACCTCGATGGAGTTGTCATCAATGGTGGAGGGGCCAACAACCTGGAGGTTGATGGTCGAGTGCCCTGTGAGTCGGGCGGCGCAGCTGTCAGTATGGATCTGGTAGTTACAGAGACCTGGACAGCTTGTCTCATAGAAGCATCTGCTGTTGATGAAGAGCTCCCCGAAGAAGAGGCCAATGGAGAATGGAATCACCACTGGGAGGAATGGTCACAATCCAGGTCTTTTTTGTGACTTTTCCCTGAGGACTTGTCTTGGGCCTTGGAGGCTTGAAAGCTCGAAGATCCGTTGGGCGACTGAGCGGCCCGGGCCCCTGAGGACCCCTGCCAGGAGCTGGCTACCTGTTTCATGAATTGTTTTGGAGCCTTCTTGCATCACCTGAGGTGGTTTGATTAAACTTTTGGCAGAGCTCACAATTGGAGATGTCGTGGTCAGGCCCAGGACAGCAGATACACAACAGAGTGTTCTTCTGTAGAGACAATCTTCTTTCCACAACAGCAGCAATGTAATAGAAGAGGAAGGATTAACTCTCGACATAAAAGAAAAATCTCTAAAGAGAGATTTAGGTAAGGTTGGGGAAAAAAAGTGGCAGTAGGCAAAAAGTAGCTTACTGTGTGTGGCTTCTGCGGAGACTGTGCTTGTAATTGAATGGGGAAAGAACTGAAGAGGGAGCAGGACCGCCCTCGCCTATATAGGGTTGATGAAGTCGGCGGACATCAACGGTGTGGGCAGCCCAGCTGTACTGCTGAACATCGTCCATGTGGATTCCCCTTTACTGACGGTGAAGGTTGCTATCATATAACCTGATGACTGAGATACCCCAAAGAAGATCCATGATTTTCACAACAGCAAGCATAACTTGCAAGTCGTGGCTGGCTGAAAAGGAGCCAAAGTAAGCTTCTCTAACACAAAATTCATATCCCACAGTGGGACTGGATTGCATATGTGAGGCTTCAAGTGTAGGATGCCTCTCAAAAATGTACAGGACACATCCAGCTGGGCCACCATATGACCCTCAACTGGAACGTGGAAAGACGAAATGGCCGACAAGTGAACCTTAATGGAAGAGTACTGCAACCCTGAATTGAACAGAGTGCTAGTACTCCAGAATCTGATTCACTGGACAAGTAAAAGGATCCAAGTGATGGGAAACAGCCCACAGAGCAAAGCGTTTCCACATGATGGAATAAGTGGCCCTGGTGGAGGGTTTTCTGGCAGCCAATAGGACATCAGCCACCTTCTGGGAACCTCCAAACCTAGCAATGGCTGTGTCTTCAGGAGCCACACATGCAGCCAAAGAGAATTCAGATCTGGATGGACAAGAGTGCCCTGCTCCTGTGAGAGTAAGCTGAGGGCATAGAGGTATAGGTAGTTTCATTGCCAGGTGCTGTAGTAAGGGGAACCAGATCTGTCCAGACCAGAAGGGAGCCACTAAGATCAGAGTAGCCCCTTCCATCCAAAGCTTGATCAGGACCCGCTGAATTAGGGGGAAGGGAGGGAAAGCATACAGGAACCTCCCCCCTTTCCAGGAGGGGGACAACGCATTTCACCAGAAAATTCCTGGCCTTGGAGCGAGCGGGCATAAAAGTGGCAGTTTTACGTTGACTAGGGATGCAAAAGGGTCCAACTCCGGATGGCCCCACCTGTTAAATAGGTCTTCTACGACCGAGGTCAGGAGCTCCCACTCATGCATCCTGGATTGCAAGCAGCTGAGACTGTCCACCAGATCATTTTGTATACCTGGAACATGGATGGATGGATAAAGTTTTAGACCAAGTTCTAGAGGCTAGTACCAGAAGCTCATCACTTCCTGGCACAGGGGGTATGAGTGAGTCCACCCTTTTTGTTGATGTAATGGACTACGCTAGAGTTGTCCATCTGGACCGACAGATGTCCAGGAGACAAGAGAGTCTGAAGGCCTGAAGAGCATACAGAACAGCCCTCATCTCCAAGACCTTGATATGGAGGGTAGCCTCCACTGGGGCCCATGTCTCCCGGTCTGATGGGACCCCAGGTGAGCCCCAACCCGACCCGAGGCATCTGTCATGCTGGGAAGGGAGTAGGAAAAGAACCCCTTTCACGAGGTTGCTAGGTTCCAACCACCATTGCAGCACCCTTTTGACCGGGGCAAGAAGTTTCTGGCCATTGCATAGCGACTGCTGTAGAGCAGTTGAACCTGAGCCCTCAGGCTGTCTGCCCTGTTCTGTGGCAGGAAGACAAAGCAATGAGCTGTGTCCAGCACTACCCCATATACTGAAAGCATTGAAAGCATTAACCAGGGGTCAAAACTGACTTGGGCAGGTTGACTGTGATGCCCAGCACCCGGAACAATTGAATGGTGCACTGCAAAGTTTGAATTAATAGTTCCCAGGTCAGTGCTGTGAGCAACCATTCATCCAGGTAAGGGAAGATGTACAGGCCCTCTCTCCTGAGAGCAGACACTGCCACTGCCAGACATTTGGTAACGACCCAGGGTGCTGAGGATAAGCCAAAGGGCAAGGCTCAAAACTGGTAATGTTCCCCATGGAAGTGGAACCTGAGGCACTGCTGGTGGGGGGCAGAAATGATATGCAGGTACATGTCCCTGCATGACCAGAGAACAGATTCAGTCTCCCTGGTGTAGCAGGGGCAATAGGCCCTGTAGGGTCACCATTCTGAACTTTTTGTACTGGATGTACTAATTAAAGTTCCTTAGGTCCAGAATGGGCTGCAAATCCCCTGTGGATTTGGGGACAAGAAAGAAGTGGAAATAGAACCCCTGTGTTTCTCTAGTGCCCTGGAACAGGTTAGATGACTCTTTTCTGTAACAAGGCCAGTGCACACACCTCCTCTGGGTGCTTTAGCAGCTGGGGAAGAAGGGTGGACAGAGATGAGGCTGCTCGATGTTTGGCTCGGGTTCTTGTGCCCTGGCATAGGCTTGTTGTAGGCCTGACGAAAGGGCACCTTCTGGGGACCCTTTGTCTGTGTATGATAAAGGGGATGAACTGACTGCAGGGTCCTACCTGAGGCTTGCAGGTTGGAAAGGATGTCTTGCACGTCTGCCCCCAAGAGCTTATAGCCACTGAAGGAGGCATTCAAAATGGACTGTTGGACATCCGTGGTAAAGCCTGACACCCTGAGCCAGGAATGCCATCTGAGACAAATGTCCACTGCAGCTGCCCTTGTGAAAGCTCATAGGCTGACTTTAAGAAATGCTTGCCCACATCTGTCTCTGCCTGAAGGGCCTGGAGCAACTCTTGCTTCTGGGTACCTTCTGGTAGAGCCTCTGCTCTTGACTTTGGCTATTCTCCAGTGAGAATTTTGGTATTTCACCATATGGCCAGTATTGGAACCCTAATTGCCTGGGTGGCAGAGGAAAATGTCCTTTGCCCATCAGGTCCAACTTTCCTGATTATTTGTCTGGCGGAAGAGAGCAAAGGTGCTTGGACCTCTTGGTCCTGTCATGGGCCTCATTAATGACCACAGAGTCTGCCTGAAGCTGTTCCCCAAAGAAGGATTTCCCTGAGGGGGCCTGATATAATTTATGGGCCTTCCTGGGCATGGCAGGGATCATGTTCAGCCTGTGCAGGCAGCCATTGTGGAATCTTCATAGGCACCTATCAAAGGAGGAATTATGATAGTATGGGAGTCTGGTAACTCCAGGTACACCAAGAGGTTCCTCCCGCCAATGTCCCTCTCCTCTGCCTTGAAACCCATGGCAGTTTGGAGCTGCCTCATTATGGCAATAAAAGAGGGATCATCAGGAGAAGACTGCAGAGTATAATTCACAGAGTACCCCCTAGAGGATACTGCAGAGGATGAGGGAGTGGGGCTAGAGGCACCATTCTCATTATTATCAATGTCCTCACCATCATCCCCGGGTAGGTGATCCAGGTAGTACTCATCTTTGTCGCCATGGTCAGGAGTGGGCACCAATGGTGCGGGAGAGTGCGGACGAGTCGGTTGCAGCTCCAAAGGAGGCAACAACATGGGAAGAGATAGTTGGCTTCGCAGGGCCTGGCGTCATCAGCCCTGAGAGAGGGGCAAGATGATGCATGAACTCCCAAAAGGACATCAGCAAGGTCTGGACATCGATGATGGGCAGAAGTGAAGTGAGCTGCGGTGGGCTGCAGTGCTGGCAGAGGCAACTGCGGAACCAGCTCCAGCAAAACAGACTAAGGCGTTGGCGGAAGAAGCGGGGAGCCTGGGACATCGATGGGAGGGACTGGGTTCCTACTGTTGAGGAAGCAGTCAGGGGTGGCAATGGGGGAAGACAGAGTTCCCAATTTCAAAAGAGATCCCACAGAAGAGGCCATGGTAGGTGGCGTGGGAAACTGGTGCCCCAAAAGCAAATGACTGGAGTTGGCCAAGGGCAGGCCGACTGAGAGGCCAGGTTGCAGGCCCTGAGAATGGGCCAAGGGTAACAAAGGAGGAGGTAGAACTCCAGCCGACAACAGACCCACACCTGCCAGGATTGAAGCGATAGGGCTCCCTGACTGTAGGCCCGCTGAGAAAGGGGGCCGAAACAGCAAGAGCTGGGGAGCAGGGGAGTGAGATCAGGCCTGAAGCTGAAGCCGCCCTCACCCAAAAGGTGGGAAGGGGAAGCTGCAAATGCTGACCTTGCAGAGGAAAGGATGAGAGGCCGATGCCAGAGATGATGACCCAGTCACAGCCAGTGCCTTATGCGGAGACTTTGAGCAGAGGACCAGTCTCAGTGTTTGTGCTTCCCAGTCTACATGTGCCAGGGCTTGGAGGATTGGGAGCCCGAGGGCAGGGCCAGGGAGGCAGAGGAGCTTCTGGGCTGGAGCTTCTTTTCCATAGCTTTAATTTGTTGCTGTGCAGGAATTTCTCGAGGTCCTTCTGGCAGAGTCTCCATGTGGCCTGTTTGAACCTCACGCCAGACCTCACAGGCTTTCACATTGGGTCTGGGCCTAGGCAGCAGATGCAGGCATCGTGGCCATCCTTGTCATGAGATCTTCCTGCCAGTCACAGAACTGGAAAACTTTAGAAGAATCAGTCAGCATACACCACTGAACAAGAGTCACTTTAAAATTAAGTGATTTGCGAACTAGGTGAAAAAATACTAAAACAGAAAAGTGAAGAAGTTATGGCCGTCGACTGAAGAGGCAAGTCTCTGAGGTGTCCGACGTGCACTGGTCGACGGCAGGAAAAAAAAAAATGAGGAGGGTGCGGGGCCACCAACGTATATATAGGAGTGCTAATGTCTGTGAACGTCATTTGTTATGGGTGGCCCTAGTAGACTGCTAGCTAAAAAGTTTCCATGTGGTCCTACAGCCTGACATCTATAGTTCCAAAGGTGTTGCTTGCTGCAAGAGATATCTTCAAAAAAGTTGTGTGGATCTCAACTGGAACAGGTAAAAAAAAAATATCCATTTAGGTAAACTAAGATTATCTAATGCAGTGTACTGAATAACTCAAATACTTTACAAAATAATAAGATGGTAGTCTGAACAAAGTACACAGCCACAGAGACTGGAACAGGACTTCAGGACAACTGATCTCTTCAGCGGAGAAATAAATCAGTGGTCAGAATGTTAGGAGGAGCGTACCCACACTGCAAGTATGAACTTTAATTCTGAAGTTCTATCTCCGGGCTGAGATGCTGTAATTTGCATTCCATCACAAATATACTCTTGATACTCGAATAGCCCTCTACCTAAATGGTCTATTCTTTTAGAATCCTTATCATGATGTTGCATGTTAAGATTTACCTTCACTTTTTCACAGGCAGCCTCTTTGATTAAACCCTCATGGTTCAGGTATGAATACACATTCTTAGCCCTCTCTGTGAACCAAATACCATATAAACAGATTACTCACCTGTAACAGTAGTTCTAGGAGTGGTATATGATGTACATCCACACTTCTGACAGTGTTCTTTTCCCTTTAAGGCTCAATGTTCAAGCTGGCTCCTCCCACCCTCCCAGGTGGTAACTCCCTCGGTGCCCCATAATGTCAGATCTTAACCGCTGGGGGAGATTAGGTGGGTAAGTGTGGATGTACATCATAAACCACTCCTAGAACTACTGTAGGTGAGTAACATGTTTTCTAGGGACATGGATATGATGTACTATCCACACTTCTGGCAGACTCATAGCAGTTCTCTGAAAGGAGGGACAAGGTGCACTCCTATTTAGGGAACAAAGATTGGAGAACTGAGGCCCCAAAACCAGCATCCTGGCATGACTCAAGGTCAATGTGGAATTGGTAAATGAAGGTGTGTGCTGACTTCCAGCTAGCAGCCCTGCAGCTTTACTGGATAGGGACATCCCTGGAAGTAGCCACTGAGGCAGCGGTATGATGGGTGGAATGAGCCCTTAGCCCTAAGGGAGGCTCCCTACCCACCAACTTATAGCAGACATCGATGCAGGATACAATCCACATGCCAATTGTCCAGTTAGCTGATGGTCTGCCAGGAGTGACTGCAGCATAGGTGGCAAATGGGTGAACCTCTCCCCGCACACCAGCCGTGCACTCCTTGTAATAGGTAAGCGCTCACCGCAGGTCCAAGGTATGGAGCCTGTGCTTAGCCTCTGAGGTGTGGTTAGTGAAGTACATTGGGAGATTGGTTAAGATGAAACCAGATGCAACCTTCAGGAGGAACTTTGGATTGGGGCAAAGACAACCCTGTCCCTGTGGAAGACCAGGTAAGAGACTCCACAGAGGCGTCTGAAGCTCTCTGATCCTTCAGGCTGACATGATAGCCACCAGGTAAGCAGTCTTCCATGAAAAGTGAGGCATGTCACACCTGTGCATTAGTTCAAACAGCATGCCCATGAGCTTTGCCAACACCAACAACAAGTCCCACAGTGGTGGTGGTTCAAGCACCGGAGGGGAAATGTGGTCAAAGCCTCTGAAAAAGTGCCAGATCACATTCTCATGCAACACCAATGGCATACCAGCCCACGTCCGATATGCAGAGATGGCTTAAGGTGCACCTTAAGGGTCATCAACCGAAGGCCCGACAGAGGGACCAAAGGTAGTCGAGAATGCTAGCCACTGGACAAGATAAAGGGTCAAGCCCTTTGCCCTGGTACCAAATGGAGAACCTCTTCCATTTGAAGGCAAAAAATTTTGGGGTCGATACCTTCCCAGAAGTCTTGACCATGGTGAGGACATCTTCAGAGAGACCCAAAGCCTGGATCTCTAGCCACTCAGGATCCATGCTGTCAGGTGCAGAGACTGAAGGTCTGGATGGAGTACCTTCTCCTGACTGCAAGACAGCAGGCCCAGGGGAGAGGGAGACCCCACAGGAGCCTGCTGCTGAGGCTGAGAAGATTGGGGTACCAGAACAGGCGTGACCAGTCCGGAGCCACCAGGATCATTCATGCCTTGTCCCTACTGGCTTTGATCAGCACTTCGTGGATCAAAGAAAATGGAGGGAAGGTATAGAGGAGGTCTGGGGTCCAGGGCCTTGAGAAGGCATCCCCCTGTAGCATTCTCTGCTGAGGGGGATGGGCACAAAACAGCCTGAGTTTTGCATTCTTCCTGGAGGAGAACAGATCCACCAGAGGGGTGCCCCATCAGGTGAACAGGCTGTGTACTACCTCCAGGTGGAGACCACTCATGAGATGCCTCGCCCACATGGCTGAGGGTGTCTGCCAGCTGGTTAGAGATGCCCACCACATGTATGGCCAGGTGACTGGTATCCAGGCTGAGCATGAGGGTCCAGATGCAGAGAGCTTCCCTGCACAGAGGAAGGGAGTGTGTCCTGCCCTGTTTGTTGAGATAGTACATGGCCATGGTGTTGTCCATCTGGACCTGAACCACCTAACCCCGAATTTGTGGAGCAAAGGCTGTCCACACCAGCCAAATTGCCCGAAGTTTCAGCAGGTTGATATGGCATCAGGGCTTCTGGGAAGGGTGGTCCAGAGTCCGTGGACTCTGTATTCCCCCAGGTGGGCACACCAGCCTATCAGGGAGGCATCAGTTGTAATGGTGTCTGATGGCTCCAAGTGGACAAAATGGATCTTTTCCTACAGAGGTTTCAGGACTAACCACCCCTGGAGGGCACATCAGCTGGGTCATGGTGACCAGCATGTCGAAGTGGCCCTGGTGCGGAGACCAGTGATGGGCATCTCCCAATGCAGGGAGCGCATGCTCCACTGGGCCCAACGGACCAACTTGGTGCATGCCGCCATGTATCCCAGAAGGTGCAGGAAGTCCCTAGCAGGGTGCAACTGCCGAATTTGAAATTATCAGGAAAGGAGGAGAGAGCCTCTACCCAGTCCACTGGAAGCAGAGCCCTGGCTCTGCAAGAGACGAGCTCTGCCCCAATAAAAGGAATCACCTGCAAAGGTACGGGTTCCGACTTGGCCTCATTCACCAGGAGGTCAAAGGACAAACAGGTCTGGAGGGCCAAATCCCTGGACCACTCCACCTCCACCCTGGAGGGACCCGCTATAAGCCAGTCATCCAAGTAGGTGTACACCCGGACTCCTCAGCACCTCAGGTAGGCTGCCATCACTGCAATGCACTTAGAGAAGACCCTGAGAGCTGAGGAGAGGCAGAAGGGCATGGCATGGAACTCGTAAAGAATCCCCGCCACACGGAACTGCAGGAACCAGTGGTGGTATGGACGGAACATCAAAGAACATGTCCCAAGGATTAAGAGACCAGAACCACATGTTCTGCTCCAGGGAAAGAATGATCTGAGATGGAGTGACCATCCTGAAGGTGTGTGACCGAAAAAATTTGTTCAGGTTGTGCAGATCTAAGATGGGATGCCAGCCCCCCCCCGGCCGTTTTGGGACCAGAAAGTACCTGGAAAAAAATCCTGGGCTCACTGGAGGGTCTGGGACTGGTGCCACTACCTCCTCCTTCTGGAGGAGCTGGGCAAAGTTTTCCCGAAGGGCTGACATGTCGGCAGACACCATGTCCTCCAATGGGACATGGGCTCAGCAAGTTGGGTAAGCCTCGGACTCTAGGGAAGACTTTGACTGACCACCTCAAAGACCCACCTGTCCGTGGTGACAGCAGACCAGGTGGAAAGGAAGTGGTGAAGCCGGCCCCCCATGGGAGGACCCATGGGAGTCAGGACGGGCATGGGAGAGGCACCCGCCCCATCCTGTCACTGGACAGGCTTGGAAGCGGCGGGACTTCGACCACCTGGTTTCTGGATGACCGAAGCAACTGACTTCAGTAGGGGAACACCAAACCTGGGCCAGCTGTCCAGGTGGGGGCTTGGGACGGCTTGGCCACAGGAGCACAGAGGGGCCAAAAGGGCTTATTCCTTTGGAACTTAGAGCCCTTGGAATCCCTCTGGGAGGAGGTAACAGAGTCCAGGGTGGCACTGGACTTCTCAATGTGAGTAAGGTGTCCTTCCATCCCCGGCCCAAACAAGTTGGTACCCAGGAAGGGGACATCCTGCATTCCCCTGGTGACTGGGGGTTGCCATCTCATCGCCCTAACTGGCTACCCCTTTGGCACTCCTCCCTGGGATCTTCAACTTACAAGCCAACTGTAAAGTGCGCTCAACTCAGAGGAAGCTTCACAAACTCAGCAACAAGCAGTTAAAGGAATATCTGTGTAGACTGGCCTTACTGTTGCTGCTGCTGCTTTCTGGCAATATTCACCACAACCCTGGCCCTCCACAACTTACGGCATACCCACAGTCATCTACTGGGTTACTTAAAATTGCCTCACTTAATATATGCAGCCTCCTCCCCAAAATGGACGTACTGAATGCATGGATCTTACAACATAACCTAGACATCCTCTCAGTCATAGAAACATGGCTTTCTCCAAAAGTAGCAGATGCTTCAATCTCCATCCCAGGCTACACAGCCTTTAGACAGGATCTTCTCTCCAAGCATGGGGGCAGTTGTGCAATCTACCTCCGAGACAATCTTCAAGGTCTCATCCTAACTCTGCCCAAAACTGATGACCATATGCAAGTCCTTGTCTTCAAAGTGCTTCTAGGTGCACACAATAAAACCCTTACTGTGTTTTCAATCTATATTCCTCCCAGACAGACAGCTTCCTGCTTTGATTCACTCCTGGAGTGTTTTGGCTCTCTGAGTCTTAATTCGGAAATTATCATGTTAGGAGATTTCAGTATCAATTGGTTCTCTCCTGACACAAGCCCTTTCAAAGATGCAGTTTCAGCAGTTCACCTCACCCAGCTAGTCGAGTCCCCCACTAGAATCAACTATAAAACTGGGACCGGTACCCTACTGGACTGGGTGCTCTCTAACCACCCTGATCATATACTGGACATAACCGTACTCCCAGTTGCCTTCAGTGTCCACTCCCCAGTCTTGTTTCATTGGGCGAACAAATTCTCTAAACCACGCGCTAGGACAATTACCACCAGGGTACTCATCCATGGGCATCTTGAATCATTAAAAGCTGACCTGCATAATCAGGACTGGTCAATGGTTTACACAACTAACAATGCTGACATTGCCCTCGACCAATTCATTCTTCAGTTCAGTGCTATATATGATAGGCATGCCCCCTATAAAAAGCATAAAATCAAAGACTGCTGTAATCCCTGGTTTTCTCCGGACCTCCTTGAGCTTCTGAATGCCAGGGACCATCTATGGTGTAACCAGGCCGACATCTAGAGGTACAAAGTGGTTAGAAACAACTGCACGAGGGCTATTCGTGCAGCTAAAATCAATATTATAAGGAAGTATTCTTTCGGACCTGGAATGATGGCAGAAAATTTTGGACTAACCTTAAAGAGATCACTGGAGAGACCTCAGATCTGCCCCTACCATGCGTAACATTGATGGTGTACCCTCACTTGACCCCAAACTTATTGCTAACACTTTTAATAATGCCTTCATGGACCTGAGTGGTGTCCTGCCACCTGGCTACTTCTCTCACCCCCTCACAAGTGACTACTCTACGAAAGAGACTCTGCACCCTTTTCATCCTCCTTTCTACTTCAAAACCCTCTCAGCCCATGAAGCCAGGAATTACCTATTCAAGGTATTAGGGAAATCAAGATTTAGTGGTGATACCTTGGATCTTAAGTTTGTAGCCCTTACACTGGATGAAATTCTGTCACCTCAAACACATATTATTAACATGTCACTTAGATACACTCAGTTTCCTCAGAAATGGAAATCTGCCACTGTGACACCAGTTCATAAGTCTGGGGATCACACAATTACTGGGAACTACAGGCCTATCTCTATCCTGCCCCCACTCTTGAAAGCTCTTGAGCGTATAGTGGCTGACCAACTGGTTGAATACTTAGAAAAATATCAGCTACAATGCCTGCAACAACACGAGTTCAGAGATGGTCATAGTACCACTACCGCCCTTCTGGAGTTCACATGCTTTATTCACCACTCCTTAGATCAAAGACACCTGGTCAGTGCTGCTTTCATTGATTTAACCAAAGCTTTTGACACAGTGAATCATGCCCTCCTGGTTGAACAGCTTACCACCATTGGCCTAGCTCATGACAGCGTAGCCTGGTTTGAAAGTTACCTGCATAACCGTACACAGCAGGTGAAGATTGGTAAAACCCTCTTGGATAGCAGACCTGTCCTATCTAGAGTGCCTCAAGGGTCCATCTTGGGCCCTCTTTTATTTAGCATTTTCCTCAATAACTTTCATTACTCCTGTCAGGGTCACATCCTTTTAAATGCTGACGATGCTGTCCTGTTTACCAGTGAGGCAGACCATAAGGTTCTTGAATCTAGGCTACAAAGTAATTTCGTAGTCATAGAAGGATGGTTCCATAAGCACAAGTTAGTTATGAACTACAACAAGACTAAAACTATGCTATTCTCCAGCTCCCAAAATAGGCACAGAACTTACCCTCTTTCTATTACCAATGAAGAGGACTCTCCCCTTGAGCTAGTTCAGCATTTTAAATATCTAGGGATTACTATTGACAGTATGATGACCTGTGCCTATCACATTAACAACATTGCTAAGGATGTTAACACCCACATTGGGCTACTTTATAGGCATAAGCAATGTTTGACCCCAGAGGCTCTTAGCCTGGCCATTCAAAGCTCTCGTCTCGCTTATTGATTATGGCTTACCAATCTATGGATCAGCTACTGAAACAACTCTTCGCCGCATCATAGTTGCACTCAACAAAGCATGCCAGCTCCTTACCAGCTCAACCCGTCTGTCCCATACCTGCAACATGTACGCTCAGGCTAACTGGCTCCAATTCAAAGGTAGACTCATGTACCAAACGTGATTACTGTCCAAAAAGTAAGCTTAGGCAAATGCCCCAGGAGTGCAAAAGTTTATTACCCCACTATCAACCATCATTGCACCAGAAGCTCTACTAGCCAGATTTTAACATACCTTGCTGTGCACTTCTCTGGGAAAAGTTCCTTTGCCTACCATGCCCTGCTATAGATGAACTCACTGCACCATGATATCACTTCAACATCCACCTTGTGCTCCTTCAAGGTTAAACTTAAGCAACAGCTAGTTGCTGATGCCAGTTTTGATTTCTTCCAATAACCTTCCTTCTTGTGACCAGCACTTATTCTAACCTTATGCTAGCCTGACCTTATGCATAACTGTTCCAAGATACTAATCATTCTTTCACATTTCATCTTGATTCCTTCCACTCATTCCCTCACCCTATATGGCTTTCCCCATCCCCTCTCCTGTTATATCTCCTGAGCCCCTTGCTCACTTTAAAATGCTTTGTTCCATACCTTCTCACCTCTGATGAGGCCACTGGGTTGATGCCATCCCTTACCTTGTTGATTATTAGACATTAGACTGAGTCTGTTCTCATTTTCCTGTAAAGGGTCATTTCATAAGACCCCACACCTCTAATATGACCCTTTGAATTCCAGGTTTTAATCAAATATGCACCATGGCATACACTGTACAATGCCATGTGGAACTCTCTAGTTATATACTCTTGTAATGTCTTGTATAATTCCTTGTTTTGTTTGTTCTGCATCTCATACTTTCCCAATATGTATTGTTCATCTGACGTGGAACCTATGAAATGAGCTTGTTCTCAAAGGTGTTATCCAAAACTTCAATAAATAAAAAATAAAAAAATCTGTTAACTTGTGCTGGGTTTCTGCCGTAAAAGTCAAGATCTTCAGCCAAGCCCTGCGGTGCATGGCCACCACGGCAGTCACAGACCAGGCATAGGCATTGCCGATGCTTGTGTCTGTCTTGAACTGCTACTTAACCACCGCTTGGCCCAGGTCTTGGATTTGCTTGATCATGGTCTGTAAGAAAAAATTACTCACCGTAGTAATGTTGTTTCTTCTAATGGAGTCTTGCTGTATTTAGACATAATGCAGTTAGCCCCAGCACTTGAACTGCCCCGAGAGGAAAGAGTTAACCTCCATACGAAGCATGGAACGCTATGCTCGAGCTCGGTTTTCAAACCTCTGTCTGAGGTACTTACCAGTGCAACTGTCAGATTCTTATGAGCAACTAACACACACTAAAATGTGGAAATTGAACACATAGCCAAAAGGCAAAATACTTTTTGGGGTCCAAAAAAGACTCAAGTCGAGAACCCAAGAAGAAATAAGGTAGTGACAATTCAAACAATGCAACACAAGGAAAAACATAACAGTTACCCCACCAAAAGGGAGGGTACAAGGTACACCCCTGAGGTGCAACACTGTGCCTGCCAACCCACTTCCCAAAAACAAGTTCTGAGAGGGGAGGCAGGGAGGAGGTCTAAATGCAGCAAGACTCCATTAGAAGAAACAACATTACTATGGTGAGTAATTTTTTCTTCAAACAACATGAAGTCTTGCTGTATTCAGACATAATGCAGACTACCAAGCAGTTCCCTATGGAGGAGGGAATGCAGAACCTACTTTGGGAACAGACTCTATAGTAGTGCTGTGCCAAACCTAGCATCACTCCTGGCCTAGATGTCCAGAGAGTAATGTTTGGTGAATGTATGTACTGTTTTCCAGGTGGCTGCCTTACAGATCTCTAACAAGGGTATATCTCTGGCCGCAGCTAGAGTAGCAATTGTACCCCTAGTTGAGTGAGCCCTCAGGCCTGAAGGGGGTGTTCTACCCAATTTGTCATAGCAAAATTGTATACAGGAAACAATCCACCTGGCAATAGTACTCTTAGTGGCAGGCTTACCTTTCCCCACTTTACCATAAGTGAGGAACAATTGAAGACAGTCATTTCTGTGTGCCTTAGTATGCTCTATGTAGTAGCTAAGTGCCCTTTTAACATCCAAACTGTGAATCTTCTTTCCCTGGGAAGAATGGTCAGTGAAAAATACAGGAAGAGACACAGACTGGTTTAGGTGAAAATCTGATACCACTTTAGGCAAGAACCTCCTGTTAGTTCTTAAGACCACTTTATCCCTATGGAAGGATATTAAGTCAGGTTCAACTGACAGGGCCTGTAATTCGCTAATCCACCTGGCAGAAGTAATAGCTACCAGGAACACAGTTTTCCAGGTCAAGTACTTTAATTCAGCTGAGCCATAGGCTCAAAGGGTGGCTGCATAAGCTGAGCAATGCAGACATTAAGATCCCAAGGTGAAGTAGGCGCCTAAAGGGAGGGTTAATGTGAACCAGACCTTTGAAAAATTTCCTGGAAACAGGATGAGATGCCAGGGAAGAGCCCTTCCCTGCTGAACGGAATGCAGCAACAGCTGCTAGATGAACCTTCAGAGTGGCAGGCCTAAGGCCTAGACTATTCAGATGAGCAAGATAATCTAAGGTTGTGGAAATGCCTGCAGAATCAGGCACAATACCTTTCTGAGAGCACCAAGTACTGAGCCTCTTCCATTTGGAATTGTAAGTTTTTCTAGTGGAAGGTTTCCTGGAGACCTTCAGAATATCCAGAGCTCCCTGAGAGAGATGTAGAGCTGCATATTCTAACTCTTCAAGAGCCAGGCCTTGAGGTTGAGAGACTGGAGACTGGGGTACCAGATCTGCCCTGGGAGGAGGAGAGAAGATTGTATCTCCTGGGAAGAGACAGGGACGTAAGACAGCCAAGGACAGCAGTAGAGGATACCAGGGTTGTCTGGCCCAATCTGGAGCCACCAGTATCACTGTGCAGGGTTGAGTTCTTATCTTGATCAGAACTCTGAACAGGAGAGGGAAAGGAGGGAAGGCATAGAGAAACCTGCCCTTCCAGTTCAGATTGAGGGCATCCTGGGGAACTGTCCCCAGGACTGGAGGTCTGCAGCAAAACAGAGGAAGTTGATGATTGTCTGGTGCTGCAAATAGATCTATTTCTGGAATGCCCCACTTGGAGAAAATGATCCTCAGAATGTGGGGATTCAAGGACCATTCGTGATGCCCCTGTGAAATCCTGCTCAGAGCATCTGCCAGCACATTGTCCTTTCCTGGAAGATGAACTGCTACCAGGGAAGTCTGAAGGGAATAGGCCAGAAACCAAATCTTCATGGCCTCTGTGCACTGGGCCGTGGACCGAGTGCCTTCCTGCTTGTTGATGTACCACATTGTGGTAGTGTTGTCCGTCCTGACTTGAACCACCTTGCCTTTGACTGAATCCGAAAAGGTCTGAAGGGCTAGAAAAACTGCCCTGAGTTCCAGGAGGTTGATATGAAGAAGAGACTCCTGCAGGGACCAGATCCTCTGAGCTGTTAGGGCTCCCAGGTGGGCTCCACAGCCTAGGAGAGAAGCATCCGTAGTCAGTACTACTGATGGAAGTTGAGGGAGAAATGGAACCCCTTGTCTGACATTGTCCTGGTCCAGCCACCACTGGAGAGCCTGGACCAGAGTTCGTGTCACTGGAATCAGTTTGGTGAGAGAATCTGTTCTCTTTGACCAAAAGGCATTTAGATGGAACTGAATGTCCCGCGTCTGAAATCTGGCTCCTTGAACCACTGCAGTGGAGGCTGCCATGTGGCCCAGGAGTTGGAGGAACTGTCTCGCTGGAAAAGAAACCTGAGGCTGAAAGGAGGAAGTGAGGTCTACTAAGGTCTTCACCATTGCCAGAGGAAGGAAAGCTCTCGCTTGGGTAGTATCTAATTCCACCTCTATGAAGGTGAGAAGCTGTACTGGTTCGAGGACAGATTTTGGCAGATTGAGAAGAAACCCCAGGGAACTAAGCAAGTCCTGAGTGGTTTGCAGAGCTGACCTGACCTGGTCTGAAGACTGCCCTACTAGGAGCCAGCCATCCAGATATGGAAAATGGTGATACCCTGTCTTCTGAGGTAAGCCACTACTACTGCAAGGCACTTCATGAACAACCTTGGAGCTGATGTTAGGCCAAAGGGCATGGTCTTGAACTGATAATGGCCTGAAGGCAACTCGAACCTGAGGTATTTTCTGTGGGAGCACCTTATAGGGATATGGAAGTAGGCATCCTTGAGGTCCAGTGATGCTAGCCAATCTCCTGGGCCTTAAAGAGGGAAGGATTATTCCCAGAGTTACCATTTTGAATTTGGGTTTTGAAACGTGTTTGTTCAGATACCTTAGATCCAGGATGGGTCGCCACTCCCCTGTTTTCTTTGGGGTGAGGAAGTACCTGGAGCACAGGCCTTTTCCTCTGTGTTGAGTAGAAACCTTCTGTATGGCTCTGAGAGCCAGGAGAGAGGAAACCTCTGCCTCTAGGGCAAGGGTTTCTGAAACTGATGCAGGTGGAAAATACTTGACCCTTCTTTTTGGGTACCTTTTGAAGCTGAGGGCTAGTCCCTGGCTTACTACTTCCAGGACTCACTTGTCTGAAGTAACAGACTTCCAGGCCTGAAAGTAGTAAGCCAGCCTGCCTCCTACTGGGATTGGAGAGTTGACCCGGGCTGACACCTCAGGGTGTCTGCTTGGCAGGAGCCTTAGATTGGGAGGAGGAAGCAGTCCTGCTCATCCCCTTCTACCCTCCCTCAGAAAAAACCCTTTGTGGGTAAGATGGGAGGCCTGGGCTTGTAAAAAGGCCTGTGAAAAGGCCTGCCCTGCCCCTGGACTGCTGCTTCTGAGGAGTGACTTTGCCTTTCCTTGGCCTGTGCACTCCTGTAAGTGGTTCTATATTCATCCATTTTCTTCATGTAAGCCTCTGTCTGCTCCCCAGAGAGTTACCAACTACAGGAAAATCCATAGCCTTAGACTGGGTGTCCTGTGATAGGCCACTACAGCTGAGCCAAGCATGCCTTCTGAGAGACACAGATGTAGCCATGACTCTGGATGCCACATCATTGGAGTCGACTGCAGCGTGAAATTGTACTTCAGATGCCTCAATTCCATCTGCAGCCACCTCCTCCAGCTCTTTGGCTAGCTGGGGGGGAGGCCTTTTTAGGCAGTTCCAGAACCGTATCCCACCTGGACTTCTGGTACCTGGCTGTGTAGGCCATATAATTTGCCTGCCTGAGTCCCAAAGAGGATGCCAAGTATAGTTTCTTGGCCATGGCATCGATTTTCCTAGAGTCTTTGTCTGGGGGGTGTGAAGCCAAAGGAATGTTTGCCCTGTCACAGGCTGCAGCCTGCACTACTCCAACATGGCTGCTATGTGAATAAAGGAACTCCATAGCTGAGCCTGACAACATGTATCTCCTGTCCATTCTTTTATCTACAGGAGGTAAAGAGTTGGGAGTCTGTAGAATCTTTGTGTCTGTTTTCCAAGGACTTGTGAAGGAATAGACAACCTTTTGGACTCTGGGATGTCCATCATCTCCACAAAAATCGGCTCTTCTTCCTCCTCAGCAGCTTCAACCAAGGGAGCTGGAGGGTTTCTGCCACCTTCTTGTAAAACAAGAACTGACAAGGGACTCAGAAAGCCTGGGAGGGAGACATCAGAGGTCTGTCTGGGGAGATGTCAGGTTCAATGGGCATATCCAGACCCCCACCGTCGTAGTCATAATGCGTCATCGTTGGGATAGTCAGTCTCCCTCACGCCTCATAGAAAGCATGCGGATCGTAATCCGAAGGGCGGTTCTGATCTAACGGCGGCATCCGGTTCGGATGGAACCAGGCGAAGGGATTGGACAATACTAATCGCTTTGGCTATCTCGTCTGTGGTTGGAGTAAGCAGTACTGGATCCGAACCGGCGGACTTCCGTTCCTTTTTTGACGGAACCGACCCCTCAGAGTCAGCTCTCCTTTTGCCAGAGGAGGTATCGCCTAGGTCAGTAGGCACCTCCTCAGGTTCGGCCAAACCGAACCGAGCTGGCCATCTGGGCTCACGGACTTTCTGGCTTCCTTTCCTTCAACCTACTCAGTCTTTTTTCTAGAGTAGTTTTAGGAAAGTTTTTGCAAATTGGCAGTCTAACTGGAGTGGTCAAACCCCAGACAATAAACACAGATAAGGTGGGGGTTGGCCTTAGCAAAAGCCTCCCCACACTCAGTACAGTGTTGAAACCCAGTGGGACTGGTTTTCTTTTTGGATTTCTCAGACATGGCCAACCTACCAAAATTACCCTATAGAAGCGTTCAAGCCAGGTAATACCAACCGATCGGTAACAACCGTATCACGGGTTTGGAAAAGAACCGAGAAAAAGCACAGTTCTTTTGAAACCAATTGGTACCGGAACACTACTCTAAAATAAATTTAAAATTAGAAGGAAACACAAGGTTGGTTCCTAACCGGACCGACCGGGAAGAAACTGAAGAAACCAACAATTTCCACAAGTTATTTAAAATAAAATACAGTCACTACCTATTTACAACACTACCTGTACTGTAGACAGAGGCTGGAAATCTGAAAAATAATAAGTTTTAAACCGAATGCTTTACTTTTGACCGAACTGAGCAGAGGAATCTCGGAGGACTTCACTGTTAGGCGGAGTAAAGAATCTGACGGTTGCACTGGTAAGTACCACAGACAGAGGTTTGAAAACCGAACTCGAGCTCAACGCTCCATGCTTCTGCATGGAGTTAACTCTTCCTCTCCAGGGCAGTTCAAGTGCTGAGGCTAACTGCATTATGTCTGAATACAGCAAGACTTCATGTTGTTTGAAGTCAGCCGGAGCTGGGAATCACCTCATCAGAGTGCCTAAGAGGGCATGAGTGAAGTGGGCTCTCAAAAAGGCTGACCTCACTGCCAAAGGCAGAGAAAAGAAGCTGCATAGACCTTTTTAGCCATATGATCCAATTTCTTGAATTCCTCGTCAGGAGGCTTATCCACATCCCCGATATTGCCGGTATGCCAGAAGACCGAGTTGGCCACAAACCCTCAGCCAAGGGATATTCAGTAAAACCCAACAGTGAGTTGGTAGGGACTGCATACTTCTGGGCTACCCCAGCTGACAACTTAGGGCAAAAACCAGGATACTGCCAAAGCTCCACAGCGGGGCCAAGACTGGCCCCGGCGACCAGGAAGGCCATTCCAAGGGAGTCACCCCAGTGAAGAATAGAAACATAGAAGTTGACAGCATATAAGGATGGCAAAGCCCATCCAGTCTGCCTATTTTCTACCTTATGAATGTGCCATAGACCTTTACTCTGTAAATGGCTTATTTATTCATATTCATCTGTATTGCTCCTTATGCCTATCCCATGCCTGTTTGAAGCCCTGCACTGTATTCATATCCAACACTTCCTGAGGTAAGCTGTTCTATGCATCTACCACCTTTTCTGTGAAAAGAACTTCCTCACATTACCCCTTAATCGGCCTCCTAATCTCATGCTGTGTCCTCTTGTCCTGCTATTTTTCTTATATTGAAACATTAGATTCTTTCATCTTGTTGATGCCCTTAAGATGTTTGAATGTTTCGATCATATCACCCCTCTCCCTCCTTTACTCTAGGGTATACATATTGAGCTCCATTAATCTGTCCTCATATGTTTTCTGATGCAGTCCCTGCACCACTTTGGTTGCCCTTCTCTGGACTACCTCCATTTTGTTAATGTCCTTGTGCAGGTGCAACCTCCAGTACTCCATGATACTCCAGATGGACCTAACCAGTGTCTTGTAAAGAGGATTATTACCTCCCTCTTATGACTTGTGATACTCCTACTAATACACCCAACACCCCTAGCCTTACCTACTGCTTTAGTGGTCTGCTTGAAGATTTCAGGTCATCTGTGATGATGATGATGCCCAAGTCTCTTTCTTCCTTGTGATTGCCAGCAACTCCTCCCAACCTATAGGTAGCTTCAGGGTTTCTCTTCCTATGTGGATGATCTTACACTTCTTTGCGTTAAACCCCAGTTGCCACTCTTCAGACCATTTTGCCAGTTTTTCCAGATCTCTTCTCATTCTGCCCACCCCATCATCTACTCTGTTGCAGATTTTGGTGTCATCTGCAAACAGGCAACCTTACCCTCCAGTCCATCTGCAATGTGATTGAAGAGGACTGGCCCCTGGAATGATCCCTGAGGTATCCCATTTGTGACTTGCATCTTTTCTGACTGTATACTGTACCACCACTCTCTGTTTTCTGCCCGCCAACCAGTTTGCCACCCAGTGGACCAACTTCTGACCCACCCTGAACATTAATCAATTCTCTGTGGAACAGCATCAAAAGCTTTGCTGAAGTTAAGGTAGGTGACATCAAGTGCACCCTCTTGGTCCACCACTCTGGTTACCCAGTCAAAGAAATCTATGAGATTAGTTTGACAGGACCTTCCTGTTGTAAACCCATGCTGTCTTGAATCATGTGCTCCTATGGATTCCAGGTGTTGCACTATCCTTTCCTTAAAGAGTGCCTCCACAATCTTGCCCACTACTGAGGTAAGACAGTTCTGTAGTTCCCTGCTGCCACTCTTGTGGAGTGGGATCACATGAGCCCTTCTCCAGTCTTCTGGGACCTCTCTTGTGCTCAATGACTCACTAAACAGTTCTGCTAATGGCTCTGCTAGTTCCACCCTTAGCTCTTTTAGTACCCTGGGATGTATGCCATCGGGTCCTATTGCCTTATCCACCCTGAGCTTAGCTAGCTCTTGTAGGACCCTTTCTTTTGTGAAGGAACTTGTGCACACCTCCCTCCCCCATGTCCATGGTGCTGAGCTGTGGGCCCTACCCTACCTTCTCCTCAGTAAATACTGAGCAGAAGTATCTATTTAAGATAGATGCTTTTCCTTGGTCCACCTCCATACACTCCCCCTTACCCCCTTTGATCTTAGCAATATCCCTCTGGACTTTCTCCTTTCTCTAGTGTATCTATAGAAAGGCTTGTCCCCTTCATTTACTGTTCATGCTAGTGTTTCCTTGGATTGGGCCTTTGCCTGCCTTACTGCCTTTCCTGCTTCCTTTAGGGAAGTTTGGTATGCCTCCCTATCTTCAGCCCGCTGCATTCCATTATATTTCCTGAAGGCCAACCTTTTGGCTCTGATCTTTTCTGCTACTGTTTTTGAGAACCAAAGTGGTGTCCTCCTTCTTTTGCTCTTGCTTTTCTCCCTAACACAATCGGATGTTGCTTCAAGTATTGCAACCTTAATGCTTTCCCACTTTGCCTGTACCCCCTCACCTGTATTTATTCTTGCCAGGGCTAGCTTAACACTGTTGGCCATCTTATCAATATCAGTTCCTCTGAAGTCCCATATTTTTGCCTTGGAATGGGATGAGTTAGTTCTAGTGAACAAATTGAACCACACCATGTGTGGGTCACTGGCCCCCAGGTGACCTTCTACCTGAAGATCTGTGATCCTTTTCCTGTTAATCAGTACTAGATCCAGGATAACTCTGTCTCTTGTGGGTTTTTGTACCAATTGTTTGAGGCCCCCCCCAAGGAATCCACTGTGTGTCTAGTTCTGCTAGATGTTCCTGCTGGTATTGACCAATCTGTATCTGGCATGAAGTCTCCCATTATCAGAATATCCCCTTTAGATGTCATGTTTTGTATGTCTTCTAACAGTAATGTGTCTGTGTCCTCCCCCTGGTCTGGGGGCCTGCAGACAACCCCAGTTCATATGGCTGTCCTGTTTCCAGGGTGACCCACAGTTCTTATAGTTCCTTATATATATTATGAATTTCTGTAGCTTTGATATTTTCATTGACATAAAGGGCCACTCCTCTTTCTCTCCCCCCTTTTCTTTTTTTTTGCGCCTGAACAGTACATAGCCAGTAGTGAAGTCTCCTAAGTGTGGTTACTGGTGAACCATGTCTCGCTAATGGCTACTATGTCCAGTTTAGTCTCTGTCATTGTTGCCTCCAGGTCTGGGATCTTGTTTCCCAGACTGCAGGCATTTGTGTACGTGATTTTTCCACTGGCCAGATTTTGGTACGTTAGTTGTGGGACGAGGTTCTGCTTTCCCCCTGCATGCCATATGGGGAGACAGAACTTTTTCCTTACCTGGTGATGCAAATTTATTACAAACATGCTGAACTCCTGTTTGATCACTAGCTGAGGGGAGGGTGTTCTTCCCATTCGATATAATGGGCTGCACCCCTCTCCCCATTTGCTAGTTTAAATATTTTAAAGACATCAAACTTCTTAATGCACTGATTCCTCCTGAGTCAGATGCAGTCCATCGAATTTAAAGAACGTTAGCTCCAAAACTGTTGCCAGTTCCTACAAATCTGTGTCCTTAGTTGGCCCAGGGCAAAAGAGTTTGCCACTAAGAAATTCAGAATTCTTTCTGGTGGCAAGAAGGCTCTGCTCTGCATAGTGTTTAACTGTGCTCCTAAAAATGTTAGGAGCGGGGCTGGCTCCAAGGAAATTTCTTTAGGTTTATGAGGAATCCCAAAGAGAGCAGAGTGCTTTTTGTGATCAATAGGTACTCCTGGACCTAAGCTGGAGTTTTCCCTACTATCAGACAGTCGTCTAGGTAGAGATACACTGATACCCCTTGTTTCCTGAGATGTGCTGCCACAACAGCCAGACATTTGGTAAACACCCTTGGCGCAGATGTTAGGCTGAAGGACATGGCTGCGAATTGGTAATGCCTGGATGGAAGCCTGAACCTCAGGAATTGTCTGTGGGACTGCCTTATGGGAATGTGAAAGTAGGTGTCCTTGAGATCCAGAGAGGCCAACCAGTCTTCCTGTTGCAGAGACTGAATGACCATTTTTTAGCATCACCATCCTGAATGTTGGTTTCAGGAGGTGTCTGTTGAGGTACCTGAGGTCTAGGATAGGGCACCATTCCCCATTTTTCTTTTGGTTGAAGAAGTATCTGGAGTAAAGGCCTTTGTTTTTCTGTAAGGCTGGTACTTTTTCCACCACTTTTAATGCCAAAAGGTTATTGACCTCCAACACCATCAGGAGTTTTTCCTGATGAGGTTAGGGGTTTTGAAACCAGAGGGCCCCTTCAAGCTGGCATCTTCTTGAAGTGAAGAGGCAGGCCCTTTTCCACTACCTCCAAAACTGATTTGTCTGAAGTTATGTGGATCCAGGCTTGGAGATAGTGGGACAGCCTGCTCCCTACTGGTGGAGGAGAGGTGACCAAGGCATTGAAGTCAGGGCTTAGGCTGACATGCAGGGGCCTGGGTAGTGGCTGGCTTTCTCTAGCCTCTCCTGCCCCTTCCCCTATAGTACCCTCTTATCTGATAGTAGGTGTACTGAGGGGGAGGAGGATAGGGTGTAATAGGGCTTAGGAAAATAATCCCTTCCTCTGCCTGCCTTAGGCTGAGACTTTTGGGTGGAAGCCCTTTGCTTGGTTGTATTGCTCTGGCAAGTGGACTTGTACTCATCCACCTTTTTCATGTACTCTTCTGTCCTGGAGTTGAACAGAAGATTTTTATCACGGGGAACTTCAGAGCTTTGGACAGAGTGGCCTGTGTCAAATTAGTGGTCATCAGCCAGACAAGCCTTCTAAAAAAAATATGGCCTGGGCCATAACTCTAGATGCAGCATCGTTGTTGTCGCCTGCCATATGGAACAAGTACTTGGTTGCTTCTAGGGCAGTCTTAGCTGTTTCTGTTAAGTCCTGGACCATAATGACTCTTGTTGTGCGATGGCCAGTACAGAGATCCTAAAGCCTTCTGATACTTAGCTGTGTGAGCCAAGTAGGAAGACAGGCAGAGAAGCAAAAAGCACAAGTATGCATTTTATTTGTAATGTAATCTGTCTTCCTGAAGTCCTTATCTGGGGTAGGAAGACAAATGCACTCAAGCTTTATCACAGACAGCTTGCTGCACTACCATTCATGCGGAGATGGTATTCCTTATCGATGCATTTATCAACCCCAGAAGGGTAAAGAGGATGAGGTTTGTAAAGCTTCATGATGTTTCTCCTGAAAGCTTTGCAAACAGGGAGAACCATCTTTTACGAGGAGGAGACCTTTCATTTCTCTGTAGTCATCATCCTCCTCCTCTTCCTTCTGGTTGGACTCCTGGCAAGGTATGTCAAGAGTATCCACCAGGTGCTGGAGAAAGGTTAACATAGAAGAATTTTCCTCCTGATCCAAAGGGAAGCACCAAAATGAGGATCAGGAGAAATGTCAGGCTCCAGGGGATTAATGCCTGAAAGATTATCTGGAGCATAATAATCATCCTCATCCTCACCCCCATAGGCTCCTGCATCAGAGGGGACTGCAGAAGGGTGTTTGCTTGACAGGGCAGAAAAAATAGACACCATGCCTTGTAAGGTCTGGAAAACATGCCAAGCCTTTGCCGTATCTTCAGCCAAGGACAGCTCCTTCTGAACATCAGGGAGACTGTCAGGCTGTGTGTGCTTAGACTTCTCTTTATACTTTTTTACCTCCTGCTTGATCACCCTTTCCATTGCTGGGAGGAACAGGAGAAAATCTGTCTTCACAAATTTTTTTTGGTCCCACCTCATCAGTGGCAGAATCTGGCTTCCTTTTTGATCCAGGTACTTCATCAGTACTATTTTTTTTTTTCTCTCAAAGGAACTTCATCAGCCCTTTGGAAGCTTTTGGTTTTGAAGGCACTTCATCTGCACCTGATTTATTTTTTTTTTTCTCTTAAAGACACTTCATCAGAGCCTTTTCTGGGCTTAGAGCTAATGGATACTTCATCAGCACCCTGTTTGATTTTTTTAGAGAGGTCCCTCATCAGTAAGCCTGGGTCATTTTGGGACTGAAGAGGACCCTTCCTCAGTCATTCTCTAAATCTCTTTGCTCTGTTTCTCAAAGTTTTAGAACAAAATTTTGAGCAAAGTGAACAGTAATGATCTGGACCCAAACACTTTAAGCACAGATTGTGGGTGTCAGCTTTGGCCACAATCCTGTGACAGTTTAGGCAATTTTTAAAACCTGCAGGTCCACTCCTCTTTTTGGGGGGTTTCTGACATGCCAATTCACAGAAATCATTTTAAATTGAAAGGTTTCACTACAGTTAGTAGTGGAATGCGATCCGTTCCCTCACGGTACAGAACCACTTTTTCTGAAGTAAAAAATCCCTTAAAATCGTGGTTCCTGAAGAAAAAAGGGAACCACGATAAAAGGTTTAAAAGGAACCATCAAAATACACAAATGCAGTTAATAAAAATATAGGAGGGAACCACAGACCCAACTGATAAACGAGTTCAGGGAACCGCGATAAAAACTCAGCACAGTACCAGAATAATAAAGTGAAAAGATTTTACCACAAAAGTTCAGGAAAACATGTTTTCTTGGCCAATTGAGGGGAACACCTCAGAGGCAGTGTTGTTCAGTCAGTGGAGAAAAAATTCTGGTGTCTTCTCAGGCAGTCTCTCCTTAGCACACCCTCAAAGTCTCATCTGATTGGCTGATGCCAATTAATTAGCATAAACCACAATCTCCACTTGCATACTGTGTGACTCTGAGCAAGTCACTTAACCACCCAGTGCTCCCAGGTCACCCCTGAAAACAGGCACTTGTGCCTAGTGGGCCTAACCCGGTTACCAAAGACTAAAATAATAACAAAAAAAAACCACCTCCGGAGAAGTACTAGCTTGTCAGCTAGCTGCTTTAAGTTACTGATGCTAATGGACCCCTGGGGTAAGAATAGCCTGGTGCTGTCAAAGCTCATTCCACCAGAGGTATGGCTACCTCAGTGGCTTGTTTCAATGGGGTCTCAGCTGCTGATATTTGCGCTGCTGCTACCTGGAGTACAATTCACACTTTCACCAAACACTACAGTCTGGACATTGCCTCAAGAGCCCATGCAGGATTTGGCAGGGTCATGCTACAAGGACTCCTGTCTTAATTTTATGGAGATCCAACCTCCCAGACCATCTGTTTTCACTTGTCATTACTTGGTAATCATTTCTACAGTGTAACCTGATGACTGAGATACCCCAAAGAAAATAAACACATTACTCACCTTTAACAGTAGTTCTAGGAGTGTTATATGATGTTCATCCACACGTCTGGCAGTGTCCTTCCTTTTAAAAGCTTGCAGGAAAGTCTTCAAGCTGGCTTCTCCCATGAACCTGGGTGGTAACTCCCTCGCTCGCCCATGACTCCAGATCTTGCCCGCTAGAAGCAGTTGTGTGCATCAAAGCCAGGGAGGTCAGCTGGGTTTGTGGATGAACATCATATGCCACTACTAAAAAGTACAGTTGCATACTTACCATAACAGTAGATCTTCTAGGGTATCTCTTGCAGCAGGTAATACACTTGGGTAAATCACCAGAGGGTGCTGTGGTGCATGGCAGCTCTTTTCTAGCAATCTTTCTTCAGGGGCTGCCCACATGACATCATCATACTGCTTTCTATATAAGAGTGGGCAGTCCCTGGTATCCTCAGTTCCCCACTGGATTCAACTCGCTAAGCAAGGACCGAGGGGATCCGAGGTACCATATATGTCCCTTCCCATATACATCTGGATTCAGAAATTGCCCTCTTAGAGAAGGAGGGAGATGGAGGGAGGGAATGTATCTGCTGCAAAAAAACCTAGAAGATCTACTGTTACGGTAAGTACTCAACTGTACTATCTTCCATGGGGGTCATCTCTTGCAGCAGGTAATACACTTGGGATGAATCCCAAGCAGTAAACCCATGAAGGGTGGAAAACGTTATGATAGAAGGCCTTATAGGACAGCACAGCCAAAGGCTGTCCTACGGCGAGAAGCAATATCCAAGTTACAATGCTTCATGAATGTATGTATTGTGGACTATGTGGCTGCATTGCATACATCAGTGATCGAAGCCCCTTTGAAGCAAGCCACAGTAGTGGCCATGGCTCTAGTGGAGTGGGCTTGAACAGGTCCTGGTAATGGTTTGTTATACTTTGTATAACAGAACATAATACAATGTACTAACCAACTGGAGAGGGTTTTTTAGCAACTGGGGAACAACCTCTCATTGAGGCGAAGGTCACAAAAAACAGTTTTTTTGATAGATTTGGTACGATTTATGTAGTATCTCAGGATATGATGAACATCTAAAGTGTATAGGAGATATTCTCCTAGATTACAATGCTCCGGGTAGTAGATCGGCAGTTTTATGGTCTGATTTAAGGTGTATTCTGATACCACCTTGGGCAAAAAGGAGGGACTGATATGGAGATCAGCTCTATCCTTGTGAAAGATTAAGTAAGGTTCTTCACACATCAGGGCATGAAGCTTGGAAATACGGCGAGCTGAAGTGACAGCAACTAGAAATATTGTCTTCCAAGAAAGGAAGTGGAGAACGGCAGCAGCCACCATCTCAAAAGGGTCGAGGGTGAGCTTTCCCAATAGGAGATTCAGATCCCAAGGAGTGGTGGGCCGTTTGATGGGAGGTTTGAGGTGCAACATTCCTCTTAGAAACATTTTGGTAAGATGATGCTGATACAGTAGTCAACCTTCGGAAGGTTCGTTAAAGGCTGAAATAGAGGCCAGATGAACTTTGATAAAGGAATAACTCAGGCCAGTCTTGGCAAGTGAGGCCAAGTAGTCTAACACCTTGGTTAAAGGACATGAAAAAGGGTTTACAGATTGGGAAGCAGCCCAGATGGAAAGCGTTTCCATTTAGCGTTATATGTTTCCCTAGTAGATGGTTTACGTGAGGCCAAAAGCATATTGGCCACTGGGGAGGAGACCTGAAGACGGGCTATGAAAGCATCCTCAGGAGCAAAGGGTGAAGGTGTAGAGACCTCAGGTTGGGGTGAAGAAGGGTTCCCAGATCCTGAGTAAAAAGATCTGGTCTGATTGGCAAAGGAATGGGATCAGCTACAGAGAGCTGTTGAAGTAGGGGAAAGCACACCTGCTGGGGCCACAAGGTGGTTATGAGAATCAATGAGGCAGGTTCGTGTTGTAGTTTCAGTAGAGTCCATTGCCAGAGTGGGAAGGGGGGAAGCATATAAGAAGAGTCCTGAATGTGCCCCAACCTTATGATTTGAAGTACCCATTCATCCAATGTAATTGCCTGCCAGGCCTCCAGAAGGAGGGCAAAGTGACCACCCATGACTTCAGAGGCCTGGTGGAGGAAGCCGGGGGAATGCCCTAAAGAGTCACTGGGCGGTGAGCTGACCAGTCCCACCGTAGGGGGTGAAAGTGGGAGCCCTTGGAGGTTGGAGTGGCAGTCTGGGAGGAAGACTGGGAGCGTTTCTGGGAACTGCCTCTGTCATTTTCTTGGTTTCTGTCTCATCTTTTCGGTTGAAAAATCTGAGAACAGTACTGGTAGGAGAGCTGCGAGGTATGATACATGCCATGCACAGTATGCAATATCTGGCCCGATGCTTGGCATCATCCAAGACTGTTTGGGTACCAGGGCCAAACAGTTTAGAGCCATTAAACGTGGCATTAATTACTTTATGTTGTATATCTGCTGTAAAACCTAATACACATAGCCAGGGGTGATGTCTGAGGGTGGCACCAGTGGCAGTCACACGAGCAGAGGTATCCACTGCATCATATCCTGAGTGGAGAAGATGCTGAGAGTGTTACCAGTGGAAATCGTAGCCAATAATTGGTCTTTCTCCTGAGATGGAGGGAGTTTATTGACTAATTCTATAGCAGAGGACCGGGGGTATGTTGGTATTTAACCATGTGTCCCATATAGTTTAGAATTCTGAGATTCATTGTGCCCACCTGAAACACCTTCTTCCCAAGGTAGTCCAAATGGCAGGATTCCTTATCAGGAAGCAAGGAGCTCATGTGTTTCAGGTGCTTTGTGCAATCATGAGCCACAGTAATAACCACTGAATCTGCTTCAGGGTTAGAGGAGAAAAAGAGATGGTCAGAGGGAGCCTGGTAAAGGCGATCTGCCTTTCTAGGCATGGCTGGAACAGCAGAAGGTTGGTTCCAAGCCACCAATACTGCATTTTGGCAGGTTTGTATAAGTGGGAGTACCACCACTACCACCAGTTCCTCAGGTAATTCAAGGTAATCTGCCATATCCTTTCTCTGTTTATCATGTTCTGTGGTTGAAAAACCCATGATTTTTTGTATTTGGACCATCATCTCATGAAAGAATGGGTTGTCTGGAGGAGAAGCAGCTGCATGGCAGGAGGCATCCTCATACAGGGAAGAAATGGTGGAAAGAGAGAACAGGGGATGACACTCCAGGTCCTGAAAATCAATATCCTCCAGATAACCGTCCAGGAAATCTAAATCTTCTAAAAACAATCTTCCTCATGGGGATGGGGAGCCAGGAGGAGAAATAGCCCTGTTGTCAAAAAGTGTTTAGGCAGAGAGGTGGGAGACAGAGAAGGTCTCCCAACATCACCTTCAGTGGAAGGTTGAGAATACCTCATCACTTCCAGAATCTATTGTACCACTGTGGCTATGTCCACTGAGGCAGCAGGGGGAGGGGTATGGGTAACTGGGAAACCAGGGGTATAGTGGAAGGAATTGGACATGAGGGAAAAACAGGTCTGGTCCCTGGGTAGTGTAACCCGGGGGTCCCAGTCCACATCAGGCTGGTCTCTGTGACTGAATGACTTTGAAGGAGAAGGGCAGTTGAAAAGGTAAATCCGTGGCAGTCCCCCATGAGCCCCTGACTCAATGGCGATGGAGAGCAGTAAATGGGAAGCAATAGAATGCTTAAGAGCCATTTTCAGCCCGACAGGGCACCGATGGAAGTAACAGCATTCCATAGAAACTGCTGAAAGGGCACTGGAAAGCACAGTCGATGAGGGAGTAAACTCCCATTGACGATGAAGCACTCCTAGAAGGCTACCTCGATGGTGTGTGACCAGGAATGGTTGTCGCCAAAGAGGGCTTGTCAACGATGATAAGGATGATTTGTCCTCATCAGGTGGAAGACTAGGATTGCTGACCAAGGCACCTAGCTTCACCTGGTTGCTTGAAAGGACAGAGCAAAGAACCTTACCAGAGCAAGGGAAAGGATTAAGACTTCTTTTGGCTGAGCAGATTTACTGTGTGTTATTTTATTTTGTACTCACAGGGATTGTTACTGTTTGTTGCTAACATTTTATTTTTCTGTGATTCAAATTGTTGCTGCTGGGTATACCTTCTGCTGCATTATTACAAGGTGTGCTAACAGATTACTGCTGTAATCATCTGATTTAAATTGTCTTTTGCAAGGTATACTGTATCTTGTTACTGCTTTATTTTTCTCTGTAGCAAAGTGTTTCTTACAGGGTATATCTTCTGTGAAATTATTACAGGTGGTGTTTTACAGTTTTATCTATCATTAAAATAAGCTTTCAGGGTTACTGCATTTGTTGTTGACTGTTTCTGCTCTTAGCTCCTTGTTTCTTTCGTCCGTGGTTGTTCTTTTTCAGCAGGGGAAGGGCCCATCCACCCCACAATACAATCCTTTTATAGGGTCGCGCAGTCGTGACATTTCCTGTGGCAAAGCAGGAAAGGGCGGATCAGTGGGGTATCCACACAGTGACCTCATTTACAGGGGCACTAGTAATTTAACTTATTATAATAAGTTATACAAAAACAAACAAAACACAAAATCAAACTTTTGGTTTCATTTTCTTCTTTTTAATTACTCTGACCAGGTTATAAACCCAGCAACTTATCTGGAATGGATATCATTAACTGCAGGTACTGTGGAACACTTTCAGAAGGGCAGTTTTACAGGATTTAGGACACTGTCCTACATTTATTTATTTAGTCTTTGTTAACCAGGTAGGTACACTAGACAGCATAGCTGCCTATTTTCAGCTACGACCGGAGATTACAACAAAGGTTATGTAGACAATAGTAGATACAAGACAACTTCATGGGAACAAGTCAAGTCAGACATAGTATACTTGTAATAACATTTTCAGCAATGTCAGTACATTTGCAGGAATCCATATGCAGTGTTGGGCCATTGGAGATCTTAGGACTCAGATCCAGGCAGCAGCTGCATGGGCAGAGACTGCATGCCTCAAATTTCATATTCAAGAGGAAGTGTGTTATAAGAAGCACCTGCCATTTCCCCAACATCCAACAGAAGCACCTCGACCGCAGAGGGTAGTTGGTCTGGGTGGTTAGGAGAGGCAAATTGGGTGCCCCATCACTCGGTGCTCTCCAACATATTACCTCCACAAACCATATAAAAACTACAAACAGGTATCTGCCTCTATCTCCGAAATCAAACAGAGGGGCAGAGGACACAGGAGCTAGCACAACAAAACTCACCCAAAAACAAGAACCAAAACAAAAAAAGGAAATCCAAACAACTTCTGATCATAGAAGACTCCATGATTCGGGGAGTTGATACCTATCTCCAGCCAGGGGTAATGGTCATATGTCTCTTAGGTACATCAGCGTGCAGAGATACTGACCACATTGCTAAAATTGTTCAGGAAGCAAGAGAAAACATTGATGTCATGGCACATACAGGGACTAATGATCTCGCTAGCCAGTCAGTTGTGGAGAGCAAGGAACACCTGACCAGGCTGGGTGACAAATTATCATCCATTTCATTTAGCATCTCCTCCTCTGAGATCCTGCCAGTCTGGGAGAGGGAAGCAGATGGAAGGAAGGTCAGAGAAGGGGAGATAGGGAAGCTAAACATGTGGCTCAAGGGCTAGTGCCAGGGAAAAAGGACACACATTTGTAGGGAACTGGCAACAATTTTGGGAGCGAAAGTTCTTTAAATTTAATGGACTGCATCTGACTAAGGAGGGAGTCAGTGAATTGGGGCAGAAGTTTGACATCTTTGCAGAATATTTAAGCTAGCAAATGGGAAGAGGGGTGCATCACCCTATACATTGAATGGGAAGAACACCCTTCCCCCCTCAGCTAGTGGTCAAACAGGAGTCCAACATGTTTGCAGTTCACTTGCATCACCAGGTAAGGAAGAAATAAAAAAAAAGGTCCAGCTCCCCATACGATGCACAGGGGAAAAGCCAGACCTCACCCAACAACTAACGCACCGAAATCTGGCCAATGGAAAATCATATACACAAATGCTTGCAGTCTGGGAAACAAGATCCCAGACCTGCAGGCAATAATGACACAGGCTAAACTGGACATAGTATCAATTAGCAAGATGTGGTTTACCAGTAACCACACTTGGGAGACTTCAGTACCTGGCTATGTACTTTTCAGAAGAGACAGAGGTGCAAAGAAAAAAGGGGGGGGGGAGAGTGGCCCTGTATGTCAATGAAAATATCAAAGCTACAGAAATTCAGGATACACACAAACAGCCAGAAGAACTGTGTCACCCTGGAAACAGGAAATGGGACAGCAATAAAAATTTGGGGTTGTTTACAGGCCACCAGACCAAGGGGAGGACACAAACACATTACTGTTAGAAGACATACAAAACATAACAGCTAAAGAGGAGATTCTGATAATGGGAGACTTCAACATGCCAGATACAGATTGGTCAATACCATCAGGAACATCTGCCAGAACTAGACACATGGTGGATTCCCTGCAGGGGAAGGGCCTCAAACAACTGGTACAACAACCCACAAGAGACAGGGCTTTCCTAGATCTAGTGCTGACAAACAGGGAAAGGATCACAGATCTCCAGGGAGAAGGTCACCTGGGGGCCAGTGACCATCACATGGTGTGGTTCAATTTGTCCACTACAACTAAATCACACCATTCCAAGGCAAAAATATGGGACCTTCAGAGGAGCAGACTTTGATAAGATGGCCAACAGAGTTAAGTTAGCCCTGGCAAAAAGAAATACAGGTGAGAGGGTACAGGCAAAGTGGGTAAGCATAAAGGATGCAATACTTGAAGCAACATCCCATTGTGTTAGAAAGAAAAGGAAGTGCAAAAGAAGAAGGAAACCACTTTGGTTCTCAACAACAGTAGCAGAAAAGGTCAGAGCCAAAAGGCTGGCCTTCAGGAAATGTAAGGGAACACAGCAGGATGAAGATAGGGAAGCATACCAAACTTCCCTAAGGGAAGCAGGGAAGGCAAGACAGGCAAAGGCCCAAACCGAGGAAACACTAGTACGAACAGTAAAAGAAGGTGACGAGACTTTCTATAGATACATTAGTGAAAGGAGGAAGTCCAGAGGGGGTATTGCTAAGATCAAAGGAGATAAGGGGGCGTGTGAGGAGGAGGACCATGTAAAAGCATCTATCTTAGATACTTCTGCTCAGTATTTACTGAAGAGGAGGAGGTAGGGCAGGGCCCACAGCTCAGCACCATAGACACAGGGGGAAAGAAAGTGAACACTAGTTCCTTCACAAAAGGAAGGGTCCTACAAGAGCTTAATAAGCTCAGGGTGGGCAAGGCAATGGGACCTGATGGCATACGTCCCAGGGTACTAAAGGAGCCAAGGGTGGAACTAGCAGATCCATTATCAGAACTGTTTAGTGAGTTTCTGAGCACAGGAGAGGTCGCAGAAGACAGGAGAAGGGCTCATGTGATCCTGCTCCACAAGAGAGAGAGGGAGGGAGGGAGGAGACAGAGAACTACAGACCAATCAGTCTTACCTCAGTAGTGGGCAAGATTATGGATGCACTCCTTAAGGAAAGGATAGTGCAACACCTGGAATCCATAGAAGCACAGGATCCAAGACAGCATGGGTTTACAAAAGGAAGGTCCTGTCAAACTAATCTCATAGATTTCTTTGACTGGGTAACCAGAGTGGTGGACCAAGGGGGAGCAGTTGATGTCACCTACCTTGACTTCAGCAAAGCTTTTGATACTGTTCCACATAGAAGACTGACTGATAAGGTGGATACGCTCAGAGTGGGGCAGAAGTTGTTCAACTGGGTGGAAAACTGGTTGGCGGGCAGAAAACAGTGGTGGTAAACGGTATACAGTCAGAAGAGATACAAGTCACAAGTGGGGTACCTCAGGGATCAGTCCAAGTGACAGTACTCTTCAATATCTTCATCAGTGACATTGCAGATGGACTGGAGGGTAAGGTTTGTCTATTTGCAGATGACACCAAGATCTGCAACAAAGTAGATGATCCGGATGGGGTGGGCAGAATGAGAAGAGATCTGGATAAACTGGCAAAATGGTTGGAAGAGTGTCAACTGGGGTTTAATGCAAGATCATGCACATAGGGAAGAGAAACCCTGAAGCCACCTATAAGCTGGGAGGGGAGTTACTGGCAGTCACAAGGGAAGAAAGACTTGGGCATCATCATCACCAATGACCTGAAATCACCCAAGCAGACCATTAAAGCAGTAGGTAAGGCTAGGGGTATGTTAGGGTGTATTAGTAGGGTATCACAAGTCGTAAGAGGGAGGTAATAATCCCTCTTTACAAAACACTGGTAAGGCCCCATCTGGAGTACTGTGTGCAGTACTGGAGGCCACACCTTCACAAGGACATTAACCAAATTGAGGCAGTCCAGAGAAGGGCAACCAAAATGGTGCAGGGACTGAATCAGAAAACATATGAGGACAGATTAATGGAGCTCAATATGTATACCCTAGAGCAAAGGAGGGAGAGAGGTGATATGATCGAAACATTCAAACACCTTAAGGGCATTAACAAGGTGAAAGAGTAACATGTTTCAATATAAGAAAAAATAGGACAAGAGGACACAGCATGAGATTAGAGGGAGGCCGATTAAGGGGTAAGTTGAGGAAGTTCATTTTCACAGAAAGGGTGGTGAACCATGGAACGACCTACCTCAGGAAGTGGTGGATATGAATACAGTGCAGGGCTTCAAACGGGCATGGGATACGCATAAGGGAGCAATACAGATCAGTATGAATAGATAGGCCATTGACAGAGCAAAGGCCAATGGCACATTTGTAAAGAATTTGTAAGGTAGAAAAAGAAATGGGCAGACTGGATGAGCCTTGCGGTCCTTATCTGCCTTCAACTTCTATGTTTCTATCACGTTTATGCTTCTTATGTGAAGCACTAGTAGGAGGGTCCTTGGGATGGGCCCCGTTTTTCCAAGAGAGAGACTTTCTGCTCCATGAGATGTGCTTGAATCTCCTGCAGTCGTCGTCGATGAGTTGCCTGGTTGAATTCTTGGCAAAGTGTGCAGGAGATGGGGTTGTGTGTGGGTCCCAGACACCAAACACAAACGGTGTGGTTGTCATAGTGGTAGATCTTCCTGCTGCATCGACAGGAGCGAAATAACGCTGATTTGGTTGAAGATCCTTCTGACATTCGTCGATAAAGAATGGAAACTGAGCAATCCATTCCCTAGCTCAGTTTCTCGTCGATGACCGCTACACTAGCACTAGCTGCTGCGTACGAGCTGAAGATGGTGGGAAAATGAACTGAGGATACCAGGAACCGCTCACTCATATAGGAAGCAGGATGTCATGTGTGGGTAGCCCTTGGAGAAAGACTGCTAGAAAAGAGCTGCCGTGTACTACAGTGCCCTGTGGCGATTACCCAAGTGTATTACCTGCTGCAAGATTATCCCCGTGGAAGATCTACTGCCACAGAGGAGTAACCCGTTTTTCTAAGGACGTGGATATGATGTTCTACCACACTTCTAGCAGTTCTCCAGGAGGAGGAAGGCAAGGTGCACACTCTCTATTTAGGAAATAAAGATTGGAGAGCTGAGGCCTGAAAACTAGCATCCCGGTATTACTCTAGGTCTATGTGATAATGGGAAATGAAGATGTGTGCCGACTTCCAGGTAGCAGCCTTATAGATTTCCTGGATAGGGACATCCCTGGAAGCAGCCGACACAGTGGTATGGCAGGTGGAATGAGCCCTTAGCCCTCCAGGAGGCTCCCTACCTGCCAACTTATAGCAGAGATCAATGCAGGATATGATGCATCTGCCAATCATCTGCTTGGCTGCAGGTCTGCCAGGTATGGCTTTAGCATAGGTGACAAATATCTGGAGAACCTCTCCCCGAATTCCAGCCATGCACTCTTTATAATAGCAGTGTTCGGCCGCAGGTCCAAGTATGGAGGCTGTCTCGGCCGCTGAGGTGATTGACACACTAGGTGATTAATCACCTGGTTAAGGTGAAACTGTGACACATTCGGAGGAACTTCGGTTGGGGTGCAGGACAACCTTGTCCCTGTGGAAGACCAGGTAGGGGAGACTCAACTGAAAGCACCTGGAGCTCACTGATACTTCTGGCTGGCGTGATAGCCACCAAGAAGGCAGTCTTCCACGACAGGTGAGAGAGATCACACCTGTGCTTTTGTTTGAATGGATTGCCCATGAGCTTCGCCAAAACCAGCAACAAGTCCCACAGTGGTGGTGGTTTACACACTGGAGGAGAAATGTGGTCAAGGCCCTTGAAAATGCACCAGACCACCTTCTCCTGTGCCACCAACTGCTGACCAGCATGCAGCCGGTAAGCAGAGATGACTGCCAGGTGCACCTTAAGGGTCATCAACCGAAGGCCCAACTGGGAGAGGGACTGAAAGAATTGAGAATGCTAGCAACTGGACAGGACAAAGGGTCCAACCCCTTGCCCTGACACCAAATGGAGAATCTCTTCCATTTGAAGGTGTAGCACATCCTAGTCGACTCCTTCCGAGATGCCTCCACAACAGTGAAGACAGCTTCGGAGAGACCAATGCCTGGAACTCTGGCCGCTCAGGAACCAGGCCGTCGGGTGCAGGGACTGAAGGTCTTGGTGGATTACCTTCCCCTGATTGACGGAAAGCAGGTCCAGGCATGGGGAAGATGCCTTGGGAGCCTGCTGCTGAGGCTGAGGAGATCGGGATACCAGAACTGGCATGGCCAGTCTGTAGCCATCAGGATCACCTGTGCCTTGTCCCCTGGCCTTGAGGAGCACAATGTGGATCAAAGGAATTGGAGGGAAGGCATAGAAGAGCCTGGGGTCCAGGGCCTTGAGAAGGCATCCCCTTGCTGAGGGGGGCAGGCACAAAACAGCCTCAGCATTGCGTTCTCCCTAGAGGTGAACAGGTCCACCTGAGGGGTGCCTCACTAGGAGAACAGACTGTGAACTACCTCTGGGAGTAGAGGTCACTAATGAGATGCCTCACTCACCTGGCTGAGGGCATCCACCAGCCAATTGGAGGCTCCTGCCACATGGCTGGCTAGGAGATCGACCTCCAGCCTGCACACAAGAGTCCAAACATGGAGAGTTTCCCTGCATAAGGGCAGGAATTGAGTCCCACCCTGCTTGTTGAGGTAGTACATGGTCGTGGTGTCCGTCTGGACTTGGACCACCTGACCCTGAATGTGCAGAGCGAATGCAATCAGCATCAACCGAACTACCCGGAGCTCCAGCAGGTTAATGTGACATAGGAACTCCTCGGGGGTCAACAGCCCATGGACTCTGTGTTCCCCCAGGTGGGCACCCAAGCCCAAGAGAGAGGCATCAGTCATCAGGATGTCAGTCAGCTCTGAGAAGACAAGTGTGATCCCTTCCTGCAGGTGTGCTGGGATCAACCACTACTGGACGGCATCCCGCATCTGCGGGAGTCCACAGTGACAAGCTGGTTAAAGTGACCTTGTTTTCCCGGACCACTGGCTGGCCAGCTCCCACTACAGGGAGTGCATTCTCCAGCAGGCCCAATGGATCAGGCTGGTGCAAACCGCCATGTAGCCCAGCAAGCACAGAAAGTCCCGGGAAGGGTGCAATTGCCCAACCTGAAATGACCGGGCACAGGAGGAGACAGCCTCTGCCCTGTCCACCGAGAGCCGGGCTCTGACTCTGCAGGAGTCAAGCTCCACCCCAATGAAGTCGGTCACCTGCAAGGGCACGAGTTCAGACTTGGCCTCGTTGACCAGGAGGCCAAGGGAGATGTAGATCTGGAGGGCCAGGTCCCTGGACCGCTCCACCTCCAGCCTAGAGGGACCTGCAATCAGCCAGTCATCCATGTAGGGGTAAACCTGGACCCCTTGGCGTCTCAGGTAAACTGCCACCACTGCAATGCAGCTGGTGAAGACCCTGGGGGCTAAAGAAAGGCCGAATGGCATGGCCTGGAACTCGTAGAGGGCTCCCTTTGCTTGACAGCGGAGGAACCTTCAATGAGACGAATGGATTGGGATGTGAAAGAACACATCCTGAAGATCAAGGAAGCAAAACATATCAGTTATGTAAGAACTTACTGTAACAGCAGATCTTCGAGAGAAGTTCCTGCAGTAGGTCATCTCAGATAGGACTGCGCCCCCTGGCATCAGGACCACACAGCAAACTTCTAGCCAGCAATTCATAGCGGGGGACTGCCCTGGTGTCAGTTGACGGGGTGTCAGTGTGGCACTATAAAGTGGGCGGTCCCCATGCCCATCCTTCAGTTCTCCCGATGAACGACCCCTGAAAAGGAAACAGGAGAAAGGAGAAAAAACTCCTTGAACCCTGAGCTGCTGAAAAAGCACCCTGGGAAAGGAGAGAATAAGCAGAATCTGGAGGAAGGTGGGAGGGGAAAATATGACCTACTGCAGGAACCTCTCTCGAAGATCTACTGTTGCAGTAAGTTCTTACGTAACTGATATATCTTACCTGCAGTAGGTCATCACAGATAGAACTGAATTCCAAGCAGTCAAGAAGGAATAGTCAGACTGAGGTCTGGGAGGTGGAAAGGTCTATAGAGCAGGACACGAACTAGGACACTAGGCCCTGAACAGCGGCCAGTCAACAAGCGTCTCTCTTGAGAGGCAATGTCAGACTAATGTTTTGTGAAAGTATGAACAATACTCCATGTGGCATAACACAAATGTCAGATGCAGCACGTTCCTCAAAAAGGCAGTGAGGGTTGCCATGCCATGGGTCGAATGCCATGATCTCCCCAAAGTGGCTTCTCGTACTTCTGATAGATAAATGTAATGCAGTTAGCCAACCACTCGGTCAGGCACTGCTTCAACACAGCACTGCCCTGACATTTTGGCGCAAAGGAGAGAAATAATTGGTCCGGTTTTTGCATCTCCTTGGTCTGAGAAATGTAGTAACGCAAGACTCTATGCATGTCCAGAGTGTGCAAAAGGTACCCCCCCCCCCGTTTAGCATATTCAGGATAGTAAACCAGCAGTTGGATATCCTGGTTCAAACTCACCTCAGATACCACCTTAGGAAGGAAAGAAGGATTAGTCCTCAGAGCCACCGGTCTCTGTGGAAAATTAAATAAGGCTCCTCACAAACTAGGGCCTGAATGCGGAAATCCTTCGAGCTGAGGTAACAGCAACTAAAAACCACTACCTTCCAAGACAAGAAGCGCATATCGCAGTTTGCATCTATCTCAAAAGGGGGCAAAATAAGCGTCTCTAAAATAAAGGTAAGGTCCCAGGGGGGAACCAGACTCCGGACTGAAGGCTGGAAGTGGAGGATGCCCTTGAGAAATGTTTTGGAGACCTCCAACTGGGCAATATTCTTGCCATCCACTGGTAGGTGATAAGCAGATATTGCTGACAGATGGACCTTCAGTGATGAATAGCTGAGACCCAGATCAGAAAGATGCAAGAGGTACTCGAGAACCTGGTGCCGGGCATAAGGACAGATCCATATCCCTGGCAGTTGCCCAGATGGAGAATCTCTTCACTTCTTAGCATACATCGTTCTGGTGAAGGCTTTCTGGCTTCCACCAAAACTTGAGCCACTCGGGAAGAAACCACGAAGCGTGACACTGCTACGTCCAGAGGTGCCATGCATGAAGGTGGAGAGATGAGAGACCCAGATGCACCAGGCTGCCCTGCTCCTAAAAGAGAGAGAAGATCATGTAGGAGAGGTTGAGGTACCAGAGGTTCCAATGCTAGCTGCTGCAGCAGGGGGAAACAAATCTGCCAAGGACAGAGGGGCAATGAGAATCATGCGTGCACCCTCCGCTTGGAGCTTCAGCAGGACTTTCTGCAGAACTGGGAAGTGTGCAGAAACCTCTCTGTCCAACAAAGAGACAGCGCGCCTCGCCAGAAAACACACCTGGAAGCAGCGAGCAAAAATGGGTAGTTTTGTGTTGGATGGTGAGGTGAACAGGGCTAGATCTGGATGGTCCCACAGGTTGAACAGGCTCTCCACCACATCCTGCTCAGTTTCCAACAGTCAGCCCACGATGGTGCGGCTGAGACTGTCCGGCCAGAACATTGTGAATGCCCGGGACGTGAACAGCTATCAAGTGCAGATCATGCTGGACTGACCAGTATCACGTCCTCATCGCCTCCCTGCAAAAGGAGGTACGATCGAGTGCCTCCCTGTTTGTTGATGTACCAGACCATAGCAGTGTTGTCGGTCTGAACCAGGAGTGTTCCCAGGCATAAGAGGGTCTGAAATGCCTGGAGAGCATAGAGCACTGCTCTCATCTCCAGAACACTGATATGCAAGTGCATTTCTTGCTGGGACCACATCCCCTATGTGCAGTGGTCTCCTATCCCTGACCTGAGGCATCCACCGTGAGGGTCAACGAAGGAGAGGAGGGGCTGAAAGGGAACCCCTGTGGAGAGATGGGATGTCTCCTGCCAGCAAAGCAGATCCCTCTTCATGCTGTAGAAGACCATGACCTTGTGGTCCAGGTCATCCAAGTGCTGATCCCATTGAACTCAGAGTCCATTGGGACACTCTCATGTGCAGCTGGGCCAACAGGACAGTGGGGATGGCAGCAGCCATCAAGCCCAACAGTCACAGAACAGAGCGTGCCATAGTCCAAGAGTTGGCTATAGCAGAAGCCTGTTGTTTCAAAGTATCCACTCTGAAGGAAGGAAGGAAGACCCTGCCCTGGACCATGTCCAACACCGTTCCAATAAATTGGAGGCACTGAGAGGGAGACAGGTTGGATTTGGTGTACTTGACCATAATGCAAGTCAGGAAAACAGGTTTCAGAGTGAAGGAGAGACAGTCCCTCAGACTGTCCTGAGACAGAGCTGACAGAAGTCAGTCATCCAGGTAAGGAAACACGTAGATCCCCCTGCGGCGTAAGGCTACTGTCACTATTGCTGGCCCTTGGTGAAAACCTCAGGTGCAGATGACAGGCCAAAAGGGAAAGCCTTGAATTGAAAGTGGTTCCCCTGAAACACGAATCTGAGTAGCGGCGGTGGGGTGGGAGAATAGGGATGTGCAGGTAAGCATCCTGCATGTCCATCGAGCACAGACACTGATCTTTCAGGAGCAGGGGTAAGAGTCCCTGGAGAGTCAACATGCGGAACCTCTTGTATTCTACAAAGAGGTTCAGCAGGCTGAGATCCATGATAGGTCTTAGATCTCCCATCTTTTTCAGCACCAGGAAGAAGTGGGAATAATACCCTCTTCCTTCCAGAGCTGCAGGAATTGGCTGTATGACTGATTTTGACAGAACAGACTGAATTTCTTCTCATGCCACAGGAAGGTGGCTTCACGTGTAATACGACCTGCCCGAACTCTATCGAGTGACCTCTTGCAATCACCTGCAACACCCAAGCATTCAATGTGATCACCTCCCACTCTTTGAAGTGGAAGGCGAAACTTCCCCCCTCACTGGTTCCGCTGATAGAAGTGGAAGAGGTGGAGAGGTATCCCTCAAGTCAGGAGGCAGAAGGAAGGGACAGATGCGCCTTCCGCTGCCTGTAAGGATGGCTGAGGAGTTGGTGCCCCAGAGGCAGTAGCATGACATTTCCCTGATATCTGGTCAAGGGCTGTCTGTTCCTCTCCACTTTCGGTGGCAAAAAGGCTGTTTGGGCTTAGCTCTTGAGCGAAAAAGGGAGCAGATTTGCTGAAGGGATCTACCACTGTCCTGAAGCTCCATGATGATGTCCTTAACATCCCCTCAAACAGGATGGGACCCCAGAAGTGGGGTGTCCAAGAGAGTGGATTGGACATCCTGTGCCAGACCCATCAGGCACAGCCATGTGAGCCTTCTCAGGCAAACACCCGAGGCAGTGCTATGTGCCACAGAGTCTACAGAGTCATAAGTGACGCATAGAGCATGGTGGCATGAGGACTTAAAGCGTACCTTTTTAAGGAGTCTGTCCCAGAGATCTTTGTCTGGAATAGCCAGTATGTCTGATTCCAGGTCTCAAAGGAAGATTTCTGGAACTAAACAGCATGGGCCACATAATTTAAAGACCGTGAGGCACAAGTAGAAGACGTACACCGTGCAGCTGTACTTGTCCATTTGTTTTGACTATCAGGGAGGAGTCACTAAGATGCTCAGCTTGGCTGATCATCATGTGCTGTGGTAATCACTATGAGTCTGCCTTGGGCTGCATAGTGAGGTGGGAAACCCTTCCAGGGATGGTAAGTCCTCTCGGCCTTCTTAGAGACTGCAGGGATGAGGGCGGTCATTGCCAAATAATAGAGGTGGAGGTCCTCATGCGGCCCCATCCAAGGAGGTATGGGTAGGGGTCTGCATCAGAAATATTCAGGTGTTCATCGAGCCTTTTCCTTTTGGGGTCCATTTCATGAGTAGCCCAGCCTCACGTGGTCTGAATAGACCGGAGTAAGTTGGCGAATGAATGGTCCTCCGGGGAGATTTGGGGGACTCCTTCAGCTGGGGCTCTATAGGGGACCTTGATTTAGAACTCTGCAAGGTGTCTAAATCAGAGTCGGAGTCAGAAGACATTGGTCTACTGGAGATGTGGCCTTATCTGATGTCCTCTCTGTGGTTCTGCAACCTAGTGATATCCTGGGAGGGTGTCTGACAGGTTCCCTACCCGAAGTGCAGGGTTCAGCAGGAGAAAGCTCCTAGGGGCTGGATGGGGGACCGGCGCAGGTTTTAGATGAGTCAGTTCTTGTAAGAGCTAAGACTTAGCATCCTTCCAGCAAGCGGGAATGGATCCCGTGGTTCCACCTAAGACCTGTGCAGAGCAGAAGGCTGAGGAGGAGGAGGTGGAGGTGGATGAAACCCTGGGAACCCGAATGAAGAGGGATAGCCCGAGTAAGGGTAGCCATAGGAGTAGCTCAGCGGTTAGTAACTCTGAAAATATTGGCCCTGTGGTGGGTACAAGGTCACATTGGCGGGCGACGTTAACCCAGCGATGGGTACCCTGGTATCGGGTAATTGCGGTATTGCAGCACAGGGTAGCCTGGGACAGTGCCAGATGGAGGGGGAATGGCCGGCCCTGTAGGGGGTGGGGCTGAGGTGCTGCTAGGAGGAGAAGGACCTGGGAGTAGGTTTGTGGTGGGTAAGAGCCCCGGAGAGACCCGGAGGCAGCTCTGGCATCAGAGTAGGAAGAGCACCTGCTGAGCCATCAGGCAGAAGGATGTAGACCGGCACCCCGACCATCGTCTGATTGGGAAGGACGACGATGGGGAAAGAGCTTCTAGGAGTAGACTCCCCTATGGTGTACAATGTCAGGGGGTTGGGCGTTGGAGGGACCATTGGAACAGAAAGCTGGTCAGGCCTGTGTGAGAGGGATCTGGGAGGAATGACCCCATCGACAGGTCCACTGGAGCAGCAGAGGAACCAACAGGCAAAGTGCCAGACATACGGAAGAAATCCAGAGACATGCCAATCGTCTCCTGCAAGGATTCAAGGGAGAGTGAGGGGTTGGGACAGGTCAGAGGCAAAGAATCCCTGGAGGGAGAACCCTTGAGGGAAGCGATAGGGACTCCTGGATTTCGACTTATTGATCGTGGTCAGGTGAACAGCAGAGGAGCTGGGGTCCAGCTTATCAACTGGAGTCATGCGCTGTTTGGAGGAGTCAGAGAGCAGCTTATCGGCCAGAGTGCTGCTTGCAAACCCAGAAACTGAACCCTCCTGTGAAGGATGCCCCTTTCGCCCTCTGACAGTAGTGGGGGGGGGGCTGGTGACCTGTCCACTGAGGTGGATGGAGAGACCGGGCAGGAGGGGTACTTACCAAGGCAGCCGCCTCCTTTGCAGCTGCTTATTCGATCTGGTGGCGCTGGGCAGAGGGGAAACAATCCTGGTCCCAGCAATTCTCTTTTCTTCTTCCGCTCGGTCATAGGAGAGGAGGCCCCTTCCCTCAACTCCTGCAGTTCCTTTACCATGGATGCCAGGTGCTTCTTCAGCAGATGGGCTTCGAGGGCTTTCTGGCGTCATGCTCATGTGGCCCTGTTGAAGGAGAGGCAAATCAAGCAGTCCTGGACCTGGTGCTTTGGGCCCAGGGCAAAGGACACAGTGGGAGTGGTCATCCCATGTGGATTTGAGCCGCCACACTTATCACACTTTTCTTTGGGCAATGTGACGGCAAAGGCATGCGAGAGGAAAGACAGAAAACTAACCTGACGGTTAAAATGTTGGTCGACTGAGGTGAAGTTCTCCGCGAGGATCAACTGACTCAGGTCGGAAGTGGGAAAGAACTGAAGGGCAGGCATGAGGATGGCCCCTTTATAGTGCCATGCTGAAACCCAGTCAGGTGACACCGGGGATGGCCCCCCATTATGGATTGCTGGCTAGAAGTTTGTCATGTGGTCCTGATGCCAGGGATGTAGTCCCATCTGTGATGACCTAACTGCAGGAACCCTCTTGAAGTAAGATCACATGTTTCGTTCTAGAGAAGGTATGATCTGAGACATAGTTACAAAGTGCATGATCCGAGAAACTTGTTCAGATTATGCAGATCTAGAATGGGGCACGGGCCCCTTGTCTGCTTTGGCACCAGAAAGTACCTGGAGACAAACCCTGGGTGTTCCAGAGGATCCTCGACAAGAACCAAGATATTCTTGCAGAGCAGCTGGGCTATGTCGTTTCTGAGAGCTGACAGCATGTCCGTGGAAACCAAGTCCTCCTGTGGGGCGTGGGCTGAGTAAGGAGGGTACTGTTCAAATTCCAGAGGCAGACCCTGACCCACTACTTCTAGAACACACCTGTCCATGGTGACAGTGGACAAGAAGTGCAGGAGCCAGCCCCCCCCTTGGGAGGACCCGGGGGGGTGATGGGCACGAGGGAGGCACCCCTCATCCCATCACTGGGCAGGCTTAGAAGGGGAGGGGGGGTTGGCTGAGGCACCACTGGAGCCTTTCCCTCCAGGCTTATGGACGACTGAGGCCGTCTTGGGCTGAGGTCACCATGCCAGAGCCCACTGCTGGGTTGGTTTGGCCTCAGGAGTGGAGTCAGACCGAAAGGGCTTCCTCTTCTGCTGCTGCTTGGAGCCCTTAGGGTCCTTCTGGGTAGATGTCATGAAGTCCAAGGTGGCACTGGACTCCTGGATACGGGTGATTTGATCCTCAACCCCGGGCCCAAACCGGTCAGTGCCCAGCAAGGAACATCTGCAGCTTGTTCTGAGTGTCCGCTGTAAAGGTTGAGATTCTCACCCAAGCACTACAGCGCATGGCCACTGAGGCCGCCACAGAGCAGGCACAGCAGTCCCCAGTATCCATGACTGTCTGGAGCTGCCCTGGTCCCAGACCTGTCTGACTGTGGTCTGAAGGTCCACAGGTAGATGAGGGAGTACCTCATCTGAAGTGCCCAGCAGGGTGTGGGAGAAGTGGGCCATAATGAGGGACGAGCTTACCTGGTGGATGCCAAGTGAGGAGGCAGCATAGACCTTAGCCGCATGGTCCAGCTTCTTGGACTCTTGTTGGCTGCTTGTCAATGCCCCCAGTGTTGCCAGAGTGCCTAAACACAGAGTCGGCCACCAAGCCTTCGGCCGAGGGGTGCTCTGTGAATCCAGAAAGGGAACCAGTGAGCACCGCCAGACGGCGGGCAATCCAGGCAGAAGGCACCAGACAGGAATCAGGGTGCTGCCAAAACTCCAGAGCAGGGCCAAGGATGGCTTCTGCCACAGGGAAGCCTCCGTTGGAAAGTCTCCCAGTTGAGGATCTCAGTCAATGGGTCGAGCCCGCTTTTGCATGGGATCCATCTTCCTATCTGTCGACTCAGAGATCAGACAGAGAAGACCCAGAAAGGATGTGGGACCCTCCTGTCAAGAGAGTCCCCACCGACTCACCATTGACTGGACAAGAGTGCAGTGAGGAACCCTCCAACTCTGAGTCATCAAAGAAAGGTGGACCGCCTGAGTCCCCACTGACCCTCCGCGGATGGTCAAGGGTGACTGTGACAGACAGCTGATGCGGAAGCCCCTTGACCAGTTGAGAATCCTTAGATGATGCGGCAATGGTTGGCTGCTTGGGCAATGGTTCCATCACAATCGGTTGAGATGCAAGAGCTAGCAGAGCTGGGACTGGTATGGCCTGCTCCATAAAAGAAGGCTTCGGCTTCTCAGGCGTCAGCCAGGTGATGGCCGGCATAGAAACCGGGGTCAGTATGGCTCCAGTTAACACCAACTGTTGACACATCAAGTACTCATTGTGATGCTTGGACAGCTGGTTCTGATTATTCTTATGATTTTCTGTAAAATAAAAATAATGTGATTGTCTGTCATGAGAAATGATGTGCTCCTGGATGACCACCCAGGTTTCACTTCAAAGGGCAGGATATATGTTAAACAGCAGATCTCTGTAAGGTGATTAACTTGCAAAAAACTCACATTTTATAGCCTTATTTTGGATCTGGGTTGTTTGAAGCTAAGAACTAAAATATCCATTTTATGACATCCTCAGGAAGGGCAGTTAATTTCAACTGGAGCAGGAAAAACTATGTTACAGCTAAGTGAGAAAACTGCAGAGTTGTACAAGTTCTGTGATGTCTTTGTGAAAGCAGGAAAGTGTTCCTGGATGAAAGAGGACACCGGAAAATCACAATCTTAATTAAAAGTGTCGATCATTTGGAAAATGAGTTTTGCTGAAATCACGAATTTAATATCTCTTGATGGGACTTCCTGTTTTGTATGTGTGTGTATATGTATGTATATATATGTGTGTGTGTGTGTGTATATGTACATGTATTTTTTATATATCCTGAAAAGGAAGAGCTAGATGATGACATCATGGAGAAGGCAGGTTCAAGACAGTTTTAATTATGCTGGGACTGACCTTTAGGTGATATACATGTTTGGACTCTGAAGAACAAATATCTACTCTAGCACTATTAGAAGAGATGCATTAAATATTTAAGTAATTGTTTGGTGGTAGGAATTTTGCACTTTTTAACCCTTTTTTAAGTGATTGTATGTTTTTGTGATATATTGATCTGTATTTACATTTGACACATTTTTATCTATTTTTAAGTAAACCTCTACTTTAAGAGACTACTTGGTGTGCCTTTGAAATTCTTTATTTGACAAGTGAAGCATATCTGGTTAAAGTTGACACTGTGCAAAAGCTTACTGGTTTACCAAACCAGGAAAAGGTAAGAGTTTATTCTGAGGTCTTTCATAGAGATTTTAAGGGTTCAGGTTGTACACCTGGTTAAGTGCCTGTAGGAGAAAGATATCTGCCCCCCCCGAAGAGCAGAATTATCTGAGCCTGTGCATTGGGTATGCTAGCAAGAGGTTCACAGTTTGAACCCCTCCTGAACTTGAGACCAAAGGTTGATTCAAACCCACAAAACAGACAGGAGGGTTACCCTGTTCTGTTCCTGTTCACAATACTGTGCTTGGAGGTTGGCACTGTGGGAGCAGAGGGCCTGACCTGCTGAGTGGGGCTGTGACAGATTGGTTGGCAGCAGTGTCATAGTTCGGTATTATAAGCTTTATTGTTCAGTGTGTCAGTTTGATACTGTCAGCTCATTTGCAAAGAAAGACAAAGGCAGTGATTTATTTTAAAAAGGAACAGAATAATATCACTTGACTTACAGTCAAGTTCCTACCTGTTTTATTTTTTTTCTCTAAAGTGCAAGTCAGAGTAGCTGTAGTTAGGAAAGAAGATGGCTTCCAACTACAGCGGGCACACTATAGACTACTTAAAGCAGTTGTGCAGGGACAGAGGAGTCCGCTTGAATGAAAGCCACCAAGCAGAATGTCATGGATGTCCTGAAGGTAGCAGATACCCAGAGCATCGAGTCACAGACAGTGACTGTAAAGGACCAAACCTGGAGTGTGAAAAGGTTAGCGGCCAGTGCAGTGTCCAGAATCAATGAGAGGGCAACAGAGCCAGTGCCAGCGAAGGCCACAACAGCAAGGAAGGTCACCACCATTCTGGAGCCAAGTACTCAGGCTGCAGACTGAGTTGCGCAGAATGGAGCTGGAGTTCAGAGGAGGCAGGCGAGAACACCGAGAGGCAGAGCGACAACAGCGAGCTGCAGAGCAGAAGAGAGAGCAAGAAGCGGTGAGAGGCAGACCGTGAGGAGCGTGAGCACCAGAGGCAGCATGAACTGGAGAAGCTACGACTCCAACCACCAGCACCAGAGCAGGTAAGTGGCTTGGGTTTAACTGGAACTACAGGACTGGGTTACAAACTGAATTCCAAATTGATAGCCAAATTTAAAGAGAGGGAGGATATGGATGCCTTTTTAAATTCTTTTGAAAAAGTTTGTATTCAGGCTAAAATTCCTAGAGAGTCCTGGAGCGTCCAGCTATCCCCACTACTTACCGGGAAAGCTCGGGATGCATTGGGTCAAATGGACAATGAAGACAGTGATGATTACAGCAAACTTAAAGCTGCACTGTTAAAGAAATTTGAATTAACTGCTGAATCATACAGAGCTAAATTCTGTAAGCTCAGGAGAAGCCCTGACATGAGCTACGAGGAGCTAGCTATGAAACAATGTCAGTTTTTAAAATGGTGGGAAGGAATTGAAGCAAACTCTGGTGATAAAACTGAAATGTGATTTTGTTAGAACAGCTTTTCTGGGCATGCCCAGCAGAGCTGAAAACCTGGCTGGAGAACACAAGATCCCAAAACAGTGCAAGAGGCTGCTGAACTCTCGGACTGCTATGCCAAGAGACCTGCCCTGAGAGCAAATGAATTGGGCGTGGCAGCGCAGAAGGGAAAAGCGCCTTCAGGGCAGCTAAAACCCTCATTGCCTCCACCGAAACCAGTTAGCCCCAAGATTCAGAGAAAAGATTTCTCTGAGAAATTAAATGAATGTTGGTTGTGTAAAGAAACTGGGCATATTGCCAGTGTCCCAAAAAGGTGAGCAATAAACAACAGGGGGCTAGGAAAGAAGTGGGTTGTTTATGTGTCCCTGGAAGCATGCCTGTGAACATGAGGAAGCACATGCATCCAGTCATGGTGAATGGTGTACAAGTAGTATAAGTTCATATATCTCATCAAATGTTAAATTTCAGCCAATCAGCGTGTGCCCGTCATTTGACAAGGGCGTGGCCTAAAATGGACCAATCAGAATCGTCCGTTGTTAAACCGGAAGTCCCTCCCTAAAATGCGCTAGCAACGCCCACTTCTGGTGGAAGTGATGCAACCTCGAACCCGTGTCCCACCCCTTGCACAGGAAATGACATGTGTTTGAACCCATGTCCAGCCCCTTGCCCAGGAAATGACATGCGTACGAACCCGTGTCCCGCCCCTTGTGCAGGAAATGACCCACACTGAAACCCTGGAAGCGACATAACACCACCATTTTGTAAGCGTCTTATGCCCCTCGTTCTTGTACACTCCTTGAACCCCTGCCACCCACCATTTTGTAAGTATCCTATGCCCCTCCTTCTCGTACACTCCTCGAACCCCTGCCACGCCATCCTGGTTGGAACCCGAGTCCCACCATGCTAGCTTGAACTCCTGCCTCCCTCCTTTCTCCTGCACTCCCACCATCCTGGCTCGAACCCCTGTCCCTCTTCACCACCGTGCTCCACCCACCCCAAAAATCAGTTAGGGTTTATGTAGTGTTATGTGCCCCCTGTAGGCTTGGGGGGTATAACTGCAGGGGCATGTGTGTGTTTTTTATTAGGATATTTTCAGAAAGAAGTATCTAGGAGGCAACCTGATCGTGCAGAGGTTTCACAGATCTGTGTGGAGACCCCCTGAGGGAAATTCATCTGCCTGTGTGAGTACCCCTTTTTCTGTTTTTTATAACAATATACAAACTAATTTAACTTGCATCTGTGGGACTGTGTCAAACTTGCATCAAAGGATAGCTTTATGTATCGTCGTAACATTTATAAGCTAAAATGGGGGACCTCTGTGTAAATAAGATGGTTCAGCAGTTTTCTCTGGATAGCATTGCAACATGCAGGCTGTGTGTGTGTGTGTGTGTGTCCCTCATTAGACACGTAGGAAAAGCAATGTCTTCTATGTATGTTTAAAATATAGATGGGCTTTTTGGAAAAAAATTAAAAAGTCATGTAGTAGGTTTGAAACCATTACCTGTATGTTTCTGTAATGTATCTGACCTGGGACCTTTGTAAAAGAGCTCAGGGCTCAAAGTATTAATCTTAAGCTTAACTAAATGGGAAAATAAATGATATGTTACAAAGAAAGACAGAATGTAAAATGATAATGTTTCTCTTTCAGAATAATTTTAAGCACACAGTCTTAAATGTATCTACAGCTTTTAGAGTCGGTGCAAAAAATACACACTTTGTGTGTATGTGCTATATTTTACTGATTACTAATTTAAATGACTCATCTGTTTAAAAAGACAAAATTTCCATTTGACTTTTAAAAACATAACTTAAGATGGCACTCAACTGCCGTTATTATAAACTGTGCCTCTTTGTGTTTTAAGATTGATAAAAAGCATCTGTTTTAATTAGACTGTGACCAGCGTGTTAGTAGTATGGCATTTCTTTTTTGAACTCTCCACTGTGTAAATGAGAAAAACAGGTGTTTCTCATGATTAACTTTTTAACAAAGTAATTTTTATCTTTTGAATAGTGGTATGCAAGCAGATGTAATGAATTATTAATTTAAAGGACGCAGCTGTTTTAAAAAAGACAAGATTTTCATTATACATTTTAAAAAGCTAACTATGCCATAAGCTTATTTGCACTCAAAGAAGCAGTCTACATACCTTTTGATTAGACTGTGACCAAACGTTTGCCACAAAGGCATTTCTTAATGCCTTCCAGCTGTCATGAGAGTGAAAAACAAAAGCATACATTGAGTAGCCTAGGACTTATATATTTCCCCTTGAGAAAGGGTGGGGTGGTTTGATGGACAGTACCAAATGTTCAGATGTTTTTTCACTAACAGCTACATACTTGGGGGTTGGGGGGGTGGTCTGAGTCATTTTTATATAAGCATTTCAAGATATTGGAAGCTAAAGACAAAAGGACAGAGCGAGACTGCCAAAACTACTTCTTGAGCTAAAATAATTTTTAAAAACATTTAACAAGTAACAATGGAACCATGGACTGTAGATGAGGCCCTTATTCAAACGCTTTGAAGAGCTGTCTAATCCACAGTTTACCACTACAGAAGGTGTGTATTTTTATTTTAACTAGAAACAGTAGATGCTGCAGGTTTTGGAGTTTAAATTATGTCTTATAAAAGTTTTAAAATACTGAAAGTAGTGACGAAGGGTGTAATTTCTGTTTGAAACAGCAGCACAGCGACCCCCTGCAGGAGAGAGAGAGAAAGAGACCATTACATGAAAGCGATGTTTTTCAAAGGCATTCAAGAGTTTCTGCTGGTGTCATTAATGAACAGAATATACCTAGCATAACTGAAAATGATGTACAGCCATCTAGGAGCAGCGGCTCAAGAGTTTTGCTGGTGTAAATGAACCAAATGTGCCAATAAACATTGTACATCCATCTAGGAGCAGCGGCACAAGAGTTTCTGACCAAAGGTTTCAAGAAAGGGACATTGACATGCTCAATGTTGGGAAAGCCTATATTCTTAAAACAATTGATAGCTTGTTTAATGCCTTGGTAATTGAGGGCAGATTATCTAGTGAGGATTACGATCATCAGATGCTTAAATCTGAGCTTTTTAAAAGTTCAGGTACTTTACTGAACAGTGTGCTTGGTTTAGAGTGCATCATCTAAGTTCTCATGCAAAGAGTTGAAAATGATGGCAAGTGCTGCCAACATGTATGAAAAGTACAGGGGTTTGGAGGAAACAGTGGCCAAATACAAAATCAAATTACAAAGTGAAAGCACAGAAGCTCTCACAAGCTGAGTACAAAGGGTGGCATCACTAACAAAATGAAAAAATAACAAATGGGGTCAAAAAAGAAAAATCTGGGTAAAAAATAAAACAATCCGAGAAAAGTTGATAAGAAGAGTAAAGCTTGCCAGGAAAATATTACAACGTAGGTTGTTACACCATGTTGCTAATGGTCAGCTTGTTCTCCTTGTCTTACCAAAGTCAGATAGCACTGTAACACAGCAGAGTACATTTTGGCTTTGTCATAGTCTGATAAATCAGTCCGGGACAGTATAGTTCTCATGTCAGTGTCCAAACTGTTAGTTGCAACTTTTCTCATATCCTGATCAGGGTAATTAGTTTTAATGTGATCCATCTGTTGCTGAGGTACCAAATACATTTTCTGAGTAAAATCCATTATCTGTTAGCCAGCAGGCCTGTGATCAAAGGTATGGCAATTCCTAGCAGCGTTCCTATAAAGCCACCTGTCTGATTAACTATTTTCTTTTTCCTTTTTAAGGTTATCTGTTTATCGCTTAAAGTTTTAATGAGTCTCTGTTTTTTTTTTTCAGCAAACCTAACTGTTTTGCTGACAGTGGAATATTTCGTTTGAGAGTATTTAAGGCTATCTCAGCTATAGCTGCTTTCAGATCATCAGAGGCTGAACATAAAATAGCCTTTCTTAAGCTCGGAGGCCCTTTTACTAGTAACTTTAAAACAGATTTCTCTGCAGTCTTTTAGACATAATGACAATACAGTATCAAATATTTTTAGAAGCAGAATGTGTTTTTTTCATGACATATGCCACAGGCCAGTCAGGGGGAAACACCCCACTACGCAGTCTATATTCGTCTGGTGTATTGGATCTTAAATCAACCAGTAAATAGCCATGAGGCTTTCTTGAGGCATCTTCAAACGCTTCTAAGAAAAAATTTGTCTGACCAGGATACATTTGTCTAGCCAGAGTTATGATCTGCAGCTTGTCTCTGGGATTTTTAAACAAAATCATGTATTTGGCATTTAGTGTGATGGTCCTGCTTTTTTTTTTTTACCTTGACAGAACACATTCTGGACAATTAAAAATATTGTCAATTGTTTATGATGGCTGTACTTGGTAAACCCATATTCCACTTCACTATTTTGACAGGCAGAGTCCATCAAATCATCTATAATGACAAAATTTACCTTTCAGGGGTAAGAGATCATTGTCAGCTAGTGACATTGGTAGCCCTCCACAAATTTAATCTGAGGGAACTTTAACAGCAATTCATTATACAAGGTTGCCAACAGCTGTAGAACCAGACAATATTTTCAGGCTTGTGTGATAAAGTGGCATCAGCATGTTCCAACAACTGTTTTATAAAGCTCTTCCCACTATTAGAGGCCAGCCAACAGACAAGTAAAGGGATGCTGCAACCTGATATCCATTTTTCACAATCAGTATCCGTAAGGAAGTGTTTTAAAATTGTCTTGTAAAACTCGCTTGTCATAAACTACTCTCTGGGTCTTGGACAGCGTTTTTGTTTCAAGGGACCACTGCTTTTTGTTCCTAACAATGCTGGATTGACTCACGGTAATTTCTTTAGAGATCTGTGACCCTGTATAGTCAAAGACCAGGTCCTTCAGACTTAGTTCCACTCTGGCATATGCTGTTGTAAAACTAGCTATAAATATGTTGATATTATTGGAATTTGTGTAATGATCGCTGGTATATTTCCAGCTTAAACAAGCTGTTTCATCATCGATGAAAAAGCATGATCATTTGTCGTGATATGGTACAAAAACATACTGAAACAATTTCTGTGGATCTGTTACTATGCTAGTAGTTGCAAATTAGCTCTCTGCCCAAATTTGCCCCAAAGAGAATTTAAAAATAGTTTAGATATCTGTCTCCTTGCGGGGTTAACAGCTATGGCTGCAGGGTTCAAATGTACATTTTCCCTTTCAAAATACTGTTGTATGTACCTGACTTTATCCTCTTCAGTTTTTACCCATGAAGGGAAACCAGATGCCTCTTGCTTGCCTTTTAGATGCAGCTTGATGTAGTCTACAAAAAGCTCTGTGCATGACTCTTTAAAATGCCAAACTTCATAAATGTTAATGATTTTGTAGCCTTTTTCCAGTGCCAGGTTTAGTTGTACAGTACAGTAGGTACCTGTAAGTGACCTTTGCTCATCATGTGTGCATGATGTTGTTTGAAGTCTATTTTCAGCGCATGCACAACATAATGTAAACACAAGTTTTTTACCAATCCTGGATGGCAGCACTGGAAAGAAAAGACCTCTAGGGGTAAGACTTTTACTTTTGCTAAACCAAAGTACTGAGTGAGGTCATCAAAATTGTCATAAATGATGTCAGGATGACCGACTGGATACTGTTTGGTTTTAACAAAAGGGTAGAGGCTGTTAAATCATAATAGTATATTTTCTCATCAGGTTGCGTCTTATAGTACAGACAAATGGCATTTGTTCTCCCCAAGACAGTGACTGCCTAGGTTCAGTGGCTGTGGTAGCTGCCTGTCCCTCAAGAAATTATTCAAACCCTGATCTGTAGTCAGCATTGCTTTCCATTCATGTTCCACAATACTCTAATGGCAAAACCCTTGCTTTTTAGAAAATGAAATTTGTGCATGGTCCTATTGAATAACTGTCCAAAACTAGTCCTTGTCATGTGGTTTCTATCTTTCTCACAGTAACAGATGTTGCAGCCATGAAAAAAAAACAACCATTAAATTCAAATGCTGTGGGTATTCCATTTATGACAGAATAGCCATCCAAAAAGTACGGACCCACCTTAAATTCACCACCCCTTAGCGCATGCTGAAAAGAAATGTTTTCTTTCTCAGATATGTACATAAGCCACTGAATAGCAGGTGTGGAGTATCTCTTCAATTGTCTGTAGTAGTTGTCTGGGAGAACAGCAACAGTGCATTCTTTCAAAAATAAAAATGTAGATCGCCATGGAAATTGAGGCTATGGTGACGTAGTGGAAGGGGTCTAAGGATACTGTTTCATACTCCACTGTATCACCGTCTGACTGTTTTAAAATACTTTTGGTTGTCATGTCCATTACTTCACTCATAAATCTGACACAGGCTTTTCGAAGAATTTCAACATCTAACTGACAACAGTAGCGAAGCTCTCTTTTCAGACTGAATTCTCTGTCGGTTAGCTAGGTACCATTGCAAAAACTCTTGCTTTTCTATAGGCAGCATATATTCAGAACAATAAAACTGAGCATCGGGCAGGGGGCCTACATAATTTTCATTAGCCTTGGTGTTAAAAATATGGGGGAAGTAACCTTTAGCAATTTCATTCTCAAATCCAAGGGCTGCAGGGATTTTTGCTAGTTTAAAGGAAGAAAACAATGGCTGTCAATAAATCTGATGTCTAGGGATGTCACTGTGACAGAGTACTTTTCCTCCTTGTGTGAGCAATTTAATATCAATTCTTTCCTTGACTAGCTGGCTAACGATAAAATAACTGTCATAGCCTTTGGCATTGTGTGCTATAAATGTGTAGTGTCTAAATGGTGCATCAATAAAATGTCCTACAAAATCTTTTATACAATCTTCCCTTTCGAATTCCCAAGACCTCTTCCCATCTAATTGCTTAGCATACACAAAATTTGGTATGTGCACCCCTGTTTCTTGTGTGGCTTCAAAATCAAACACAATATATTTCTCAGAGATTTTTACATCTGTGAGAGGTGACATGTAACACAGATGCTTGCCTGCTGTCATGAAAGATCCACATCTGTTACACAATCAATTTACGTGTATGAGATCCCTTGTAAAAAACAAAACATTGTTCACACAGTTTCATGGATTTATAAGACCCTGTACTCCCATCCACTCTAGCTAAATGTCTTTCTAGGCATGCTACAGACCTACAAATCTTCTTACATTTGGGACATGATACGGTACCAATTTCATTTTCGAGACAGCACATATCAAAGCAAACTTTGCACTGTTGTGCAGATATGATTCCTTTATCTATAGGCTACACCACAATATGCATGAGGTACAATAGCTGATGAATTTTTACATTAGTAATGCAAAAATGTCCTTCATGTAATAATACAAACAGGGCTGGATATTCAAACTGCGCCATTCATAGGCGCAAGCCCTTGAGCTGAGCAAAATAGTTGCGCAGGGGTGTGTCCTATATGTGCGCTATTGAGCAACTCCTTGAATATCACCCCAGCCACAGCCACTGTGCATGGCGCTGATGGAACTTCTTTATCACCGCAAGTTGACGAGTGGAGCATTCAACTTGCGGTGGCGCCAAGTACCATTGCGCCATCGCCAAAATCACAATATTCAAAGGTGACATGCAAATGGGGCTATAATTCATGCAAGGCGCGGGGCCATTTGCATGTGATTATATCCTATTTGCATGCCATTAGCAGTCAGGTGCGCCGATCCCGAGGACTTGCACCTGGCGCCCTGCCAGGCAGCAGCCATCGGGACCGGCGCCCCTGCAGCCGATCGCGGGCATAGTGTACTCCCCACCAGCCCGATCGCGGGCATCAATGTGCTCCCACCCTCCTCCCATACATATCCCTGGTGGTCCAGTGGACGAAATGCCCGATCAGGACGGTATGTTTAACACTCCACCCCTCCCATTCATATCCTGGTGGTCAGTGGACGGAAATGCCCGATCGCGGGCAGTATGTATAATAACTCCACCCCTCCCGTTCACATCCCTGGTGGTCCAGTGGACGAAATGCCCGATCGCGGGCGGTATGTGATAAAACACCCGAACATAGCCTGGTGGCTAGTGTCCCCCACCCTACCACCCGAAGCCCCACCCGCTCCCCGGCAGCATCCCACCGCCTGCCACCCTCGACTGACAGCCTGGTAGGGCTGCCGTCCGACAATTGCAGAGCAAGAGCCAATAGGCGTGCAGCCCATACCGTACATAATGGTCCAGTTTTGTGAATGAATCATTCTCAAATCTGGACTATCGTATCACAGTATGGGCTCCGCCTGGCTCTTGCTCTGCAATGGGCGCGCAGCCCTACCGGGCTGTCGGTCGGGCGCAGGGTGGCAGGCGGGTGGGATGCTGCCAGCTGTCGGGGGGCGGGGTGGTGGGGCTTCGTGGGTGGGTGGGACACTAGCTACCAGGGCTATGTTCGGTGGGTGTTTTATCACATACCAGCGAGCGAGCAGGCATTTCGTCCACTGGACCACAGGATGTGAGGAGGAGGGAGGAGCCACGTGATCGCGACCCGGGCTGGTGGGGTACACTATGCCCGCGATCGGGCTGCGGGGCACAGGGACTGGGTTGGGGGCCAGCCACAGGTGGCAGCTGCTGTGTTGCGCCCTGCAATACAGCAGCTCACCTGTGGGTGGCCCTCGACTTAAGCCTTTTTATTTTGGCTCAAAGTCCTGCAGGCGCAGGTTGGGGGTTGCGCCTGCACAACTCTGCACAGCCCGGCTGAATATCGGGCTGTGCAGTTTATGCATGGTTCCTCCCCCTCCAGTTCAGCATGCATTCATTTGCATTGCACTGTTGCTCAGCATGTTTTCTGTGGTGCAACTGCCTCCTGCTGAATATCGCAGAATGGAGCAAGTTTGGACTTGCGCAGGCGCAACCCTATTGCGCATGGCGCAACCCTTTTGAATATCTGGCCCACAGTGTTTTAGGAAATCTTTCTGAACCTTTGAAAATGTTTGCAGTTTCCTTTATTATGATATAAAATCTTAATTTTGACTCCTAAAAAACGTTCAAACTGGGACACATCACTAAAAGTGACAGGTGTTTGGTCTGACAAACCTAGCTCAGCGTGCAATATTTTAACCTTGTTCAACAACTGCCTGTCACTCATATGCGGATTTAAGAGTGCGAGAATGGAGCCACCAAAACACAAACTATTGTCTCTGTTATTTAAATCAATCAAGTATCGTCTCTTTTTTTGTAAAATCCTGCTATACAAGATGGAGCTCAGTGTCCGTCTCCCCCAACCCCCGAACCCTGGCGGTTCCTGATAGTAGTTACCACGAGATGTACAGTGTCATCAGCAACCACTTCAGTATTGCTCTGTAGCATGTCAGCTATCTGATCTAAGAAGGTGGCAGCATTTAATTCATTAGGTCGCGTTTTCCTTGAGAACAAGGGTTGATTTAAAGAAGCACCATTTAACTTACCTGTATAAAGTCGCCAGGCTGAGTTTTTCTCTTCACACTAACAAATTTTCTATAGCCTGGTGCATTGCAGCAATAGCCTCTGTAAAAGATTTTATTTTATCTAGATTTATAAACTTATATCTTTGATGAAATTCTGTAGCATTACATTTTTTTTAAATGCGTTCATATTGCTGCACAGATTCTAAAAATACTGTAGGGGGCACCGTTTGCCAGTTCATCATCATGATGGTTTTCTAATTCAGACTGCTGACCATTAGCAACATGCTTTAACAACCTACGTTGTAATATTTTCCTGGAAAGTTTTACTCTTATCAACTTTTCTCGGATTGTTTTATTTTTAACCCAGATTTTTCTTTTTTGACCCCATTTGTTATTTTTTTTTTCATTTTGTTAGTGATGCCACCCTTTGTACTCAGCTTGTGAGAGCTTCTGTGCTTTCACTTTGTAATTTGATTTTGTATTTGGCCACTGTTTCCTCCAAACCCTGTACTTTTCATACATGTTGGCAGCACTTGCCATCATTTTCAACTCTTTGCATGAGAACTTAGATGCACTTAAACCAAGCACACTGTTCAATAAAGTACCTGAACTTTAAAAGCTCAGATTTAAGCATCTGATGATCCTAATCCTCACTAGATAATCTGCCCTCAATTACCAAGGCATTAAACAAGCTATCAATTGTTTTAAGAATATAGGCTTTCCCAACATTGAGCATGTCAATGTCCTTTCTTGAAACCTTTGGTCAGAAACTCTTGTGCGCTGCTCTAGATGGCTGTACAACATTTTCAGTTATGCTAGGTATATTCTGTTCATTAATGACACCAGCAGAAACTCTTGAATGCCTTTGAAAACATCACTTTCATGTAATGGTCTCTTTCTCCCTCTCTCTCCTGCAGGGGTCGCTGTGCTGCTGTTTCAAAACAGAAAATACACCGTCACTACTTTCAGTATTTTAAAACTTTTATAAGACATAATTTAAACTCTAAAACCTGCAGCATCTACTGTTTCTAGTTAAAAATAAAAAATACACACCTTCTGTAGTAGTAAACTGTGGATTAACAGCTCTTCAAACGTTTGGACAAGGGCCTCATCTACAGTCCATGGTTCCATTGTTACTTGTTAAATGTTTTAAAATTATTTTAGCTCAAGAAGTAGTTTTGGCAGTCTCGCTCTGTCCTTTTGTCTTTAGCTTCCAATATCTTGAAATGCTTATATAAAATGACTCAGACCACCCCAACCCCAAGTACGTAGTTGTTAGTGAAAAACATCTGAACATTTGGTACTGTCCATCAAACCACCCCACCCTTTCTCAAAGGGGAAATATATAAGTCCTAGGCTACTCAATGTATGCTTTTGTTTTTCACTTCCTGCGACAGCTGGAAGGCATTAAGAAATGCCTTTGTGACAAACGTTTGGTCACAGTCTAATTAAAAGGTATGTAGACTGCTTCTTTAAGTCCAAATAAGCTTATGGCATAGTTAGCTTTTTAAAATGTATAATGAAAATCTTGTCTTTTTTAAAACAGCTGCGTCCTTTAAATTAGTAATTCATTACATCTGCTTGCATACCACTATTCAAAAGATAAAAATTACTTTGTTAAAAAGTTAATCATGAGAAACACCTGTTTTTCTCATTTACACAGTGGAGAGTTCAAAAAAGAAATGCCATACTACTAACACGCTGGTCACAGTCTAATTAAAACAGATGCTTTTATCAATCTTAAAACACAAAGAGGCACAGTTTATAATAACGGCAGTTGAGTGCCATCTTAAGTTATGTTTTTAAAGTCAAATGGAAATTTTGTCTTTTTTAAACAGGCGAGTCCTTTAAATTAGTAATTCAGTAAAACATAGCACACACACACACACAAGTGTGTATTTTTTGCACCGACTAAGCAAAGCTGTAGATACATTTTAAGACTGTGTGCTTTAAATTATTCTGAAAGAAACATTATCATTTTACATTCTGTCTTTTCTTTGTAACATATCATTCATTTTCCTATTTAGTTAAGCTTAAGATTAATACTTTGAGCCTTGAGCTCTTTTACAAAGGTCCCAGGTCAGATACATTACAGAAACATACAGGTAATGGTTACAAACCTACTACATGACTTTTTAATTTTTTTCCAAAAAGCCCATCTATATTTTAAACATACATAAAAGACATTGCTTTTCCTACGTGTCGAATGAGGGACACACACACACACAGACATAGCCAGCATGTTGCAATGCTATGCAGAGAAAACTGCTGAACCATCTTATTTACACAGAGGTCCCCCCATTTTAGCTTATAAATGTTACATGCATATACATAAAGCTATCCTTTCGACGCAAGTTTGACACAGTCCTACAGATGCAAGTTAAATTATTTTGTATATTGTTATAAAAACAGAAAAAGGGGTACTCACACAGGCAGATGAATTTCCCTCGGGGGTCTCACACAGATCTGTGAAACCTCTGCACGATCAGGTTGCCTCTTAGATACTTCTTTCTGAAAATATCCTAATAAAAAAACACACATGCCCTGCAGTTATACCCCCAAGCCTACAGGGCACATAACACTACATAAACCCCAACTGATTTTTTGGGGTGGGTGGAGCATGGTGGTGAAGAGGACAGGGTTCGAGCCAGGATGGTGGGGGTGCAGGAGAAAGGAGGGGGACAGGGTTCGAGCCAGGATGGTGGGGTGCAGGAGAAAGGAGGAGGCAGGAGTTCAAGCTAGCATGGTGGGACTCGGGTTCCAGCCAGGATGGCGTGGCAGGGTTCGAGGAGTGTTCGAGAAGGAGGGGCATAGGATACTTACAAAATGGTGGGTGGCAGGGGTTAGAGGAGTGTACAAGAATGAGGGGCATAAGATGCTTACAAAATGGTGGTGTTGTCACTTCCAGGGTTTCAGTGTGGGTCATTTCCTGCACAAGAGGTGGGACACAGGTTGGAACGCATGTCATTTCCTGGGCAAGGGGCGGGACACGGGTTCGAGGTTGCGTCACTTCCGCCAGAAGTGGGTGGGGCTAGCGCATTTTAGGGAGGGACTTCTGGTTTAACAAGGGACGATTCTGATTGGTCCATTTTAGGCCACACCCACCTGTCAAATGTCTTGGCACACGCTGATTGGCTGAAATTTAACATTTGACGAGATATATGAACTTATACTACTGACACAGAGGCCACCCTGACTTTGGTAAAGGGGATCTAGTAGAGCCTGGTCAGGTTATACCCAATAAATACGTCACTGTACAGCACTTTACTGGTGAGGAGAAAACATTGCCCCTCGTTAGTGTTCTCCTAGACTGGGGTGATCAGGGGGAACTGTGCAACAGGTGGCTGTAGCCAAAACCTTAGCAGTGGACGTCATCCTTGGCAACAATCTCCAACAGGGGACGGTATGTGCAGTCACCCGTAGACAAGCGGCAAGGGAAAATTGTGGTTCTCTGGACCCCACAGAAACCATTGTGAAAACAACTGGGAGGCTGGTTCCCCAGCCTGTGTCTCCTGATATGGAGACTAATGAAAAGGGGGTAGAAATTTCCCCAGCAGCAGTTAACCACATAGCTACAGAGGGTTGCTCCAAGGAGGGAGGGGTGACCCATTGTCCGAGGGTTAGGACTGACAGTGATCCCGAGTACCCTGATGCTAGTGCTAGGGACCCTTGTTTAGCAACTGAAGGGGACCTGTTCCATGCCTTGGGAATGTGTGAGCAGCTGCAAACTCCTCAGACAAGTGACCCTAGTCCAGAGAAGCTGTGGGCTTGGGCAGACACTGACAGAGCACAGGGATGGATGGCAGACAAAAGGTTTATTGGGAAAATGGACTGATGTATACTCAGGCTGTGCAGACAGAGGGAGGGTGCTAGGCAGGCAGCTTGTCGTTCCCCAGGGGTATCATGAGCAGTTGCTCAAGACTGCACATGATAGTCCTTGTCTGATCATCTGGGAATCATGCGCACTCATGGCAGTTGGCCCAGAATTTCTATTGGCCTAACTTCACCCAGCAGGTGAAGGAGTACTGCAGGTCTTGTCGCCGGTGCCAAGAATTGGGAAGACGGGCAAGAAAACCCAAGCCACCTTGATTCCATTGCCCATAGAGGAGGAGCCATTCCAGAGGGTGGGAATGGATACTGTGGGGCCTTTAAATAGCCCCAGCTCCTCAGGGAAGAGATTCATCCTGACTGTGGTGGATTATGTCACCCGGTACCGAGGACAAAGTGGCAGATGCCTTATTTGGGATTTTCTCCCATGTTGGGTTTCCACAGGAGGTTATCACTGATCGAGGGGGTTCCTTCATGTTGGACCTGATGAAATGTTTATGGGAGAAGTGTGGGGTGGTGCAGAGATGGACAACACCGTATCACCCACAAGCCAATGAGCTTGTGGAAAGATTTAATGGTACCCTGAAGTCAATGCTCCGGGCGTTTGCTGAACAGCATGGGAGGGACTGGGAGAAATACCTTCCCCACCTGTTTGTATACAGGGAGGTGCCCCAAGAGTCGACAGGATTTTCCCCCTCAAACTCTTATGTGGACGCCAGGTACGTGGGCCCCTAGACTTGATCCGGGAGGACTGGGAAGGCAAGCACGCCACCCAGGGAACTCCCATAGTGGATTATGTCCTTAGGTTTAGGGAAAGGCTGAAGGAGCTTATGGGGACAGCCCAGAGCAACCTGGTAGCTGCCCAACGGAAACAAAAAGTGTGGTATGACCGAAGAGCCAGAGCTTGCTTGTACATGGTGGGTCAGGAAGTCATGGTCCTTATTCCGGTCTGGAAAGACAAGCTTCAGGCTGAGTGGGCAAGACCGTACAAAGTAGTTAGGAAGGTAAAAACAGGTTACTCACCTGTAACAGTAGTTCTAGGAGTGGTATATGTTGTTCATCCACACTGTCTGGCATTGTCCCTTTCCTCTTTAAATCTTGCTGGAAGTCTTCAAGCTGGCTCTCCCACCCACCCGGTGGTAATACCTCGGCTCCACCCCATGACACCAGATCTAGCCCTCTGGAAGCAAGGTTGTACGCCTTAAGCCGGGGAGGTCGGGTGGATGCGTGTGAACAACATATACCACTCCTAGAACTACTGTTACAGGTCAGTAACCTGTTTTTCTAGGAGCATGGATATGTTGTTCATCCACACTCTCTGGCAGACTCCTAGCAGTTCTCCGGGAGGAGGGAGACAAGGCACACACCCCCTACTTAGGAAAAAGAGATTGGAGGACCGAGGCCACAAAACCAGCATCTCGGCGTGACTCAAGGTCGATGTGGTAGTGGGTGATAAAGGTGTTTGCCAACTTCCAGGTAGCAGCCCGACAGATTTCATGGATAGGGATGTCCCTGGAAGCAGCCACTGATGCAGCAGTATGGCGGGTAGAATGAGCTCTTATTCCTCTGGGAGGCTCCTTGCCCGCCAACTCATGACACAGACTTATGCATGATGTGATCCATCTTGCAATAGTCTGCTTGGCTGCAGGTCTGCCAGAAACGGCTTCAGCGTAGGTGACAAACAGCTGGTGAACCGCTTCCTCAAATTCTCCATGATCCTCTCCTTATAGTAGGAGAGTGCACGCCTGAGGTTCAGAGTATGGAGCCTGTCCGGCGTCTGAGGTGTAGTTAGGGTAATATACCAGCAGAGTCAATACCTGGTTAAGGTGAAACTCTGACACCACCTTGGAGGAATTTCGGTGGGGACGGGGACAACCTTGTCCCTGTGGAAGACCAGATAAGGAGACTCCACCGAGAGCACCTGAGCTCCCAGTCTTTCTGGAGGATGTGATAGCCAGCAGGAAGGCGTCTTCCATGACAAGTGTGACATCTCACACTTGTGCATTGGTTCAAATAACTTGCCCATGAGCTTTGCCAAAACCAGCAGTATATCCCACAGAGGTGGAGGTTCACACACTGGAGGGGATACGTGATCGAGGCCCTTGAAAAAGCACCAGATCACCTTCTCCTGTACCATCTGCTGACCGGCCCAGGCCCAGTAAGCCGAGATAGCTGCCAGGTGCACCTTAAGGGTCAAAGACCGAAGACCCCCTTTGGACAGAGATGAAAGATAGTCTATAATGCTAGCCACAGGAAAGTGGGTCCAGGCCCTTGCCCTAGCACCAAATGGGAAACCTTTTCCATTTGAAGGCATAGCACTTTCTGGTCAGTTCCTTCCTGGATGCTTCCACTACTGTGAGTACATCCTCAGAGAGACCCAAAGCCTGGAACTCTAGCCGCTCAGGTATCAGGCTGTCAGGTGCAGGGACTGAAGGTCCAGATTGAGTACCTTCCCTGATTGACATATCAGGTTCAGGTGTGCTGGAAGACACATGGGAGCCTGTTGCCGAGGCTGAGGAGATCTGGATACCAGAACTGGCGGGGCCAGTCTGGGACTACCAAGATCACCTGTGCTGTCCCTCCTCACCTTGAGAAGCACCCTGTGGATTAAGGGAAATGGAGGGAAGGCGTAGAAGAGGCCTGGGGTCCACGACCTCAAGAAGGCATTCCCCTGCAGTGATCCCCGCTGAGGGGGGTGGGCGTGAAACAGCCTCAGCTTGGGGTTTGCCCCAGTGGGAGAACAGGCTGTAAGCTACCTCTGGATGGAGAGACCACTCGTGTGGCTGACAGCATCAGTCAGTTGATTCGAGGCTCCTGCCATATGGATGGCTAGATCTGCCTCCAGTCGGCTCACAGGTGTCCAGATGCAGAGCATTTCCCCGCACAACAGCCGGGAGTGTGTGTGCCACCCTGCTTGTTGAGGTAGTACATGGTAGTGGTATTGTCCATCTGGACTTGAACCACTTGACCCGGAAGCTGCTGAGCAAATGCAGATGCTGCCAGTCTGACCGCTCTAAGCTGCAACAGGCTGATATGGTATTGGGATTCCTCCAGGGTCCAGAACTCGTGGGCCCTGTTCCCCATGTGGACTCCCCAGCCCATGAGAGAGGCATTCGTCATGAGGATGATCATTGGCTCGGTGCGGACAAACGGGATCCCTTCTTGCAAACGGTCTAGGATGGTCCATAACAGGAGAGCGTCCCACATCTTCTGGGTTACAGTGATCAGCTGGTTGAAATGACCTAGGAACTGAGTCCACTGGGAGGCCAGCTCCCATTGAAGGGGGCGCATATGCCACCGGGCCCAACGGACCACAGTGGTGCAAGCTGCCATGTAGCCCAAAAGGTGCAGAAAGTTTCGGGCAGGGTGCAAGTGCCCAACCAGAAATAACTGGGCAAAGGAGGAGAGAACCTCCACCCTGTCTGCAGGGAGCTGTGCTCTGGCTCAGCAAGAGTCGAGCTCTGCCCCGATGAAGCACATCACCCGAGAAGGCACGAGCTCCGACTTGGCCTCGTTGATCAGGAGGCCAAGTTGAGAGCAGTTCTGGAGGGCTAGGTCTCTGGACCTCTCCACCTCTTGCTGGGTGGAACCTGCCAAGAATCAATTGTCAAGATAAGTGTACACTGACCCCTCGACACCTGAGATGGGCTGCCACCACTGCAATGCATTTGGTGAAGACCCGTGGGGCCGATGATAGGCCGAATGGCATGGCTCAGAACTCGCGTAGGGTTCCCTCTGCTCTGAAGTGGAGGAACCGCTGGTGGGACAGGACGGATTGGGATGTGAAAGAATGCGTCCTGGAGAGCCAGAGAGCAGAATCACGCTTTTGCTCCAGGGATGGTATGACCTGGGACAGAGTTACCATCCTGAAGGTGCGTGGCCTGAGACACTGATTCAGGTCGTGCAGATCTAGAATGGGGAGCCAGCCTCCCATCCGCTTCAGGACCAGGAAGTACCTGGAAATGAACCCTGGGTTGACTGGAAGATCTACCACTTGAACCATTGCCTCCTTGAGGAGGAGCTGGGCTATGTCGTCTTTCAGATCTGACCGGTGTGGGCTGATACTCTCTCTCCTCCGTGGGGCGAGGCTCAGCTGGGAGGGTACTGCTCAAATTCCAGAGGCAGACCCTGGCTGACCACTTCTAAGACCCACCTGTCTGTGGTAACAGTGGACCAGGCGAAAAGAAAGTGGTGGAGCCGACCCCCCCACATGAGGGCTGAGAGCTGGCATGACAGGGATAGGGGGTGGCAACGCCTATCCAGTCACTGAGCAGGCTCAGAGGAAGAGGGTCCAGGACTTGAACCCCGACCTCCCTGTCTATGGGCCAGTGAAGGCCCGGACTCGGCTGAGGCGCCAAGCTTGTGCCTGCTGTTGCTGCCCACCATGAAAGGAGGGCTGCTGGGCCACAAGAGCAGGGTGTCGAAAAGGCTTTTTCTTTTCTGCTGCTTCTGGCACCAGGGCACTTTGAGCAGAGGTAGCAAAGTCCAAGGTGGCATTGGACTGCTCAATCTACTGAAGGTGACCATCCACACCTGGGTCAAGAGATCGCTACCCAGGAAAGGAACATCAATGAGTTTGTGCTGGTATCCGCTGTAAAGGTGGAACGCCTCAGCCAAGCCCTGCAGCGTGGGGAACCGGCTGCCACCGAATGGGCGAAGAGTCCACAAGGTCCAAAGCCATCTGAAGCTGCTGCTTGGCATGGCATGACCCTGGACCTGCTTGACTGTAGTCTGAAGGTCCATGGGTAGGTGTGGGAGAACCTCATCTAAGGAACCCAACAGGACATGACAGAAGTGTGCCATGACAATGGCCGAGCTCACCTGACAGAGGCCTAAAGAGGAGGCTGCATAGACCTTCCTGGCTGTGTGGTCCAGTTTTTGGACTCCTTGTCCGGAGGTCTATCAGTGTCAGCAGAGCTGCTTGTGCATCTGAACACTGAGGCAGTCACCAACCCTTCAGCCGAGGGGTGTTCAGTGAATCCCGAGAGGGACCCAATGGGTACCGCATACTTTTGAGCCATCTGGGCAGATAGCGCTGGGCAGGAGGCAGGATGCTGCCAGAGCTCCAAGGCCGGGCCTACAATGGCTTCAGCCACAGGAAAGGCTTCCGCAGGTGTATTCCCTCTTAAGAATATCTGTAAGAGAGTACTCGGCCCTTTTCTGGACAGGCTCCGGGGCATCCCTGTGGATTTGGAGATAAGGCGGAGAATCCCCTGAAATGACGAAGGGCCCTCCTCTGTTGACAGACTCATCCCAAGGGTGAGAGTGTAAGTCAGTGTCTTCCATATCTGAAGAATCCGGATAGTTCAGTCAGCCACCAGGGTCCCCTTCAACACGCCTGGGGCGATCAGGCATAGGGGTGACTGACAACCTACGTGGGAGTCCCGGATCTAACCAAGAATCCTTCGTAGGAGCCCCTTCCGAAGGCTGTTCAGGCAGTGGCTCCACCACAATTGGCAGAGAGACAGATTTTGGCCGAACCGATGTGGATTTAGCCAGCTCCGCAGGAGGGAGAACCGATTTGACCGTTTTTAAGGGAGTCTGCTTCGGCCTAGGAGGCGAAAGCCAAGTAATGACCGGAGTAGAAACCGTGGAAGGCTTCTGTCAGGACAGAATCAGCTGCTGCCACATTAGATCCTTGTAGCGTCGACGGAGTTTCTGCCGAAGCCTCTCATCTCAGGAGGATGAGGATGACCGGTTGTGTTGCCTCTTTTTGGAGAGCTTATGCATGTTCCTTGGCCTGTTAGTCAAGGGGATCCTAGATCTCGAACTTGATCAGACTGGCCAATTCGGTCACTTGGGAGACACCGGGGGAACCAGTGACTTGTCCGGATCTGGGACCGGTTCCTCGATGGGAGTTCCCAGCTGGATGGGTCTACTCATCAGGAAGAGGCAGGACCAGAGACCTAGTCAAAGAGTCGTTGGCCTCGGACAACAACGGGTTGATGGGATCGAGAATGATTTCAACCTCGATCAAGACCTCCGTCGACTGGCCAGATGGCAGGGCCCAGAAGCCAGCGGCCGAGGAAGCAATTTCGACCAAAGCCGAAACTGCCAGCTCCTGGGCAGTTGCGGCTCTAGCCACAAGTGGTTACCAGGGCACAATAGATGGCAGCCAGGGCACTGATATATTGTTACTAATGGAAGCTCTGCACTATATGGGGCACAGCATTTTTTTTTTTTTTTTTAACAGGCCGGACGTGCCTGGCGAACTAGTGTGAGCCGCCCCTGCTCCAGGGACGGAGATCGCCATGATCCCAAGAGTGTCTTCCCTAAGATGAAGAGTGTTTCGGGTCCCTTTCCCTGTTATGGGACCCGAGAGGAATGTGAGCCCGCAGGTCCTTCATCTTTAGTGGGGAGGGACCGACACAGCTCTTGGAAGGAACTCAAAAACCTGGAGCCCACGTTGAAGGGAACAAAAATCGATCGAGAAGATGATTCTGTGGCCCACGCCGCTTCTTCTTTGAAGGCCTGCATCTGTTTCAGCTGCTCGGCAGACCCCGTGGCAGTGGAGACTGCCCATCTAGCCTCTTTGGATTTCACTGGAGGATTCCATTTCTTGGGCCTGCCCAACTTAAAGATCAAATGCCAGTGTTTTACAGATTTACAATAACACAAGACTTCAAGTCCCTGTGTCATGATTAGTTTTCCTGAACATATCATGCTGTTTGTTTTATGGTTTTCTTTAAATTAGCATCGGTACATGTGCTCTGCAGTAACTGAAACGGTGAAAATATTTCTTTCCTATTAAGAGTGATGACATAATTCCTGTCTGGCCTGTTGGTGTAGCAATGAAGTCCTTAATTGCCTGTAGTAGCTTCCCAGTCAGAGCAATCTGTAGGGCTAATTGTCTTTACTCCAAGTGTGCCCAGTAGATCTTCGAGAGAAGCTCTTGCAGCAGGTAATTACATGTAGGACTGATGCCACCTGGCAGCAGGATCATGGCAAAACTCTTCTAGCAGTACCTAAAGGGACCGCCCTCCTGACGTCGGGTCCACCCCCGACGTCCCATCCAGTATATAGGAGGTGTCAGTCCCTCGCGGCGCCAGTTCTTGCACGCTGAAACGGCAGATCTTGGCTGAGCCTCTGTGTCAGACAAAGAAAAAAGTGGTCCGCACCCCCCTCACAAAAGGAAGTTGCGGCATGGCCAATGCAGGTAGAGCCTAATCCTCGGGGGATGGAGGGAGGGAAAGCTGTACTTGCTGCAAGAGCTTCTTTCGAAGATCTACTGTTACGATAAGTTCTTATGTAACTGTACTATCTTACTTCGAGAGGAAGCTCTTGCAACAGGTAATTACATGTAGGACTGATTTCCAAGCAGCATAAAACTAAAGACAACTACTTGGAAGTAGGAAAGGGAAAGGCAAGGAACAGAATGCCAGGGAGAATCCCTTATAAGATCAAGCCCTGCAAGAACGCAAGGCTGAAACCAGCTCTACGTCTGGAGGCTATATCCAGACTGTAACGCCTGACAAAGGTATGAAAGGTGTTCCAGGTAGATGCACCACAAATGTCCGCTGCCGATACCATCTTGAGAGCTGCGAATGACGTCGCTACTGCTCTAGTAGAGTGAGCCTTGACAGGGCCCGAGAGGGCTTTGCCATGTGTTTGGTAACAGAAAGTGATGCAATTAACCAACCAACGCGAAAGTGTCTGGTGACCGGGCAGCCTAAGACCTGGATGCGAAAGAGAGAAATGACTAGTCTGATTTCCTGAACTCCTTGGTCCTGGACAAATAAAATCACAGAGCTCGATGAACATCCAGGGTGTGGAGAAGAGCCTCCCCCTTTATTAGAATTCAGGTAGTACACAGGGAGCTGAACCACCTGGTTCAAAGTAAGCTCTGACACCATCTTAGGTAAGAACTTAGGATTAATGCGCAGGTCTGCCCTATCCTTGTGAAAAATCAGGTAAAGCTCCTTACACGAGTGCCTGAAGTTCGGAAATCCTCCGAGCAGAAGTAACAGCAACTAAAAACAACGTTTTCCAAGAGAGAAAACTCAGCTCACAATCCGTGACTGGCTCAAAGGGAGGGCGTGTCAGCTTCTCCAACACAAAAAACAGGTTCCAAGGAGGAAAGGATCCCGGATAGGGGATCTGATGTGCAAGATGCCTCTGAGAAAGGCTCTGGAAACCTCCAATTGAGCCACCAATCTGCCTTGGACGGGGTGTAGTAGGCAGAAAAGAGTGGCCAAGTGTACCTTAACGGAGGCATAACTTAAACCTGAATTGTGTTGATTGGACAGACCAATGGATCCAAATGTCTCGCTGTGGCATACAGACAGAAACGTTTCCATTGCATAGTGTAAGTAGCTCTCGTGGAGGGTTTCCTTGCCTCCACCAGGACTTGCGCCACCTTATCAAATACTCCGAACCTAAGCTTAGCGAGGTCCTGAGGAGCCAGGCATGCAGGTGCAGTGAACGCAGGTTTGGGTGAACCAGGGACCCACTGTCCTGAGAGAGAAGATGGGTTGAGACTGGCAAGGGTACAGGAGGTTCCGCCAGAAGACACTGTAGCAATGGGAACCATATCTGATGAGGCCACAGTAGAGCAATCAGGATCATAGTAGTTTCTTCTGATTGTGCTTTGAGGAGGACCCTCTGCAGAAGCAGGGAGAGAGGGAAGGCATAAAGGAACCTCCCTTTCCAAGAGAGGGACAATGCGTCTCGAAAAAAAACACCAGGCCCTGGATCTAGCAAGCAGAAACTGGGCAGTTTTGTGTTGGATCGAGAAACAAAAAAGGTCCAGATCTGGAGTCCCCTACCTGGTGAACAGATAGTCTGCCACGGTTTGAAGGAGGGACCATTCGTATGCCTGTGACCTCGACCTGCTGAGAGCGTCCGCTAATTCATTCTGGATCCCGAGACATGAATAACAGAAATGGTCAGTTGATGAGTGGTGGCCCAATCCCAAGCTCTCATGGCCTCTCGACAGAGGGTAGAGTGGGTACCTCATTTGTTAATGTAAAGACCACCAAAGTGTTGTCTGTCTGGATGAGAAGGTGACCCGTAAAGATTACGGAGTCCAGCACCTGTAGCACATAAAGAACTGCTCTAAACTCGAGGACATTTATGTGTAGACTCTCTTCTGATGGGGACCAGGAACCTTCCATCCTGTGATCCCTAAGTGTGTGCCCCATCCCATATTTGAAGTGTCCGTGGACATTGTCTGCGCAGGGATCCCCTGCTGAAATAGAACTCCCTCCAGGAGCTTCGAGGATGACATCCACTAACGAAGTTCCGGGTCGTGCCTGAAAATAGTCATTTTATGGCTAGTGCACCTACCCGGTTAACAAAAACTAAATAAATAAATAAAAGTTCGCGGCGGTCTGGCTCCGTGACTCTGACCCGCACATTGAGGTCATCCTGATTTTGGTCCCACTGGACCTGGAGGATCCAATGAATCGTTCTCATCTACAATCTTGCAAAGGGAACAGAGACTATGGCTGCTGCCATGTGGCCTAGCAACCGGAGCAGTAGTCTGGCAGGTACCAGAGAGGCTGAAAAGATGAGCCGGCTAGAGCCCAAACGCGCTCTACCCGGTCTGCTTGTAGGAACACTTTCCCTTGAACAGTGTTCAATAATGCCCTATGAACTGCTGATTTTGAGTGGGAGTCAGAAATGACTTGAAGGATTTATCGTGACACCCAGAGCCAACACAGGGTGAGGTGCCTGAATCGCTTTTGAAGAGCGGTCCCTGGAGGCAGCCAGAAGGAGCCAATCGTCCAGGTAGGGGAACACAAAGTGGCCCGTCCCTGTAGTGCTGCAGTGACCACTGCCATGCACTTCATGAAGACTCTTGGGGCTGTGGAGAGACCAAAGGGAAGAACTCAAACTGGAAGTGTCTTCCTTCGAATCTGAACCTCAGGAACCTTCTGTGTCCCTTAGCGATACGGATATGCAGATATGCATCTTGCATTTCTATAGATGCCAACCAATCTCCGCCAGAGATCATGGGAAGCAGACTGGGGAGGGAGACCATCCTGAATCTTTTGTAGGAAACCCACAAATTCAGATTGCCAAGGTCCAAGATGGGTCATAAGTCAACTGTCTTCTTTGGAACCAGGAAGAAGTGGGAATAAAAGCCTGAGTCTCTCTCTGCTGGAGGGATGAGTTCTATGGCCCTTTTGGCTAGCAGAGCCCAAATCTCCTGTTGTATTTGATCTCTGTGTCCCCTCGGGTGGTGGGATTTTGGGGTGGGGTCTGTCCAGGGGAAGTTCTTCAAACTCGATGGAATGCCCGTATTCCACAAGCTCGAGGACCCACTGGTCTGAGGTCAGTTCTCTCCACGCTTCTGTGAACAAAGAAAAGCGGCCTCCCACCTGCTCTCCTGATGGGATGTCATGGAGAGGAGGGTCACCTGGATAGTCAGGCATTTGGAGGGGGAAAGGCAGCTGGGGCTGGTTTCACTTGTCGAGAGGTGGAGGCCGAGGAGCCCTTGGCTCTGCCTCTTCGATCAAAGCCTCCCTGCTGAGGCTGTGGCTGAAAGTGGGCTTGCTGAGGCTGGTGTCCCCCTCAGCCACAAAAATGGGACCTACGAAATTGTCCCTATTTTGGGTGGTACATAGACTGCACAGTACGGAGAGCCTTATCGGAGTCTTGTAACTTGGAGATGATCTTCTCTGACCCATCTCTGAAGAGAATGGAGTCTCTAAAGGGGGCATCCATAAGGTTCTACTGAACATCTGGTGTGAACCCCGAAACCCGGAGTGACGCTGGAGACAAATGCCCGTGGCAGCTGCCCTTGCAGATGTGTCCACAGAGTCATATGCAGACCTCAAAACATGAGTACCAACGTCCAAGCCTGTCTGGAGCAATTTTGCAAGCTCTGCCTTTTGTGGACAGTCAGGCATGCCTTGCAGGATGTCCAGCCCTTGTTCCCAGAGTGTGTTCTGGAACTGGACCATATGGGTCAGGAAGTTCAGACTTCTGATGCTGCAAGTGGCAGCGTGTACACCTTTCTGCCCAATGAATTCAGCTACTTGGACTCAGCCAGGCGGCTGGATGCTTAGGTGTTTGGGCCTCATGAACGGTTGTGGAGTCACCAATTGGCCAGAAAAGGATGGTCCTTGGGCACCCGGTAGAGATGATACGCTTCTTGGGGACCACGGAAGATGAATGTGACATCTCCAGGTGGCTTGGGTAACATCCTGGAATGTGTCTACCATAGGTGGGATGACCACGGGCTTGGGGTCCTTTTGGTGTAGATATTTTGCCAGCCTCAAGGCTCCGGGTAAAGGGCCTCTGTGTCCAACCCCATGTTCTCTTGTATGTGGCACATGACCTCCATAAAACTGGGGTCATCCGGCGGAGATTTTGGTTGATCCTCCATATCCCCAGGCAGAGACTCCACCTTGGAAGTGGAAGGAGAGGAGTCAGAGTCGACATACGTGTCTGAAGAGGTGGGGGAAGGAGAGTGTCGTCTCCTTCGCTTGTGCCTGTGTCGGTCGGGTGAGGCAGAATGGAGGCGCTCCTAGAATGAGTCCCTCTGTGCCTGCGCTTGTCCAGATACTTTCTAGGACTGAGAGGCGAACAGGGGCTTCCAGTATCTTCAGTGGAAGGCTGTGAGGTCTCTATCCTTTGGCGGAGGCTCGGGAAACGAATCAGGCTGAAGAGGGGAAGCCGGGCCCAGTTTGGGGAGCAGGTCCAGTTTCACGGTCTCCCACCAGTGGGAAGGCAGCTCCTTAACCTGAGACATATCTACCTGGGAGAACTAGGTCAGGCGTCAGTGTCCCAGTACCCGGCGTTGGTACTGACGACGGTGGGGCCTTGTCTTGAAAGCCGTTGTCAGGTTCGGATGTCTGACAGACCGCGCCTGCTCTACAGATGATGTAGTGACGCCGGAGCTAGATCAGGTTTGGCCGGGTCACCGGCATCGGAGTAACCTTAGCTGGTGGCAGCAGGTTGGCAGCCAGAGGATCGGGCGGTCGGAAGGTCGGTTTGTGTGTCTTGTCCGATGGATGCCCTTCTGACGCCAGAGGCTGAGAGCGGTCAGAGGACTTGACTGTCATGTCCGACGGATGCCATAGATTGATGGTGGTGGGAGGACTTATGTTTTGGAGGCAAGGATAAAGCCTGATCAGACGAAGGTCCGGAGGACTTTTTCCCTTCCCGGGAGTCAGCACCAGAGACAGAGGCTGAGCAGAAGGGAGTCTTACCTGTGTCCGCGAATCTCCCTGATGACGCTGGGGGAGGACGGATCTTGATCTACTGAAGAGAAGCCAAAGAGCCGGTGGGCTTGGGAGGGGAGAGAGGCCGACTCAGTCACGGGAGTGGCTGGCTTCAGGGTCATCAGGCGGGACTCATGGCCTGAATAGCCTGATCTGGAGGCCGCGTGCGATCTGGAGGACTGGGAATTTGAGTGGGATCTCTTCCGTTCCTTGCTTCTCTCAATGCTTCTCCTTGTGATGCTTCTTCCTAGCGGCAAGCGATCAGGGAATGCCCTCTGGACTAAGTCTCTCATACAAGGAAGGCTTGAGTGATTTTTGGCGCTATGTGGTCCTGCTGTTAAAGTGGGGCAGGCGACAGCATTGTGGTCTGGGCACAAGCAGAAGAGACAGGCGGAGTGACTGTCCTTGAGGGGATCTGACTCTTCAGAGGAGCACTTGGTGGTGTGCCTCATCAGTGGAGTGGACGTACAGAAGATTAATTTTAATTTTAAGAGAAAAAGATAAACTAGAGGTAAACTGCGGTCAGTACTGGCAAAGAGCTAGCAGAGAGCCAACTAATGCATGCGACAGTGGAAAAGAACTAGAGCACGAGGGACCACTGCCTCTATATACTGATGGGACATCGGGGTGAAGCAGACGCTCAGGACGGATCGGTCTCTTAGGTACTGCTAGAAGAGTTTTGCCGTGATCCTGCCACCAGGTGGTGTCAGTCCTACATGTAATTACCTGCTAAGAGAGCTTCCTCTCAAAGTTAGATCAGTTTGTTTCCTCTGTACAGTTTGCAAATTCAGCAGTTTTCCATGGGCTTAGAATTGGAACCAATGTCACTGTCACCCTCCTCGTCCAGGAAGGCAGGTCCTTCCTCTCATCCTGGCTCATCCTCTCCCTTTAGTGAAGCACAGACTGAATAAGCCTCTGGTTCTGGTTTTCAGATTTAAAATTGCCACATCTGTTTTATATCCTGTATAAAAAGGCGGACTTTGGAGGTGGGTGGTACCAGATGTTTTTCTCTGTGGTGTCTTTTTTTTTGCTGCAGAAGTTTTTTTTGCTGAGGATCAGTCTGCCTCTACTTCTTTCTCACCAATAGAAAGATGTTTTCAGTGTCTCTGTGCAAAGAGGCACTTTTAGTAGTCTTGCTGTCACAGTGGTCATCACTGTGATCTCTGTGCAGTTCAGTCACTTTAATCAGAGCTGCCCTCACTTTCTAAATGGTCTTTGGTTAGCCTGCTTTTAGAAATCTCATTTTTATTTGATGTGTCCATTTTCCCCTGTGACAGCCTTATAAAAATAGGGGAACTTTCCAATGAAACAAAAGAACTGTATACATGAGAAAAGATTTTCTCTTTTCAAGAAAACAGCAGCAATTATCACAGTTTTTATAACTGTGATTGAAGACTATGCACTAAAAAACCGAAGTGAATGCCTGTTTGAGTTTGGTAAAGTACAGTTACGTAAGAACTTAGTAGATCTTCAAGAGGAGCTCTTGCAGCAGGCTATAACAATTAGGACAATGCCGCAGGCACTAGGACCACACGGTGAAAACTTCTGCCAGCAATACCAGCGGGGGACTGCCCCCGACGTCGGTCAGGGTACAAGAGGGGCGGACCCAGCTCCACCTCAGTTCTTTCCCGCCAGTATCCAGCAGAAGGCCTGACAAGAGAAGGAGGCGAAGCCTACCATCGAGAAAGGAAAGAAAATAGACCTGCACACTCCGAGGGGGAAGGCAGGAGGGAAGCAGCGCCTGCTGCAAGAGCTCCTCTCGAAGATCTACTGTTACGGTAAGTTCTTACGTAACTGTACTATCTTACTTAGAGTTAGAGCTCTTGCAGCAGGCTATAACAATTAGGACTGAATCCCACGCAGTCCCATAGCAAAGAGGTAGCCAACCCCAGGAGGAGGAATATGCTGACTCCAAAGGCCCTCAGGACAAGAGTCCTTGCAAAACCGCTAGTCAAGCCAGCACGCGCTCTGAGACGATATCCAAGCTGTAATGCTTGATAAAGGTATGCACCGAATTCCAGGTCGCGTCGCACAGATGTCCTGAATGGTGACATTCGCATCGCGGGCAAAGAAGCTGACACTCCCCTGGTGGAGTGACCCCTAACCGGACCCGGCAGGGGCTTATTGTGATGCTCGTAGCAAAACGAGACGCAACGGACTATCCATTTGGAGATAGTCTGCTTAGACACCGGTTGACCCAAGCGATGTGGTGCAAAAGCCACAAAGAGTTGCTCCGATTTACGGTGCTGAACCGTTCTGTTGAGGTAGTACCTCAGGGACCTGTGGACATCCAATGTGTGGAGGAGAGCCTCCCCTCTATTGGAAGGGGAAGGAAAATAAACTGGAAGATCAACCGACTGGTTGAGGGTCAACTCAGAGACCACTTTGGGAAGAAACTTAGGATTAGTCCTGAGGAAAACTCTTTCCCTATGAAAAACCAAATAGGGCTCTTTACACATCAGAGCCTGAAGCTGAGAAACTCTTCAAGCGGAAGTAACAGCAACCAAAAACCAAACTTTCCAAGACAGGTATCGCAGCTCACAACTCGCTGCGGGCTCAAAAGGAGGGAGGGCGAGTTTCTCCAACACAAAAGGAGGTCCCAGGGTGGGACAGGGTCCCTAATGGGAGGTCTCATGTGTAGAATTCCTCTAAGGAAGGTGCGGGCTCGTCTAACTGTGCCAATGCTCTCCCACGAGAGCATGATAGGCCGAAACTGCCCACATGTGCACCTTGATAGAGGAATAGCTCATGCCTTTCTCGTACAAGGAGAGGAGATACTGCAAAGTGGAGTTCACAGAGCAGGTGACAGGATCTAAATGCTGTAGCAAGGCCCAGAGACAGAAACGCTTCCACTTCATAGCGTAAGTGGAGCGAGTAGAGGGCTTTCTTGTGGACGCTAAGACCTCAACCACTTCTGGGGAAACCCCGTATCTGTTCCTAGCTACGTCTGGAGGAGCCAAGCATGAAGGTGCAGGGATCTGAGATCTGCGTGAACCAGAGACCCCTGGTCCTGGGACAGCAGTTGCGAGCAAATGGGCAGCGGGACTGGAGGTTCCAGGGACAACCGCTGCAGGAGCGGGAACCAAATCTGTCGAGGCCAATTGGGGGCCACAAGGATCATTTGTGCCCCCTCTGCCTGTAGTTTGAGCAGAACCCTCTGAATGAGAGGGAAGGGCGGAAAGACATAAAGAAACCTCCATGCCCAACAAAGGGATAACGCTGCCTGGCCAAAACGAGGCGCGGGTGGTTTCGCCATGAAAGCAAAACAGTGGCAGTTTGGTGTTGCGTGGTGACGCAAAGAGATCCAGCTCAGGAAGGCCCCACCTTCCGAAGAGCTGATCCGCTATGGATTGCAGCAATTCCCACTCGTGCGCCCTGGCCCACAACCTGCTGAGGTTGTCGGCCAGCTTGTTTAGGACGCCTGGAACGTGCATGGCAGACAGAAGAATGCCCGGTTCCAGTGCCCAGTACCAGACTCTCATCGCCTCCCAGCAAAGAGGATAGGAATGGGTGCCTCCTTGCTTGTTGATGTAAAAGACGACTGCCATGTTGTCCGTTTGAACCAGAAGAGAGCCGGGTACCAGGTCCTCCCGAAACGCCTGAAGAGCGTAGAGGACCGCTCGCATTTCCAGTACATTGATGTGGGGGGACTGTTCCTCGGGTGACCAAACCCCGTGTTTGATGAACACCCAGGTGAACCCCCCAACCCAGGTCCGATGCGTCTGTTGTTAGAGTCTGACCTGGAGGCTCCGGACAAAAGCTGACCCATTTCTCCAGATTTCTGGGGTCTACCCACCAAAGCAATGTTCTCCTGACTGGCTCAGAGATCCTGACTAAAGCGTCTAGGTCATTGTAGCATTGATCCCACTGCACCCTGAGCATCCATTGTGGGATTCTCATGTGGAGGTGGGCCAAAGGTGTCACTGGAATGGCCGCCACTATGCCCTAATAGACTGAGGAAGTTCGGGCCGGAACTCGAGGTGCTATGGATATCCGCTCCACCAAAGTTCTGAGGCGGATCCCCTGTCCTGTGGGAGAAAGCCATGCCCTGACAGAGTCCAGGATCGCTCCTATGAAGGTGAGCTTTGTCTGGGCTCTGGGGATGACTTTTTCAAGTTCAGGGTGATCCCCAGCTCTCGGAATAGAGTATAGGTGTCTCCGAGAGAGCGTGAGAGGCCGTCCCGTGACGGGGCCGTGAGAAGCCAGTCGTCGAGGTAAGGGAATACATAATGGCCTAATCGCCTCAGAGCCACAGCCACCACTGCTAGGCATTTGGTGAAGACTCGCGGAGCGGAAGAGAGGCCGAACGGGAGCACCCGAAACTGAAAATGCTCCCCCTGGAAGTGGAACCTCAAAAACTTCCTGTGGGGAGGAAAGACCCCGATATGCATGTATGCATCCTGCATGTCGAGAGAACAGAGCCAATCCCCTTGGTGCAGCAGAGGGAGGAGACCCTGAAGAGTCACCATCCTGAACTTTTTGTACTCTATAAAGAGATTTAACGGACTGAGATCCAGAATGGGACGAAGGTTCCCCGTCTTTTTTGGGACCAGAAAAAAGTGGGAGTAGAACCCCTGACCCCACTGCTCCCTGGGAACCCTCTCTATCGCTCTCTTTTGCAGGAGGGCCTGAATTTCTCCTTCTAATAGTGGGATGTGAGAAGAAGGATAACGGGAGAGCTTTGGTGGAGTATGTGGAGGAAACTCTGTGAACTCCGTGTGTCCTCTCTGAATAACATCCAAGACCCATTGATCTGTGGTAATAAAGCTCCACCCTTCGAGATGAAGGGAGAAGCGGCCCCCAACCAGCTCCCCCTGGACGTCTGACCACAAGGGGGCGTAAGGGAGTCATTGGGCAGAACCGGGGGCAGGGAGAGAGGCCTGGGAGGACTTGGGCCCACGGGCGGAAGGTCCACCAGACTGCTGGTTTCCGGATCTTCTGCGGAAGCCACCTCTCTGTCCTTGCTGGGATCCTCGGGCTGAAGCCTGATTGCCTGAGGACTTGCGAAAAAGCCGACAGTGATGGGGGCATCGCTGGTCGCCACGGTACATCTGGCGGACCGACCAGATCGACTTACCCGATTCTTGGAGATGGGAGATCAAAGCCTCCGTCTCCTGCCCAAACAAAAAGGCACCCTGGAACGGCAGGTTCCGGATACCGGACCGCAGATCCTGGTGAAAGCCGGAAAGCCTCAACCAGGCATGACGCAGAAGACAAACCCCAGAGGTGGCCGCCCCGGCTGCCGTATCTGCAGTGTCATACGAGGCTCTCAGAACATGAGAGCCTACATCTGAGCCCGACTGTAAAAGGGCCAGGGGCTCCGTCTTCTTGTCGGAGTCCGGCATGGCCTGTGTCAGCTCAAGACCCCGTTCCCACAACGCATTCTGGTACTGCACCATATGCGTGAGGAAATTCAGGGAACGAATGGAACAGGTGGAAGCAGCGTAAAAACTTCTTGCCACCTGATCCAGGTAACGGACTCAAGTCGGGAGGCTGGGAGCTGAGGTGCCTCGGCTGTCGAGACTTGTCATGAGCAGCCGTGACCACAGTTGAATCTGCCTGAGGGTGTTCCGCCAAGAAGGGTTCAGCCCTCTGAGCCTTATAGAGCCTATCCGACTTTTTGGGAACCGCCGGGATGGAGGCTGGATGCATCCAGGTGGATCTAGTCAGGTCCTGAAAAGTATCCACCAAAGGAAGAATGACCAAAGGCTTTGGCTCCTTCTGCCTCAGGTATTTGGCCAATCTTCGACGTTCTGGGTCCAGGTCGTCCGTGTCCCACTCGGAAGCCTGGATATGCCTCATGACGTCCATAAAGGAAGGATCGTCCAGAGGCGAGCGAGGCAGGTCCTTCTCTTCAGGGGAGCGCTTGAGGCTGAGAGAAGATGAAGAGGATGAGGACGAAGAGGAGGAGCGACTATCCGACTTGGAATAGTCTGCTTCTACCCCATGACCATGCCTACACTCTCGTCAGTGACTAGGGGACCGACGGTCCGAAGACCGACTCTGGTCCCTGGACTGATGACGGACGTCGCTGGGAGCGGTCCCGCTTAGCGCGAGAAGGACTCCTGGAACGAGACCGGGACCGACGTCGGTCACTAGAAACCATAGAGTGACGTCGGTGGTCCTCAGATCGACAGTGGGAACAAGCCCTAGAAGGGGGCGAAAAACGGCACTCCAGGGACCTCAACGGAGAGGTCTCGCCCTCTGGCTGTGGTTCACCCGCAGGATCCGGTACCGGTGTTCGGTGGGCGATGGGGAGGTTCGCTTGTGAACCTACCCCCACCAAAATGAGAAAAGGCTGTTTGAGCTCATCCTGGGAGAAGATCTCAGCCGCCCGCTGCGGGAAAGAAGTCTCCAGAGCGGTGGGACGGGTAGGAGAGCTCTCCTGAGGGCCCGGGGGGGGGAGGAGGACTTGGGCGACGGGGACGTCGACAGTACAACGACCGACCCCGGGTCCTGAGCCCCTTCAACCAGCGTCGGTACCGGGACCGACAATGGGGTGACGCCAGCCGGAGAGTCCTTAACCTCCGGAGGTGCGCCTTTAGCAGGCGGCGCCGGTGCCGTGGTCGGCAGGGCCGAGGCAGGTACCCCCACAGACTTGGCAATGACTCTTAGCGGAGTCACCTTTGGCTTGGCTGGCTGCTCCTCCGACGGGCCGGCCTTAGCCTGAGACGACCGGGGCGACTCACCCGAGCCTGAAGGACAGGCCTTTTTTCAGGGAAGGTCGCAACCACGAGAGAGACCGGTGCCGGGACTGACCACGCTCTTTGCTATGCCTTTTCTTTTCCTTTTTCTTCCCTTCAGATGAGTGCAGGTCCATTTTCTTTTCCAAGAGGTAGGCATTAAGGGCCTTCAGGCGTCGGATGCGAGTCCGGCTTGTAAAAGCCTAGCAGTCGGCACAATTAGCGGTGTCGTGGTCAGGGCCGAGGCAGAAAACACACCGCCGGTGTCCGTCTTTAGCGGGAATCTGCCGGCCGCACTCGCACTTATTAAGGTGTTCGGGAGATACAGACGCCCGGGAAGACATCGAACCCATGGAAGAAAAAAGGACTGACGTCGGTACCAACGGCGACAAACACCGAGGCAAAGACACCAAAACGCGGAAAAATCCGAGCCTAACAACGGCAGTGGCACAGACGTCAGCCACGGAGTAGGAAAAACCGGAGAAAACCGTTGAAAACTTGCTTGTAGAAATTCTTTTCACACTGAGAATCGCAGGCAGCAGTTAGCTTCATGTGCATGGTACGCAGCGGGAAAGAACTTAGGTGGAGCTGGGTCTGCCCCTCTTGTACCCTGACCACATCGGCAGGGTCAGGCTGGGGCGGTCCCCTGCTGGTATTGCTGGCAGAAGTTTTCACCATGTGGTCCTAGTGCTTGCGGCATAGTCCTAATTGTTATAGCCTGCTGCAAGAGCTCTAACTCAAAGTAAGATCAAATGTATGCAGGCTTCACACTTCATGAAACTAAGATCTGCCCTCCGTCTGACTTTGGAAGGCACATGGAGAGAATGAGAGAATTAAAACGGTAAAAAGAAGTTTTTTGAAAATGTGAATGAAGACAAAGTCAAGCTGTTTGCAGTTAGGGGTACCAGATTTTGGGATGCCAAAACGAGGACATTTAGTCCCTCCCTCGATGAACCCTTGTGCCAGACCCCGAGTAAATAGGTTTAAAGTCTCTACCACCTTCACAGTTCATTTACAAGGAGGTCCTGGGTAGGAGACAGTAAAAAAAAAAAAATTATAAGAGCAGGTGTATGAAGAATATTTGGCAGCTGGAAAAGAGGACATGTCTTCGTAAAAGAGGACATCTGGTAACCCTATTTGCAGTTCTCCAATTTTTGTTCTGCAAATTGTACTATTAACACTATTCTCAGCTCTGACAGTGATCAGAACCAAACAGATCTTGAAATTTAAAAAAAAATCTGTGCATTGAATAACTTTAAAACGCTGTAAAGTATAAATCTGTAGAACTGACGATAGAAGTCCAGAGGCGACAGTGGGGACATTCATCTGTTGGTTGGGCAGCAGAGGGCATGTGATCACCACACAGAGTACTTAAATAGAGAGTTCTAGTTGGTCTCTGGGCAACCACTCTGTATGAGATTGCTGCATTTTGTGTGGATAGGCATGTTTCATTCCTGGTGTTAGAACAGAGTTGAAGGATACTGACCTCATCAATGCGGAAGCAAAAACATACAGACCAAGGATTAGCAGCAAAACAGATCTGTACCTCTGTATTTTACTAAAGAAACCATACATTTTGAGTCAGTACAAAGTTTGGAGTAAACCTTCACTAACATTGGAGAAACTACCAGGAGTGCTAATCCTTCCTCTGAAGGTAGGTGAAAAGAAACAGGAGGAGTAAGCAGTAAACATTTCTCATGTGAGGAGTAGGGCAGATGTGTGAGAGTAAGAAAACAAATACAATGCAACTGCTTCATAACTTATGAACAAGGGATTAAAAAAACTTTAATGTTTACAATGGCAACAGAAATAATCAAACAAGCCTTTGTTTATTGGATCAGCAACACAAATTAAATGCATAGCAAACCACCTGCATATAAAATATCTATTAAATCAGTATCTGTACATCATTGTTGAAAAGAAAAAACAAGAACAAAGCGTGGTTGCCTTTCAAAATGCCGATAAATAAATGACATATGTCTGTGCAAAAGGTACTCTGGGGAAAATAGGATGTAAATAAGCTACACTTTTTATCACTATTTTCTTTACATTTGACTGCCACACACATTCGACAATTTAACAATATGTTTCTGGCAGGAGCACAGATGTTAGGTTTTAAACAATTCAAAGTACTAGACCACAAATTTGTAGTTCTTTTTTTGTTCTGGAATTACAAGTTTCACTCTTCATTATGCCATTCCTTGTTCTTTGTTAAGTACTTTCCTCCTTTCATTGAATTTTAGAAACCTGATTGTTGCATAAATTAAGTGCACCAACAGATTTACAGTACCATTACTAGCTGTGCTCGGATACTATCTGCATAAGTCAGATACCACCTCTTTTTTGCATTTCAGGTATTTGTGAACATTGGTGGCATCCGACAACAGATCCAATCACCTCAAATCCCATGGTATGGATCCATCTGGAACTATAGAATCCAATCAGTTCTGAGGGATCAGATGGACAGATCCCAGCTATTTGACCCTCTGATCCAACTATCCAACCCTCTGGTCCCAACATACGACCTCTGATCCTCAAAATCAATTTGGTCAAACAAAGCTTGGATTCAGAGATGGATAGTAAGACTATCTGGCAGAGGACACTCAGACACCAACAAGCATTATCACAGCACCACTAATCAATAGATTAAGCAGAAGCATTTGTTAGTATTCCCAAATTTCATCATACAGTTTTTTTTTAGCAAAATGTATTTCTTGCATCTTTGTGTAAAATGGCAAGAGAGAATTTAGAAACTGTATTGGTTAAAAGCCATCACCTGACCATTTTTTAAAATACCACTGAGGCACTAGATCTTGGATGTCCTTTCTAAATTAAATCCAGTTATCCACTTATTCACAACCCAATTACAGATCAGTGTAGTAAAACCCTGCTTATCCGCAAACCAGTTACCTGCAACTAGCCGCTGTCCCCCACTGTGCACTGTAACCACTTGTTAATCACTCTGCTAGCAGTATTGAGTTACCCTATTACATAGACCATAGAAGTTGACGGCAGATAAGGACCGCAAGGCCCATCCAGTCTGCCCATTTCTTTTTCTACCTTATAAATGTGCCATCGGTCTTTGCTCTGTCAGTGGCCTATCTATTCATAGTCATTTGTATTGCTCCCTTATGCCTATCCCATGCCTGTTTGAAGCCCTGCACTGTATTCATAGCCACCACTTCTTGTGGTAAGCCATTCCATGCATCCACCACCCTTTCTGTGAAAAGAATTTCCTCACATTCCCCTTAATCGGCCTCCCTCTAATCTCATGTTGTGTCCTCTTGTCCTGCTATTTTCTTATATTTAAACATGTTAGACTCTTTCACCTTGTTTATGCCCTTAAGGTGTTTGAATGCCTCGATCATATCACCTCTCTCCTCCTTTGCTCAAGGGTATACATATTGAGCTCCGTTAATCTGTCCTCATATGTCTTCTGATGCAGTCCCTGCACCATTTTGGTTGCCCTTCTCTGGACTGCCTCAATTTGTTAATGTCCTTGTGAAGGTGTGGCCTCCAATACTGCATGCAGTACTCCAGATGGGGCCTAACCAGTGTCTTGTACAGAGGGATTATTACCTCCCTCTTATGACTTGTGATACCCCTACTAATACACCCTAACACCCCCTAGCCTTACCTACTGCTTTAGAGGTCTGCTTGATGATTTTAGGTCATCAGTGATGATGATGCCCAAGTCTCTTTCTTCCTTTGTGACTGCTAGCAACTCCCCTCCCAGCCTATAGGTGGCTTCAGGGTTTCTCTTCCCTATATGCATGATTTTGCACTTCTTTACATTAAATCCCAGTTACCACTCTTCTGACCATTCTGCTAGTTTATCCAGATCTCTTCTCATTCTGCCACCCATCTGGATCATCTACTCTGTTGCAGATCTTGGTGTCATCTGCAAACAGACAAGCCTTACCTCTAGTCCATCTGCAAGGTCACTAATGAAGATGTTGAAGAGGACTGGCCCCAGGACTGATCCCTGAGGTACCCCACTTGTGACTTGCATCTCTTCTGACTGTATACCATTTACCACCACTCTCTGTTTTCTGCCCGTCAACCAGTTTGCCACCCAGTTGACCAACTTCTGACCCACCCCGAGCCTACCCAGCTTATTTATCAATCTTCTATGTGGAACAGTGTCAAAAGCTTTGCTGAAGTCAAGGTAGGCGACATCAACTCTCCCCTTGGTCCACCACTCTGGTTACCCAGTCAAAGAAATCTATGAGATTAGTTTGACAGGACCTTCCTTTGTAAACCCATGCTGTCTTGGATCCTGTGCCCTATGGATTCCAGGTGTTGCACTATCCTTTCCTTAAGGAGTGCCTCCATAATCTTGCCCACTACTGAGGTAAGACTGACCGGTCTGTAGTTCCCGCCTCCTCCCTGCTACCACTCTTGTGGAGCGGGATCACATGAGCTCTTCTCCAGTCTTCTGGGACCTCTCCTGTGCTCAGAGACTCACTAAACAATTCTGCTAATGGCTCTGCTAGTTCCTCCTTTAGCTCCTTAAGTACCCTGGGATGTATGCCATCCGGTCCCATTGCCTTATCCATCCTGAGCTTAGCAAGCTCTTGTAGGACCCTTTCTTTTGTGAAGGGAGTAGTGCTCACCTCCCTCCCCCTGTGTCCATGATGCTGAGCTGTGGGCCTGCCCTACCTTCTCTTCAGTAAATACTGAGCAAAAGTATCTATTTAGGATAGATGCCTTTACAGGGTCCTCCTCCTCACATGCTCCCTTTTCTCCATTAAGCTTAGCAATACCCCCTCTGGATTTTCTCCTTTCACTAATGTATCTATAGAAAGTCTTGTCACCTTCTTTTACTGTTCGTACTAGTGTTTCCTCAGTTTGGGACTTTGCCTGCCTTACCTGCTTCCCTTAGGGCAGTTTGGTATGCCTCCCTATCTTCATCCTGCTGTGTTCCCTTATATTTCCTGGAAGGCCGCCTTTTGGCTCTGACCTTTCTGCTACTGTATTTGAGAACCAAAGTGGTTTCCTTCTTCTTTGCACTTCCTTTTCTGTCTAACACAATGGGATGTTGCTTCAAGTATTGCATCCTTAATGCTTGCCCACTTTGCCTGTACCCCTCACCTGTGTTTCTTTTGCCAGGGCTAGCTTAACTCTGTTGGCCATCTTATCAAAGTCAGCTCCTCTGAAGTCCCATATTTTTGCCTTGGAATGGGATGATTTAGATGTAGTAGCCAAATTGAACCATACCATGTGATGGTCACTGCCAGGTGACCTTCTACCTGGAGATCTGTGATCCCTTCTTTGTTAGTCAGTAATCTTATTAACAGGTAATCAACCTATGAATACATTAAATAAAAGTCTCTTTTCAAAGTGGTGGTATGTCTTCCTGTCTTACTATTAGTGCTGCTGTGTGTTTTGAGATGGCAAAGCATAAGCATTCTGTGCTGGAGAAAACACAGAAGCTTGACGTTTTTGGAATGTTTTGAGTCTGCTATGAAACTGGTGGATGCAGCACACCGATTTAGAATTGGTAACTCAACTGTGTGCAACATCAGAAGGGCAAAAGATAAAATAAGATTTTGCCACGTCTATGGATGCTGGGGTTAAGGCAGAAAACCACAAAGCAATACATCTGTACAGACGAAGTGCTGGGCAAGGCAGAGTACATGTGGTTCACACAGAACCAGAGCAAAGGTACCCCCCCATATCAGGTGTTATCTTAAAAGAGAAAGCCAGTCATTTATTTATTTTTTGTTTACCGGGTGAGTACATTAGACAGAGATGACAATTTTCAAGCATGACCTGGGACGTTACAAGGTAGCAAAGCAGGACAAGAAGCAAAGTATAATCCATTAATGGTGGAAAACAAAGCACAACAGTGGCAGACAATCAATAACAGAAATTTGAGGATAAAATTAATTTCATTTTCATCAGCAGCAGAGCAGGGGATGCTGTTTGCCACAAACAATGGATGTCTTTACAGATTTAAACATAGGCATGGCATAAAGCAGCTCTCTATTGAGTGAGACAGTCTTCCTTCCTCTGTGAAGAGTACTGTACCATTCCATCAGAAGTTGTTAGCAATCATGTCAAGAGGGTCAGAGGAACAAATTTACAATGCTGACGAGACTGGTACTTTCTGGAAGTTGCTCTTGAAAAAAAACCCTGGCTGCTGGCTCAGAGATCCATGCCCTCCCAGGTCACAAAGCTACTCGCACACATAAACTTCCCTTGTTGGTGATTGGTAAGTCACAGAATCCAAGATCCTTTAACCACGTGAACCTTGCAAATCTACCTGTGTTTTTTCAGGCACAACAGAGTGCCTGGATGAATTGTGCCATTTTCCAGGACTTTTTTTTTTTGCTCACTTTATCCTTTCTATAAAAAGTAATTTATGGTCTCAGGGAATCCCACAAAAGGCTGTGCTTCTGATAATGACAGTGCCCATGCCAGCAATGAGACACTCCAAACCCCTGGAAGTTTTGTCAGATACGAGTTCCTGTTAGCCAACACCACTACCAATATCCAGCCTATAGATCAAGGCATACTATCCACACTTAAGCAGCTTTACCGCTGCAAGCTGCTTACAAATGTGCTCAATGAAGAAAACAATGAGACAGCCTTGTGCGATGATATAAAATTGTTTATCATTAAAGACGCTGTGTACATGCTGACTGAAAGCTGGCATGAAATCTGTGTAGAAACCACTACAAAAAGCTGGGATAGATCCACACTGTTAAAGGACCTGAAAGCAAGCAATCAAGCCAGATCACAAAAGCTGGGAAAGGACTGCATACAGTAGCCACACAACTGCAGGTCAACACTGCAGAGTGGGAGAAAACAATTATGCTGAAGACCCTGGCCATAAGGAGCTCACAGACTCCCAGATCATCGATGCTGTTCACCCCAGTCCCTCCAAAGAGAGGGAGAGTGAAAATGACTAAGGGAGAAGAGGAAATGTGCCCCATAGATCCCAGCTGACAGTGAGGCAGTGGAGAGTTTCGAGTGATGTTTATGTTGGCTCGAACATCAGGTAGAAACCAATCCCTTACAAATTCTCCTACTGTGGCAGCTACAAAGTGAGGCAGCAACGCAGGCAAAGTAACTAAACTAAAAAAAACCTACAACTAACAAATCAAGAACTATTTCAAACCAATTTAGTTTATTTTGAACAATGATTTTAAGTTAATATTGTACTGTGAATAAAGAACGCTGTTTGATCATGGTACAAACAGGAGTCTAAGTATACAATATTATTAAACTGGACCCCGATTATCCCAAACCCTGTTTATTCTGAAGTTTTGTTTGTGTCCCCATGACTTCTGAATAAATAGGGTTATCCTGTATACCTCTGTTCCTCAACTGAATCCCTTTGCATAGAACTTGAACCTACACAGCTGACGTTTAGCTCTTTAATCAGCACTATGGCCCCCCCGCCCCCCAATTGTTGTCTTTTGCATACAGCTGACCTCACAGAGCTGGGTTTTAACTAGTAATCAGCTGCACTTAACTGTAATCTGTCACAGTTCTCAAAGTAAATTTCTAAGGTTTTTATTTTTGGTTTTGGGCTTTATAGCCCGTTACCTCATTGCTGTTACAGTCCTCTGGTGCTTCAATCAGAATTTTTCAGACACTCCTGCTCAACAGGGAAGAAATCATAATTCAGGCTGAACCACCAGTCAGCCGATCTCTTCCACTTCTTGGTCCTCCAGACCCACCTCCATGCTCAGACATTCTATGAGGTCTAGCCAGGAAGAATTCGGGAGCATGCACATTGTAGTCTACTGGGGTAATTTTCCAAATGTTTTTCTAAGTATTACATAATCCTCTGACATAAAGGAAATCTACTGCTCAACTAATGGGGGCCCTATTAGTTGAGCGGTGGCTTTTATTTATATCAGAGGACTGTGTAATACTTTGAAAAAGTTTGGAAAATTCCCCCATTGATGACGATGGGACGCACCCCCGCACTCTCCCTTATTAGTCGTTACGAAATGTCTGAGCACGGGGGCAGGGCTGGAGGACTGGGAAGTGGAAGGGACTGGTGGTCAGTTCGTCCTGAATTATGATCCCTTCCCTCCCGAACTGGGATGTCTGGAAATTCTGAATTATGCCCCAAAGGACTACTGCCGCAATGAGGTAAGTAACCAAATAAACCATGACAGGGTGTGTATTATAGGATTTTAATGCACGCCCAAGGGGTGTTGTAAGGCATGAGGCCAAAGGCCGAGTGTCTTTATGCCACTAGGAAGTGCATTAAAATCCTATGATGCACACCATGAAGGGTTATCTTATTCTTGTAAAATGGCTCTAAGTAGCTTTGTGGGTGAGGAAAATTAATTTTGGTGCCTAACCTGTGCTGTTAGAGTTAATGCAGAGTCAGGTGACATCTCTTGGTCAATGCAATTTCTAGATTTTTCTTGCTATTTTATAATGGGCTATAAAGCTCAAAACTGAAATTTAGAAATTTCCTTCAAAGGGGACAACTTAATGCATCCAGTTACTTAGAAATAAAACTGCTTCCTTTACTGCATCCAAACAACCATGTTTCTGTATATTTCATTGAACCACAACATTATTTAAATACCTCACGGGAGTAAATAAGGTACAGGAGGAAAGTGTTTTTCAGAACAATTGGTGCACAAGAACAAAGGCACATGCTATGAAATTGGATGTGAGGAAGTACTTCACAGAAATCACAGTGGATTCCTGGAACAGCCTACCAGTTGAGGCGGTGGAGTGAAAACAGTGGTGGGGTTCAAGAATGCATGGGGTAGGCAAGGAACAGGGTGAGGAGAAAGAGACAGCGCCAAGTAGAGTCTGCTGTGATACTGTAGGTAGGGAAAATGGGCTGACTTAGTGGGCACACGATCCTTACCTGACCACAAATTCTATGTTTCTAAGGCATCTAAACGCTATGTTAGAAACTGAATAAGCCACTCCATGTTGGGGTTTAAAGGATTTTGAACCACTTTCCAGAGCTGATAAAGCCACTTGGTCTAGGCTGCTGGGTGCATCAAAATCATTAAAGCGCAGCCTGTTGTGGCTTGTTCCTTACACAGTCATCATTAGTTTTCAATTATCTCCTATATTTTTTCAACAGTTTTCATTGCTAGTTTTGTAATTAATTACTCAAGTTCACAACTATGGCTGCAAGAAGCATTTTTTTTTTTTAAATATGTTCTACTGATGCAACTTTTGATTACATGTACTACAGAGCTTTTCGCTGTAACAAGCAAAAGGAAGCCACAATGCAAGTTCGTTCTAACTCCCTGTTTGTTACACTGAGGAACACTGTTGCACTGTGCTATACAGTGCTATGATCTGCCATCATGCCCCTAATGTTCCTAACCCACTTCAAAATAACCTCCCCCCCACACACATTCTGTACCTGTTTCAGACCTCCAGCCAAACAAACATTTGGTGTGCCATGTCAGACTGCCAAAGTAACACTCAAACTCAGGGTTTTATTTAACTCTAAAAATTGATTAGCGTTGGTTTATAAAAGTGCTAAAACATTGCTAAATGCATAGCACTTGCCTCACTGTGTTTAACAAACATAACACTTCTAGAACACCTATATAAATACTTTCTGTACAGTTAGTATTGTCCCAAGAAAAAACTGCTAATCAATTATTTAAAACCCTGAAACTGCTGACACTTCAAACTGCTCGCACGATGCCTCTCCACAGATCGGACTGCCATGCCCCTTCTATCACTGTCACGCTGCATCTTTCATTTAAAAACTAAACATACTGTAAAGAATTTCCAGCTGAGCTACAGGAATGTAAAGCAGTGAGTTAGTGGTGTGGGAGTAGAAGATCACCTGACTCACTGAAACTTCAGTTTGCAACAGCATTAGCTGATCGAGCTGCCATGCCTTCTCCTGCCATCACTCTGTATCTTTTCATATCTTTTATTTAATAAACATACTGCAAGAAGGAGTTTCCAGAGCCACAAGATTGGAGGGCGAGTTAGAGGTGTAGGAACTGAGAATCACTTGTCCCTCGTTTCTGGAGGCAACTGCTGACAAGACTTCACGCGTGGCTTTGCATTCAGCTGTTTACAATAGATTTGACCTACAGCAGCCCCACAAAACGGTGAGCAGTGCTGACCCCATCTAATGGATAGCATCCTTGCAGACTAGGTTTTATGAACATTTAAGTTAGGGATTTCTACTGTGTGTATAAAAATGTTTGTGTTTGCACTAACAGCTGAATATTGTTGGGAGCCACCCGCCCTATTCGTAATTTCAGTTTCATTATACTGGGGTTTGGTATAGCAGGAGCACTGTAGACTCATAATGTTTATGTATCAGTATGCTTGATATCACACGTCCTGATGGTAAACGGCACCACACCAAGATGTCTTTTTCATAGTGGACACAGTAAGCATGCAGAAACTTTCAAACATTTCTAAGTCACTATATATGTTAAGGAATTAAATAAAATGAAAAATTAGTATATTGACAATTTTGCCAGAAATACTTTATTGCCAAAAAAATGATGATATTTTGCTTACCAATAAGTACTGCTGCTTTAAGATACAACTCTCCCCAAGAGCACCTGACATCTCAAGTGACATTATAAAAATAGGTAGTATCGAGCCTTGTTTCAGTTTATAGTTCATGTACCATATTTCACAAATTAGAAGCCGTGGCTCCTAATTGCTTTTAGGATTTTTTTGAGCCCCAGCTACTAATCCGGGGCAGTTAGTAAATGAAGGCGCTTCCATTAAAAACCTGCATGAAGTCTTTCCATATCTCAATCTCACTACCTGTGTGAGATACCCAGCAGCTCACTCAGTGTGATCATCTTCTGGCTTGCATATCCATATCACGATCTCAAGCTGTATGCATGAGTTGCCAAGCAGCAGAGAGAAAAGAAAAAACAAAAAACAAACAAGCAGCCAAAGTAGTTTGAGGGAAGAGAACTCAAGTCACTTACATATCATGCTGCACTGCACTACTCTCTGAACTTCATCTCCTCATTCCAGCACCAAAGTTAGTCTCCTTACTGCTGCACTAGAAGTAGGGAGTCACTATTCAAAAAACAAAACAAAAAGCAAGCCGGCCCAGTGGCATGGAGGGCTGAGGCATCCGTGCCTTACCTGCTGCCACACCGGCGACCAGTGTTCACAGTGCAAGTGGGAAGCGGGGGGTCGGCTGGGGAGGGAGAGGACTGTGCATCTGGAGGACAGCTCTCCTCTCCTGGGGAGGGGATGGAGTCCGCTGCTTGCCTGTCCCCTAGCGGTGACTGGAGAATGGCGCAATGGACCCAGATGAAGAGGGATGGAAGAAAAGCAAGGAAATATCCCGACCGGCGAGATGATGATGGCCCCTCGCAGGCACCGCATCCAGCTACCTGGCACCTTGTTAAAGATCCAGTGGATGCCGGGGTGACTGTTTTTTTTTTTTTGGGGGTGGGGCAGTTGGGAGGGTGAGAAACATACAAGGAAAAAAAAAAGCAACACCTCAAAAGCTGACTTAAAAGATTATTATCTTGGCTTCCGAGGGACATTTATTGTCCAGAGTGAAATCCTCCTCAATTAGAAGCCAATGTTATTACTTAGGATGGCTTTTATGTATAATTTTTTTTTTTTTTTTTTAACTACTATTATTTGAGGGCAGCTTCTAATTGGTGAACTACAGTATTTGCTGTATTTAGCTTTCCTGTTTTCTGTATAACACAGAGCATTAACATGAAAACAGGCTCACTGTTCCCTAGACTTCCATCTCTGCTCTGGCTGTTGTCTATTTCTGACATCACAATCAACTGTATGTGGCTCTGCAATCAGTTGTTGAGGAGGTGATTATGTCAGGTGTAAACGAGCAGCGACAGTAGATTACATCAATAGATTCCTGTGGTTAGAAACATACTGAAATATATGAAACAAACCAAAATTAGTCAAAAGTATTTTGCACTATATCATGAGATATAAGGGCACTTTAAAGTGATTTTGTGGACCTAAGGTATCACTTTTGAGGTCTGGTACCTTAGGTCCATGATAGTCCTTTTCTGTGAGTTTTAATATTTTACTTTCAGCTGTTCTTTGTGGTAAAAAACTGTAGTTTGACCTCAACAAGGGGGCCAGCCGATCCTTTCCACTTTCTGAATCAGCTACATGCCCCTGCACTCAGGCTCATTACGACATGCAGCAAGGGAGAACACAGGGGCGCCCTACTTGAAATGAATGGGACTGATTTTTCCCTACTCTTTAATGTATTATGATGGTGAGTTGGAGATTACAGTAGGCCACTGCTCGACTAATAAGGCCCCTGTTAGACAAGTGGCGGCCTTCATTAATCTCCAACTCGCCATCATAATGCACTTAAGGAAAACTCAATCCCACTCATTTCAATGGGGAATGCCTCCACATTCTTCTTTGCTGCAAGTCATTAACATGCCTGAGCGCAGGGACATGTAGCTGAATCAGGAAGTGAAAGGATCATCTGACCACTTTGTCGGGTCAAACTATGATCCCTTACCACTAAAGAACAACTGAAAATAAAATATTAAACCTCACAAAAGGAGTATTGAAGACCTAAGATACCAAATTCCGAAAATGGTATCTTAGGTCACCAAGTGTACTAAATCACTTTAATGTCTCCATGTTACAATATCAGATTGTCTAAGCTAATGCCATTGAGACCATCATGTACACTGCCTATGTACAATACTGGGAATTATGGTTTTAAATATTTTTCAACAACTGAAAATGAGATAAAGTAGCTTATTTACAGTTGGTCCTGCTTACGTAATTTTACAGATAATTATAAATATAACAGAGCTGCAAACAACAAAATGACCGTAGAACACGTTTAATGATAAAATGGTACCAAGTTTACATCACAACATTTGGTCAAGCTTAAGAGATCAGTGTTTTTGCCATACAGTATTGCGTCTTAAGGCCAATTAAAAAAAATAGCTACTCAGCCAGGCATTTACGCTGCTGGATTTGAAGTTTTTGTTGTTGTTAAATAACTGTATTTAAGTACAGTAACATTCCATACACAAAGCAATAAGATGCAATAGTGTATTTTTTTTTACAAATCTGCTTAAATACACGATTTTTTTCTGAGATGAAATAAAAAAAAATTACATATAAATCAACACACAAAACTACCAAGCACACAAAAACAGTTTATGTTTACATTCAGTCCATTTAGAATTCAAATAAAACCATCTCTTAAGATTGCAAAATACAATTTTAAATAATATCAATGAATCAGAATCATATTCACAGAATTTATAACAAGGCTCCAAATATTGTGTCTTATAATCAAGCAAAGTACTAAGCATCCCATCACCTCATCATTTACAGTATACATATATCCTTTTTTGTTGGGCATTACCACAGAGAAGAAAAGGGTAAAAAATTATACAGCTAAACATGTATAAGGGTGAATGGACTACCAGCAGGAACTGACCAGTCTTTTCACTGGCTTAATACCCAAATACTGTGCTACATAAAATCAGCACAACTAAAGGCTTGTTCACATGGCGAAATCTGAGCCGTTGTTGATGGTACATACTGGCAATATCAGTGCCGCTGCCCCCGTCTGAACGCTACCATTTTGTATTCTGCAGTGGCGTTCTGTTGTGAGGGCGATCCCTCTTTCCTTGGGTTTGTGTTGCGGTGCCTGAGTTTTGCGCTGTTGTGTTTGGGCTGTATGAACAGCCAGCACCACACACAGCACTCCAACCACCTTTGGGCGGGCATGATCGAGATTGGTTGTCAGACCCAAGTTCAGCTGAAGGTTCCTTTGTATCTGAATAGAGTTGAACTTGAAAGTAACTTTTAGTAAACTGAGGGCTGAAAAGGGAAAACACGGTATCTAAGTCCAGCCCGGACACAGGGCAAGCGTGTATGTTACCTCCAAGTTTCAGCCCTTGGTTTACTAAAAGAGTTACTTTCCCCGAGTTCAACTGTGCTCAAAGTACAGAAAGAAGTCTTCAGCTGGACTCGGGTCCGACAACCCATCCTCGATCCTTCTGGTGCTGTAGCCATTTCTGTTCACGTCACCCTCCCCAAACCCAGCGCACTCCTCCCACTCTCTGGAGCCCTCAATGACAACAGAAACAGCTGCTCAACGGCCAGTTCATCTGAACGCTACTCCAAAGCATTGCAGGACAGACCGGTAGCAACGATCTACACGGTAGAAGTTTTTTTCTTGCTGTGTGAACAAGCCTTATTACCAAATCTGGAGCGGTGCACTACAGTGCAGTTTTAGATGGACAATAGACTATAGCCCATGGAACCTCTTCTACAGGCACCAACAGAATTGTAAAACTTGTCAGTGTTTGACACCTAAGCAGGGGGTATATATTAACATGCAAGCTTAACACACGAAGCACACTTACAAGACAGTAACATAAAACATTTCAGTGCATACTCTTTTTCCTCTCTGCACCACTGATCTTACAATTCCTTGCTTAGAAGCCTTGGACTGGTCACCTGAGATCATTCCCACTGCATCATACTGGTCAATTCCAAACAAACCATTAACAAAACAAACAAACAAAAAGATAGAATATCACAAACAATCACCACATATTCTAGCACTTAAAAGCAACTGTTCTTTTATGGGCTTTTTTAAAGCACATGCAGTAGTAATTGGCTTGCAGAAGCATCAGGATTAGTTTGGGATATCAGCGCTGTTGTTTCGATTGCCATATTTGTGGTGGATAATCAGTAACACCACTCCTAGAAAGAAGCATATGGAGCCAACAGTGATGTAAGCTATTCCGAGGAATGGGTTCTTGCCTCCCATCCAAGATATGGTGCTCAGGATCATCCGTTTCCGCCCATCAAAGGAGTGTACAGTGTAATCTGAGAACCATGGTATAGGAAAAATGGAGACATTTGTCTGTTTCCCTTAAAATCTTTAGTCTTCCTTGTGACTGCCCAGGGTCTTTGGGATTTTATAACCCAACCTTCAGACTGACGCAAAGCATTACACTTACTATAAATAACTACTCCTATACAAACGCTGAGTCTCTAGACTTCAAAGTGTTCTTTTATATAGCTATTGCTAGCATTACAACCACATCCAAGCTATCCACAAAGTAACCCACCCCCCACTACAGCACAAAAAAAATCCATATAAAATGAAGTGTCATGCTTCCATATGTTTTTGTTCGCTAAATCAGCTGAAGGGATACAAGACCTACAGGAAGATCTGGAAAAGCTGGGGAGGTGGTCCAGGATCTGGCAGCTTGGCTTTAATGCCAATAAATGCAAAGTTATGCATATTGGAGCCAAGAATCCCAGGACAGAGTATTACCTGGGTGGAGTCCGAGTATCTGTATGAGAGGAGGAGAAGGACCTGGGAGTGATGATCACTAGTGACCTGAAGCACTCCACGCAGTGCAAGAAAGCAGCAGCAAAGGCACACAAGAGGCTGGGATGCATATCGGGTGGGGGGTCAACAGCAGGAGAGAAGGTTATACTGCCTTGTACTGTCACTGGTAAGGTCAGGATTCAGAGTATGGAGTTCAGTACTGGTGCCCACACCTCAAAAGGACATTAACCTGCCGGAGAAGGGCCAGAGGAGGGCTACAAAGATGATAGCTGGTCAGCAGGGTAAGGCATATGAGGGAAAGATTGAGGGCACTGAACATGTACTCCTGGAAGACAGAAGAGAGAGAGGGACATGACTGGGACCTTCAAGTACTTGAAATGGATAAATAAGGTTGATAGGGAGCGTCTCTTTAAGCTGAGTGGCAACCATAACACGAGGGCGCACAGTCTTAAGCTGGAGGGTGGGGAGGTTTAGGAGGGAGGTCAGGAAGCACTTCTTCACAGAGAGGGTGGTGGACACTTATGCTGCTGGAAGAGGTCATCTTGTTGAAGACAGTGGGCAGCTTTAAGAGCGGCTGGATAGGCATGGGGAAGGTAAAGATCATGGATAGGGAGGATGGGAGGAGTGGGGGAGGGAGGGAGGGCAGGGACATTAGCTCAAGCTGTGGACCCTATAGCACGAGCAGACTTGATGGACCAAATGGCAGTTTTCTGCTGACTTCTTCATATGTAAATCATATTTCACCCAAACTACAAAATGCATTAAATTAGTGCAGATCTGAAAGCTTTTATTTTTTTAAGCCATTCTGAAATGTGACTCTTACCACAGCAATGTCTGTAAATTGGCCATTCAATTTATCTGGTCTGTACCAGTTTTTCTCTTCTATTCCTCTCCCTCTGGTCACACCTGGAAATGTTTTTCCCTCCTGTTTCCCCTCCCTCTGGCAACGCCTGGAAACGAGCCTTGGCTCAGTGCACCTCATCCCAGTCACCAATTTTCAAATAAACAAGTTGCTTTTATTTATTAATTTTTTTTGCAGTTAATACTATTTCTCCACTGGTACCAAGCAGCTCATTGGATGCTAGTCACCCTGATTTTCTTCCAGGACTTACCGTCGCACAAAGCAGCGTGGCCGGGGTGTTCATCAGGTGTAGTGCTACCAGGTGGCTGGATGTCAGCAGCCACTTGGGACACCAACATTTTCTGTTTTCCCAGGCCCACCGAGGAGTGAGCGTGCAATGCTGCCCAGATGTTCCAACGCATGTGTCCATAAATGGGATGTCGACAGCCCCCACTCCTCCATTTCAGAGCAGCCCCAGCTGCCTTGCCCCCCGCCGATGCTAGTGGCCAGGCCAGCTCCAGGCACTGTAACCCTCCCTTCCCAGGAGAGACAGAGAGAGAGAAAGAAGACCAGTCCCCTGGATGCTCTATCCTCTCTTGCCCTGGCCAACACTCGAAGACCCAAGTCTGCATCTAAACCTGCGTCCCTGACATGGTATGAGGTGTGGCGTTCAGCACCTCAACCGTCAGTGCCACCAGACCGGCATTTACTTTTAGCCTCTTTGGTGCTTTCTTTCAATGATGAAATATATAAAGAATTCAAGCAACTCAGCAATTAATTTCATAGAAAGACTTGTCTATGAGTTGTGTCTTCTGTGACAATGCCCTTACTGCAAGTTTTGTTATGCATATATTTAATTTTTTTGTGAATCATTTTATTGAGATATATTCCATAAGATCTGACATTCCATATCAAAATACATCTCAAATACAAATAGAATAATAGATTGATAAGTATCTATTACAAGGCAGTAAGACCATCAAGAGGTTTTGGGGACTTGGAACCTTGAGGGCTAAAAAGCTCTGCCCATTCACAGTGAAAAGGTGGCCAATCACAATGCATGCTGTGCAGGAAAGGACTTGGGAATATGGCAACTGGTTAATATATGCGTCAGACTTGCGCAGCGGTAGCATTTCTGTGATAATACTATAAGTTCAGAGCTCTGAACGATAGTATTACGGACTCTGAATGATAGTATTATCGGTCAGCAACAAAGGTATTATCACTGAGGCCCGTGTATTACCAGGAATATTTTGTATGCTTTTCGATTATATTATTTTCATTATCCATATATTACAATATAAATATTCACATCATATTAAGGTGCAGAGTTCAGGTTTCCCATTTTTAACCAATAATACTAATCTATCACAGCGTCTGGAAAAAATTGTTTTTGGACCAGTCTTCCATCCGCTTATTATAAAGCCTTTAGACTAGATCATAATCCTGAAAATGGTTATTATAAAGTGAACTTAAAAATAACTTTCCATTCTATATCTGAAAACCTTATATTTGGATCAATTTCCAATATTTTAAAATTGACTTTTGATTGCCATGATGTTCACCTTACATATCTATATTCATATATATATAATCTATTACTGTTTACTGTAGACCATCTAGGTTAGCCTGTTATTTTGGTGTCCCTGTACATAGCTCCTATCATTGTTACTAACTCTGTTTGATCCTTATCTTCATTGTACTCTCCCGGTCGCACTGAAAATAGGCATATAACTTGTCTAGTGTACCTACCTGGTCAACAAAAGCTAAATAAATAAATTGTCATGACTGAATAATCTTTCCAATTGTAGGTCTGAAAGCCAATCTTTTCTAAGAGAATGAAAGACTGCTCCCCATGCTTTGCTACATTTACAATCCCAAAGGACATCCTTGCCTGATCACATGGTATAATTCTAAGGGTTTTGACAGGTGTCCATTAATTTTAGCTGGGCATAAGGTTTACTGTATAGGATATAAATATTTTCTATAAATGGGGTAGGAAAAGAAACAATTACTCACCAGAGTAATATTACTAATTTCAGGGGATTCTTTAGCATTATTGACAGATGCAGTATGCCAGCTGGGTTCAGCTGCCTCGGAGAGGAGAAGTCAATGCAAATGAGGAAGGCACTGGCCACTCAGGATACAGTTAGAGTAGAGTGCTGCCTGCAGTCAGCCAGAGGGAACTCAGAACGCATTACGGAGCTGAAAAAGAGCAAAAACTGTGCCCGCTAGGGGCAACAAACTGTTAGCAATAACCCACCATATATTCTAACCTACTATTATGAATGTTTGTTTTTTTTAATCACGCAAATGAATGACAGTCGTCAAATTTAGCTAAATCCCCTAACAGAGCCTTTAGACAAGGTTTCCAGGGGAGGAAGGGTGGGAGTGTCAATAATGCTAAAGAATCCCCTGAAAGAAGTAATACTACTTTGGTGAATAATTGTTTCTTCTCACCCCAGGAATTCTTCAGCATCAATCGACAGATGCAGACTTTGAAGCAGTGTAGTTGGGAGGAGGGCACAGAAACCGATTTTAAGAAGAGGCTCTGAAGTACCGTCTGCCAAATTTGGCATCCTATCGGACTACACATCCAAGAAAAGATCTTATTAATTGTGAGATTCAAATAGGTGGTCTGCACACTTCTAGTATGGATATATCCTTGAACGCTGCCCAGGAGGCAGCTGTTCTCCAGGAAGTAGGCCCTAAGCACGAGAAATACAGGTTACTCGCCTGTAACAGGAGTTCTAGGAGTGGTATATGTTGTTCATCTACACTGTCTGGCAGGTTCCTTGCCACTTTAATTCTTGCCAGAAGGTCTTCAAACTGGCTCCTCCCACCCACCCAGGAGGTAAAGCCCTCGGCTCCACCCTATGATGCCAGATCTAGCCCGCTGGAAGCCAGGTTGCGAGTCGAAGCCGGGGAGGTCGGGTGGGTCATGTGGATGAACAACATATACCACTCCTAGAACTCCTGTTACAGGTGAGTAACCTGTATTTCTAGGGATGTGGATATGTTGTTCAATCCACACTGTCTGGCAGACTCCTAGCAGTTCTCCGGGAGGAGGAAGGCAAGGTGCACACCCCTTACTTAGGAAATAAGGACTGCAGAACTGAGGTCCCAAAACCAGCATTCCGACGTGACTCAAGGTCAATGTGGTAATGGGAAATAAAGGTGTGTGCTGACTTCCAGGTAGCAGCCCTGCAGATTTCCTGGATAGGGATGTCCATAGAAGCAGTGGTATGACAGGTAGAATGAGCTCTTATCCCTTGGGAGGCTTCATTCCCGCCAACCTATAGCAGAGATCTATGCAGGAGGTGACCCATTTGCTTATCATCCGCTTGGTTGCAGGTCTGCCAGGTGCGGCTTCAGCGTGGGTGACAAACAACTGGTGAACCTCTCCTGAACTTTAGCAGTCCACTCCTTATAAGTGAGCGGCTCTAGAGTCCAAAGTATGGAGCCTATATTCGGCCTCTGAGGTGTGATAGGGTAGAACACCTGTTAAGGTGAAACTCTGACACCACCTTCAGAAGGAACTCCGGTGGGGGCGAAGGACAACTTTGTCCCTGTGGAATACCAGGTAGCGAGACTCGATGGAAAGCGCCTGGAGCACTTCCATCCTTCTGGCTGACGAATAGCCACAAAGAAGGCGGTCTTCCACGACAGGTGAGAGATGTCACCTGTGCATCAGTTCGAATGGCTGGCCCATGAGCTTAGGCAATACCAACAGTAAATCCCATGGAGGTGGAGGTTCTCGCACCAGAGGGGATATGTGGTCTAGGCCTTTGAAAAAGCGCCCGACCACCTTCTCCTGTACCACCGACTGCTTGCCGACCCATGCCCGGTAAGCAGAGATGGCTGCCAGGTGCACCTTAAGGGTCGTCGATCGAAGCCCTAGCGGAGAAAGGGACCACAGGTAGCCCAAAATGCTAGCCAATGGACAGGAAGAGGGGTCCACCCCCTTGTCCTGACACCAAATGGAGAATATCTTCTATTTGAAGGCATAGCATTTTCTGGTCGACTCATATGGGACACCTCAACGACAAGGACCTCGTTGGAAAGACCCAAGGCCTGGAACTCAAGCCACTTAGGAACCAGGCCATCAGATGCAGGGATTGAAGGTCCAGATGGAGAATCTTCCTCTTGTTGATTGAGAGCAGGTCTGGGCGGGCTGGAAGCTACCTCGGGAGCCTTGAGCTGAGGCTGAGGAAATCTGAGTACCAGAACTGGCAAGGCCAGTCTGGGGCTACCAGAATCACCTGCTCCTTGTCCCTCTTCGCCTTGAGAAGCACCTTGTGGATCAAGGAACATGGAGGGAAGGCGTAGAAGAGCCCCGGGGTCCACGGCCTCGAGAAGGCATGAAACAGCCTCAGCTTTGATGCTCTCCTTGTAGGTGAAGAGGTCCACCTGAGGGGTGCCTCAATGGGAGAACAGGTCTTGCACTACCTCCAGCAGGAGAGACCACTCGTGAGATGCATGTGAGGGCATTGGCCAGACTGTTCGAGCCGCCAGCCACATGGATAGCTAGGAGATCCGCCTCCAGGCTGATCAAGGCGATCAAATGCGGAGAGCTTCCTTGCACAGAGGCAAGGAGTGCATTCTGCCCGACGGTTGAGACAGTACATGGTCGTGGTGTTGTCCGTCTGGACCTGAACCACCTGACCCTGTACAAACGAGCAAAGGCGGTGAGGGCTAACCAAACCGCTTGAAACTCCAGCAGGTTGATGTGGCATCGAGACCCTTAGGGACAAGAGGTCGGGCCCGAGTTCCCCAGATGGGCAACCCAACCTATCAAAGAGGCGCCGGTCGAAGAGTGACCGCCGGCTTAGCGGACAAACGGATACCCTCCTGCAGATGAGCTGGGACAAGCCACCACTGCAGGCCATCCCACATCTTCTGGGTCATGGTAACTGGTGGTCCAAGGACCGAGCTCTGTGACCACTGGCGGCCAGTCCCCACTGCAGAGGGCGATATGCCAGCGGGCCCAACGGGACCACGCTGGTGCAGGCTGCCATGAGGCCCAGAAGGCACAGGAAGTCCTGGTCAGGGCACAACTGCCCAACCAGAAATGACTGGGCAAAAGAGGAAAGGACCTTGTCCCTGTCTGCCAGGAGCCGGGCTCTGCCTCGAAGAGAGTCAAGCTCTGCCCTGATGTACTGAATCACCTGCGATGGCACGAGTTCCGATTTGGCCTCGTTGATCGGGAGGCTAATTTGAGAGCAGACCTGGAGGGTCAGATCCCTGGACTGCTCCGCCTCCAACCTGGAGGGGGCTGCAATCAGCCAGTTATCCAGATAAGGGTACACCCGAACCCCTCAGTGCTGCAGGAATGCTGTCACCACTGCCATGCATTTGGTGAAGACCCTGGGAGCTGGAGATAGGCCGAAGGGCATGGCCCGGAACTTGTAAAGTGATCCCTCTGCTCTGAAGCGGAGGATTCGCTGATGGGACAGACGGATTGGGATGTGAAAAAACGCGTCCTGGAGATCCAGACAGCTAAGCCACACACCTAGTTCCAAGTATGGAATGATCTGAGCCAGAGTGACCATCTTGAAGGTGTGTGGCCTTAGGAACTTGTTCAGGTCGTGGAGATAGAGAATGGGGTGCCAACCACCATCCGCTTTTGGACCAGGAAGTACTGGGACACAAACCCGGGTTTGGAGGAGGATCTGCCATCTCCTGATTACGCCTTCTGGAGGAGCAGAGCAATGTCAGCTCATCAGGCTGTGGAGCCCGTAGCCCCCCATGGGGTGACGGCTCAATAGGGAGGGGAACTGCTCAAATTCCAAAGGCAGACCCCTGCCGACCACTTCCAGAACCCAACAGTCCGTGATGATAGTGGACCAGATGGAAAGGAAGTGGTGGAACCATCCCCCCATGGGGGGGAACCTGGGGAGGAGTGACGAGGTTGGGGGCGACACCCCTCAACCCGTCACTGGGCAGGCTTGGAGGAAGGGCCGGCTGAGAGGCCGCCTGGACCTTCCCTCCAGGCTTCCTACTAGAGGAAGCGGCAGACTTGGCCTTAGGGCGCCAAGTGTGAGCCTGCTGGCCCTGCTGCTGGTGCTGCTAGGCCGGACATGCCGCAGGGGCGAAAGGGCTTATGCTGCTGGTGGTGCCTTGTCCTTCTGGGCAGATGTGACCGAGTCCAAGGTGGCATTGACTCTCGATCCTCTGAGATGTCCTTCCACCCCGGCCCGAACAAGTTGGTGCCCAGGAAGAGATGTCTGCCAGCTTGTGCTGGGTATCCGCTGTGAAGGTGGAATCTGCAGCCAAGCTCTCTGGCGCTAGCTGCTACGGCCGCTACTGACCCGGGCACAAGAGTCTCCAATGTCCAAAGCAGTTTGGAGCAGTTTGGCCACCGTCCCTTCGTGGATCCCGCATCTGCTTGACCGTCGCCTGAAGGTCAGGACGGGAGATGAGGAATCACCTCATCCAGGGAACCCATAAGGGGTGTGAAAATGTGCCATCTGCACGCTGAGCTAGACTTTATCGATAACCAGACCCTCCTCAGAAGGGTGCTCTGAAAAAAACCAGAGAGGGAACCGGTGGGGACTGCATACTTGCGAGCAATCCTGGCCGAAGGCGCAGGACAGGATGCAGGCCACTGCCACAACTCTAGGGCCGGGCTAACAATGGCCTTGGCCACAGGGAAGGCCTTCGTGGGGGACCTCTCGGTCCAGAATCTCCATGAGAGGATATCTGGCCTGTTTTTGTATTGGTTCGAGCTGCATCCCAGTGGACTCAGATGAGTCGAAGGATTCCCAGGAGTGAGGATGGCTCTCGTCCACTGACTGACCACCGGTAGATTCCAGGTCAAGGGGTCTGGAGTACAAGGAGTAATCGTCTGATTCCGAGGAGTCCGCGAATAGCTGCCGAGCGCCTGAGCCACCCTCCGCTCGCCGAGGCCGATCGGGGGTGAGGGTGACCGACAACCTGTGGGGCAAGCCCTGACCAGACCGAGAATCCTTGGTTGGGGCCCAGTCTTAGGTTGTGGAGGCAGTGGTTCCACCACAATGGGTGAAGCAGCCGGTTGCAGCTGAGCAATCGGTGCTGGAGTCGGCTCCTCTACTACAACGAGGGGTTGCTTTGGTCGTTCGGGCGACAGCCATTTAATGGCCAGTGAAAGGCGACAGAGTCGGCTTATTACCGGCTAACAAGAGTTGCTGCCACATCATGTCCTCATAGTGCCAGTGCAACTTGCGCCGGAGCCTATCCCCCGAAGAGGACGAGAGGCGATGTCGGGACCTACCCGACACAGAGGAGGACCAAAACCTTCGGGGTCACCAATGGTGGGTTGAAGGGGGCAGGAGAAACCCGCTCATCCCTAGGTTCAGGGTCCTTAACCAGGACTTTGGCACAGGAGGCACGGGCAAGTCCTCGGTTACCACCAGAGGAACTGGTGAAGACGGGTTGTCTGCTTCTCCAGTCGACAACCCGTCCAATGGGTCAAGAAAAATCTCGACCGCATTGACGGGTGTCTTGGCCGGCTGACCCGACGGGGACACCGTGAAGCCAGCGACCTTAGCCGCAACCTCAACCGAAGTCGATAGCCAATGGTCCGAGGAAGGAGATCTCTCCCGTGCCCACTTAACGCTGACAGTGGGACTTACCTTTCAGTTCCTCTTTCCTTCGACCTACTCATGTGAGTCCCCGAGGTCCTTCTCCTTGGTGGAGAGGACTGACAAAGCCCTTGAAAGAAGTGTAGGAGGAGGCCAAGGAGAGGGATAAACGCCGAGGCCGAGGAGGAAGAAGTCGCAGCCCAGGCCGCCTCCTCCTCAAGGGCGATCAACTGCTCCAGCTGCTCCATGGAGCCTGCAGTCATGGACACTGCCCAATGGGCCTCCTTGATTTCACCAGCAGATATCGCTTCTTGGGCACCCCATTGAAGTCGAAAGCAGCGTCTTCCAGAATGGAAGCCGTGTAGCGACTTGCAGAGATTGCAGACCTGTGGATCGTGTGCAAGACCCAGGCAGTAAACAAACGTGGAGAGCGGGTTGGTCCGAGACATTTTCTGCCCGCAATGGCACCGACGGAAAACGGGAGTGGATTTATTCATCGCAGCCATGAGGGAAGATGAAAACGTAAGTCTAGTAAACTTTACAATAATTTTTGGAAATTCCAAAGGATTAAGATCCAGGCCTACAACGCAGAGCGTTAAGGAGGGAACCTGAGCTTCCAAGCAGTAAGGAAGATCTGGCGTCATGGGGTGGAGCAGAGGGTTTTACCACCCGGGTGGGTGGGAGGAGCCAGCTTGAAGACCTTCCGGCAAGAATTATGGTGGCAAGGAACCTGCCAGAAAGTGTGGATTTAACAACATATCCACATCCCTAGAAGGACTGAATGTCAGCCTTGCTGCACCAGACCCGAAATACAGGAAAACAGTCCCAAGGAAAAATACTCGGTCACTGGTTTCTCCTTTTCCGCAAAAAGGCAGGAAAGAAGGGATGATAATGACAGTACCAGCAGGACTAATTCATGCCCCATCCAAGCAGTTTGATACAGGCAGAGAAAAGGGATTAATGATGGTGGAAATGGTCGAACACTTGAGAAAAGGATTTCCTATCCGTCCAGAGGACTAAATTGTTCTTAAAGCCACTGAGAGGATAAGGCCTAAAAGAAAAATCTGAAACCAGTCTGACAGAGGAAAAGACAAGCAGAAAGGTTGTCTTCGATGTTACTCGCTTCAGGACAGAACTGCCACATGTTCAAAGGGACACCCCATGAACTTGAAAATAGAGAGGTTTGTGTTCCATGGGAAAAAAACTCTGGTCCCTAGAAGGGTCTGGAAGTGAAATGGCCCCTTGCGGAATTCTTTGAAATGGTCTGAGAAATGACAGATTTCTCTTGCCTGACAGAAAAAGAATCAGAGTAACCACTAGGTATACTCCCAAAAAGGAGGCTTACTGTCCTACTGTAAATAAAAACACTAAAACCTTTACATTTATACAGGAAACAAGTCACAAAGACCAAACTAGTTCCGTGTACAAGACAGTAATGCTGGATATGAACTAAATAATCGAGTCATGAGAGGAAAGAGGACTAAAAAACTCTAGGCTCCTGTCCTTGTACCAAGGGGGGAAAAAACGCTTCCACTAGGAAACTGAGGTTTTTGTGGTACTAAAACATTTTTTTTTTCCCATAGACGTTCCAGGCCTTGTTTGGATACAGGGACTTTAGGAGATCTAGCTTCTCAAGAACCAGGACTTGAGGAGAAAAGACTGGGAGCTGAGAAACGCTACTCCTGTGTGAGAAAGAAAGTAGCTTGTGGAAACAAAAGCAGCTAGAAGGCTATTTAACTGAAACATTTTTTATCAGAAAGTACCAAGGTTGTCCAGAGCCACTGGGACCGTGGTGGCTGATTCCTTAACTAGAGAGATAGCTGGGGAACAAGGGATATATGGGAGAGAGAAAACTTTTCCGATCAGTCTTGAGATAAGAAAATGCGTTGGAAGGTGCCCCAGTTGGGGCTCGCAACAGGAAAAGGAAAAACTGTGGTTCGGGCTGGAGGTGAAAATTCAGATCTGGACCTGACCTACCCCTGAATGATGTGGCTAGGAGTTGTGCTGAGGGCTCACTTGGGAGGCCCTGACTAATGCGGCTTAGAGGATCTGCCAAAGGGCCCACTTGCAGTGGCCCTGACTATGCCAAAGTGTTGTTCTTGCCCGACAGAAGGATGAGTGACTAAGACACCTCCAAAGAAGCCAGCTAGAGATCAAAATTCATGGAGAGATTGGAAGCCTTGTGTCCCAAATGCTCATTGGTGTAATAAAGGGCAGGAATATCATCTGTTCCTCTCTGTACTAAATGACCTCTGGACTGAAAAAAATGCAGGCCTGATAGAGATGCTCTGAGATTTCAGGGACCGATGAAAGAAGGAGACTCTCAGAAACCAAGACCCAATAATGGAATCCCCAAAGGGAATGCCCACTGGAAGGAAGCCTCTGTACCGAAGATTTGAAGGGAAGAGGTGTGAAGTTCACGGTTCCCTTACATCAGTCCAGCTTGTAACAGAGTTCAGTCTTCACGAAAAATTCTCTTATTTGGAATCTGACCTAGAGGTCTAGCCCCTGGGACTCTAGTGACAGAATTATGCACCATATACAGGGAATGAACTTCCCCTGACAAGAGATGAGCGTTGCTCCCCAAGATTTACCGAGATTTAAATGGTTAGAGAACTTTTTTCTAGTAGGTACAAAAAAACCCGAAGATTACAGGAAATAATATGTCAGACGTAGGGCTTGAAAACCAAAGTCGAGGAGAACTGGCTAAGGATGGCCTCTGAGAAGGGAAACCAGAGATTTCCTGTCTTCAGGTGAGAACTGCCAACCTACCCAGATACTAGAGAACAGCCCGATTTTTACTCCGTATCTGAGAACACTCTGAAGGCAGTCTAACAGCATGGAAGAAAATTGGTAGCCACCTGCGAAAAACCCTAGGCTAAGGAACTGAGAACATAGAATGTATCGAGGGAAGACAAGAAAGTCCCGTGTTTGAAAAGAAAAACCTGAGTCAAGGAAGCATCCTGACCCCAGGTTGTGAAACTTGATAATGATTTGCTGTTCCCCATTTTCCTTTAAAATTCAGGTTATAGACTGAAAAAAAAAAGGTCCAACTCCCAAGGAAAAGGGAACCCATTCACGACTTTGACCCTCACGAGGTTCTATTGCTCTGGTTCCCACTGCTGACATGCTACTGGAGAAAAAAAGTACAGTTACGTAAGAACTTACCGTAACAGTAGATCTTCGAGAGAGGCTCTTGCAGTAGGTAATTACATATAGGACTGACACCGGCCGGCGGCAGGACCCCACGGAAATATTTCTAGCTAGCAGTCCCTGGCGAGGACCACCCCATGTCAGGTGACCAGCGCCATGCTATCGCCGGTATAAAGGGCAGTCCCGACACCCGCCTTCCAGTTCTTTTCCTGCCACAGGCCCGAAGGCCCGGATGAGAGAGAAGCAGATATTTCTCAATGGAAAAGGAGCTGAAAAGCCCAGGGGATGGAGGGCGGGAAGACATTTACTGTGAAGAGCCTCTTCGAAGATCTACTGTTACGTAAGTTCTACGAACTGTGTACCATCTTTACTTTAGAAGGCTCTTGCAGGTAATTACATATAGGACTGAATCCCAAGCAGTCTGGAACAAATAAAAGGCACCGGGAGGAGGAAACTACTCCTGAAAGTAGGAATAGTCTTGCAGGCCTCAAGACAGGAGGCCCTGCAAAACAGCTAGCCCGAAGCCTGCTCTACGGCGAGAGGCAATGTCCAAACTGTAGTGTTTAGTAAAGGTATGGACGGAAGTCCAGGTGGTGGCAGCACAGATGTCTGCCGCAGACACATTCTTGAAACAAGCTGCAGAGGCTGCTACTCCACGAGTGGAGTGACCTCTGACTTGACCCGGAAGGGTCTTGTTGTACTTGTCATAACAGAAAGTGATGCAATGAGCCAACCACTTTGACAGGCATTGCTTGGAAACAGCATTGCCTTCCCTTTTGTGAGCAAAAGAGACGAACAACTGGTCAGTTTTTCTGAGATCCTTTGTCCTATCGGTGTAGTATCTCAGAATCCAGTGAACATCCATGGTATGGAGTAAATATTCTCCTTGGTTGGAGTACTGCGTGAAAAAGGCAGGTAACTCTATAGACTGATTTAAGGTAGACTCCGCTACCACTTTAGGCAGAAACTTAGGGTTCGTGCGAAGAGCCACTCGTTCTTTGTGAAAAATCAAATAGGGGATTTTACACATAAGGGTCTGGAGCTCGGAAATTCTTCGAGCGGAAGTAATGGCCACCAAGAAGAGCGTCTTCCACGACAGAAACTTCACATCTGCGGATGCCGCAGGTTCGAAGGGAGGAAGGGTAAGTTTCTCGAGAACAAAGTTCAAGTCCCAAGGGGGAGCAGGAGTCCAGACAGGGGGCCTCAGATGAAGGACCCCTCTAAGAAAAGTCTTAGACACCTCTAATTGGGCAAAGGCTTTATCAGCGAAAGGAACATGGTAAGCTGAAATAGCGGCCATGTGCACTTTCAAGGAGGAATGACTGAGACCTAGGTCAAAGAGATGACATAAATAATCAAGCAGAATGGCCACTGGACAGGAGAAAGGCTCCACGTTCCTAGAGGCGGCCCAAATAGAAAATCTCTTCCATTTCATGGCATAAGTGGACCTAGTGGAGGGTTTTCTAGCCTCCACCAGAATCTCGGCCACCTTTGGAGAGACACCAAAGCGAGATTGGGCTAGGTCTGCAGGAGCCATGCATGAAGTTGTAGGGACTTGAGGCCCGGATGGACCAAGGTCCCCTGATCCTGGGTCAGCAATCCTCGAGATAAAGGAAGAGGAGGAACCTCTGAGTATTGTTGTAGAAGAGAGAACCAGATTTGCCTGGGCCAGAAAGGAGCGATCAGAATCATTCTCGCTCCTTCCGTTGTTAGTTTCTGCAGTACACGTGGGACCAGAGGAATTGGGGGAAAAGCATAGATGAATCTGCCCTTCCAGTTTACAGACAGAGTGTCGCTCCAGAAAGCGCCTCGCTCTGGAGCGAGTGAGCAAAAGGTGGGAAGTTTTGCATTTTGGGAAGAGGCGAACAGGTCTACCTGTGGAGTCCCCCAAAGCTGGAAGATGTCATCTAGAACCTTTTGGTCCAACTCCCACTCGTATGGTAGAGCAGAGGAGCGGCTTAGCTTGTCTGCTAGGGTACTGTTGACTCCTGGAAAATGGATCGCCGTGAGGTGAAGGTTGCGTAGCGTTGCCCAGTCCCAAATCCTCATTGCTTCCCTGCATAGAGGGTAGGATCGAGTCCCTCCCTGCTTGTTGACGTACCACACCACGCACATGTTATCCGTCTGGACAGCTAGGTGACCGGGAAGGATGTATTGGTGAAGGGCTTGGAGAGCATATAGTACTACTCGTAGCTCGAGCACACTGATGTGGAGAGCTAGCTCCAATCTGGACCATAAACCCTGGGTTCGGTGAGGACCCAGATGGGCTCCCCAACCTTCGCCTGATGCATCCGTGGTCAGAGTCTGGGAGGGGGGAGGATGACAGAAGGAGACCCCCTGAAACAGGTTCTCTCGAACCATCCACCATTGCAAGTCTCTTGTCATCGGCGAGGAGATCAGAACCAGATGATCTAGGTAACCTACGAGTTGATCAACTGGGAGCGGAGAGTCCACTGAGAGATCCTCATGTGGAGCCGCGCGCGGGGTACTGTCGGTATGGCGGCTGCCATAAGCCCCAAGAGACGGAGAACCGACCTCGCCGGAACCTTCCTGCATTCTGATAGCAGGGAAATTTGTGACTGAAGAGAGGCCACCCTGTCTGGAGGAAGGAAGACCTTGCTCACCGTCGTATGGAGGATAGCCCCGATAAACTGTAGTCTCTGAGAGGGATCCAGATGAGACTTGGAAAGGTTGATGGTGACACCCAGGCAAGGAAAACCTGCTGGGTGAGGAGAGAATGCAGGAGCCCTCCTGGACGAGGTCACAGAGCCAGTCGTCCAATGAGGGGAACACCTGAACTCCCATAGTCACGAGATGGGACGCCACCACTGCCAGGCATTTGGTAAAAACTCGAGGTGCCGAGGAAAGACCAAACTGGAGTGCCCAGAATTGGTAATGGTCCCCTGGAAAGCAAACTGGAGGTACTTTATGGCGTGAGGACTTAATGGGGATGTGCAGATATGCTCCTCGCATATCCAGCGCACAGAGCCATTGACCCAGCCAAGAAGGGCAGAAGGCTTTAGGGAGAGCATCCTGAACTTTTGTATTCCACGAAAGGTTCAAGGAGCTGAGATCGAGAATGGTTTGAGATCTCCCGTCTTCTTTGACGACAGGAAGAAATGAGAATAGTAACCCGTCCCTTGAAGGTGAGGAGGAACGGGTTCTATGGCCTGCTTTGCGAGAAGGGCAGATATTTCTTCCCGGACCAAAGGAAGATGGTCCCTTGCATAGGACGACTTCAGAGGGGTGGCGGGTGGTTTCTGTAGAAACCTATGGAGTGCCCCTCCGCTATAATCTGAAGCACCCATGAATCCGTTGTTATCCTCTCCCAACCCGGAAGGTGGAGGAAGAACCTCCCTCCTACCGGTTCCTCCGGTGTGTCAGGAAGCGTGGAAAGGGGGAGCCAGGTGGTGTGGGCAGCGCCGCAGCAGGGCACCCGCTGCTTTTGGGCGGTGGGGCCTGGCAGCTGCGGGGCCCGGTGTTTAGTGGTCCGCCTTCCGGGGTTTCGCCAGGTCGATCATGCCTGGCGAAGGGACGGCGCCTGGGGATGGGGACGGTACATGGAATCCACGGATTTCAGAGCCATCCCCCTTCTCCTGCAAGTCAGTGATGATGTCCTTGACATCACCGCCAAAAAGCACTGAACCCCTGAAAGGTGCTTCCTGGATTGCTGACTGCACCTCCGGGACCAAACCTGACATGCGGAGCCAGGCATGACGCAGAAGACTTACGGCGAACGCGGAGCTCTGCCCGGCAGTGTCCACTGCATCGTATGTCGTCCGCAGGATGTGACGACTGGCCGAACGAGCAGAATGGACTAAGTCAGCTAACTCCTGCTTGACTTGTGAGTCAGGTAAGGAGTCAATCTTGGATTCCGCCTGGGTAAGGATGGCCTTCTGGTAATCCCCCATATGAGCTACATAATTCAGGGCCCGACTTCCCAGTGTGCAAGAGACATATATTTTTCTTCCATACTGGTCCAGGAGGTGAGATTCCTTATCCGGAGGAGACAAGCTTAGATGCTTGGGATGTGCTGACCGGCCGTGAGCAGCGCTAATCATGACAGAGTCTGCACGAGGGTGAGAATCCAAAAAGTCTACACCCTCCAGAGCCTGGTATAGCCTGTTGGACTTCCTAGGAAGTGGGGCTAAAGCCGACTGTTGTTTCCAAATAGTGGAAACAAGGTGGGCGTGAGGCTCGATCCAGGGTGGCAGTAAAGTAGGAGCCGTAAGGGGCAGGTCCAGATGTTCAGCGAGTCTGACCCGCTGAGGATCTGGTTCTAGAGAATGCCACTGATGTACTTCCTGAGCAACTCCATGAAGGAAGGGTCCTCCGGAGGAGTCCTCGGCCGGGGCTTGGACGGAGAGCGAGGCTCGTCGTCTGTATCTGAGGAATCCGAGGAGGAAGAGGAAGAGGAAGAGGAAGAGGAAGAGGAAGAGGAAGAAGAAGAAGAATCAGAAGCAGAATAAGTCTCCCTGGCACGTCTAGGGGGAGGAACGGGTTCCTTAGGGGGGGATCCCTGGACGCGTGTCCTGCCCCTCTCGGGATCCAGAGGGAAGGACTCTGGGATCCGGAGGCGGAGAGGGAGGTGCTGCCTCGGCGACGTGGTGGTTTCCACTTCCTTGGTGAGCTGAGCCTTGGCCTCAGCCCACCAGGAAGCCAGAGTCTCCTGCAGATCCACCGGCGGCTGAGGGGACGGTGGAGGTGGAGGAGGAGGGGGATAAGTATACGGATTGTATCCGTAAGGCGAGTATCCGAAACCTGGCTGCAGGAAAACCGGTGCCAGGTATTGCGGCATCGGGTACTGCGGCGTTGGCGGAACCGGCATCGGGTACTGTGGCACTGGATACTGCGGACCCAGGTAAGACGGCGTCGGATAAGACGGCGGGTACCCGGGCGCCGGAGGAGCTGCCAGAGCAGATGGCCCGGAAGGAGGCCCCACGGGTGGGTCCACATTGAGAGGCCCGGGAGGGGTTGGGCCTGACGGAAGGGGAATATCCCCGCCGCGCCGGGCTGGCGCCGGAGCCGGCAAGGCCCAGGGACTGGCGCCAGATCCGGTCCCTAAGAGGAGGGTCTGATGGGGTGGAATATCCCCAGTACGCCTGGGACGGTGGAGAAAAGTCCCGGGTCAGGCTGGGTGACTCGGCCCCCGGACGGCAGCGGCTACGGGGAACCGGGTACGACGGGGTTGGAGGGTCCATCATGGTTCAGTCGCCTCGGGCGCTGCCGGGGAGCCGACGGCGTTTAGCGGCTGGTCTCCCGCGGAGCCGGGCGTCCGACTTACGGGTCCTCGTGAGGCGGGCCGAGGGAGGGAAGCGCCCGGTCCGAGGAGGACGAGGTTCGTACCGCCTCAAGGGTCGGGCGCCTTATCAACCTTCTCCCGGGGGATGTCGGAGGAGCCGACGACTGCCTTATGGGAGGTGCCCGCACTCAGTAGGTCGCGAAGCCTCGCGGCGGTTCTGGGGCGGGGCCTCCTTTGCCCGGAGCGCAGAGCGCCTGGCGTGAGCCCGACGGGATGGCAGACGCCTCCAAACCTTGGAGGCTGCCGCGGACTGGTCCCCCGGAGGGATATTTAGCCGCGACTCGTCCGGAGTCGCGGGTGAGGAGGCCTTCTTTGGTGCCTTTCTTTGTCCCGCTTATAATGATGTCCTTCAGGAGAAGTCGACGCCGCCTGAGCTTCTTCAATTTTTTTCCATTGAAGACATCTTTTCTTTAGCAGATGGGCTTCCAGGGACTGTTGGCGCCGCTCATGGTAGCTGTGTTGAAGTGCAGGCAATGCGGGCACTTGTCGACCGGGTGGTCGGGGCCTAAGCAAAAAAGGCAGAGAGAATGGCCGTCCTTGTGTGGCAGTTAGGCGCCGCACTTGTTTTTGGAAGGTGTAGGGGACGACATACACCGATGCTGACCTGACGAGAAGAAAAAATATCAAACTTCGTAAACCGACGAAAGAGCAGGGCTTTGCTGATACCGAACTTTACTCGCGAGGTGCTGCAATGAGCCAACGGGGAAAGAACTGAAGGTGGCATCCGGGATCGCCTTTATACCGACGCCGCATGACGCCGTCACCTGATGGGGGCGGTCCTTGCCAGGGACTGCTAGCTAGAAATTTTTCCATGGGGTCCTGCCGCCGGCTGGCGTCAGTCCTATATGTAATTACCTACTGCAAGCGCCTTCTCGAAATAAGATCAGAGAATGCAGCACTTGGAGGTAAACTTTAGTTATTTATTTACTTACTTATGTATGTACATAAAGATATATATTTACTGTATATATATTTATATGTTTATATCTGCACACATCTATCTCCTTTTATTTATTTATTTATTTTTTTACACCAACCAAAGAAGTGGTAAAAATTGCACCAAGAAGAAAAGTAACTGAAGAAAAAGGGAGTACCAGGAATGAAAAGAGCATTCCTGCCTAAACCCCTGGAAAACTTCACATTTGGAAAATTCCGAATGTGTTGGCGTAGGGAAAAAGGTTAAAGGGAGAATAATTCCTACCTGAAGCCCCCCTATCCTGAGACTTCTGAGGAAGGAACACTCATCTTTAACCGAGTAATAGGAGAGTTAATCTCGTCCACACGTGCCTGTCAGCTTTAGTTTGCCATAATGACAAACCAAAATTTGCACCAAAGCACAACCCAAAAGGCTGGAACTTTTCAGACAGGCAAGCCTGAGGGAAATGACCTAGGCCAAGACTCTAGAAGCTGTAACGTTATGACTTAAGGCTATGAGAGCATAGTGCTACCATATGCCACTTGGGTATTTCAGCAAACCTCCTTGTGGATAGTGCTCCAGAGCTGTCGCACTATGGCAAGGACAGGATACATCAAAAATCTCTTAATATATAATGGCGTATGCTACAAAGGTAGGACACGTTACGTAAAATTTCTTACGCGTGGTACATGATTATCTAGAGTCCATCTCTAGAGGGAAAGCAGACAGTGGCACAAGCCTGAGAAGCAAGCTGCTGTTTGCACTAACTCTCTTTAATCTGAAAGTGTACAGATAAAAACAGCAGAACACTTACCGAGCTGGTATTTCCTCTGAATGCTTCTGTCAACCCCCAAAGAGAAGGAGGGGTTTCCAGAACCTACCTGTAGGTGTCTTCAGAGAGCTGTGAACTTCTTTGGAGGAGGGCAACCACCAGATCTATGAAGTCGTCACCCTCCACCTCTTTATCGGTGTTTTGCTGGAGGGAAAAGTCCAAGGAGTCCACCAGTTGAATATAAATGCCTCATTATATCATAACTTGAATCAACCCCAGGGTGACCGACTGGAATTAGTGGGTACCAAGAGGAGTTCATGAAGAAAAATCCTCTCCTAAATTATTAATAAAAATATCATCCTTTGGCATAAGGATTAACATGGAGAGGAATACTCGGACCTGAGAACACTCCCAGAAATATGTCTGGAATAACTGCCAAGCTCTCAGAAATGAAAATTAAAGTACCTACCGTAATTCTGATCTTTCTGTGCATCTTCACCATTCATCACTGTTGGGTTATTGGCGGAGGTCGCATTACAGAACTCTCTTTTGGATGGGGCGGAGTGATGCATCATCAGGCAGCCCATGGCAGCGACCTGCTGTGTGGGGCACGCGGGTTGGCTGTTAGGTGTTGTCGACTCCGCTCTCCCGCCAGTTCTGAGTCGCCGTAGAGGTTAGAAAAAGGGTTGGGAGGGTAGGACAAGGAAGTCCAAGGGACATACAAAGGAAAAGATATAAAACTAAAAGGAGAAATAAATGACAGCGGTCAGAAGAAGTTCAAAGACTAAGGGGGATTGGGCAGGGGCCCCAATCTCTGGCAGTAGAAAGGAGGGAGGGAGGGAAAGGTTTTTAGAGGTAAGTGAAAATTTTAGAGGAGGGGTAGACAGGTGAAACTTACCCTGTAACCTTGACTAGTCTCCAGTTTATATAGGAACTGCGAAGGAGTAGCCAATAGGCTAACTGCCAGAATTGCAGGCACAGAATTGCTGGAACAACTCCTATAAGCAAAAAATACAGGTTACTCACCTGTAACAGGAGTTCTAGGAATGGTATATGTTGTTCATCCACACTTACTGGCAGGTTCCTTGCTGCTTTAAATCTTGCTGGAAGGTCTTCAAGCTGGCTCCTCCCACCCACCCAGGTGGTAAAACTCTCGGCTCCGCCCCATGATGCCAGATCTAGCCCGCTGGAAGCTAGGTTGTGCGTCGGAGCCAGGGAGGTCGGGTGGTCTGTGTGGATGAACAACATATACCATTCCTAGAACTCCTGTTACAGGTGAGTAACCTGTATTTCTAGGGACACGGATATGTTGTTCTAGCCACACTTACTGGCAGACCCCTAGCAGTTCTCCGGGAGGAGGGAGGCAAGGTGCACGCCCCCTACTTAGGAAATAAGGACTGGAAAACTGAGGTCCCAAAACCAGCATCCCAGCGTGACTCAAGATTGATGTGGTAGTGGGTAATGAAGGTGTGTGCCGACTTCCAGGTAGCAGCCCTGCAGATTTCCTGGATAGGGACGTCCCTGGAAGCAGCCACCGAAGCAGCGGTATGGTGGATAGAATGAGCTCTTATCCCTCTGGGAGGCTCCATGCCCGCCAACCTATAGCAGAGATCTATGCAGGAGGAGACCCACCTGCCTATCATCTGCTTGGCTGCAGGTCTGCCAGGTGCGGCTTCAGCGTAGGTGACAAACAGCTGGCGAACCTCTCCCCGAACTTCAGCCGTCCGCTCCTTGTAATGAGAGCGCTCTTCTAGGGTCCAAAGTATGGAGCCTATATTTGGCCTCCGAGGTGTGACTGGGGTAGAACACCGGCACAGTCAACACCTTGTTAAGGTGGAACTCCGACACCACCTTCGGAAGGAATTTCGGGTGAGGGAGCAGGAAAACCTCGTCCCTGTGGAAGACCAGATAAGGAGACTCGATGGAAAGTGCCTGGAGTTCTCCCATCCTTCTGGCTGACGTGATAGCCACCAAGAAGGCGGTCTTCCACGACAGGTGAGAGATGTCACACCTGTGCATCGGTTCGAATGGCTTGCCCATGAGCTTAGCCAATACCAGCAGTAGATCCCATGGAGGTGGAGGTTCTCACACTGGAGGGGATATGTGATCAAGGCCTTTGAAAAAGCGCCCGACCACCTTCTCCTGCGTCACCGACTGCTTCCCGGCCCACGCCTGGTAAGCAGAGATGGCTGCCAGGTGCTGAGAAAGGGACCATAGGCAGTCCAGAATGCTGGCCAAGAAGCAGGAGGAAGGGTCCAACCCCTTATCCTGACACCAAATGGAGAATCTATTCCATTTGAAGGCATAGCATTTTCTGGTCGACTCCTTATGGGATGCCTCAACAACGCTGAGGACCTCGTCGGAAAGACCCAAGGCCTGGAACTCTAGCCACTCAGGAACCAGGCTGTCAGGTGCAGGGATTGAAGGTCCGGGTGGAGTATCTTCTCCTGGTTGACTGAGATCAGGTCCGAGCGGGCTGGAAGCTGCCTCGGGAGCCTGGAGCTGAGGCTGAGGAGATCTGGATACCAGAACTGGCGGGGCCAGTCTGGGGCTACCAGAATCACCTGCGCCTTGTCCCTCCTCGCCTTGGGAAGCGCCTTGTGGATCAAGGGAAATGGGGGAAAGGCATAGAAGAGGCCCGGGGTCCACGGCCTCGAGAAGGCATCCCTCTGCAGTGAGCCCTGCTGCGGGGGGGGGCGGGCATGAAACAGCCTCAGCTTTGCATTCTCCCTGGAGGCAAACAGGTCCACCTGAGGTGTGCCCCAGTGGGAGAACAGATCGTGTACTACCTCCGGCAGGAGAGACCACTCGTGAGATGCAGCACCTATCTGGCTTAGGGCATCGGCCAGAGTGTTGGAGGCTCCTGCCACATGGATGGCTAGGAGATCCGCCTCCAGACTGCTCACGAGGGACCAAGTGCGGAGAGCTTCCTTGCATATGGGAAAGGAGTGCATCCCACCCTGGCGGTTTAGGTAGCACATGGTTGTGGTATTGTCCATCTGGACCTGGACCACTTGACCCCGTACAAACGGAGCAAAAGCGGTGAGGGCTAGTCAGACCACACGGAGCTCCAGCAGGTTGATGTGGCATCGGGACTCCCAAGGGGACCAGAGGCCATGCGCTCTGTGCTCCCCCAGATGGGCACCCCAACCCATCAGAGAGGCATCGGTCGTTAGAATGACCGTCGGCTCGGGGCGGACAAACGGGATGCCCTCCTGCAGATGAGCTGGAACGATCCACCACTGAAGAGTGTTCCACATCTCCTGGGTCACCGCCACTGGCTGGTCCACAGGACCGGAGCGCTTGGACCACTGGCGGGCCAGCCCTCATTGAAGGGGATGCATATGCCAGCGGGCCCAATGGACCACGCTGGTGCAGGCTGCCATGAGGCGCAGGAAGTCCCGGGCAGGGCGCAACTGCCCAACCAGAAATGATTGGGCAAAGGAGGCGAGAACCTCAGCCCTGTCCGCCGGGAGCCGTGCTCTGGCTCGAAGAGAGTCGAGCTCTGCCCCGATGAACTGAATCACCTGCGTTGTCACGAGTTTCGATTTGGCCTCGTTGATGAGGAGGCCAATCTGAGAGCAGACCTGGAGAGCCAGATCCCTGGACTGCTCCACCTCCAACCTGGAGGGGGCTGCAACCAGCCAGTCGTCCAGGTAAGGGTACACCCAGACCCTTTGGCGCCGCAGGAATGCTGTCCCCACTGCCATGCATTTGAAGACCCTGGGAGCTGGAGAAAGGCCGAAGGGCATGGTCCGGAACTCGTAAAGGGACCTGTCCACTCTGAAGCGAAGGAATCGCTGGTGGGACGGACGGATTTGGGACGTGAAAGAACGCGTCCTGGAGGTCCAGAGAACAGAACCACAAGTCGGTACCCAGGAAGGGAACATCTGCCAGCTTGTGCTGCGTAGCCGCCATGAAGGTGGAGATCCGCCCCAAGCTCAGTGGCGCATGGCCACTGCGGCAGCTACTGACCAGGCACAAGAGTCTCCAATGTCGACAGCAGTTTGGAGCTGTTGTTTTGCCACCGCCCTTCCCTGATCCCGCACCTGCTTGACCGTAGTCTGGAGGTCAGCCGGGAGATGAGGAGTCACCTCATCCAGGGAGCCCAAAAGGGCGTGGGAAAAGTGTGCCATCAGTATGGCCCAACTGGCCTGATGAAGACCTAAGGAGGATACAGCGTAAACTTTACGCCTGGAGTAGTCCAGTTTCTTGGACTCTTTATCCGGTGGCTTGTCCACATCCCGAGCATTTCCGGAGCGCCGAAAAACACTGTCGGTCACCAACCCCTCTGCAGAGGGGTGCTCCGAGAATCCAGAGAGTGAGCTGGTGGGAACGGCATACTTCCTGGCCATCCTGGCCAAGGGGCTGGACAAGAAAGCCGGCAGCTGCCATAACTCCAGGGCGGGCCAGCAATGGCTTCGGCCACAAGAAGGCCTCCGTGGGAGACCCCTCGGTCAGTATCTCCGTGAGGGGATACCTGGCCCGCTTGACACGGGTTCGAGCTCATCCCAGTAGATTCTGAGATGAGCCGAAGTAATCCCATGAATGAGGATGGGCTCTCGTCCACCGACTGTCCCCCAGAGGACTCCAGGTTGAGAGGCTTGGAGAACAGGGAAGAGTCATCGTCAGACTCCGAGGAGTCTGCAAACAGCTGCCGAGGGCCTGAGCCACCCTCCACCTGCTGAGGGCGATCAGGAGTGAGGGTGACCGACAACCGATGAGGCAACCCATGACCTGATCGAGAATCCTTGGTCGGAGCCCCAGTTTTTGGTTGTGGAGGCGGGGGTTCCACCACGATGGGTGGCGCAGCTGGTTTCGGCCGAAGAACCGGGGCCGGCGTCGGCTCCTCGATGACCACGAGGGGTTGTTTCGGCCGCTCAGGTGACAGCCACTTAATGGCCAGGGAAGGCGAAGGGGTCGGCTTGTTCCCGGTCAGAAGGAGCTGCTGCCATAACAAGTCCTTGTAGGAACGATGCAATTTGCGCCGAAGCCTTTCCTCCCAGGAGGAAGAAGATGAGGACGAGCGGCGCTGCCGCTTTCCTCGGTGCCGAGATCGAGACTGCTGGTGTCGGCGGGATCGGCTGGACCGAGAAGAGGTCCGAAACTGAGACCGTCGGTGTTTCCGAGGGTGGGTCTGGGAGGGAGCGGGGGAAATGAGTCAACATTCTGATTTTATATTTTTGTGTATATTTTGTAGTCTATATTTAAAATAGTAACAGGTCTATAATTTTTGATTTTTGACAGATCTTTATCATGTTTGGGGATTAAATTGATTTATAACATGGGTTGAGAAGAAAAAATTACTCACCTTAGTAATTATATTTCTTCTAATGGAGTCTTGCTGTATTCTGACAATTGCAGTGATTCCCAACCTTTGAACTGCCCCGGAGAACTAAGGGTTAACTTTCCATGCAGGGCATGGAACGCTGAGCTCGAACTTGGTTGAAGTCTCTGTCTGGAGTGTTTTGAACTCAAACTGTCAGATTCTTACGAGCCCAACTAAATTACAGTTTTTTCACCTTTAATTTTACAGTTATTACTTTGAGTAGATTTTATACCTTTGTACCCCATGATCCCAACTGTTTCCCTCATGTACTCATCTTTTCTCGCCTTGTATGTTAGGCAAAGGTCTCCTCTAATTTGCCTATATTTAGTTGAGAACAGATTTAATTTTGTCAATCTATTGGCATAGCAGAGATTCTGTAATGGTTTAATCTTTTTTGTAATCTTTTTCTGTATGCCCTCAATGAACTTTTTGCTTTTTATAGTGTGAGGAGCGGTGAATTGAGAACAGTACTCCAAGTGGGGGTGCACCAGACAAGGAGAGAGTGGCACAATTTGAGCATCTCTGCTTTTATATTACCTAGAATGGATCCTATAATTTTATGACATTTTTTAAACTATTACAGAGCTATTTCTGTCAAAAGATAGATTGTTGGTGATCATTACCCCAACCCCCCTGTCTTTATCCTCTACTGCATTCAGTAATGTAATGTTGTTTAATCCATATTTCTTATTTTCGTTAAATTTAATTTTGTTTTCTGTGGCCCACTGAGATAAATGATCAAGCTGATTTTGTAACTGTCTACCATCGGAAGCCATCCATACAAGTCCCCCAAGCTTGCAGTCATCAGCATACTTGCATATCCATGTGTTGCCAGTTACTGTCATGGTGGACACCATAATATTAAACAGGGTGGGGAGCAAGCACCGAAGCCTGTGGGACACCACTTGTCACCTTTCCCCAGTTTGACAAGCGTCCCTTAACAGTCACCCCCTGCTGTCGACCTCTGTTGGGGCACTAGATAAGAAAAGGGGACTTCAGTCCCTGTGCATTAGCATTCCCCTTATCCACCATGAGCAAGAGGGGACTTGGGTATAGCACTGACAGGCGCCTTTCTCACTCGCTCGCTTAGATGCATGTTTTAATGGCTGCCTGTCAGTGCTGAATTTCCCCACACACGGTTAGGTGATGCTGTTTGATTAATGACCTTTCCCTCTTATCAACCCATGTTATAAGAGGAAATAATACAGTACCATCTCATGGTTCAACAAGTTCATAAAGGCCACTTGCCCTTTGGGCTTATGGCTTGTTCTACCCCACAATGGTATTATTTCCTCATATACCACACTTTGCCATCATTGGACTCTGTTCTTTTTCCACAAACTGCAACACTGCCTGAGATACAATTTTGCATGTATGCATTAGGATTGGCTGGAATAGTTCCACAATACTCCCGCAAGGCAATACTGCCTATCTTATGATTTAGCAGTGTCAGTGGCTCAGTAAGTAGCACACTCACCTCTGAAGCCAGGAGATCAGAGAGCTGTGGGTTCAGTTCCCACATCTGTCACTTGGGTTAATATCCCAGTACTGACACTGTAGTGCAGCATGAGAGGGGTGCTGCACTTCTGAGGTGCCGTCGTTTGGATGAGACCTTAAACCGAGGTCCCATCTGCCTGGATTGGTGGTAGTTCAGGTGGATGTTAAAGATCCCATGGCACTTATCGAAAAGAGTAGGGGAATTTCCCCGATGTCCTGGCCAAATTTCCCTCATTCACTGAAAATACCACCAACAGCTTAATCTGGTTTAAGGTCAGTTGGCATTCATCTGTATCCCCTTCCCCCGGGTCGTGCCTGAAAATAGGCAGGATTTGTCTAGTGCACTTACCCGGTCAACAAAAATTAAATAAATAAAAAGTATTGTTGCCTTTCAGGACCATTCATTTTCTTTAAAAGAAAAGGATACTGTACATCACTTCTAAACTGTAATTTCCCTGCTTAAGAGTAGGGAGAATGGTGCTTTTTCTTTCAATAAGGCCATACAGCTTTCGAAACGTAGGCAGGGCTGCAGTACGCATCCACACAATAAAGTCTTCATTGATGAAACCATTGTTTTCTGGGTCTGTGTCTAGCATATATACAGGTTTTCGCCAGTTCACAGGCTTCGCATTATCTATATTTAAAAAAAACACAAAAAACCCAGAAACTTTAGCATCTTATTACCAACTAATACACCTATCTAAAACTGAACTCTACTACAAGCTGCATATTTCTGAACCAAGAACGTGTTTCATTATTTTTATAAAGAGCAGCTGACGACTTTGGGAAAACTCTGGAAAACAATAGACAATTCAGCTTGCATTTAATATACCTTCTGAAGATTTTGCCTCTCCATTATTTACTGTTGAAGAAATTCCTACAAAAACAAGATCTTTATCTGCCTCTATACATTATTTCCTACTTGAAATGATAACGCTCTGTTGTGATAGCACAGTCTGTTGCCATGGGAATAACTCAGATGTTATAAGCAATGTATTAAGACACTGGATTGGAAAGTAGAAATAGAAGCTGATAAACCCTCAAGGAACAACTATCCTGTTTTCATGTATATCACCTCAGTAACAAATAAGGTTCTGATGAAGACTTCAGTTCTGAAGTTGAAACGTTAAGGGTTGAGTGGCTGGCATTTGGCCTAGTAGTCTGCGGACTTTGAATCACTTTTTCTGCATGCTGGAATCACTATGGACTACTTCAATTCACTTATGATAGTAGGGCCTTGATTTCCGTTTGAAACGCCTGTACCAGTATCTGATGCTGCTGTTTTCTGGATTAAATTTGTGTCCTGTATACTTGGGAGTGCTGACCTACTTCTTTCCGTGCAGTTTGTATGGAGTGTGTTGCTGTAGATTTTGCCAAACTTCTTCTCAAGGTGGCGGTGACTCACTAAAGGGAAGTAAACTGTACCCCCCCCCCAATAACAATGGGACTGAAGGTTCTAATCTACAAAAAGAACAGTTATGCAAGGACTTACTGTAACAGTAGATCTTCAAAAGAATCTCAATCATCAGGCCACACCTTTGGAATGATAACCATGTTAGTGCTAGTCCCACATGGAAACTTTTGCATGCAGTCAGCCAGGGGATGTCCAAAATGACGTCTGGCATCAGCGTATACATAAATGTGAGCAGCCTCTCCATTCCTCAGTTCTCCGCTGGAGATCATGCTCGGACAACCTCCCTCTAGGGAACTAGGAGAGACCCCAGCACTCCACGTATCAGGTGAGACAAGAGTGCTGGAAAAGACAGCAATGGATGAAGCGAGATAATAATTCATTGCTATAACCCCAAGGGGGAAGAAGGGTGGGATGGCACAGCCTGATGAAAGAGACATTTCAAAGATCTAGTGTTATGGTAAGTTCTTACATAACTGTTTTATCATCTTTGAGGATATCCCTTTCATCAGGCCACACCTTTGGAAGGAGTCCCAAGCAGTACCAAAAACAGATAGTCCAGGTAGCTGGAACCTATAGGCTTATGATAATAGGTCTTGTAGCACAGCTAGGAAAAAGCCAGCCCATCTATGAGAGACAATGCCTAGACTGTAGTGCTTAGTGGAAGCGTGGACTGTACTCCAAGTAGCAATATTTCGAAAACAATCTACAGAAGTGGCCATGTCTCTTGTGGAATGACCATGAACAACACCAGGAAGTTCCTTACCGTACTTCTTGTAAGAGAACGTAATACAATGTGCTAGCCATTTGGACAATCACTGTTTGGAGACTAGGGCACCCTCTTTCCCAGGGGCAAAGGAAACAAAAAGTTGCAAGTATTTTCTGCAGTCCTTTGTACAGGGTGTATAGTACCAGAGTATTCTATGCACATTTTAGGTATGAAGCAATGCTTCCAATGGACTGGCATGCCCTGGAAAGTACACTGGTAGGTGGATGGTTTTATTTAAGGAAAACTCGGATGCAACCTTTGGCAGACACTTAGGATTAGTACACAAAGACACCCTGTCTTTGTGGAAAATCAAATAAGGAGGCTCACACATTAGAGCCTGCAGCTCTGAAACCCTTCGAAGCAGAAGTGACTGCAACCAAGAATAATGCTTTCCAAGAAAGAAAGCGTAGGCCACAAGTCTCGGTTGGCTCAAAAGGAGCCAAAGTTAGCTTTTCCAAAATAAAATTCGAACTCCCAAACCAGGACCTGAATTCAAACAGGAAGATTTAAGTGAAGAAGTCCTCTCAAGAATGTAAGGGCCACCTCCAGCTGAGCAACCGTACGGCCATTACACAGGCACATGAAAAAATGATATAGCGGCCAAGTGCACTTCGATGGAGGAATATTGCAGGCCTGAATCCAATAAGGACAGCACGTACTCTAGAGCTAGACTGGACAGGTAAATGGATCCAGGTTATGGGAAGCTGCCAATAAAGCAAACCGTTTCCATTTCATGAGCGTGTCTGGTGGACAGTTTTCTAGCGGGCCACCAGAGCCACCACCACTTTCTGTGATACCCCAAAGCAAGCTACGACTAGGTCTTCAGGAGACATGAGTTCAGATTTAGGGACTTCAAGCACAGATGGACTAGGGTTCCCTGTTCCTGTGACAATAAACCCCTTCACAGGGGCAGAGGTACTTGGGGTTCCACTGCCAGCTGTTGCAGCACAGCATACCAGATCTGCCAAGGCTATAAAAGAGCAATGAGTAGTATAGCTGCCCCTCCATCTTCAGCTTGAGTGGGACTCTCCGAATTTGCGGGAAGGGAGGGAAGGCATACAGAAACCTACCTTTCCAAGAGGCAAGGCAATTTTATTTATAAGGTGTCCAATCCTGGAGGGTCTGGACGCCGAATACAAATAAGGACATACAGCAGTAAATTAAAACATAGTAAAACTCAGAGAGGGACAACACATCTTGCCAAAAAAACTCTAGGCTCTGGAGTGAGCAAGCAGAAACACTGCAGTTTTGCGTTATGTGGAAACTCAAAAAGGACCAGTTTTGGATGACCCCATCTTTCGAACAGGTTGTCGACCACTGGGGTCAGCAGTTTCAACTCGTGCATCCTGGGCTGTGACCTGCTTAGCCTGACTGCGAAGATGTTCTGGACAGCTAGAATATGTTTGTACTGCTGACAGTTGTAGACTATTTCAGAGCACAATACCAAGGCCTCACTGCTTCCCTGCACAGTGAATAGGAATTATTCCCCCTTGTTTGTTGACGTTATGCATCACACTGACATCCATCTATAGAGGAGTGCGCAGTGTCAGTGAACAAGGGGGGGCCAGAATCTCCACAAAGCCAGGGGGGTCTGGGGGCATATATAATTTTATTATAATTTAGTTGGAGGATGATTTTTAACAGGGGGGCTGGGACCAGGGTAGCCCCCCCCCCCCACCTATGTCCATCTGTTTTAACAGAGGACCTGGCGACAAGTGGTTCTGGAAGGCTTGGACTCTGTATAGGATTGCTCTCATTTCCAGAACATTTAAGTGCAAAGTGCACTCTACCTGGTTCCATGTGCCTTGTGTTTCAAGAGGTCCTAGGTGGGTTCCCCATCTGGATCCTGAAGCATCTGTGGTAGGAATCAAGAATGGGACGACTCTGAGCAGGTTGCTGAATTTTATCCACCACGAGTGCTTTGAACAAAGGAGATTTTACTAGAATCCTCTGTTCTATATCTTCTGTCAGCTGGTCCCACTGGACTTTAAGGGTCCACTGTGGAATTTGCATGTGCAGCCTTGCCTGTGACACTAACAACGGCTGCTACCATGAGCCCCAGAAAGCATACCAATGTCTTTGCTGAGACAAAACAGCTGTCATGTACCAACTGTGCTTGGGCAATCAGGTGGTCTGCCCTGTACAGTGGAAGAAACAGAACCATGGGCCGTATCCAAAACTGCCCCTATGTACTATAGTCAGTGGCAGGGTGTCAGTACAGACACTAGTATGCTGACAGTCACCCCCAGAGCATCGAACAGCTGTCTGGTTCGAGCTAAGGTCTCAGGTCCCTGGAACTGGCCTTTAATAGCTAGTAATCCAGGTAAGAAAAAACATACAGGCCTTCCCTGTGAAGGGTTGCCGTCTCCACTACCAAGCATTTGGTAAAGACTTGTAGTGCAGAAGACAAGCCAACGGGCAACACTCTGAACTGGTAATGCTCCCCCTGAAACAGGAACCTCAGACATGTCCTGTGAGGTTTCTAGATTCTGATATGGAGGTACACTTCCTTCATATCCAGGGATCAAAGATAATCTTCTGTTTGCAATAGGGGAAGGAGACCCTTGAGAGACACCATCTGTAAATTATTGTATTCTGTGAAGAAGTTCAAGTCCTTTAGATCCAGAAAAAGCCTCAGATGACATGTCTACTTTGGGATAAGGAAGTATCTCAAATAAAAACTGTTGTGCCTCTGTTCTGGAGGGATAGCTTTTATGGCCCATTTTTGAAGCAGAGTCTGTACTTCCTCTATCAACAGGGGCATGTGCCCAGGTGGGTATACTGCTACAACTGGTGGACGATCTGGATGACAGTATGGAGTTCCAGAGCATGACTTTTCTATGATCTCTATAACCCATTCGTCTGTTGTCACCACCCTTCACTGATCCAAATGGAGGGACAGGTGAACCAGACAACTACCCCTGGAGGTAAAGTGACTAGGGGTGTACAAGGATTCATGCTGAGCCAGAGGGGGCAGAGCCACTGGCTCCACTACCACTAGGTTCTTTTCTATGGACACTGGGGTGGTGATGGGGGCTAGCAAGGCCCCCGCACCTTTGACTCATCCCTGCTGCCTGCAGACCCAGTGGTGTCCTCTAGCAGTGGACTGGCGAAAGGGAGCCCTGGTCCTACCCTTGCTTTACGCATAGTACAGGGAGTGCACTGATTTCAGAGTCTTGCCAGAGTCCTGAAGATTTTTCAAAGCTTCTTGCATATCATGGCCAAACAGTTTCTGACCTCTAAATGGGGTATTGAGAACTGTTTGCTGCACATCAGTGGTAAACCCTGCTACTCTGAGCCAAACGTTGCACCCAAGACAAATGCCAATAGCTGTACCTCTGGCAGAGGCATCGGAAATATAAGATGTGTGAAGCAAATGTATTCCAACGTCCGTACCTCCGGTAAGGGTTTTATTAACTCTTGTTCAGCAGAACCCTCAGGTAAGGCCTGTGTAGCAGCCTTAGCCTTTCTCCATAAGGTGTTCTGATATTTTATCACATGGGCCTGGTAACTAGCAATACATAGGCCCAATGAGGCAGACACATATGCATGCTTGTCTAAAAAATCCAACCTCCTGGATTCTCTGTCAGGATGGAGGGAACTCAAGCGCTTAAGTGCCCTGGACCTATCATGGGCAGCTGTGATCACCACAGAGTCAATCTCAGGCTGGTTAGCATAAAAGGGATTTCCAGAAGGTGCAGAATACATTTTGACAGCCTTTCTAGACATAGCTGGTATAGCATTTGGCCTTTACCAGGCTGCATAAGTGTCATCCTCCAAGGCTGGAAACGGAGGAGGAATCAGAGCAGAGGGAGATTATGGCATCTCCAGAAACTCCAGCAGGTTCTTTTTGGTACAGTCATGTTCCTTTAAGGTGAAGCCCATGGCAGGTTGCATTCATTGTCCTTTCTATCTTCAACAGTATTGTTTTAATTTTTTATTTATTTTGTTCTTTGTTAACTGGGTAAGGCCCACTAGACACAGGTGCCTGTTTTCAGGGGTGACTCGGGAGCACTGGGAGGTTAAGTGTCTTGCTCAGAGTTACAGTATGCAAGCATAGGTTGTGGGAATGAAACACAGGTCGGTCTCTGCTGGATGTACCAAGCTAATTCACAGCTCGTTACTCTAACCTCTAGGCTATACTGCCAACCATAATAATAAATGACCATGCAGACAGCGGTGGCTGAGGAGGTCTACTGTACAAGGCATTACCTTGCGGTGTCTATGGGATGGCTGTTGTAATTCCCGTTGACAGGCCTCCTGGAACAGGGAGGTCAGGCAGTAGATGTCTTCTGTCTGAAAACGTAAGAAGTACTGCCAGAGTGTTGACACTGCTTTGGTTTGTAGGCGTGACTGAAGTGGTTGATACTGAAGGTTGAATCTTTAGCAGCGTACTGGTTGAAATAGGCCTGGTAGTGCTCACTCCAAGCCCCAACCTTGGTGTCTGGTTGACAGCTGGGGGCGTCACCACTGAAGCGGTCAACATCTAAACAGAGGTCGTACCTACAGGCCGCAGGAGCAATCTGGATGTGGCCGGGGAGCAGGGTGGGACAAATTTAGTAGCCCATACTGTAGCGCTTAGTAAAAGTGTGAACGGTACTCCAGGTGGCAGCTGCACAAATCTCAGTGGCCGAGACCCCTCGGAAATAAGCCACAGAGGTAGCCATGCCTCTTGTGGAATGAGCTTTGACAGCTCCAGGCAATTCCTTGCTGTACTTGTTGTAGCAGAACACAATGCAGTTAGCCAACCATTTGGACAAACACTGATTGGAAACCTGGATGCCCTCTCGACCTGGGGTGAATAAACAGTCGCTTCGACTTTCTACATTCCTTGGTTCAGAGCAGGTAGTATTTCAAAGTTCTGTGCACATCCAACGTATGGAGCAATGCTTCCCCTGGATAGTCACGCTCCCGAAAATAAAGAGGAAGGTGGATAGATTGTTTCAGTGTAAACTCAGACACCACCTTAGGAAGAAATGTAGGATTCATGTGCAAAGACACCCTGTCTCTGTGAAAAATCAAATAAGGCTTCTCGAACCAGAGGGCTTGAAGCTCTGAAATTCTTCAAGCAGAAGTAATAGCAACTACAAATAACAATTTCACAAGAGAGAAAGCGTAGCTCGCAAGTTACGACCGGTTCAAAAGGAGACAGGGTCAACATCTCCAAAACTAAACTCAAATCCCAAACAGGAACAAGGAAACGGACTGGAGGTTTCAGATGCAGGATGCCCCCCAAAAAGGTACGGGAGACATCAGGCTGAGCTATGGTATGGTCACCCATGGGCTCATTAAAGGCCAAGATAGCGGAAAGGTGCACCTAGAGGGAGGAGTACTTGAGACCAGAGTCAGACCGAGAAATCAGGCAGTTCAGGATCTGGTTCACCAGACAGGTGAAAGGGTCCAGATTATGCTTGGCAGCCCATATGGCAAACCGCTTCCACTTCACGGCATAAGTGGCTCAGGTGGAAGGCTCTTGGGCAGCCACTAGGATGTCCGCCACACTGTTTGAAACCCCAAATCTGGCGACGGCTACGTCCTCAGGAGCCAAGAGTACAGGTGGAGGGATCTGAGGTTGGTATGGACCAGGGATCCCCTGATCCTCTGTCAGCAGATTCCTGCAGAGGGGGAGAGGGACTGGAGGCTAATAGTGACCAGGATCATGGTGGCCTCCTCCATCTGTAGGAAACCGGGGGGGGGGTTGCCGACAACACAGGTTACTCATCTGTAATAGTAGTTCTAGGGGTGGTATATGGAGGGGGCGTGGCCAGCAGCCGAGCTGAAAGCATCTCCTTTAAGCAGCTCTGCAACTATTACCAACTACAGCACATTACATATCCTTAGACTAAATAGCTGGTCTCTTATCTATGATCATTGAATGCAGCCTGGCATCCGGAATTGGGGACAGATAAAAATCTTTTAAAAGAAACTTACACAGCCGGAGATATGGTGAGGGGAAACAAGGCGGCAGCTCATTCAGATGGAACCCGCTCCAAGGACTCAGGGATGGGCGGCAGTAAAGATCAACACCCAGGTGATGGGGATCGTGCCGAGGCCCAACCTTCCAATGCAGCCCTGCTTCGAGCCATCCAAAGCCTAGATAAAAAGATGGAGGACCTCAGTCCTGAGCTTAAACAAATAAATACAAAGGTAGCTCTTCTTACGGGAGATACTAAGGGGGCAGCAAAAACAGCCGAGAAGGCCCTAGATATTATACAGGGCTTATGAAGGAGAACAGCCTCCTGAGAAGGCATCTTGAAAATTTGGAAAATGCCGCCCGTTCTTCGAATATTACACTCTTGGGTCTTCCTGAAAATGTCGAAGAAGATAACCCTAAAACTTTTATGAAACACATATTGGCGGAACTATTAAGTATGGAGGATGACTTCACTATTACAAAACTGCATTGTATCTCACCACGTGGCAAGAGGCCCAGGGCAGTTACGAGTGATGCTACTCCTTGAACAATTCTGCTGAAGCTGGGGTCATCCGAGGAAAGAGACTTAACACTGAATAAAGCCAAGCAACTGAACCCATTACATTGGCAGGAAACTCGCATGCATATTTTTCCGGGCCTTAGTTTTCCGACTAGAATGAGAAGGAAAGGATTTGATGGAGTTAGAACTCGCCTTAGAGCCCTTGGTGTGCATCATGTCATGTTGATGCCGGCGAGCCCGCGTGTCTACGGGGGGAAAGTATTCCAATTTTCGGACCCCACAGACGCTTTCAAGCTGTTAGCAAAGCTAGAACAGTTCTCCTCAAGAAGGGACAACTCAGAATCAGAGGAAGAAATGGAGGATTAAAATACAAATGAGGACTACGAATGCCTAGAAAGAGAGGACGCTGGATGAGAGACTTTATCTGGTCATACTTATTTCTTGTTCTGGGAGATGGGGAAATAGTTAAGGTTATGGTAGGGAAGTAGTAAAGAGCAGAGTTCTCTTTCTTCTCCTTAATGAACCAATATTCCACATAACTTTGAAAGATAGGGTCTCTATAGTCTGCCCCTCCCTTATGGTCTATGTATAATGCTGCTAGCGTCCAACTAAAATGTTAGATTGTTATTGGCCTACTGGGAAGCACCCTTTGGGTGAAAGGTTTATCAATTGTTACAGCCTACATTTTAGTAAGGTTTTATTTAAACCAAGTTTAGTCTGAGATCGAACTATTTGTTCTAGAATAACAGAATGAACAAAAAATTTAAAGGGGAATGTACAGCTAAAAATAAATTAATTTGTGGTCTGCTAGGGGGGAGATGTTATTTGCTTAAGGTAATAAAAGTGATGAGGGACATTAATCCTCTTTGAAAGGATGAAAGATGTAGCAATAATATTAGTCTAGTCCCTGCTCATGGCTGCATGAATCATTTAGAAATAATCTTACTATTCTAAGAGTATATGATTAAATCAGATTAAAAAAAAAAAAAAAAAGTTGGGCTTGTTGGGCTTGTTAAGTACACCCCCAAGTGAAGTAACAATGTACAAGGGCATATACAATAATTTAGTTGTTGTTAAAATGATGTGCTTGTGTATTGCAAGGTCCTACAGTTTTGTAATGCCTGCCTGTATGAATATATGTAATGTAAATTTTACATAAACTCCAATAAAATTCAAGTACAAAAAAAGAAAAAAGAAAAAAAGGAGTTGTATATGTTATTCATCCACACTATCTGGCAGAGTCCTTTCCCCTTTAAGAAGTGCTGGAAAGTCTTCAAGCTGGCTCCTCCCACCCACCCAGGCGGTATATCCCTCAGCTCTGCCCTATGATGCCAGATCTTGCACACTGGAAGCAGAGATTGTGCGCCGAAGCCAGGGGAGGTCGGGCGGATCCGTGTGGACGAACAACATTACCACGCCAAGAAAGTTTGTTATGTAAGAACTTACTGTAGCACTGGATCTTCGAGGTACGGTCTCTTGCAGTAGGTTATTACTCTTGGGAGTCTGCTAGTGGAGCTGTCACACGGTAGCCTCTTACAGCAGTCTTCTATAGGGCCGCCCCCCCATACAGCACTTCCTCTGGCTGTGTATAAAAGGGGGCGACCCCAGGTACACACTGTTCCACGCCGGCTGCAGCACGCAAAAGGCCGAGGACCAAGGTAAACCAAGGGAAACGAAGATAGTACAGTTACATAAGAACTTACCGCAACAGTAAATCTTCGAGAGAGGCTCTTGTAGTAGGTAATTACTCATAGGACTGAAGCCAGTAGGCATCAAGACCCCACGGAAAAATTTCTAGCTAGCAGTCTTTGCCGGGGGACCGCCCCCATGTCAGGTGACCGGCGTCAGGCGACGTCAGTATAAAGGGGCGGTCCCCCCATGCCCGCCTTCCAGTTCTTTCCTGCCAAAGGCCTAAAAAGGCGAGATGAGAGAGAAGCGGATGCATCCCTCACTGGAAAAGGAGGTGAAAAAGCTTAGGGGGAATGGAGGGCGGGAAGGTATTACCTACTGCAACAGCCTCTCTCGAAGAGCTACTGTTACGGTAAGTTCTTACGTAACTGTACTATCTTACTTCGAGAGGGCTCTTGCAGTAGGTAATTACACATAGGACTGAGTCCCAAGCAGTCTGGAACAAGCAGAAGCAAACTGGAGGAGGAAAACTACCCAAAAGTAGACCCTCTAGCTGCTGAGGTCTTAGGAAAGAAGACCCTGCAGAACAGCCAACCCGAAGCCCGCTCTACGGCGAAAGGCAATGTCCAAACTGTAGTGTTTTGTACAGGTATGGACAGAAGTCCTAGTAGCGGCTGCACAGATGTCTGCCGCTGACACATTCTTGAAACAAGCAGCGGAGGCAGCGACGACTCTGGTGGAGTGCCCTCTGACCTGACCCGGCAGGGTCTTGCTGTACTTGTAACAGAAAGTGATACAATGAGCCAACCATTTAGATAGGCATTGCTTAGAAACAGCATTGCCTTCTCTTTTATGAGCAAGAGAGACAAACATTTGATCAGTCTTCTTGAGATCCTTTATCTTTGTGATGTAGTATCTCAGATTCGGTGAACATCCAAAGTATGCAAGAGGTACTCCCCTTGATTGGAGTGCTGCGTAAAGAAAGCAGGCAACTCCATGGATTGATTAAGTGTAGATTCCGCTACCACCCTGGGGAGAAACTTAGGGTTGGTACGCAGAGCCACACGCTCCTTATGGAAAATCAAATACAAGACTTTGCACATGAGGGCCTGGAGCTCAGAAATCCATCAAGCAGAAGTAATGGCCACAAGGAAGAGAGTCTTCCATGAGAGTAACTTTAGGTATGCTGAGGCTGCCGGCTCGAAAGAAGGCAGAGTAAGCTTCTCAAGAATAAAATTCAAATCCCAAAGAGGGGCAGGATCCCGAATAGGGGGGTCTCAAATGGAGGACCCCTCTAAGAAAAGTCTTTGAGACTTCCAATTCCGCAAAAGTCCTATCCCCGAAAGGAACACAGTAGGCAGAGATGGCTGCCATGTGAACCTTCAGAGAGGAATGACTGAGACCCAGATCAAAGAGATGGCGCAAGTAATCCAACAGCCACCCACCAGAGCAAGAAAATGGCTCAAGATCTTTGGAAGCGGCCCAAATAGAGAACCGTTTCCACTTCATGGCATAGGTAGATCTAGTGGAGTGCTTTCTGGCCTCCACCAGAATCTCAGCGACCAATGGGGAAACCCCAAAATGAGCTTGACCTACGTCTGCAAGAGCCACGCATGCAACTGAAGGGACTTGAGGCCTGGATGGACCAGGGTCCCCCGATCTTGGGTCGGCAAAAGTTGCGACAGAGGAAGAGGAGATTCCTCTGAATACTGTTGCAGAAGAGAGAACCAAACTTGCCTGGGCCAGAAAGGAGCGATGAGGATCATGCAAGCTCCTTCTGAGCAGAGTTTCTGTAAAACCCTCGGAATCAAGGGGACTGGGGGAAAGGCATAGACGAATCTTCCCTTCCAGTCTAGAGACAGGGCGTCTCTCTAAAAAATGCCGCACCCTGGAGCGAGCGAGCAGAAGGTGGGAAGTTTTGCGCTGAGAGGAGACGCAAACAGGTCTACCTGTGGCACCCCCCAGCGTAGGAAGATATTTTTCACTACCCCCCTGATCTAGTTCCCACTCGTGAGCTTGAGCAGACGACTGACTGAGGTGGTCTGCCAACGTGTTCTCGACCCCCGGGACGTGAATAGCCATGAGGTGAAGGTTGTGCTGCACTGCCCATTCCCAAACCCGCATCGCTTCCCTGCAAAGAGGGTAGGAACGAGTTCCCCCATTTGTTGATGTACCAGATCATGCATACGTTGTCCGTCTGGACAGCTACATGTCCGGGAAGCAGATAAAGATGCAGAGCCTGAAGAGCATAAAGCACGGCCCGAAGCTCGAGCACATTGATGTGTAGAGATTTTTCGAGCTTGGACCAGGAGACCTGGATCCTGTGAGGCCAGAGATGGGCTCCCCAACCCTCGCCAGAGGAGTCTGTAGTCAGCATCTGGAAGGGGGGGGAGAAAGACAGACAGGAACTCCCCGGCAAAGGTTCTCCTGAACCATCCACCTTTGTAAGTCCCGAGCCATAGGACTGGAGACCAGAACTAGTTGATCTAAGTCGTCCCACAGCTGATTCCACTGAGACCGAAGCATCCACTGAGAGATTCTCATGTGGAGCCGAGCGCGAGGGACTGTCGGAATAGCAGCCACCATGACCCCGAGGAAGCGAGAGACCAACTTGGTGCTGGCCCACTTGCGGCTGGACAACAGGCTGACCTGAGCCTGGAGTGAGGCCACCCTGTCCAGTGGCAGGAATGCCATGCCGGAGGTCGTGTCCAGGATCGCCCCAATAAATTGGAGCCTCTGAGACAGGATCAGGTGGGACTTGGCCTGGTTGACAGTAACCCCCAGGCAGGCAAAAACCTGCAGAGGAAGGGAAAGAAAGCGCAGAAGTTCCTCCCTGGATGAGGCCGCCAGGAGCCAGTCATCCAGGTATGGGAAAACCTGCACCCCTTGGGTACGCAGGTAGGCCGTTACCACTGAAACGCATTTGGTGAACACTCGGGGCGCAGAGGAAAGACCAAATGGGAGGGCCTTGAACTGATAGTGGTCCCCCTGGAATGCAAAACACAGGTATTTGCGGTGGGAAGGGCGAATAGGGATATGCAGGTAAGCATCCTGCATGTCCAGAGCACACAGCCACTGTCCCGGCCGAGGAAGGGGCATGCAGAGAGAGCATCCTGAACCTTTTGTACTCCACGAACAAGTTCAGGGAGCTGAGGTCGACAATCAGACTCACATCTCCTGACTTCTTCGGGACCAGGAAGAAGTGGGAGTAGAAACCCATCCCCCGAAGATGGGGAGGAACAGGCTCTATTGCCTCCTTCAGAAGAAAGGATATTTCTTCCTGAACCAGAAGATGATGTTCTGGGGAGTAAGACAACCTGGGGGGAGGTTTTCGAGGAGGTTTCCGAAGAAACTCTATTGAGTGTCCTTCTGCGATCAGTTGGAGCACCCAAGTGTCTGAAGTGATCCTCTCCCAACAGGGAAGATGGAGGGAGAATCTCCCTCCTACTGGTTCCTCCGGAAGGCCCAGAGGCTGTGGGAGAGGAAAGGAGTCAGGAGATGTGAGGCAGCATTGCGGCTGAAGCCCCCGCTGCTTTTTTGGGTGGGGGGGGGGCTTGGCAGCTGGAGGGGCCCGATGTTTGTTGGCGCGCTTTCCCTGAGGTTTCGTCTTTTGCCGAGAACGTCTGTGAAAGGGATGATGCTGAGCCTGAGGAGGTCTGTACATGGAGTCAGCCGACTTAAGTGCAGTACCCTTCTCCTGCAGATCAGTGATGATGTCCTTGACATCACCACCGAACAGCACTGAACCCCTGAAGGGCGCGTCCTGGATAGCAGACTGCACCTCCGGGACCAAACCTGACACCCGGAGCCAGGCATGACACCGCAAACCCACGGCGAAAGCCAAGCTCTGACCAGCAGCGTCCACTGCGTCGTACGTGGCACAAAGTATCTGCCGACTGGCCAAAAGCGCAGACCAGACTAGATCCACCACTTTCTGCTTCGTCTGAGACTCAGGAAGGGAGTCCAATTTAGCCTCCACCTTGCTAAGGATCGCCTTCTGGTAATCCCCCATATGACCAACATAATTCAGGGCCCTAATACCCAGAGTGAAAGAAGCGTATACCTTCTTCCCATACTGGTCCAGAACGCGGGATTCCTTGTCAGGCGGTGACGAGCTCAAGTGCTTGGGGTTAGCTGTCCGGCCGTGAGCAGCGCCAGTCATGACAATCAGCTCGAGGGTGCGAATTTAAAGAGTCAACACCCTCTGGAGCCTGATAAAGCCTGTCCGATTTCCTAGGAAGGGGGGGGGCTAAAGCTGACTTACTTTCAAATGGTGGAAACAAGGTCGGTATGAGGCTCAATCCAGGGTGGCACCAGGGTAGGAGCGGTCTCGGGCAGATCCAGGTGCGCAGCAAGTTTCTTATGCTGGGGATCTGGCTCCAAGGAAAGCCACTGATGAACTGCTTGGATTTTGCGCAGCAACTCCGTAAGGGAAGGATCCTTCAGAGGAGTCCTTGGCCTGGGCTTGTCGTCTGGGTCGGAATGACCATCTGAGTCATCCAAGGAGGAAGAAGAGGAAGACTCCTCCTCTTGGAGTGGGGGAGGAACAGACCCCTTGGGAAGCGTATCCTGCCCTGGAACAGGAGGGCTTGCCTCTGGCATCCAGAGGTGGGAAGGGGTCTCATCTCCGACATAGGAGGTCCGGAGCCGGGACCGGCATCGGACAACGGCTCTCTACCTCCTGGTGAGCCGAGCCTTGGCCTCAGCCCACAGGAAGCCAGACTGTCCTTCAAGTCCACTGGCGGCTGTGAGGGTGCAGGAGGGGGATATGGATACCGAGGGTATCCGTAAGGCACGTATCCGTACACCGACAGCGGGTAGCCCGGCATCTGGTACTGGGGCACCGTGTACTGCGGCGTCAGGTACTGGGTGCAAGATACTGCAGGCCCGGGTATGATGGCGTCGGATAGGATGGAGTCGGATACCCAGGGACCGGGGGGTCTGCAGGAGCAGAAGGCCCCGGAAATGGCCCAGCGGGTGGGCCCGGAAGGGAAGGCCCAGCGGGTGGCAGGCCCGGCGTAGGGGCAGCATCTGGCAATGGGATATTGTCGGGCATCGGGTAAGCAGACATCAGCACCGGCATCCGAGGATCCGGCGTCTGGTCATCCGGCCCAATGGGAGGGAGACCAGATGGCAGCGTACCCACCTCCTCCGTGTTGCCTGGGGAAGAAGGATTACCATCCCCGGGATCATGCAGAGGAGACGCTACGCCGGAGTGCAATAAGCGTATGGGCGAGCTCGGGACGACGGATAGGTCCGAAGGGTCCGGCATCAGCTCTAACGTCGAGCGGACGTCGGAGGAGTAGACGTCCATCTTATCGATGGGATCCGGGTGGACGCTGGAGAAGCCAGTGTCCGACGAGGTCTGTGAAGGAGGGGCGGCCTCAGTGGGCGCTTTGGAGGCCGTGCGCTGCCCCGGAGGGTCGGGCGTCTTAGCGGCCTTACCCGTGAGGGTGTTGGAGGAGCTGACATCCGACTTATCTGGGCAGCTCGAACCAGAAGGCTGCACGGCAGAGACCTTACTGGGAGCGGCTGCCTCCTTTGACCCGGAGGCTCTCGAGGGGCCAGAGCACGAGCAGGACGGAAGGGTTGACGCTGTCTTGGAAGCCTCCAAGATGGCCGCCATAGAGCTGCCTCCCGGGGGAGGCGTAACCTGCAGCACCGTGACCCCAGCCGAGGCTGCGGCGACCGATGAGGAGTCCCGGTCCCATTGCTGCTTCTTGTGGTGGCCCTCTGGAGAAGTTGAAGCCCGCCAACGTTTTTTCAGTTCCTTTTCCATGGAGGTCATTTTTTGTTTAAGAACGTGGGCCTCCAGGGAGTGCTGCCTCCGCTTCAATGGGATGATCGGGGCCTAGACAAAAAAGGCACAGGGAATGTCCGTTCTTATGCGGGAGCTGGGCACTGCAAGAATTGCACTTGTTTTGTGCTCGGAGGGAGTCTGGGACGACATACACAGCAGCTGAAGGTAAGGCTGACAAGAATCAGGAAAAAGCAGAAAATTGGCGGTGAAAAACTACAGATTGACTGCGGAGCAGTGAACTTAACCATGAGGTGCTGCACGAGCTAATGGTGGGAAAGAACTGGAAGGCAGGCGCGGGGGACCGCCCCTTTATACTGACGTCGCCTGACACCGGTCACCTGACATGGAGGCGGTCTTCTGCTAGAGACTGCTACCTAGAAATTTTTCCATAGGATCCCCGACGCCTGCCGGCTTCAGTCCTATGTGTAATTACCTACTGCAAAAGCCCTCTCGAAGTAAGATCTACTGTTGCGGTTAAGTTCTTACGTAACAAACTACTTTCTACAGACAGGTCTCTTGCAGTAGGTTGTTACTGTTGGGAGAGTACCAAGCAGTTATACAGAAGGGAGGACAGGTGGAGCATGAAGCCAGGATATAGGCCACGGCAACAAGCAGAGCCAAGAAGACACATCCGTGACAATGGAAAAAGAGGTGGCAAACAGGAACCAGGCGGAAGCCATGGAGGAGCCGCAGAACAAGCCAAGAGACGGCCATGTGATCTTGGAAAGGGTCGGCGTCACACAAAGCCCAAGTCAGGACATCTCAAACACCCGGTCGGGCAGACAAGCCAAAAGGTGTGTGAGGAAGAGAGTACACCATGAAGGGAGAGTAGGAACACGACCATGCCAATGATTCTGAGCAGGGGTGCAAAAGGCAACGGTGTACAGCAAGTCCAGCATGGCATCCAAATCGCCGTCAGAGACTGGCGGAGACATGTCGATGTGGAACAGATGGATGCAGGAGGCCATGCACAGTGATGCAACCTGACGAGGCAGGGGTCGAAAGTCCATAGCAAGAAAACAGCAAATCCAGGAGAGCATGCAGTGCGTGTGCAAGGAGTGGAGAGTACCAGAGTTCCAAAAGGAGCGTAGAGAGGAGGGAAGTGACCAGGAGGAGGAGGAAGCAGGCATCCGAAGAAAAGGACGAAGGGACACCCGGGCGCCTCCAAGGCATGCGGAGGGAGGCAGGAGCAAGCCCTGTAGAGTGGTCAAGGGGGTGGGAGGCCCGGCCCCACCAAGAGGACGGGCACAGAATGGGTGGGGGGGGGGTGGATGCAGCTGCCCCACCAGAGACCTGAGCAGTATCCCGGGGTGGAGGACAGGAACGGGACATCCCGGCAGTCAAGGAAGATGACGGGAATCAGGGGGCAAGGGAGAGGTCCCGGACCGACCACTGGGCATGACCCGACTGCGGGCGGCAAACCAGAAAGGCCAGAGGACAATGACTAAAAATGTAGCACCACAAAAGAGGAGATGGCAGCTGACAGGTGGACGTCGGGTGCCGAACCAGACACCCGAGGCCATGCGGGATGCTGCAAGGTGACTGCCGTGGCAGACAGACTGGTGGATGCAGCCAAGGCATCGGAGCCTGCAGAAAGCCAGTGTCAGGAAGGCCTGGAAAGAGCAGACATGGGTAGTGCAAACAGGGCAGACCCGGGCAGGGAGGCAATGGAGGGAGAAAGCGCCAAAGCTGAAGCACATTAGGCACAGAGGCACCGGACCATGCTGCCCACACAGAAAAGGCCGTGAAGCAGCAAGGCATGGGAGGGCAAATCCGCACGCCAAAGCAAACATGGCACCGGGAACCACATCTAGTGGACAAGGAGAGGTGTGATGGGGCAAGTGGGTCGGGCAGGAGCCCCCGAGATGCCCCTGGAGGCAGCCGCAATAGCGGCTGTAAATCAGGAAGGCCAGACGGGGCACAGCACAACTGGGAGGTCCACGAGGCAGGACTGAGGGCAAGGGAGGGGATGCCAAAGCCCAAGCATGGGCAGAAAAGGTCCCCCGCAGGGAACCTCCAGGGCCGGACACCCGAAAACAGGAGGATGGAGGGGGAACCAGGTGGAGACAGCCCAAATCAGATGATGCTGAAAAGGTGGGTGGGGTTAACCCGACTCCAGCGGGTTGGCACCGGAGGAGGGGCGAGGAGCAAGGGGGGAGACCTTGGAACCCTGTCCGAGGGCACAAAAGGGGCGCCCGAAGGGTGCAGAAATGGCAATGGAGGGGGGAACCCCCGGCATCGTAGGGAACAGGACACTGGTGCCAGGATGGGCGGGGCAGGGAAGGGACCCCCTGAGGTACGGAGCCCCTGCCGGTGACGGGGGAAACCAGCTCCGCTGAAAGGGAAGAAGGCAGGGACGTCCTGTTCATGGGGAATCAGCCCCATCAATGAGGAATGGTAATGGGGACATCCTGTTGAACACAAAACAAGATGTCCCGTCGACAAGGAGTGCTCCATCGACGGGGGGGTGGGGAAGAAGAGCCTCTGTAGACAAGAAAGAGTGAACAGCATGCTCCATTGATGGGGAAAGCGCTCCAGTCAACGAGGGAAGGAGAAAATATGCTCTGTTGATGGGGGAAGCCTTTCCGTCAACGAAGAGTGCTCCGTTGACAGGGGAAGAGCCCCCGTCGGCAAGAGAGAGCAGCTGCATGCTCCGTCAATGGGGGAAGAGCTCCCGTTGAGAGAGAGAGAAAGCAACATGCTTGGTAGACGGGGGAAGCCTCCCCATCGATGAGGAACGTTCCATCGATGGGGGAAACAGTGGCAGTCGACGGGAAACATCCTGGAGAGTGCTCAGTCAACGAGGGATGACCTGGCGATGATGAAGGGAGCAACGAAGGCTCTGCCGACGAGGAGAGAAGCCCCGTCGACAATGAACACTTCTGGCCAATGTGGGGCGGGGAGCAGCCCCACCAACGGTACAAGAGAATCGACGAAGGTCTCTGTCGACGGAGCAGATCGGAGGAGTGACAGATGAGAGTCCTGCTGCCCGATGCCAGGGAATGAGAGCCTTGGGCCGGGGACACTTAACACGGGTCCCCGAGGTCTGTCCCAGAAAGGCTGCCTTGTCAGCCATGGACGAAGTCCCTGACCCAGCAAGAGAGCCTGGGCCAAGGAACAGCGAGGGTACTGTGAATGAACACAGCCCCGATGAAACAAGGAGAGCCCGGGGTACTGCGAGTGGTTCACAGGAAGTAAAAGAGCCAGGGCCTGGGAGTATGTCACAGGCCCGGCACAGAGAAGAAAAATCAGGTTCAAGTTCACGTCGAAGACTGCAACACAGAAGATTGAGCTAGCTACTGCATGGGTTCAAGCTGGTGGGAAAATGCCTGGGGCCGCCCCTTTTATACACCAGAGGAAGTGATGTATGAGGGGCGGCCCTATAGAAGACTACTGGAAGAAGCTACCATGTGACAGCTCCACTTAGCGGACTCCCAAGGGTAGTAACCCACTGCAAGAGACCTGTCTGTAGAAGATTTACTGTTACAGGTGAGTAACCTGTGTTTCTAGAGATGTGGATAACGTTGTTCCGTCCACACTATCTGTCAGACTCCTAGCAGTTCTCCAGAAGGAGGGAGTCAAGGTGCACACCCCTATTTAGGAAGGGGAGATTGGAGAACTGAGGCCCCAAAAAGTACAGTTATGCAAGAACTTACAGTAACAGTAGCTCCTCGAGAGGGCTCTTGCAGTAGGTACTAATACACAGGATGGAGTCCCATGCAGTCAAAATCAAAGACAGGGGAGGTAGGAAGAGCTAGGCCAAAGCCTGCTCTGCCCTAGAAGCAATGTCCAAACTGTAATGCTTAGTGAAGTTGTGGACAGAATGCCAAGTGGCGGCCGGACAGATATCTGCAGCAGAGACGTACCTGAAACAAGCAGTAGAGGCAGCCATGCCCCTAGCCGAGTGCCCTTTAACTTTCCATGGAAATGGCTTGTTACGATTCTGATAACAAAAGGTAATGCTGCAGTTTGCCAACCATTTGGACAAACACTGTTCTGAAACCGCAGCGCCCTCTCTTTTGGGCGCAAAGGAAACAAACAACTGATCAGTTCTATGTACATCAAGAGTGTGCAGAATTGCTTCACCCCAATTGGAATGCTCGGGGTAGTACACTGGCAACTGAATGGTCTGCGTCAAGGTGGACTCTGAAACCACCTTGGGTAAGAATTTATACGCCGAGCCACCCGGTCTCTGTGAAAAATCAAATAAGGCTCCTTACACATCATGGCCTGAAGCTCGGAAATCCTTCAAGCCGAAATATGAACATAAGAAATTGTTTGCAGAAACAGGCCGCAACACCCCCTCCACTAGAACTTGTGCCACTCTGGAGGATACTCCAAAGCAGAGGTGGGCGAAGTGACAAAAACTCGCTACATGGAAAAATCTGTGAATTTCTCCAGTTTTGCATGGTGAAATGCGAAATTTTGCCTGCAGAAAGGCGAAATTTCACTTTCCAAGGCGAAATTCAGCTTTCAGAGGCAAAATTTTGCCTTTCTGCAGGAGAAATTTTGCCTTGGCGAAAACGGGAGAAATCCGCAGATTACTCCATGTGGTGAAATCATCCACTTTGCCACAATTTTGCCTGCAAATTTTAAATCTGCTGCATCTCTACTCCAAAGCCAGCAGTGGCTATGTCAGTAGGTGCCACACATGTAGGTGAAGGGACCACAGTCCTAGATGGACCAGGGTGCCCTGATCCCGGGTTAGAAGATCTTAGCAGATGGGCAGAGGAACTCTGGGTTCCACTGACAGCTGCTGTAGCAGACAGAACCAAATCTGTTGCGGTCAGTAGGGAGCAATCAAGATCATATGTGCTCCCTCTGCCTAAAGTTTCAGGAGTACCCTCTGTGGTAACAAAAAGGGAGGCAAAACGTACATGAACCTCCCTGTCCAGCACAGAGACAGCGCGTTAACAGAAAACACCATGCCTTGGACCGAGCAGAAAGTTGGTAGATTTGCGTTGGCTAGGGGATGCGAACAGATCGAGGTCTGGTTGGCCTCAATCCTTGAATGTAACATCTACCACAAACTGTCTCAGCTCCCACTTGTGGGCTCTGGCTTGAGTGCAGCCAAGAGTGTCCACTAGGACGTTTTGAGTGCCTGGGACGTGCACTGCCATGAGGTGGAGATTGTGCTGCACTGCCCAGTACCATACTCTTCATCACTTCACAACAGTGAGGGTATGAGAGAGTTCCCCCTTGTTTCTCTATGTACCAGATGACGTACATGTTTTGTCTGTCTGGATCAAGAGTGATCCCGGCTGAAGGAGGTGCTGGAATACCTGTAAGGCATTCAGCACAGCTCTCATCTCCAGTATGTTGATGTGAAGTGATAGTTTGCTGTGAGTCCAGGAACCTAAAGTCTTGTGGGTTCCCAAATGGGCTCTCCATCCCAGTCCTGAGGTGTCCATCGTCAGGGTCTAGGTGGGAGGACTAGACTGGAAAGGGACACCCTTTTGAAGCTTGTCCTGGTTCTGCTACCACAAGGAGTCCTGAACCATCGGGTTAGAAACCAGGATCATGTGGTCCAGGTTGTCAGATCTTTGATCCCCCTGTACTCAGAGTCCATTGCATGATCCTCATATGGAGTCTGACCAGGTGCACCATGGGAATGACAGCTGCCATAAGACCCAGCAATCGAAGAGTCGATCTTGCGGAGGTCCGCCTCCGGGAAGCCACTAAATAGGCTTGGCGATGGCGCATCTCTGCTCTGTCTGGCGGGAGGAAGGCTCTCCCCTGGACTGTGTCCAACACTGCCCCAATAAACTGGAGGTGCTGGGAAGGGATGAGGTGAGACTCAGGATAGTTGACTGAAATGCCCACCTGCTGGAAAAGGTCCAGGGTAGTGGACAGGGATCCGACTAGGCTGTCCGTTGACGGGGCTGAAAGAAGCAAATTGTTGAGGTAGGGGAACACATGCCTACCCTGCCTGCATAAAGCTGCTTCCACCACCACTAGGCACTTAATGAACACTCTGGGTGCTGACGACAGGCCAAAGGGGAGAGCTTTGAAATGGAAATGCTCTCCTTTAAAAGGAAATCTGCGGAGTGGTGGAAAAATGGGAATATGTAGGTAGGCATCCTGCATATCCAGTGCACAGAGCCAGTGTCTCTGGTGGAGTAAGGGAATGAGGCCCGGTAGGGATAGCATCCTGAACCTCTTGTATTCCACAAAGAGGTTCAGGCTGCTGAGATCCAGTATGGGTCTGAGGCCCTCAGTCTTCTTGGGGACTAGGAAGAAGTGCTTGTAGTATCCCTTTCCCCTCTGACTCTGAGCGATGTGTTCTATTGCTGCTTTTAGTAGCAGAGAGTCTATTTCCTCTTTCGCCAGCTGGACATGACTGAGGGTAATAAGAGGGACCTGAGAGACGATCCTGTGGTCTCTCTAGAAGCTCTACTGTGTGCTCTTTAGCTACAAGCTGAAGTACCCACGAATCTGCTGTGATTGCCTCCCATCCCGGAAGGTGGTTTCAAACCTGCCTACCTGCAGTTCCCCTAAGATTCGGCTGGGGAGGGGTCTGAGTGAGTCAGAAGGGTGCAGTTCCCGAGGCTCTATGAGATTTTGCCGGGAGCTAGCTGCTAAGGCCCCCCTCCCAACCCCGACGCTTGTTCTGATGTTGGTTTGCTGCTGCCGATGAAAGGACTGCTTTGGCTTTTGAAGGGGTTTATACTTGAACTGGACAGAGCACAAAACCTTGCCTTTGTCCAGCAGATCTGTGATGATTATTTACATTTTGATAACTGGGTAGGCTCACTGAGACCATTACAGTCCCTTTTTCAGGGGCAACCCGGGATTAATTACAAACAACAAGAGAATAAACAGCAAGAACTCAAAGCAAATGGAATGATACAGACATTACAATAAGGACATAATACAGAATACACAGGCAGGTACAGTACACCTGATGATCATCATGAGAAGTAAAACAGTTTCATAAAAATAAAACAGTTACACATAGCTTATTAAAAATGGTAAGGGTCCTAGTATAGGAGTAATGGCATGCCAGGAGGCAGACAACAGCTACTGAGGTAGCCCTTTGGAATGTTCTGATGCTCAGCGATAACATGAGCAGAGGCTTAGCCCCAACAGGTGGGTCTTGAGGCCTTTTTTAAAGCCTCCAAGGGAGCTGCACTCTTGGAGATTATTAGGAAGGCCGTTCCAGAGGGATGGTATGTAAGCTGCAAATGACCAGAGCCCTTGAGAAGTCCGAACTCTGTGGACATGGAGGAGTTGCCGATTGGAGGACCTTAAAGTTCTTCTAGTCTGTTTAAGTGCTAAAGTACCACTCAGATCGGGGGGGGGGGGGTAGTTTGCTGAAGCTTGAAGGCCAGACATAGGGAAGGGTACATTAATCTGCCCTTGAGAGAAGGCCAGTTTAGTGAGTGCAATATTTTGCAGTGGTGTTCTAGGGGCAGTGCACCTAGGACAAAACGCCCAACCCTATGATATAATATTCTCAGCTTTTGCATCTCTGTGCTTCTCAGTGAGTGTAGCACTGGGGCCCCGTAGAACAACGTGGGCAACAGCGTGCCAGTGGCTAACCTTAACTTAGATGTCTGAGTTTGGAACGGGCTCATACGATACAGGAGACCAAGCTTCTGGTTCAGCATCTTGGTTAGTTGGTCAACATGACCCTTGAAGTAACAGTCAATCTATACATACACCAGGATATTTAATGCAATCCACAACCTCCATCTTAAAACCACTGGACAGATAGGGGGACAATAAGCATGACCTATCAAGGCCTAGACTTTTGGGTCCAAGTAAGATAGCTCTGTTTTTATTCCCATTGAGGACTAGCCGTTAGGTCAAAAAACAGTTCTCCAATATAGAGAAGTTGATTTGGCTGTGCTGCATCCTGAGATGATTTGCACAGCATCATAAGCATAAAGGCTCACCTTGGCACCTCCACAGCACTTGGGCAAGTTATTGATAAATAGGGAGAACAAGAGGGGCCCCAATATTGAACCTTGGGGAACCCAGTCAAAAATGGGGCATCTGTCAGACTTTGCCCCCAGCCATCTTACTATTTGAGATCCACCATGCAGGTAATCCGTGAACCACTGCACTGAGTGGTTGTCCAGTCCAAGGAATCTGAGCTGCGAGGTAAGCAGCTGGTGGCCAACCAGATCAAAGGCCTTGATCTTGTCTAACGTCCCCTCCGAAAAGAACAGGGCCTTGTAACGGGGCATCCTGGATGGCTGATTGCACTTCATGCGCCAGTTTAGAGATCTTCAGCCATGAGTGTCTCCGTAAGCAGACAGCTGTAGCCGTTTCCCATGCGGAGGCATCCACTGCATCATAAGTGGCCATTAGTTTGTGGTGGCTAGCAGATGTAGCAGACCTCACCATACTGGCCATTTCTTCTTTGAGCTCTGAGTCAGGAAGTTTGTCCAACTTGGACTCTAACACAGGATGAAGTTCTGATAAACCACCATGTGAGCGACATGTACTGTCAGTGCCTCAGCAGGTAGCACACTCGCCTCTGAAGCCGGGAGATCAGAAGGCTGTGAGTTCTAGCCCCACACCAGGCACTTGGGTTAATATCCCAATACTGACACTGCAGTGCATGAGGGGGGTGCTGCACTCCTGAGGTGCCGTCTTTTGGATGAGATGTTAAACCGAGGTCCCATTTGCCTGTTCTGGTGGTAGTTCCGGTGGATGTTAAAGATCCCATGGCACTCCTCGAAAATTCCCCGGTGCCTTGGCCAAATTTCCCCCCATTCACTAAAATACCACCAACAGCTTAATCTGGTTCAAAGTCAGTTGGCATTCATCTGTATCCCCCTCTCCTGGGTCATGCCTGAAAATAGGCAGAATTTGTTTAGTGCACTTACCCAGTCAAAAAACACTAAAATAAAATAATTTAGTGCTCTGATGGCCAGAGTAGATTAAGGGGGTATACCGTCACTATGGTGACAACTATACCGCACCCAACACTACAGTGACAACTGCAGAAGGTCGTTATAGTGTCGGCGTGGGACCCCAGCACTGCTCTCTGGGGATACTGCACCCCCTTCCCAAATCAACTCCGACTCAGAGTTAATTGAATAGTGGGGGTGCAGGGGCAGAGACCCCTGCATGGGGGGTTCGGGGGGAAGAAAACAGTCCAAAGTGACTCCCTTCATGCTGACCGCAAATGCGGACATAAGGGAGTCACTGTAACATTAGTCAACAACGAAATTGTCGACAGACTGTCATAGATCAAATGAACAGTATACCTTCTTCCCAAACTGGTCAAGTACCTTGGATTCCTTATCAAGGGAAGAGGTACTGAGGTGTTTAGGTTTGGATGGTCAGGCGCAGCACTGATGACCACCGAATCGGCCTTGGGATGGACATCAAGGTGATCCTTCCCATCTGGTGTCTGGTAAATCCTGTCGGCCTTCCTTGTCAATGGGGCCAGTAAAGCAGGTTGTTTCCATATAGTGGATGCCAAGTCCTCATGAGGGCCTATCCACAGTGGGATGAGTATCGCAGACAGATCTGATAATTCCAGATGCTCTGCGAGCCTCTGGCGCTGCGGGTCTTGTTACTCTGTACTCCACTCGTAAGCTGCCTGAATCATCCAGAGGAGTTCCATGAAGGAAGGGTCATCAGGGGTGACTTTGGTGATTCCTTTAGCTTGGGGTCATCTGGGGCAAGGGATTCGTACTATGAACCCGAATGAACTGAATCAGACTCAGAGTCCGATGTTGGGCTATCGCTGGGAGTGAAGAGTCTGGGTAAAGGAATATTTACTGGTCTCGAGTGGTCCTCCGGTCTCGAGAATTCTGTGGGTTTTTTCTGGCAGAGGCTAGGGCTCTGCCGATCTGCCCGATGTTGATGGTCTTGAGTCAGTCGATGGATGGTGCCTATGCGTTCTCTCTCTGGTGACCAGCGTTGGGGTAACTGGAGGCTGACACTTCTCAACCTCGGACGTGAGCTGAGACTTCACTTTGTCCCACCAGGAATGAAGCACTGCCTGCAGGTCCACCTGGGGCTGAGGTACAGGAGGCGGCAGTGGGGGCTGATGCCCATATCATGGCATTGGATAACCCAGTACCTGAAAGTAACGTACCGGGAATCCAGATGGAGGGTAGCCTGGTGATGGATACTGAGGAAACCCTGGCGTTGGGTACCCCAGCGTTGGATACCCCAGAGGGTACTGAGGCACAAGGTGTCGGTTAGTTCGGCGGAGTGTCTGAGGGACCTGACTGAGGGGCCGCAGGGCCTGGTGTAGGACCCAATGGGGATGCTGATGGCCCAGTGGGGGACCAGACAGAGGATCCGGAAGGCCCAACAGAGGGCCCAAAGGAACCAGTGCGGAGTCCGACAGCGGCCTGAAGGATCCTGAGGGAACTGGGGCGACCGTAGAGTCTGGCTACACATTGGGTTTGAGGCGATCCGGGCGTCGGCGATGGGTATTGCCAGATGGCGACACGCTCTCCCTCCTCTGGGTCCCGTGGAGACAGGGATACCGGAGGAATGATCTCAACAGGTGGAGGGAGAGGAAACCGGAGGAGAAAGATCCTCTGGTGTCAGCTGTGGATCAGGGGACAGCTGGTCCAGCAATTTGACGTCAGGTCTGTTGTTGGGGCTTGCCGGAGGAGCCGGGGCTGAGCACACGCCAGGGGAACCGATGTGTGACTTATCAGCCGGTGCCATGCAATCGGAGTAGACGACTGACTTACCGGTCCCACAACTCGCAGTAGGCCCCTTAATCCAGAGGGGTCCTAAGGGTAGTGGGTGTATCTCTAACCCCGGAGAGTCTCGACAGAACCGATGCCCATTCGGGGCACCCGGTGATCCACCCTGCAAAGGCAGCCTTGGCTGGAAGGACACCCGGGGAGAGAAAGATCTCCATGTCCGCAGTTCCCAGAGGGGATGAAGGACACCATTCCTGGTCCCGATGTCTCTCCTTTTTCTTACGATGGCCCTCTGGGGAAGACGAACTCCTGAGTTTCTTCAGCTCCTTCTCCATGGATGCCATTTTTAATTTCAGCAAATGAGCTTCCAGGGTCTGCTAAAGGTGCTTCCATGTGGCCTGGTTGAATCCCTGGCAGGTCTCATAGTCCTCGGTCTTGTGGTCTGGGCCCAGACAGAAGAGGCAGAGGGAATGGCCGTCTTTGTGTGAGAGCTGAGCCATACAGGAGTTGCACTTATTTTTGTGAATTGGGAGGTGTCAGACAACATACATGATGCTAAATACACTAATTCTTTATGAGACAAAAAGAAAATGAGAAATATTTATCCAAGATGGCGTCAACAGAAGCAACATTCTACACAAAGTCTGACATGTGCAGGTCGATGGTATATCCACATCCCTAGAAAAGGTGTCCATCAGGAACATACTGTGTTCCATGGCCCAGTGCCCAGATCCGCACTGCCTCCCAGCAGAGAGGGTATGAATGAACAACTCCTTGTTGGATGATACAGTACATCACTGAAATATTCATCTGGATAAAAAGCTGGTGACCCCAAAGGAGGGCAGCGAAAGGGCCGGTAGGTCAAGCAGAATGTGGAGAACAGAGTCCACATATGAGCTTGTGTCTTCTTCACACACCCCAGTCCGGAAAGGGCCCAGATGTGCATCTCAGCCAGAGCCGTAAGAAGCATCTGTTGCCGGCCTGGTGGAGCCGAGGGTTGAGGCGCTGGTGCCTTACCTCATGCTACACCAGCGACCCATGTTCGGGAACAAGCATGGGCCGCCAGGGGTCGGCAGGGGTGGAAGAAGGAAATTGAGCTTCAATGGACTGCTCCTCTCCGGGAGGGTTTCCTGTGGTCGGCGCTGACGCCCCCCGTGGAGGCTGGGGACAGGACGCCGTACCACAAAGGTGGTGAAGAATCGGGCCAGACACCTGGGGGGAGCGTGTGTGGACGTATGTGTGCTCCCCTCTGCTGGGGTCACTGCATGGTCCCGACTCCTCGGAAGAACGAGGAAAAAGCAGCACTTCCGTGCACAATGGTGGAGGGCGCCTCGCAGGCTCCGCTCCCGGCTAGCCATGGCGCTGGCCCACTAAATGCGGTCTTCAGTGCGGGGTTGGGGACTCCAGCCGATCCCGCCGGGCCGGGGGGGCAAGCCCTGGGGTTCAGTTAGCGTCGGCTGGTAGACACCAGGGGACAGGGCTGGGGGAGCCCTCCTTAGGACAAGCCGGTAGTGCAGGAGAGAAAAATAATAATAAAAAAAAAAAAGCATCTGTTATCGCCTGCAGAGGTAATGGATGATGAAAGGGAGATCCGTGTCTCTAGTTTGGAGTTGTCTAACCACCAGAGTAGGGAGCAGGGAAGTAGAGGAGTCACTTCTAAGAGACACTACAATCTGCTCCGAGGTCGAACCCACGAGCATGGAGGAACCATTGCAGAATACTCATCTTCAGATCTGCCAGTGAGACAGTGAGGACTGCTGCAACCTACTAGATATTCTGGGTGGTACTGACGCCGATGGCTTACAGTTTCATGATGTGGCTCAATGAAGGGAGATATCACATGTTATGATTGGTCATATTCTGTAAAGATTGCTGATGCAGCTGACTTGCTGGTTGACAACTTTTTTTCTTTTTAAAAGAGAAAAACACTGCTCACCATACTGGTGTTATCACTGCAGAACCTGTTTATTTACAGTCCTTGATCAACTCCCACTGCAACTTTCTTGAATTTGGGAACAAGGCCAATAGTCTGGACACTCTAGACACAGTGGGGGAGAGGAGACTATTGCACCATGAGTGGCTGCACTGTTTGGGGGTGTTCATTATGTTCAGGGAGTATGCAAGGAGTAGATCAAGGATTTACAACAAAACAAGGCTGGGTATAACTACACTGTTAGCATACATTTCTGTTCTGCTAAGAAAGAAACAGAAAAAATAACCAGCAACATCAGTAGTGAATTTTAGAGAAGTTAAGAAATCATAAAATGTGTGGTTTCAACTAGAAATAACATGATGCCAAAGGGCTGACGGTGTCCCTCCCTGTACATGCTTTGCTTGCTCATATTTCAAACAGTTTGGTAGTTTTTGTTAAAGATCTTTTTTTTTTTTAAATTCCACCAAGTACCGGGTCTGGTACTGAATTACTATTTGCTCCAGACAGCAACCAGAGTAAATTAAAGACCAGTACCAGACCCAATACTGGCTGACAGTACGAAAAAGTGATCTAGAATGCTTGGGAGTTGCAAGATTGTAATCACCGAGATGGCAACCAAGCACCTACATGAAGTATAAAATGAATGTATGAATATATACGTGTGAATCAAGGAGAACATACTAAGTTGAAATGGAGCAAAACTGTGAAACACGTTGCAGTTTTTGTTACTCAAATTCCTTTTTAATCTGATTTGGTGAATGACAGACCTCTTATTCTCTATGTATGTTCAAAACTTCAATCAATAGCACCCCTGTTGTGCAACAGGAGAATTACCACTCCCAAAGCCAGACACCTAGGTTCAGAAATTAACCCAGAGCATTGGAGACCGGGGTGGGGGGTGGGGGTATGGAATGTCCCAGAGGATGTCCTCCTCCTCCTTCGGAGAGGGTGGGCAGAGAGTTCAGCAGCAACACAGCCACCTGAGTGACCAAACGAGGTGGTGATGCAGTAGAAGCTACGAGATGGCCAGCAGGGCTGCTGGATGTCGGCACGCCTTGCATCTGTGCATTGACATCCTTACTGACCATTTCCCAGGGGCCAGAAGAAAACCAATGTGTAAACTGCCTTAACAATGGCCCTCTTGGACCTCACCATTCTGACCACATGCCATCCTTCTGTACTTTGCAGACCTGCCTCCAGCTCCAGTAGAATCCACCATAAAGGAACAAAGCTTATTCCATGGGATTTATGACAGGTGGGTAAGAGACAGATGGGAATGGGGTTCAGAAGTGGCCAGGGCAGGGAGAGGGCAGCACCAGTGATGAGATAAACCAAACACACACTTTAATCAACAACCTTTCTAATAGCTTCTTAAAACAATAGCATTACTTTGAAAAACTTCTTCCAGATTCGATGAATTTCCAGCTGGATTCCTAAATTTCACATTCTTATCCGTCCACCAAGCAATACCCTTCTTATTCAAGTTTATCTTCTCTCTGGTGCCATTCGGATAAATGTAATATAGGTCAAGGGTATCTGAAATGAAATACAGTTCTTCATAGCAAATTTGGAATAGGAAATAATCACAAAATTAACAACATTGTCTTTTAATAATTAAACCAGATAGGATTAGTTTGAAAAATAGGGGGTTGAAGGCATCGAAAATATGGACTTATCTATAAAGTGAAAACAGCAAAGTCAGAGGCTATTTTTCTCTTTATAGATAATTCCTGAAGACCTTTGGTTGAAACATCAGTTCAAACCATTTTCAGCTTTCAGCATGCATTTAATATTACCTTTCAGTTTTGGTTTCAGCCCTAATAGTGTTGCAGCACCTTTTTTGGTTCTTCACATAACTGAAATGTACAACTCCATCAAATCAAATGCAGCGATTCAGCGGATGCACAAAGATGAAAGGACAAGGTGACATAAGAGGTTATGGCAGGGGGAAGATGCAAGTAAAACATCAGGGAGAACAATTGCTCCTACTGAGATGGTGGAAAATAAGTACTCTACGAGTGGCATTTCCTCCCTAAAGCTGTATATACAGTACTGCAGTATATTTATGCATGTATGTGAACAATTATCAAGCTTTAGCTGGTATTGTTTTGTAAAATAATTATGCAGGCAGTTTGCATCTGTGATCATAATTAAAACAGCTTGATATAAATAGCTTTGAATTACAAAACATAGGGCCCCTTGTTTGGTCTCCAATTAAGCAGTTATGTAACCACATTCCTAACCATTTAAATGACTCTCCACCAAACTTTCTTCAAACTTAAATCAGGCCCCTCAGTTAACTGGTCCCTGGCAACCCTCCCTCCCTCCTCTCTGCCTGTTCAGTAGTATTCCCTTATTTCTATCTCAAGCATGCTTAAAGCCCCCTACTGTCTTCGCCTCTATTACTTCTGCTGGTCATCTATTCCACGCATCTACCACTCTTTCAATGTAGTAGTACTTTCTAACATCCATCTTTAACTCACCCCCACCCAGTTTCATCGCATACCCTCTGATCCTGGTGCTCTTCCTCCTCTGAAAAGAGACTCACTTCCTCCAACATATTCACCCCACTGCTATACATGTATACAGGCTGAAACAGAAACACAAGATATTGATGGCTGATGAATACAGCTTGGCCCACCCAGTCTGCCCATTTTCCCTACCTACTGTAACACTGCAGACCCTACTTGATCTCTGGCTTTAACCTCCCCACACACACACACACACACCTCTAAGGTTTCCTTAGGCTTATCCCATGCATTCTTGAAGCCCATTATCACTTTTGCCACCACCACTCCCACTGGGAGGCCGTTCCAGGCATCCACCACTCCTTCTGTGAAGTACTTCTTCATATGTGTCCTGAACCTCCCCCTCCAGCTTCATAACACGTCCCTTTGTTCTTGAGCATCTTTTCCTCTGAAAAATGATTCCCTCTTAAACCTTACTTATACCTGTGAGGTATTTGAAAGTTTCTATCATATTCCCCCATCTCCCTACTTTCCTCCAGGGTGTATATATTGAGGTCCTTCAGACTCTCCCCATAGGGCTTATGATACAGACCCTGCACCATTTTAGTTGCCCTCTCTGGGCCGCCTCTACTCTGTCTATGCCTTTTCAGAGATGTGGACTCCAAAACCGGACACAGCACTCTAGGTGAGGTCTCACCAGTGATCTGTACAGCGGTAACACCACCTCTCTCTCTGCTAGTGATACCCCTCCCTATGCAGCCTAGCATCCCACTAGTTCTCTCCACTGCCTTGTCACACTGTCTGGCCACCTTTAGGTCATCAGATATGATTTTCCCCAGGTCCCTTTCCTGTTTGGTGATGGCTAATACTACTCCCCCAATTTTGTACTCAGTCCCTGGGTTTTTGTGCCCAAACGTTATTATTTTGCACTTCTGTGTATTGAAACTTAGCTGCCACACCCTTGACCATTTCTCTAGCTTTGTTAGATCTCTATTCATCCCCCACCCCCGTGTCTACCCAGTTATAGATTTTAGTATCATCTGCAAAGAGGCATACCTTCCCTTCTAGCCTCTCTGCAATGTTGCTAATAAAGACATTAAAGAGGACTGGACCCAGTATTGATCCTTGTGGCACCCGACTGGTCACGCCCTTCCTTGGAGAGAACTCTGTTTACCACTACTCTTTGTCTCCTGTCTTGCAACCAATTTCTCACCCAGTTTACCACCTTTGGACGTACCCCCCGTCTTCCCAACTTGTTTACAAGTCTCCTAGGTGGAACGGTGTCAAAGGCCTTACTGAAATCTAGGTAGGCCACATCCACCGCACCACCCTGATCTAATTCCCTTGTCACCCAGTCAAAGAAATCTATCAGATTTGTTTGACATGATCTCCCCCCAGTGAATCCATGCTGCCTCAAATCTTGTAGGCCACTGGATTTGAGATATTCCACAATCCTCTCCTTCAATAGTGATTCCATTAACTTCCCCACCACCAAAGTCAGGCTGACTGGCCTGTAATTTCCAGCCTCCCTTTTTCTCCCACTTTTGTGAAGTAGGACTACATCTACCCTATCACCAGTCCTCCACAACCATTCCTGTCTCCAGTGAGTGGTTAAACAGGGCTGTCAGAGGTGCGGCCAGCACCCCCATTAGCTCCCTTTATATCCTAGCATGCACCTTATCTGGCCCCCCTGGTTGAAGCATTTATACACAATTTCAGCAATAAACAATGTACCGATCAGTTTACTGTAGGTAAAGCAGCAGTGCAACGAAAAAAAAATAATTACTCACCATAGTAATCTTGTTTCTTCCAAGGGAGTCTTACTATATCCTGACTAATGCAGTTAGCCCTTCCACTTGAACTGCCCCAGAGATGAGAGAGTTAAAAGCCTATATGCTAATAGTGGAACGTTCAATAGGCTCGAGCTAGGTTTTAAAACCACTGTCCCTGGTACATTCTATGTAACTACCAGATTCTTATCAGCAACTATAATAATACTAATTAAGCTATGCTAATCAACAAAAATAAATATACAAATTAAATAGTGTATTGGCTAAGAACTCATATGTGGCATATAAAGGCTCGAGTCACATATGCTCAAGAATGACAACCCCTGTGGCCCAGTATTTTCTATAAATAACAGCTGGAGTGCAGTGCCCCAGGTTCTAGTAGGTAGGCAGGGTGGGAGGTCAGAATACAGCAAGACTCACTTGGAAGAAACAAGATTACTATGGTCAGTAATTTTTTCTTCAAACCCCAGGAAGTCTTATTGTATTCTGATTAATACAGACTACCAAGCAGTGCCCCTTGGAGGTGGGCACAGAACCTACTTAGGGACTAGGCTCTGCAGGACTGCTGTGTCAAACCTAGCGTCACTTCTAGCCTAGGTGCCCAGGCAGTGTTGCTTGGTTAATGTATGAACAATTTTTCAGGTAGCTGCTTTACAGATCTCAAGCAAAGGGCATATCTAGCAGCTGCTATGGAAGCAGCTGTCCCCCTGGTGGAGTGAGCCCTCAGACCCACTGGTGGCTCCTTACCCAGTTTGCAATAGCAGAACTGAATGCAGGCCACAATCCACCTTGCAATGGTCCTCTCTGTGGCTGGCTTGCCCTTTTCCCCACTTCGCCATAGGTGAGGAACAACTGGGTACACTCATTCCTATGGCCCTTTGTCTGATCCAAATAGTAGCTGATAGCCCTTTTTACATCCAGACTATGTAACCTGCGTTCACCAGAACTAGAATAGTCAGTAAAGAAAACAGGCAATGTAATGGTCTGATTTAAGTGGAAGTCCGAAACTACCTTGGGAAGGAATTTCCTATTCATCCCAAGCTCGGCACCGTATTCAGAAACCGTGCCTACATCCCACCCATGGCTAGGCGTGAGACTGTCCAGAAGATGATCGTACCCATCTTCGACTACTGTGACGTAGTCTATGGTGCTGCCCCCAAGTCCTCCCTGGCCAGACTAGATACCCTCTTCAACTCCTTTTGCCGTTCTGCCCTTGACGCCCCCCTCTGCACTTATCATTGTGATCTTTACCATGCCCTATCCTCCCCTTCCCTGACAAACTGACGTCTCTCTCTCTCATGGCGCAAAATTCACCTCCAAGCACTGGCTGGTGAACTTTCCTCCTATCTCTCCCGTCTTTACAACCGTACCCCCTCCTTCCCACTCCCTAAGATCTACCAACTCACAAACCCTGGTGGTCCCACGCCGCTCCACCCTTACTGGCCAATCGGGTTATTCTTATTGCCTCCCAAAAATCTGGAATTCACTTCCCCTCCAAATCTGCCACTGATCCTCTTGCTACACCCTTAACTCTGCCCTCAAGAACTTCCTTGCCCCTTCCTGTGCCTGCCATGACCCTCCCTAATCCCACCATCTCCCCTAAGCCCATATTACCATACGCCTACTCCCCACCACTCCTATTTCTGCTTGTGCTCCTCCTAGTCCACTACTCTCCCTCCTCCTAAAGTGTTCCTCCCCCTTCCTTCTCCCCCCTTAATCTATCTCCCTCCTGTGAGCTCGATCACTGCCTTGTGCAGGCAGGATCCATAGCACACTGTGGGTAACAACTTTACTCCCTTTTCACATATTTCTCCTTTTACTGCACCCCCTCAATCACTGCTAGATCACTGCCTTGTGCAGGCAGAGTCACCCAGCACACTGGTGGGGTACTACCCCCTACTACAGGTGACCTCTGCTACCCCTCCCACAATATCCCTCCCCCAACACCCCCTCCCTCACATAACAATATATAAATAACTCATCGCCTATAACCTGTGTCCTACCAGTAGGGTTGTCTACTGCCCTGCCCAGATAGGGATAACAGGACACTGCTGAATTTCAACTCCCCCTTGGATACCCCCACCCCAATACATAGACAGTGTCTGCAGATAAGGGCCTATGGCCCACCCAGTCTGCCCATTTAAGTTTGTAAGTTCAGTTTATGTTTTCCAGGAAGTCTGTTGCCCTCACCCTGACCTCCAGAATTCCTTTATGTCTATCCCATGCATTCTTAAATCCGTGATTGTTTCCAGCCCCCACCACTTCCTCTGGCAGGGTGTTCCACTTGTCCACCACCCGTTCTGTGAAGAAATTCTTCCTCACGTTTCCTCTGAATCGTCCTCCCTCCAACTTCATCCCATGCCCTCAGTCCTGGAACATCTTTTTCGCTTAAAATAGTGCATTCCTGCACCCTGTTCCTCCCTGTAAGATACTTGTATGTCTCTATCATATCCCCTCTCCCTCTCTCCTCCAGGGAGTACATGTTCAGTGCCTTCAACCTGTCCTCATAGGACTTGTGATGCAATCCATGCACCATCTTCATGTGCCCTCCTCTGAACCTTCTCCACCCTGTCTATGTCCTTACGTAGGTAAGGTCTCCAGAACTGCAGAGTGTACTCCAGGTGCGGCCTCACTAGTGTCTTGTATAGTGGAATTATGACCTCCCTTTTCCTGCTGGTGATGCCCCTGCCTATGCATCCCAGCATCCTATTTGCTTTACCTGCTGCCTTGTCACACTGTTTCCCTGCCTTGAGGTCATCAGAGATGATAACTCCAAGATCCCTTTCCTGCTTGGTGCATGCTATATCCTCACCCCCCAACTGATATATTATGCCAGGGTTTTTGTGCCCCATATGCATTATCTTGCACTTCCTTGCATTGAATTTCAACTGCCAAACCCTGACCATTCTTCAAGTTTCTGCAGGTCCCTTCTCATTCTGTCTACACCCTCTGGTGTGTCTACTCTGTTAGAGCTTTGTGTCATCAGCTAACAGTGAAATTCTGCCTTCTAGGTCCCACGCAATGTCACTGAGAAGATATTGAATAGCACCGGTCCCAGCACTGATCCCTGTGGTACCCCACTGGTCACTCTTCCCTCTGTGGAGTGACAGCCATTTACCACCACCCTCTGTGTCCTGCTGCCCAGCCAGTTACCTACCCACCCACTACTGTCCTGCCTACACCCATATTCCCCAGTTTGTGCAATAGTCTTCTATGTGGCACAGTGTCAAAGGCCTTGCTGAAGTCCAGATAGGCCATGGCCACTGCCCTCCCCTGATCCACCTCCCTAGTCACCCAGTCAAAAACTCTCTCTCTCTCTCTCATCACCCTGCCACACTCTACCTCTCCTCCTACCCCCCCTTTCCAGTTAACATAGCCCAACACTGGCCTAACCCTACACTCAATTAAGCACTTATAACCTACCCCATACCCCTCTTATATGCACTTTAGTCCACCATGTCGTCTGTTTGCCTCGAAAATCATGTTCTGCCTGCATCTCTCCATAAATTTCCTTTCCCTTCTTCCATTCTGCCCTCCACAATTTTTCATTCCCTCTTCCATTCTTCCCCTCTTTACTCCAATCACTGTAAATCTTGAATATCTATGTTACACTAATGGCTATCAATTACTATTGTGTCGCCTTACCATCTAGTGTTACATACTGTTGCCAAGTTATTATATGTGTTCCAGTGTCACCAACTGTTAATTTGCTACATGTGTCTTCATACCTACTACACTTAACTGTTGCATTATTAGTCAATGTGATCCACCTGTAATCCCTCCTACCCTCATTGTATGCAAGTAAGCAAACTGTATTCCAACATTGTAACATTTCTCTGTATTCTATCCCATTGTTCCCTACCCCCCAAGTAGCACTGGGCGAAGAGCAACTTGTTGCTCCGCGTGCCTTCCTGGTGAAACATTTCAATAAACAAACAAATAAATATTTGTTCTGAGAAAAAGCCTTGTCCCTGTGGCGTGCAATGTAGTTAGGTTCCACTTACAAGGCCTCTAGCTCACAGATTCTTCCTGCTGAAGTGATAGCTGCCAAAGAGACAGTTTTCCATGTCAGATATTTCAGCTCTGCTGAGGACATGGGCTCAAAAGGGGTCGGCATTAGCTGTGCTATGCAGATGTTCAGGTCCCAAGAAGGAGTAGGTTCCCTATGGGGAGGGAGCAGATGAAGCAACCCTTTAAAAAACTTCTTGAAAATAGCATTATAGGCCAGGGAAGGGCACTTCCCTGCTGAGAGGTAGGCAGAAACAGATGTCAACTGCAACTTGAGAGTAGAGGGCCAAAGGCCTGGGGAATGCAGGTGTGCCAAATAGTCCAACAGGATTGCCAAGCCGGCTTCCTCTGGATCTGTATCCCTTTGGGAACACCAGAGAGAGAACCTTTTCCATTTTGAAGTGTAAGATTTCCTGGTGGAAGGCTTCCTAGAGACCCTTAGAATGTCCATCACCCCCTTAAGAGAGATGCAAGCCTGCATACTCTAGCTCCTAAAGAGCCAAGCCTTGATCCTGAGGAACTTGAGTTTGGGGAACAGAATCCTCCCCTTTGAGGAGTCAGGAGATTGTGCCTCCTGGGAAGGCAAATCAGACTGGTGACTGAAAGGGTCAGCAGCACTGAGTACCACGGCTGTCTGGCCCAGTCTGGAGCTATCAGAATCATTGTCGCTGACTGACATCTGAATTTGGTTAGAACTCTGAAGATCAGAGGGAATGGGGGGGAAGGCGCACAGAAATTTGCCTGTCCAGTCCAGAAGCAGTGCATCCACCGGCACTAAGCCCAGAAGAACAGGTTACTCACCTGTAACAGTAGTTCTAGGAGTGGTATATGTTGTTGATTCACACTCTTTGGCATGTCCCTTTCCCCTTTAAGGATCACTGGAAGTCTTCAAGCTGGCTCCTCTCACCTACCCGGGTGATATATACAATGGTTATGCCCCATGACGCCAGATCGTAGCCCACTGGAAGCCAGGTTTGTGTGTACGCAGCAGGGGAGGTCGGGTGGGTCCCTGTGGCTAAACAACATATACCACTCCTAGAACTACTGTTACAGGTGAGTAACCTGTTCTAGGAGCATGGATATGTTGTTCATCCACACTCTTTGGCAGACTCCTAGCAGTTCTCTGGGACGAGAGAGGCAAGGCACATAACCCCTACTTAGGAAACAAGAGATTGGAGAACTGAGGCCCCAAAACCAGCATCCCGGCATGACTCAAGGTCGATGTGGTAGTGGGTGATGAAGGTGTTTGCTGACTTCCAGGTAGCAGCCCGACAGATTTCCTGGATAGGGATGTCCCTGGAAGCAGCCAACGATGCAGCAGTATGGCGGGCAGAATGAGCTCTTATCCTTCTGGGAGGCTTCTTGCCCGCCAACTCATAACATAGACCTAGGCATGATGTAATCCATCTTGCAATAGTCCGCTTCGCTGTAGGTCTGCCAGAAGCGGCTGCAGCGTAGGTGACAAACAGCTGGCAAACCTCACCCCGAATTTCTGCTGTCCTCTCCTTGTAATAGGAGAGAGCATGTCTCGGGTCCAAACTAGGGAGCCTGTACTCTGCCTCCGAGGTGTAGTTAGGATAGTATACCGGTAGAGTTAACTCCTGGTTGAGGGGAAACTCTGACACCACCTTTGGAAGGAATTTCGGGTGGGGGCATAGGACAACCATGTCTCTGTGGAAAACCAGTTAAGGGGACTCCACCGAAAGCACCTGGAGTTCCCCTGTCCTTCTGGCAGACGTGATAGCCACCAGGAAGGCAGTCTTCCACGACAAGTGTGACAACAAACACCAGTGCATTGGTTCGAATGGCTTGCCCATGAGCTTTGCCAGTACAAGCAGTTGATCCCACGGAGGTGGAGGTTCACGCACCGGAGGGGATATGTGATCCAGGCCTTTGAAAACGCACCTGACCACTGTCTCCTGCGCCAACGTCGGCTGACCAGCTGCACCCGGTAAGAAGAGATGGCTGACAGGTGCACCCTAATGGCCGATGACCAGAGACCCCCTTTGGATAGAGAGCAAAGGCAGTCAAGAATGTTAGCCACTGAACAGGATAAAGGGTCCAGGGCCTTACCCTGACACCAAATGGAAAACGTTTTCCATTTGAAGGCATAAGATTTCCTGGTCGATTCGTTTCTAGATGCCTCCACCACGGTGTAGACATCTTCGGAAAGACCTAAAGCCTGGAAACTCTAGCTGCTCGGGTACCAGGCTGTGAGGTGCAGGGATTGAAGGTGCAGATGGAATACCTTCACATGACTGAGTGACATCAGGTCCGGGCGTGTGCAAAGCCACTCCGGAGGTCTGCAGCTGAGGCTGAGGAGATCTGGATACCAGAACTGGCGCGGCCAGTCTGGGGACTACCAGGATCACCTTCACCTTGTCCCTCCTCACCTTGAGAAGCACCTTGTGGATCAAGGGAAATGGAGGAATGGCACAGAGGAGGCCTGGGGTCCATGGCCTCGAGAAAGCATCCCCCTGCAGTGAGCCCTGCTGAGGGGGGCGGGCATGAAACAGCCTCAGCTTGGTGTTTTCCCTGGAGGCAAACAGGTCCACAATTGGATTGCCCCAATGGGAGAAAAGACTGTAGGCTACATCTGGATGGAGAGACCACTCATGGGATGTCTGGCCTAAGTGGCTGAGAGCATCTGCCAGATGGTTCCGGGCTCCCGCCACGTGGATGGCAAGGTGATCTGCCTCCAACCAGCTCACAAGGGTCCAGATGTGGAGCACCTCTTTGCACAGCAAATGGGAGAGCATGCTGCCCAGTTTGTTGAGGCAGTACATGGTCGTGGTAGTGTCAGTCTGGACTTGAACCACTTGACACCGGAGCAGAGGAGTGAAGGTGGACAGTGCCAGTCTGACTGCTCTGAGCTCCAACAGACTGATGTGGCATCAGGACTCCTCAGGAGTCCAGAGCCCGTGGGCACTTTTGTCCCCCATGTGGGCTCCCCAGCCCATGAGAGAGGAGCTGGTCCTGAGGACAACTGTCGGCTTGGGGCGAACAAATGGGATCCCTTCTTGCAACCAGTCTGGGGCAATCCACCACTGGAGAGGGTCCCACATCTTCTAGGCTACAGTGACCAGCTGGTCGAAATGACCGTTGCACTAAGTCCACTGGGGCGGCCAGCTCCCACTGGAGGGGGCGCATGTGCAACCAGGCCCATCAGACTACTGAGGTACGCGCCACCATGCAACCCAGAAGGTACAGAAAGTCCCGGACAGGGTGCAAGTGCCCAACCAGAAATGATTGGGCAAAGGAGGAAAGAACCTCCACTCTGTCCACCAGGAGCCGAGCTCTGGTTTGGCAAGAGTCGAGCTCTGCCCCGATGAACACCATCACCTGAGAGGGCACCAGTTCCGACTTGGCCTCGCTGACCAGAGAGACGAGTTGAGAGCAGGTCTGGAGGGCCTCGTCCCTGGACCTCTCCACCTCCTGTTGGGTGGAACCTGCTAGGAGCCAATCGTTGAGGTAGGGGTAAATTCTGACCCCCCCCCCCCCAACGCCGAAGATGGGCCACCACCACTGCAATACATTTGGTGAAGACCTGTGGGGCCAAACAGTCCGAACGGCATGGCTTGGAACTCATACAGGGTCCCTTCAACCCCGAAGCAGAGGAACCGCTGATGGGACAGACGAATCTGGACGTGAAAGAACATGTCCTGCAAATCCAGTGAACAGAAACACATGTTTCGCTCCGAGGATGGTATGATCTGGGACAGAGTGACCATTCAAAAGGTGCGTGACCTGAGATATTGATTCAGGTCATGCAGAACTAGAGTGGGGTGTCAGTCCCCCATCCGCTTTGGGAACCAGGAAGTACCAGGAGACAAAGCCTGGGTCTGCTGGAGGATCCACCTCTGGAGCTACTGCCTCCTTGAGGAGGAGCTGAGCGATGTCATCTCTGAGAGCCGACTGCGTCTGAGCGGATACTCGTTTCTCCCGAGGGGCACGGGCTCGGCTTGGAGGGTACTGCTTGAATTCCAGAGGCAGTCCCTGGCCGATCACTTCCAGAACTCGCCTGTCCGTGGTGATAATGGACCAGGTGGAAAGAAAGTGGCAGAGCCAACCTCCCACGGGAGGACCCAGAGCTGGCATGATGAGAGTGGGGATGGCAGCCCCCGTCCCATCACTGAGCAGTCTTGGAGAAGGATCCAGGACTGGAACCTCGGCCTCTTTTACTGGCCTGCTGAGGACCCTGCTTGGGCCGAGGGTGCCAAGCTTGAGTCTGCTGCAGTTTCTGGTGCTGCTGTCCGCCCTGGAAGGAGGACTGCTGAGTAGAGGGGGAAAATTCCGAAATGGCTTCTTCTTTCTCTTCTGCTGGTTCTCGCCTGAGGAACTCTTGGCAGAGGTAGCAATGGACTGCTCAATACGCTGAAGGTGACTGGCCACTCCTGCGCTGAACAAGTTGGTCCCAAGGAAGGGCACGTCAGCTAATTTATGCTGGGTATCCACTGGGAAGGAGGAGAGCCTCAGCCAAGCCCTGCGATGGGAGGCAACTGCGGCAGCCATTGAATGGGCACAAGAGTCCCAGAAATCCAGTGCCATCTGGTGCTGCTGTTTGGCAACGGCTTGGCCCTGATCCTGGACTTGCTTGATCGTAGTCTGCATGTCCACTGGGAGATGTGGGAGGACTTCGTCCCACGACCCAAGGAGGGCGTGGGAGAAGTGTGCCATGATGATGGACGAACTTGCCTGATGAAGGCCCAAGGAGGAAGCCACATAGACCTTCCTGGCTGAATGGTCCAAGAGTTTGGACTCTTTATCAGGAGGTCAGTAGGTGTCAGCAGAACTGCCAGTATGCCTGAACACAGAGGCGGTCACCAGGCTCTCGGCCGAAGGGTGCTCTGTGAACACCGCAAGGGACCCCATGGGCACCGTGTACTTGCGGGCCATGCGGGCAGATGGAGCTGGACAAGAGGCAGGATGCTGCCATAGTTCTAAGACCGGTCCAACAATGGCCTCGGCCACAGGAAAGGCCTCTGTTGGGGTACCCCTCTCTTGAGGATGTCAGTGAGAGGGTACTCTGCCTTTTTCTGGATAGCCTCCAGGGGCGTGCCTGTAGACTCAGAGATGAGGCGGAGGATCCCTTGAAAGGATGAAGGACCTTCATCCGTCTCTAGGCCAGCGGTCCAATCATCATTCCCTGGATGTAAATGGAGACCGGTGATGTCCGAATCCGAAGAGTCCGGATACAATGGCCTACTGCCCATGTCACCTTCGACTCGCCAGGGACGGTCTGGGCTGACCATGACCGAAAAGCACCAGGGAAGTCCAGTGTCCGGTCTATCTTGCTTGGAGGGAGCCCCTCCCACAGGCTGCTTGGGCGGTGGTTCCACCACAATGGGTGGAGAGACCGCAACAGGCCAAACTGGTGGTCTTGCCGGCTCTGAGGGCAGGGGAACCGATTTGATCAGCTCCAAGGGAGTCGGCTTCGGCCTGGTAGGTGAAAGCCAGGTAATGGCTGGGGAGGAAGCCGTGGTAGGCTTAGGCCCAGACAAAATGAGCTGCTGCCACATGAGGTCCTCGTAGTGCCGGAGTTTCCGTTGGAGCCTCTCCTCATCTGAGGAGGACGAAGACGAATGATGGCGTCGCCTCTTTGAGTGCTTGTGGCCCTTCCTCAGCCTTTTGGACAAGAGGGTCCTACACCTCGACTGAGATCAGGCAGGCAGACTCGATCGGTCAGGAGACACCGGTGGGGGCGGTGACTTCCTGGAGTCCAGGACTGGATCCCCGATGGGGACTCCAGCAGGCTAGGTCTTCTCATCGGGGAAGACAAGGACCGGGGTCCTTTCTAGAGAATAGTTGACCAGAGTTAGCGACAGTGGGTCGATAATGATCTCGACCTCATTGGCCACATCCTCGGTCATCTGGCCTGATGGGAGGTCCGAGAAGCCAGTGGCCGAGGAAGCGATCTTGACAGAGGTTGAGACCGCATGCTCCTGGGACTGAGGCTTCTCAGTCCCAAGAGCATCTTCATCTAGACGAAGACTTACTCGGATCCTTATCCAGGGGACAAGATCGGGAAGAGTGTGGGCCCGCAGGCGCCTCCCCCTTGGTAGGGACAGACTGGCACAGCTCCCTGAAGGAACCAGAGAAGGTGGAGCCCAGGTTGAGTGGAACGAAGAAGCTCCGGGAAGAGCAGGCCGCTTCTTCCTCTAAGGCTTGCATACACTCCAACTGTTCAGCGGATCCCGCTGCAACGGAAACCGCCCACCTAGCCTCCTTTGATTTCACCAGAGGGTTCCTTTTTTCCAGTTTCCCCAGCTGTAGGCACACAAGACGGGCATCCAGGACTTTGGGATGGAAGGCCAAGCAGAAACTGCAGAACGAGGTGTAATGGACGACACCGTGGCAGTAGACACATGTAGAGTGGTGATCGGTACTCAGCATCTTCTGGCCGCAAGATCACCAGCAAAATCTGGGGGGAGGATTTTTCTTCCATAGTAGAAGAGACAAATTCGCGATTGCTAATTCGAGAAATTCAAAGTTTTGGTAGAACCGATTTGAAAGCCAAGGCATACGAATGCATGAGCATGAGAAAGGCACAGACTCTTCCAGCGGAAAGGAAGATCTGGTGTCAAAGGGAGGAGCCGAGGTATATACCACCCAGATGGGTGGAAGGAGCCAGCTTGAAGACTTCTGGTGATCCTTAAAGGGGAAAGGGACATGCCAAAGAGTGTGGATGAACATAGCCACATTCACAGAACTGGTGGTTTGCAACAGAACTAGGGTAGTTGACTGTCTGGTGCTGCAAAGAGGTCAGTCTCTGGTCTGCCCCATCTCCTGAATACTCCTAATAGGATATGCCTGTTCAAGTCCATTAGTGATGGCTCTGATTGATCCTGCCGAGGACATCTGCCAAAAAACAGGTAACTCACCTGTAACAATAGTTCTAGGAGTGGTATATGTTGTTCATCCACACTGTTTGGCATGTCCCTTTCCCCTTTAAATCTTGCTAGAAGTCTTCAAGCTGGCTCCTCCCACCCACGTGGTATATACCTCAGCTCTGCCGCATGACACCAAATCTTAGCCTGCTGGAAGCCAGGTTTTGTACGTCCGCAGCCGGGGAGGTCGGGTGGTCCGTGTGGATGAACAACATATACCACTCCTAGAAGAAAAAAATTACTCACCTTAGTAATGTTGTTTCTTGTAATGGAGTCTTGCTGTATTCTGACATATGCAGTTAGGTCCTGCCTTTCAAATGCCCTGGAGAACAAAGAGTTTACTTTTCTATGCCTTGCACAGAATGTTCATCACAAGCTCAGTTGAAGCCCCTGTTTGCTGCTGTTTAAATGCAACCATCAGATCTTTACAAGCAAAGACTCACTAGGTGTTCTGTGTAGAAACTATAAAATTCTTACTAGCTAACTGGCAAATATATAAGATGTTTTTTGGTTTCAAAGGAAGACTCAAGTCAGGAAACCCAAAAACAAACACACATCCAAAACACAACATCCCACCCAAGCAAAAAAGAGGGTGTAAAAAGGACACCCCTAGGGCGCCAACACTGCTCCTGCCCACCCACATCCCAAAAACCAAGTTCTGAGAGGGAAGGCGGGGGGAGGTCAGAATACAGCAAGACTCCATGAGAAGAAACATTACTAAGGTGAGTAATTTTTTCTTCAAACAACATGAAGTCTTGCTGTATTCGGACATATGCAGACTACCAAGCAGTACCTCCATGGAGGAGGGACAGAACCTACTTTGGAAACAGGCGCTGAAGTACTGCTGTGCCAAACCGAGCATCACTCCTAGCCTAGATATCCAGAGAGTAATGCTTGGTGAAAGTATGGACTGTTTTCCAGGTGGCTGCTTGACAAATTTCTAAGAGAGGAATATCCCTGGCAGCAGCCAGGGAAGCAACTGTACCTCTTGTGGAATGAGCCCTCAGGCCTGAGGGTGGAGTTCTACCCAGTTTTTCATAGCAGAATTGTATACAAGAAACAATCCACCTGGCAAGAGATCTCTTAGTGGCAGGTTTGCCCTTACCAACTTCTCCATAAGTAAGGAACAACTGGAGGGACTCAAACCTGTGACCATTGGTACGCTCTATGTAGTAGCGAAGGGCTCTTTTAACATCCAAGCTGAGTAGCCTCCTCTCTCCTGAGGAGGAATGGTCAGTGAAGAAAACGGAGAGATACAGACTGGTTGAGGTGGAAATCTGAAACCACTTTAGGTAAGAACTTTCTGATAGTTCTAAGGACCACTTTATCTCTGTGAAAAGAGATGAAATCAGATTCTACTGACAGGGCTTGCAATTCACTGATACGTCTGGCAGAAATAATGGCTACCAAAAACACAGTTTTCCAAGTCAAGTACTTAAGCTCTGCTGAAGACAAAGGCTCAAAGGGGGGTTGCATAAGCTGAGCAATGCAAACATTAAGGTCCCAAGCAGGAGCAGGATCCTTAAAAGGGGAATTGGTGTGAAGCAATCCCTTGAAAAACTTACAGAATACAGGATGGGATGACTGAGAGGAAGATGTGCCTACTGACAGGAAAGCAGAAACAGCTGCCAAGTGTACTTTGAGGGTAGCTGGTCTGAGGCCTAGGCCATTAAGATGGACCATATAATCCAGAACCGTAGGCAATTCAGCAGAGTCTGGAGAAATATTCTTCTCAGAACACCAAATGCTGAATCTTTTCCATTTGGAGTTGTAAATCTTCCTGGTGGAAGGCTTTCGAGAAGCCTTAAGGATATCCAGAATCCCTTGAGAAAGGTGCAGATCAGCAAACTAACTCTTCAAGAGCCAAGCCTTGAGATTGCGAGACTGAAGATTTGGGTACCAAATCCTCCCGAGAGGATGTTAACAGGTCGTAATTCCTGGGAAGAGACAGGGGAAAGTGGACTGCTAAGGACAACAGTGGGTACCAGGGCTGTCTGGTCCAGTCTGGAGCAATCAGAATCACTTTGCATGGTTGAGACCTGATCTTGACTAACACTTTGAACAGGCGAGGGAAGGGGGGAAAGCATACAGAAATTTCCCTTCCCAATTCAGAATCGGAGCATCCAGGAGGACTGAGTTGAAGACTGGGGGTCTGCAACAAAAGAGAGGAAGTTGGTGATTGTCTAAGGCTGCAAAAAGATCCATCTGTGGAGTGCCCCATCTCGAGAAAATCACTTTCAAAACTAGGGGATCTAGGGTCCATTCGTGATGGCCCTGGGATATCCTGCCGAGAGCATCTGCTAGGACACTGTCCTTCCCTGGGAGGTGAACTGCTATCAGAGAGGCTTGCAGATACTACGCCAGGGACCACAACTTCATTGCTTCTGTGCACAAGGCCATAGACCGAGTGCCTCCTTGCTTGTTGATGCACCACATTGTGGTGGTATTGTCTGTTCTGATCTGGACCACCTTGTTCTGTACAGATCTGGAAAAGGCTTGTAGTGCCAGAAACACTGCTCTGAGTTCCAAGAGACTGATGTGAAGCAGAGATTCCTGAGGTGACCACAGCCCTTGAGTGGTAAGATCCCCCAGGTGGGCTCCCCAGCCCAGCAGGAAGGCATCTGTGGTGAGTATCACTGAATGAGACTGAGTGACAAATGGAACCCCTTGTCTCAAATTGTCCTGATCCTGTCACCATTGCAAAGCCTGGATCAGGGTTCGCGTCACTGGGACTAGTTTGGTAAGGGAATCCTTTCTTTGGGACCAAAAGGCTCTTAAGTGGAACTAAATGTCCCTCGTCTGAAATCTTGCTCCCTGGACCACAGCTGTAGAGGCTGCCATGTGGCCCAGGAGCTACAGGAAATGCCTTGCTGGTCGAGACACCTGAAGGGTGAATGAAGAGGCCAGTTCCATAAGGGTTCTTGCCCTGTCCAGGGGGAGGAAAGCTCTTGCCCTTATTGTATCCAGCTCTGCCCCTATAAAGGTGAGGAGCTCTACTGGCTCGAGAACTGACTTTGTAAGGTTGAGGACGAATCCTAAGGAAGTGAGCACTTGCTGAGTTATTTGTAGATGTGACTTGACTTGGTCTGGAGACTGACCCACTATGAGCCAGTCATCCAAGTATGGAAAGATGGAGATTTTTTTTCTCCTTAGGAAAGTAACCACTACTGCCAGGCACTTTGTGAACACCCTTGGGGCTGATGTTAGGCCAAAGGGCATTACTCTGAATTGACAGTGGCCTGAGGGCAACTCGAACCTGAGGTACTTTCTGTGGGAGCACCTGATGGGAAAGTGAAAGGCATCTTTGAGGTCCAGGGAGGCTAGCCAGTCCCCTGGCCTTAGAGAGGGCAGAATTATTCCCAGAGTCACCATTTTGAACTTTGGTTTTAAAAGGTGCTTATTCAGATATCTTAGATCCAGGATGGGCCGCCATTCTCCTGTTTTTTGGGGGGGTTAGGAAGTACCTGGAGTACAATCCTTTGCCCTTGTGTAGGGTAGGAACCCTTTCTATGGCTGTGAGCGCCAGGAGGGAATAAACCTCTGCCTCTAGGGCAAGGGTCTCTGATGGATTTGCAGCTGGAAAGGATCTGCTTCTCATCTTGGGAAATTTTTTGAAGCTGAGAACCAGTCCCTGGCTTACTACTTCCAGGACCCACTCGTCTGATGTCAGAGACTTCCAGTCCTGGACAAAGTAAGCCAGCCTGCCCCCTACAGGTATTGGAGAATAGGCCCGGGCAGACCCACCAGAGTGTCTGCTTGGCAGGGGCTTTAGGCTGAGAGGTGGAAGCAGGCCTGCTCATTCCCCGTCTGCCTCTCCCTCAGAAGAACCCCCTCTGAGCATAAGTGGAAGAGGAGGCCTGGGCTTGGCAAAAAGGCCTTTGACAGGGCCTACCCCTGCCCCTGGAGTGCTGTCTCTGAGGAGTGGCTTGCCTTTCTTTGCCTGAGCACTCCTGTAAGTGGTCCTGTACTGGTCCATCTTTTTCATGTAATTCTCTGTCTGCTCCCCAAACAGAGAATTATCAATGACAGGGAAATCCATGGCCTTAGCCTGGGTATCCTGTGATAGGCTAGTACATCTGAGCCAAGCCATCCTCTGAAGGGCCACAAATGTAGCTATGACTCTAGATGAAACATCACTGGAGTCCACAGCAGCATGAAACTGCACCTTAGATGCCTCAATCCCATCTGCAGCCACCTGCTCCAGCTCCTTGGCAAGCTGGTCAGGGGCCTGTTTAGCCAGAGCCAGCACAGTGTCCCACCTGGACTTCTGGTATCTAGCTGTGTAGGCCATATAGTTAGCCTGCCTGAGTCCCAAAGATGCTGCCATGTACTGCTTCTTTGCCATGGCATCAATCCTCCTGGAGTCCTTATCTGGGGGGGTGTGATGCCAAGGGAATATTTGCCTTATCACAGGCAGCAGCCTGCACTACTCCAACATGGCTGCATTGCTGAGAAAGGAACTCCGTGTCAGAGCCTGAAAGGGTATACCTCTTGTCCATTCGTCTGTCCACAGGAGGTATGGAGTTAGGAGTCTTTAGAATTTTAAATGCCTGTTTCCCAAAAGATTTATGGAGGGGAACAGGAGTCTCCTGGACTCTGGGATGTCCATTATTTCAAGAAAATCAGGCTCCTCCTGATCCTCTACTGCTTCTTCCATTGGAAGCGGGAGGATTTCAGCCACTTTCTTGTAAAACAAAGTGGAAAGGGAACTCAGAAAGCCTAGGAGGAGAAATACCTGAAGGTCTGTCTGGGGAGATGTGCGGGTCAATAGGCACATCCAGACTTTCATAATCACCATCATCATCATTATCCTCATACTCTCCCTCCTTCTCCTCCGGTTTATAAGAAAAAAAATTACTCACCTTAGTAATGTTGTTTCTTCTAATGGAGTCTTGCTGTATTCTGACAATTGCAGTGAGGTCCAACCTTCGAACTGCCCCGGAGATGAAAGAGTTAACTTTCCATGCCAGGCATGGAACGCTGAGCTCGAGCTCGGTTGAGACTCTGTCTGTTGCTGTTTGAACTCAAACCGTCAGATCTTTACGAGCTAAACTCACTGAGTGTCCTGTGTGGAAGCTGTAAACCTACAATAGCCAACTGGCTACTAAGTATAATAAACAGACTTTTTGGTCCCAAAACAAAGACTCAAGTCAGGAAACCCAAAAAATGAAATAAACACAACACCCACTCACCCAAAGAAAAGGGGGTGATAATAAAAAGGTGGGGCACCTCTTGAGTGCCAACATTGCTACTGCCCACCCACATCCCAAAAACAAAGGTTCTGAGAAGGGAAGGCGGGAGGTCAGAATACAGCAATACTCCATTAGAAGAAACAACATTACTAAGGTGAGTAATCTTTTCTTCAAACAACATGAAGTCTTGCTGTATTCTGACAATTGCAGACTACCAAGCAGTACCTCCATGGAGGAGGGACAGAACCTACCTAGGAAATAGGCTCTGCAACACTGCTGTGCCAAACCGAGCATCACTCCTAGCCTGGATATCCAGAGAGTAATGCTTGGTAAAAGTGTGAACTGTTTTCCAGGTAGCTGCTTGACATATCTCTAAGATAGTAATATCCCTGGCATCAGCCTGGGAAGCAGCAGTACCTCTGGTAGAGTGAGCCCTCAGGCCTGAGGGTGGAATCCTACCTAGTTTCTCATAGCAAAATTGAATGCAAGAGACAATCCACCTGGCAATGGATCTTTTAGTGGCAGGTTTTCCCTTACCAACCTCACCATAAGTGAGGAACAGTTGGAGGGAGTCAAACCTGTGACCCTTGGTACGCTCTATGTAGTAGCTAAGGGCTCTTTTCACATCCAAACTGTGCAGCCTCCTTTCACCAGAGGAGGAATGGTCAGTGAAAAACACAGGAAGAGACAGACTGGTTAAGGTGGAAATCTGAAACCACCTTAGGCAAAAACTTCCTGTTAGTCCTGAGGACCACCTTATCTCTATGGAAAGAGATAAAATCAGGCTCCACTGACAGGGCTTGTAACTCGCTTATGCGCCTGGCAGAAGTGATGGCCACCAAGAAAACAGTTTTCCAAGTCAAGTACTTAAGCTCAGCTGAGGACAAGGGCTCAAAAGGGGGTTGCATAAGCTGAGCAATGCAAACATTAAGGTCCCAAGCAGGGCCGGGGTCCCTGAACGGCGGATTGGTATGAAGCAATCCCTTGAAAAACTTAGAGGATACAGGATGAGCTGAAAGGGAAGAAGGCTTACCTGCTGAAAGAAAAGCAGAAACAGCTGCCAGATGCACTCTTAGTGTAGCTGGTCTGAGTCCCAAGCTATTCAAATGAACCATATAGTCAAGGACTGTGGGCAGGCCAGCAGACTCTGGAGAAATATGCTTCCCAGAGCACCATATGGAGAATCTTTTCCATTTGGAATTGTAAGCTGCTTGGTGGAAGGCTTAGAGAAGCCTTTAGGATATCCATAACACCTTGAGAGAGGTGTAAATCAGCAAACTCTAACTCTTCAAGAGCCAGGCCTTGAGATTGAGAGATTTGAGATCCGGATACCAAACTCTCCCCTGAGCACAGGTTAACAGATTGTAATTCCTGGGAAGAAACAGGGGAAGGTGGACTGCTAAGGACAACAGGAGAGGGTACCAGGGCTGTCTGACCCAGTCTGGAGCAATCAGAATCACCTTGCAGGGTTGAGACCTGATTCTGACTAGCACCTTGAACAGGAGAGGGAAGAGGGGAAAAGCATACAGGAACTTCCCTTCCCAATTGAGAACTAGGGCATCCAGGGGGACTGAGCCCAACACTGGGGGCCTGCAGCAAAAGAGGGAAAGTTGGTGATTGTCTGGGGCTGCATAAAGATCTATCTGTGGGGTGCCCCATCTGGAGAAGATCACCTTCAAAACCAGGGAATTCAGTGACCATTCGTGATGGCCCCGAGATATCATGCTGAGAGCATCTGCCAGGACATTGTCCTTGCCTGGGAGGTGTACTGCTGTAAGAGAGGTGTTCAGGGAATAGGCCAGAGACCATAACTTCATTGCCTCTGTGCACAAGGCCGTAGACCGAGTGCCCCCTTGCTTGTTGATATACCACACTGTGGTGGTATTGTCCGTCCTGATCTGAACTACTTTGTTCTGAACAGACTTGGAGAAAACTTGAAGTGCTAGAAACACAGCTCTGAGTTCTAATAGATTGATGTGAAGCAGAGATTCCTGAGGAGACCACAGCCCTTGGGTGGTTAGATCTCCCAAGTGGGCTCCCCACCCCAAGAGGGAGGCATCTGTAGTAAGGATTAGAGAGTGAGACTGAGTGACAAAAGGAACTCCCTGTCTTAGATTGTCCTGATTCTGCCACCACTGCAATGCCTGGAATCAGGGTTCGAGTCACTGGGATCAGTTTGGTCACAGGATCCTTTTTCTGAGACCAAAAGGCTCTCAAGTGGAACTGAATGTCCCTCATCTGAAATCTTGCTCCCTGCACCACTGCTGTAGAAGCAGCCATGTGCCCCAGGAGCTTCAGAAAATGCCTTGCTGGTCGAGACACCTGTAGGGTGAATGAAGATGCCAGTGCAATAAGGGTCCTTGCCCTGTCCAGAGGAAGGAAGGCTCTTGCCTTTACTGTATCTAGCTCTGCGCCTATGAAGGTGAGGAGCTGTACAGGCTCTAGAACTGACTTTGAAAGATTCAGAAGGAAACCTAGAGAAGTGAGTAGTTGCTGAGTTATCTGTAAGTGTAACTTGACTTGGTCTGGGGACTGGCCTATTATGAGCCAGTCATCCAGGTATGGGAAGATGGCAATCCTTTGCCTTCTTAGGAAGGCAACTACTACTGCCAGGCATTTTGTGAACACCCTTGGAGCAGAGGTTAGGCCGAAGGGCAATGCTCTGAATTGGTAATGGCCTGAGGGCAGCTCGAACCTGAGGTATTTTCGATGGGAGCTCTGATGAGAATATGGAAATAGGCATCCTTGAGGTCCAGGGAGACCAGCCAGTCCCCTGGCCGAGAGAGGTAGAATTATTCCCAGAGTCACCATTTTGAACTTTGGCTTTAAAGGTGCTTGTTTAAATATCTGAGATCCAGGATGGGCAGCCATTCTCCTGTCTTTTGGGGTGAGAAAGTACCTGGAGTACAATCCTTTCCCTTTGTGTAGGGGTGGAACCCTTTCTATAGCTCTGAGAGCCAAGAGGGAAGAGACCGCTGCCTCTAGGGCAAGTGCCTCTGAAGGATTTGCAGGTGGAAAGGATCTGGTTCTCATCTTTGGAAATTTTTTGAAGCTGAGAACCAGTCCCTGGCTTACTACTTCTAGGACCCACTTGTCTGATGTTAGAGACTTCCAGTCCTGGACAAAGTAAGCCAGCCTGCCCCCTACAGGCAGTGGAGAATCGGCCATGGCAAACCCATCAGGGTGCCTGTTTGGCAGGGGCTTTAGGCTGAGGGGTGGAAGCTGGCCTGCTTGTACCCCGTCTGCCTCTCCCTCTAAAGAACCCCCTCTGAGCATAAGCAGAAGAGGAGGCCTGGGTTTGGTAGAAAGGCCTATGAAAAGGCCTGCCCCTGCCCCCGGGATGCTGCCTCTGAGGAGTGGCTTGCCTTTGCTTGGCCTGAGCACTCCTATAGGTGGTCCTGTATTCATCCACCTTCTTCATGTAGTTCTCTGTTTGCTCCCCCAAACAGAGAATTACCCACAACAGGAAAATCCATGGCCTTAGTCTGGGTATCCTGAGACAGACTAGAGCATCTGAGCCAAGCCATCCTACGAAGGGCCACAGATGTAGCCATGACTCTAGATGAAACATCATTGGAGTCCACTGCAGCATGGAATTGCACCTTGGATGCCTCAATACCATCCGCAGCTACCTGGCCAGGGACCTGTTCAGCTAAAGCCATTACAGTGTCCCATCTAGATTTCTGATATCTAGCTGTATAGGCAATATAATTGGCCTGCCTGAGTCCAAAGGATGGTGCCATGTACTGTTTCTTTGCCATGGCATCAATCCTCCTAGAGTCCTTATCTGGGGGGTGTGAAGCCAAGGGTATATTTGCCTTATCACAGGCAGCAGCCTGCACTACCCCAACATGGCTGCACTGCTGGGTAAGGAACTCTGTATCCAAGCCTGAAAGAGTATACCTCTTGTCCATTCTCTTATCCACAGGAGGTATAGAATTAGGAGTCTTTAAAATCTTAAATGTCTGTTTCCCAAAAGACTTATGAAGGGGAATGGACAGCCTCCTGGACTCTGGGATATCCATCATTTCAACATAGTCAGGCTCCTCCTGGTCGTCCACAGCTTCTTCCATAGGAAGCTGAAGGGTTTCAGCCACTTTCTTGTAAAACATGAAATGGGAGGGGGACTCAGAAAGGAGACACTCATGAAGGTCTGTCTGGGGAGATGTCCGGGTCAATGGGCACATCCAGAGTTTCATAATCACATTCACTTTCCTCATACTCTCCTTCCTCCTCCTCCGGTTCATAAAACTCCTCTATATCATAATCCCGAACCCAGCGCCTTCCTGATGGTGCCGGTTCGGTCGGAACCAGGGATAGCGACTGAACAATTTTTATCGCTTTGGCTATTTCATCAGCGGTTGGAGAAGAAACGTTTGGATCCACACCGGCTGATTTATCCCTTCTTGTTCTCTTAACTGGAACCGATTCCTCGGAATCGGTTCTCTCTTGCCCGAAGAAGTTTCGCGCTTCTTGGTCAGAGGGTTTCCTTCTTCTGGTTCGGTTGAACCGAACCGGACTGGCTATCCGAATGGGTAGACTTTTTGGCCTCTTTCCTGAGCCTACCAACTCTTTCTCCAGGGTAGCTGCAGGAAAATGTTTACAAATCTGGCAGTCTGAATCGAGGTGGTCAAACCCCAGACAATCAACACAGGTGGTGTGGGGATCAGCCTTAGCAAAGACTTCCCACACACACTACGATGTTGAAACCCAGTGGACCGGGTTTTTTTTGGGTTTCTCAGACATGGCCAGTCCTGAACCAAAACTTACCCTTTTTTTTTCGGCAATCCGCCAGGCAAGACAATTTTATCGGTTCCTGACCGTGTTATGGGTTGTGGAAAAAAACGTAATAAATCCTTTTTTTTTTTAGAACCGATAAGTACCGGTAACCACACTCTAAAAGTAGAAATAAAGACTTTTAAACAACCTGATCGGTTCAAACCAAACCGATCCTAGGTTTACAAATTCCACACAGAAAAACAAGAAAAATAAACCTATCTAGTGCTCACGAATACCACAGACAGAGACTAAACCGATAGGTTGAGGTTTAAATTCGGTCGAAAACCGAGAAAAACGGTACTTTAACCAACAAATTGAACTGAGCAAAGGAGAAATCTCCAGAGCGACTGTTCAGTGAGGCGGAGTAAAGAATCTGATGGTTTGAGTTCAAACAGCAACAGACAGAGTCTCAACCGAGCTCCAGCTCAGTGTTCCATGCCTGGCATGGAAAGTTAACTCTTTCATCTCCGGGGCAGTTCGAAGGTTGGACCTCACTGCAATTGTCAGAATACAGCAAAGTATAATCTGGAACCGGGGGAGCCGACCAAACCGAGCCCCTGCCAGATGGTGCCAGTTCGGCCGGAACCAAAGTTAGCGAATGAACTATCCTTATCGCTTTGGCTATTTCATCAACGGTCGGAGAAAGAATTTGTGGATCCGAACCGGATGATTTTTCTCTTCTTTTTCTTTTTACCGGAACTGACTCCTCAGAATTGGCTCTCCTTTTGCCCGAAGAAGTTTTGCCCTGGTCAGAACCGAACCAGGCTGGCCATCCGGGTCAGCGGACTTCTCGGCCTCCCTTTCCCTCAGTCTACCTACTCTCTTATCCAGGATAGATTTGGGAAAACTTTTACAAATTTGGCAGTCTGAATCGAGGTGGTCAAACCCCAGACACTAAACACAGGTGGTGTGGGATCAGCCTTAGCAAAGACTTCCCCACACACACTGCAGTGTTGAAACCCAGTGGGCCCGGGTTATTTCTTGGGTTTCTCAGACATGGCCAATCCTATCCAAAACTTACCCTTTTGTCAGCAATCCGCCAGGCAAGACACCCCTATCGGTTCCTGACCGTGTTACGGGTCTTGGAAAAAAACATAAATAAATCCATTTTTTTTAGAACCGATACGGACCAGTTACCACACACTAATAAATTCAAAACTTTTTAAGACGTATCTGATCGGTTCAAACCGAACCAATCCCAAATTTACAAGTTCCACACAGAAACTAAATGTAAAACCTATCTAGTACTCACGGTACCACAGACAGCGGCTTAAACCGACAGATTCGGTAGCAGAAATTCGGTAGAAACCGAGCGAAAAAAATGACACTTAAACCGACTTTTTTGAACCGAGCAAAGGAGAAATCTCCGGAGCGACTGTTCAGTGAGGCAGAGTAAAGAATCTAACGGTTGGAGTTTAAACAACAGCAGACAGGGGCTTCAACCGAGCTCGCGCTGAACGTTCCATGCTGGCCATGGAAAGTTAACTCTTTGTTCTCCGGGGCAGTTGAAAGGCAGGACCTAACTGCAACAGTCAGAATACAGCAAGACTTCATGTTGTTTGAAAGCTATATACTTCCATGCAGAACTCGATTCTTCTTCCCATTGCTCAGCAAAATTTTGGAAAACCCTCAAAGACACTGTATGTCACAGCCCAGCCAGCATGCTTCCCGAGAAAATCACTACTGGGGGCAACACCACCGTGAACAAATGTGAGATACTGGAACTCTTCAACAATCACTTTGCTATGGCAGGATTAGCGTTTGACACCTCACCAGCAAATACTCTTAAGGCTACATTAAATCACATAGATTTGGCACGTTTAAATGCATCAACCCCCGTACAACAACAAGTTTTCTCATTCTGTCCTGTCTCACTGAATCAAGTGGAAGAATTGCTCTGGGATTTAGATACAAGCAAAACTGCTGGAGCAGATTACATTGAGCCCTACTACCTCAAAGTAGGTTACCACGCTTTATCCCCTCCTATCACGCGTCTCTTCAACCGATCCCTTGCTCTGGAAAACAAGTCACGTCATTCTCCTATTCAAATCTGGTGACTCCAGTGATCTAAACAACTACCGGCCAATATCCCTCCTACCCACCCTGTCAAAATTACTTAAGAAGGTTGTCAACGCTCAACTGAGGCATTACCCAGAATCCCTCAATCTGCTAAACGAAGCACAGTCTGGCTTTAGACCTCACCACAGTACTATATCCGCCCTTGCAAAAGTCACAAATGACTGGCAGCACTGGATGCTAAGAACTACGTTTGTGCCTTGTTCCTTGACTTGAGCAAAGCCTTTGAAACTGTGGACCATGATCTGCTTCTGACTGAGCTGGAATACACTGGGATTGGCGAATCAGCTCTAAAATGGTTTAATAACTACTTGACAGATCGCAAACAACAGGTCAAGGCTAATGGGGTATTTTCCTTGCCAAAACACCTGCTGAGAGGTGTACCCCAAGGGTCTATTTTAGGCCCTCTACTATTTACCATTTATATCAATAACATTAATAAGGGCCATGAATCTGCAAACATTCACTTGTCTTCTAATGATACGGTTTTGTACACTGACAGACCCACGCCAGAACGAGCTTGCAGGGACCTGCAACATAACTTTGACCAACTTCAAGCAAACCTGCCGTGTTTGAAGTTACTGCTAAATGCAAAAAAAAAAAAAAAACCCAAAGCTATGCTGTTTCCCCCATCTACCAGTACCTCTAAGTCCTATGCTTCTGGCACTTCCCCATAAGCAAACACACTCTTGGGTGAACCTCTAGAGTTCGTAACTAAATTTAAAATACCTAGGCTTCTGGATAGATATCAACCTGTTCTTCGTTGACCATATTGAGGAGCTATCCAAAAAGTTAAAGCAAAGACTCTGTCTTCTTTCGAATCAGGGATCTTCTTCCTCAGAAAGCAAAAACCAGGTTAGTCCTGACTACTTTTATGCCCCTACTGTACTACGCTGACATCATCTACTGCCAAGGACCAACCACTCTCTTGTCCAAACTGGACACTATCACCATGCTATTAGATTCATTACCGGACTACCGAACGTTACCCACCATTGCACTCTATGCCAGGAGACAAAGAAATACAGGTTACTCACCTGTAACAGGAGTTCTAGGAGTGGTATAAGTTGTTCATCCACACTTGTTGCCAGGTACCTTGCCGCTTTAAGATGGGCCGGAAAGTCTTCAAGCTGGCTCCTCCCACCCACCCTGGTTTTAAAACCCTCGGCTCTGCCCCATGACGCTAGATCTAGCCCACTGGAAGCCAGGTTGCGCATCAAAGCCAGGAAGGTCGGGTGGATGAACATATACCACTCCTGGAACTCCTGTTACAGGTGAGTAACCTGGATATGTTCTTCAATCCACACTTGTTGGCAGACTCCTAGCAGTTCCCTGGGAGGAGGGAGGCAAGGCGCGCACCCCCCAATTCTTACTTGGGGAATAAGGACTGGAGAACCGAGGTCCCAAAACCAACATCCCGGCGTGACTCTAGTTTAATGTGGTAATGGGAAATAAAGGTGTGTGCTGACTTCCAGGTAGCAGCCCTGCACATTTCCTGGATAGGGTCATCCCTAGAAGCAGCCACCGAAGCAGCGGTATGGCGGGTTGAATGAGCTCTTATCCCTTTGGGTGGCTCCATGCCCGCCAACCTATAGCAGAGATCTATGCAGGAGGTGACCCACCTGCTTATCGTCCACTTGGCTGCAGGTCTGCCAGGTGCAACTTCAGCGTAGGTGACAAACAGCTGGCGGACCTCTCCCCGAACTTCAGCAGTCCGCTCCTTGTAAAAAGCGAGCACTCTTCTAGGGTCCAGAGTATGGAGCCTATACTCAGCCTCCGTGGTCTGATTGGGGTAGAACACTGGCAGAGTCAACACCTGATTCAGGTGAAACTCCAACACCACCTTCGGAAGAAATTTCGGGTTGGGGTGAAGGGCAACCTTGTCCCTGTGGATGGAAGACCAGATAAGAAGACTAAATGGAAAGCACCTGGAGCTCTCACATCCTTCTGGCTGATGTTATAGCCACCAAAGAAGGCGGTCTTCCACGACAGCTGGGAGATGTCGCACCTGTGCATCGGTTCGAATTGCTTGCCCATGAGCTTGGTCAATACCAGCAGTAGATCCCACGGAAGTGGAGGTTCTCGCACCGGAGGGGATATGTGATAGAGGCCTTTGAAAAAGCACCAGACCACCTTCTCCTGCGCCACCGACTACTTGCCGGCCCACGCCCAGTAAGCAGAGATGGCTGCCAGGTGCACCTTAAGGGTCATCGACTGAAGCCCTAGCTGAGAAAGGGACCACAGGTAGTCCAAAATGCTAGCCAACGGACAGGAAGAAGGGGTCCAACCCCTTGCCCTGACACCAAATGGAGAATCTCTTCCATTTAAAGGCATAACATTTTCTGGTAGACTCCTTACGGGACGCCTCAACAACATTGACGACCTCGTCGTTAAGACCCAAGGCCTGGAACTTTAGCCGCTCAGGAACCAGGCCGTCAGGTGCAGGGACTGAAGGTCCGGATGGAGCATGTTCCCCTTGTTGACCAAGATCAGGTCCGGGAGGGCTGTAAGCCACCTCGGGAGACTAGAGCCGAGGCTGAGGAGATCTGGATACCAGAACTGGCGAGGCCAGTCTGGGGCTACCAGAATCACCTGCGCCTTGTCCCTCTTCGCCTTGATAAGCACCTTGTGGATCAAGGGAAATGGAAGGAAGGCGTAGAAGAGGCTCGGGGTCCATGGCCTTGAGAAGGCATCCCCCTGCAGTGAGTCCTGCTGAGGGTGGCAGGCATGAAACAGCCTCAGCTTTGCGTTCTCCTTGGAGGTGAACAGGTTCACCTGAGGGGTGCCCAGTGGGAGGAAAGGCCTTTAACTACCTCCAGCAGGAGAGACCACCAGTGAGATGCAGCACCTATCTGGCTGAGGGCATCGGCCAGACTGTTCGAGGCTCCTGCCACATGGATGGCTAGGAGATCCATCTCCAGGCTGATCACGGGAGACCAAATGTGGAGAGCTTCCTTACACAGAGGCAAGGAGTGTGTCCCGCCCTGACGGTTGAGACAGTACATGGTCGTGGTGTTGTCCGTCTGGACCTGAACCACATGACCCAGTACAAACGGAGCGAAAGCAGTGAGGGCCAGCTGTACCGCTCGAAGCTCCAGCAGGTGTATGTAGCATCGGGACTCCTGAGGGGGACCAGAGGCCGTGGGCCCGGAGCTCCCCCAGATGGGCACCCCAACCCATCAAGGAGGCGTCAGTCATAAGGATGACCGTTGGCTCGGTGCGGAGAAACTGAATACCCTCCTGCAGATGAACTGGGACGAGCCACCACTGCAGGCCGTCCCACATCTTCTGGGTCACGGTTACTAGCTGGTCCAAAGGACCGGACTGCTGAGACCACTGGCGGCCAGTCCCCATTGCAGGGGCGATATGCCAGTGGGCCCAGCGGACCATGCTGGTGCAAGCTGCCATGAGACCCAGAAGGCTGGGGCGTCCGGGCAGGCGCGGTGCTAACCTGAAATGACTGGGCAAAGGAGGAAAGGACTTGGCCTGCACGCAGGAGCCCGACTCTGAAGAGAGTCGAGCACTGCCCCGATGAACTGAATCACCTGCCATGGCACGAGTTCTGATTTGGCCTTGTTGATCAGGAGACCAATTTGAGAGCAGACCTGGAGGGCCAGATCTCTGGCCCGCTCCACCTCCAACCTGGAGGGGGCTGCTATCAACCAGTCGTCCAGGTAAGGGTACAACCAGAGTCTTTGGCGCCACAGAAATGCTGTCACCACTGCCATGCATTTGGTGAAGACCCTGGAAGCTGGAGAAAAGCTGAAGGACATGGCCCTGAACTCACAGAGGGATCCCTCTGCTTTGAAGAGGAGGAATTGCCAATGTGACGGACGGACTGGGACGTGAAAGAACGCGTCCCGGAGATCCAGAGAACAAAACCACATGCCTAGTTCCAAGGATGGTATGATCTGAGCCAGAATGACCATCCTGAAGGTGCACGGCCTTAGAACTTGTTCACGTTGTGTAGATAGAGAATGGGGTGCCAGCCCCGTCCGTTTTGGGTTCAGGAAGTACCTGGACACAAACCCTGGGCTTGGAGGAGGATCCGCCACCTTGCTGATCACCTCCTTTTGGAGGAGCAGAACTATGTTGGCTTGACAAGCCGACAGAGAGGCTGCGGAACCGGGTAGCCCGCCAAGGGGAGACAGCTCGAAAGGGAGGGATCTGCTCGAATTCCAGAGGCAGACACCTGATGACCACTTCCAACACCCAACGGTTCATGGTGATAGCGAACCAGGTGGAAAGGAAGTGGCTGAGCCGTCCCCCCACAGGGGGACCCAGGGGAGGAGTGATGAGGTTGGCGGTGGCACCCATCACTGGGCAGGCTTGGAGGAAGGGCTGGCTGAGGAGCCGCCTGGACCTCTCCCTCTAGGCTTTCTGTTGGAGGAAGCAGCAGGCTTGGCCTTGGGGCGCCAAACGTGAGCCTGCTGGCCCTGCTGCTGGTGCTGCTGGGCTGGACGTGCCGCAGGGGCGGAAAGGTGAAAGGGCTTATACTGTTGCTGGTGGCTTTTGTCCTTCTGGGCAGATGTGACAGAGTTCAAGGTGGCATTGGACTTCTCGATCCTCTGGAGATGGCCCTCCACCCGGGGACCGAACAAGGCGGTGCCCACGAAGGGGACATCTGCCAGCTTGTGCTGGGTATCTGCCGTGAAGGTAGAGATCCGCAGTCAAGCTCTGCGCGGGGCATGGCTACTGCGGCCACTACTGACCTGGCACAAGAGTCTCTGATGTCCAAAGCAGTCGAGCTGTTGCTTGGACACCGCCCTTCCCTGATCCCGCACCTGCTTGACCGTCGTTTGAAGGTCAGCCAGGATATGAGGAAGCACCTCATCTAGGGAGCCCAAAAGAGCATGTGGAAAGTGTGCCATCAGTAGAGCTGAGCTAGCCTGTCGAAGGCCTAGGGAGGGGCAGCATAAACTTTGTGCCTGGAGTAGTACAGCCTTTTGGACTCCTTGTCTGGGGGCTTCTCTATGTCCCTGGCATTTCCGGAGCACCGGAAAACGCTATCTGTTACCAGCCCTTCAGCCGAAGGGTGCTCCGAAAAACCAGAGAGGGAACCGGTTGGGACTGCGTACGTGCGGGCCATCCTGGCCGGAGGCGCAGGACAGGAGGAAGGCTGCTGCCACAACTCCAAGGCTAGAACAACAATGGCCTCGAACACAGGGAAGGCCCCCGTGGGGGAATCCCATCAGCCCAAAATCTCCGTGAGGGGATATCTGGCTTGTTTTTGCACAGGTTCGAGCTGCATCCCAGTGGTCTCTGAGATGAGTCGAGGAATACCAAGGAACGAGGATGGGCTCTTGTCCACCGACAGACCCCCGGAGGATTCCAGGTCGAGGGGCCTGAAATACAGGGAGGAGTTGGACTCAGACTCCGAGGAGTCCGCAAACAGATGCCAAGTACCTGAGCCACCCTCCACTCGCCGAGGCTGATGGGGGGTGAGGGTGACCGACAACCTGTGGGGCAATCCCTGACCCAACCAAGAATCCTTGGTCGGGGCCACAGTCTACAGTTGCAGGGGCAGTGCTTCCACCACAATAGGTGGAGCAGCCGGTTCCGGCCAAGCAATCAGTGCCGGAGTCGGCTCCTCGACCACGAAGCCGAGGATGAGAGGCTGCTTCGGCCATTTGGGCGACAGCCACTTAATTGCCATGGAAGGCGACGGAGTCTGCTTGTTGCTGGCCAATAAGAGCTGCTGCCACATCATATCCTCATAGCGCCGATGCAACATGCGCCGGAGCCCATCCTCCGAAGAGAATGATGAGGAAGAGCGGTGGTGCTGCTTTCTGTGATGTTGGGACCGAGACCACAGACGTCGGCGGGACTTACCTGACATGGAAGAGGACTGAGACAGTTGGGGTCTCTGACGGTGGGTTGAAGAGGGAGTGGGGGAAACCCGCTCATCCCCTGGCTTAGGGTCCTTGACCGGGGACTTTGGCTTGGGAGGCTAAGGCAAGTCCTTGGTAAGCACCGGGGGTACCAGTGAAAGGGGGTTGTCGGCCTCTCCAGTCGACAGCCCGTCCAATGGGTCAAGAAAAATCTTGACCGCATCGACGGGTGTCTTGGCCAGCTGACCGGACGGGGACACCAAAAAGCCAGCGGCCTTAGCTGCAACCTCAACCGAGGTCGATAAGAGACACTCCGGGGAACGAGATCTCTCCCGCTCCCACGAATGTCAATGGTGGGACTTACCTTTTGGTTCCTTCTTCTCTGACCGACTGAAGTGAGTCCCTGAGGGCCCCTCCCCCTTTGTGGAGAGGGACTGACAAAGCTCCTGAAAGCAAGCAGTATAGGAAGAGCCCAAGGAGAGCGGGATAAATGCCTTCGCCGAGGAAGAAGACGACGTGGCCTGGGCCGCCTCCTCGAGGGCGATTGCTCCAGCTGCTTCGTGGAGCCCGCAGCCACAGACAATGCCCAATGGGCCTCCTCCGAATTCACCGGAGGAACCAGATTTTCGAGACGCCTCAGTTGGAGTCTGGCAGCGTGGTTTTCAAGAACCGAAGCCGAAAAGGACTTGCAAAAACGAGACTTGGATCATCATGGCCTGCCCAAGTGTAGTAGATGCACGCGGCGTGCGGGTCGGTCTGAGACATCTACTGCCTGGAAGGGCACCAACGGAAGCCAGGAGTAGATTTAGAATCCATCACTGCTGTGAGGGAAGGAGAGGACTTAATTCTCATGAATTTAAGCATGACTTCTGGTAAAACCGAAGGTTTAGGATCCAGGCCTAAAGACGCAAGAGTGCTAAGGAGGGAACCTGAGCTTCCAAGCAATAAAGAAGATCTGACGTCATGGGGCGGAGCCGAGGGTTTTACCACCTGGGTGGGTGGGAGGAGCCAGTTGAAGACTTTCTGGCCCATCTTAAAGCGGCAAGGTACCTACTGCAAGAGCCCTCTCAAAGTAAGATCAGCTCATCCGCTAGGCGAGGGTGTTTGAGTCAAAGAGTTGAAGAAAACAGATACAAAACTCAGCACTCCTCAGCTAGGCGTTCAAACAAGGGCATAATTTATTTTAAAATAAAGCAGACGCCACAATAAGCCGAAGGCTTAAAACTGCAAGAGAACTCCCAACCAGTTTCGTGCTAACTACACATCATTCTGGCCGAAGACGAAGGACTGGAGGCAGGCCGCTGCCACAACTCCAAGGCGGACCAACAATGGCCTCGGCCACAGAAAAGGCCTCCTTAGTGGAATCCCCTTGGTCAAAAATCTTCATGAGGGGATATCTGGTCTGTTTCTGCGTGGGTTCGAGCTACATTCCAGTAGATTCTGTGACAAGCTGAAGAATACTGAGGAACGAGGATGGGCTCTCATCCACCGACAGACCCCCGGAGGATTCCAGGTTGAGGGGCTGGAATACAGAGAGGAGTCGTCTGACTCAGAGGAGTCCGCAAACAGCTGCCGACTGCCTGAGCCACTCTCCACTTGCCGAGGCCGATCGGGGGTGAGGGTGACAGACAACCTGTGGGGCAATCCCTGACCCAACCGAGAATCCTTGGCCGGGGCCCCAATCTTCGGCTGAGGAGGTGGGGGTTCCACCATAATGGGTGGAGCAGCCAGTTTCGCCTGAGCAATCGCTGCCGGAGTCAGCTCCTCGACCAAGGAACCGAGGGCAGGAGATTGCCTCGGCTACTCTGGTGACAGCCACTTTATTGCCGGGGAAGGCGACTGAGTCGGCTTGTTGCAGGCCAATAAGAGCTGCTGCCACATCATATCCTCACAGCGCAGACGCAACTTGCGCCAGAGCCTCTTCTCTGAGAAGGATAATGAGGATGAGCGGCGATACCACTTTCCGTGATGTCGGGACTGAGACTGCCGGAGTCAGCAAGACTTAACCGACATGGAAGAGAACAGAGACCGTCAGGGTCGCCAACAGTGAGTTGAAGAAGGGGGGGAAAACCGCACATCCTCCAGTTCGAGGTCCTTGACCGAACCGCATCGGGAGGCCGAGGCAAGTCCTCGATAGGCACCGGGGACAGTGAAGGAGGGTTGTCGGCCTCTCCAGTCGACAGCCTGTCTAATGGGTCAAGGAAGATCGACCGTATCAACGGGTGTCTCGGTCGGCTGGCCTGATGAGGACACCGAGAAGCCAGTGGCCTGGGCCGCAACTTCGACCGAAGTCGACAGAGGACAGCCAGGGGAGAGGGATCTCTCCCATTCCCACGAACGGTGACGGTGGGACTTACCTTTCAGGTCCTTCTTTTTCAAGAGAAGTGAGCCCCAAAGACCACTCTCCGTTGGTGGAAATGGACTGGCAAAGCTCCTGAAAGGAAGCAGTGTAGGAGGAGCCCAAGGACAGCAGGATAAACACTGACGCCGAGGATGATTAAGCCGCAGCCTGGGCCACCTCATCCTCGAGGGCGATTAACTTGATCCAGCTGCTACATGGAGCCTGCCGCCGGACACCCCTCGATGGGCCTCCTTCAACTTCACCAGCGGAAACAGTTTTTCTGGGTGCCCCAGATGGAGTCGGGCAGCGCGGTCTTCGAGAACCGATGATGAGAAGGACTTGCACAGATCGCAAGCCTGCGGATCATGGCCAAGACCAAGGCAGTAGACGCGCATGGCGTGTGGGTCGGTTCCAGACATCTTCTGCCCGCAAGGGTACAAATGAAAGCCGGGAGTTGATTAGAGTCCATCGCAGCCGCGAAGGAAGATGAAGACTGAAGTAGCGTAAACTTCAAAATTTTCAGTAAAACTGAAGGTTTAGGATCCAGTCCTAGAGACGCAAGAGCCCTAAGGAGGGAACCTGAGCTTTCAAGCAGTAAGGAAGATCTGTCATCATGGGGCAGAGCAGAGGGTTTTACCACCCGGGTGGGTGGGAGGAGCCAGCTTGAAGACTTTCAGGCACATCTTAAAGCAGCAAGGTACCTGCCAAGAAGTGTGGATTGAACAACATATCCACATCCCTAGAACGAAGTAACTACTGTAGTCCTAACATTCATTTCCTCAGGGTTCTATGCTTCTATGCGGAGATCACAGCTTTTGGGCTGTACCACCACCCCAGTTGGGATACATTCCTATATGAAGCAATTCCCTACTGACAACATGGAGTGATACAAAATGGCCTATGAGCACATGTGCCCATACACATCCTTAGGATATATGGGCTCACATAAAATGCATAACAGTATACAACGGCATTATACAATATATACAAATCAAATATCATAAAAGACAAACAGTGTAAGAATTAACATTTAGATCATGAGCAGCACATTTTCAGTCATAGCAATGATGGTCCAAATTATTTAGGTTTCCCCATAATGAAATTCTTAACTAATGCAAATCAGTGTGCGCAGTACTTTTCCCAGATAATTGGTTCCATGTTGCATCACAAGCCTGGCTCACAACAGACAGATGGAGCCAAGGGTACACTCTCAACTTTAAAGTAGAAGGATATGGCACTCCTGCCAAATGAGTGCCTCCAACTGGGAGATGGGAGAGGGGGAAGAGACTTGTAAGTGTGGGTGACCACACCATGTCCTGCCCCCGCCCCACACCATGTACAACCTAGAGGATAATGGGATTCAAAAAACTGTGATTAAAGCTCGGTAAGCCATGTCAGCAGTATTTCCTACCAGCCTACCACCCCTAAATCAAACCTGCATCACTTTTTTTTTTTGGGGGGGTACCTCCATGAGGCATTCTGGGCCTGTACTGGGAAACCCCATGTGGGGTTCATGCTGTACAGATGTAATATGGAGGCAACAGGGCTTTAGCAAAGGATATACTTTGGTGTTGCGGTACTACTTTGTACAGGAACAAAAGGTAATTGAAACCAAATAATGGCTAATCAGCGGAACAAAAATGAAATGCAATTAGAAAGCAAAAGGGGTCAAATTTAAGTAAAATGAAATGAACCATTTTCATTTCACTTCTGCTTTTAAGACCAGCTAGAAGACAAATGCTGTTTGTTCGCTTAGGTTTCTAGTGTTTTTTTTTTTTTTTTAAATGAGCTAGTTTACGTTTTGGAAACCATGGACTCCCAAACTACTACTAATTTCAGCTTTAAGTTTTCTGTATAAGACATAAAATGCAATGTACTTTACCGTTAAACATGCTGTTGGCAATAGCTCCACAAGGAGCAATTGGTTTACCATCACTTGTGCGGTATGGCTCACATTCTTTGCTGGGGTTCTAATTACAAACAAGAATGAGTTAATAAATCTTGACTTTTTCAATGAATCTACTCAAAAATTGCATGCTTTACCCACTAAACAAATCCAGCATTCCATCCATTTTAAAACAGTAAAAATAAAGTTAACATAGAAACACAGAATTTACTGGCAGAAAAAGACCTGTGACCCATCAAGTCGCTCTGCCCTGTTTGTTTTGCTGGCGGTAGCCTAATGGCCCTTCACTCTTCCCTCCCATTTAGCCACACTCTATCAGCACCCAGAGTCTATTCCACCTATATGTGCATCATTTTACTGATTTTACACAGCATACCTCCCATGGCAGCATATTTCATCCTTCCACCTCTCCCTCCATGCAGAAATGTTTTCTGATGTTCCCCTTAACCCCCGCCCCGCTAGCTTCATCAAGTTTCTGCTGGTGCTTGTGTTACCACTAGGCATGAACAACTCTATAATAATCCTGTGGAGGTATTTTTTGTTATGTCAATAATCCTCAGCCCTTCTCTCCTCACCTCCAGTGTATATGTTAAGATCCTCACTTCTTCATGCAAGTCTTATACTGCTGGCCATGGATAGAGAAGTTACACAAGAACCTACCATGACAGTAGATCGTTGAGAGAATCTCTTACAGCAGGTCACACCTTAGGAACTATAGCCATGAGGCAGCAGGACCACACGGAAACATTTTTTGCTAGCAGTCTATCTGGGGCTGTCCACAGTGACATCACCACCTCAGCATCCCCCTATATAGCCTCGGACGGCCCCACGCCCTTCTCAGTTCCCCGCCAGAAACCATCTACTTCACCTTTAACAGTAGTTCTAGGACTGGTATATGATGTTCAGCCACACTTTCTGGCAGTTGCCTTTCCCTTTAAAAGCTCAACAGGACATCTTCAAGCTGGCTCCTCCCACCCACCCAGGTGAAAAACTCCCTCGGATCCACACCATGACGCCAGATCTTGCCCACTGGAAGCAGAAGGGTATGCCAGGGGAGGTCAGGTGGGACTGTGTGGATGAACATCATATATCACTCCTAGAACTACTGTTACAGGTGAGTAACCTGTTTTTCTAGGGACGTGGATATGATTTACTATCCACACTTTCTGGCAGACTCCTAGCAGTTCTCTGGGAGGAGGGGGCAAGGTGCACACCCCCTACTTGGGAAATAGAGATTGAAGAACTGAGGCACCAAAACCAGCATCCTGGTGTGACTCAAGGTCGATGTGGTAGTGGGAAACGAAGGTGTGTGCTGACCTCCTGGTAGCAGCCCTGCAGATTTCCTGGATAGGAATGTCCCTGGGAGCAGCCACAGAGGCAGCGGTATGGCGAGTGGAATGAGCCCTAAGCCCTATGGGAGGCTCCCTACCTGCCAACCTACAACAGAGGTCGATACAGGAAACAATCCACCTGCCAATGGTCCGCAGAGCTGCCAGGTGTGGCTTCAGCATAGGTAACAAACAGCTGGCAAAACTCTCCCCCGAACTCCAGCCGTGCGCTCACTGTAATAGCTGAGTGCCCGCCACAGGTCCAAAGTATGGAAGCCTGTGCTCGGCCTCCGAGGTGCAGTTGGTGCAGTACACCAGGAGAAGTCACCCGGTTCAGGTGGAAATCTGACACAACCTTCGGGAGGAACTTCGGGGTGCGGTGAAGAACAACCTTGTCCCTGTGGAAGACGAGGTATGGAGACTCCACCAAAAGCTCCTAGAGCTCACTGATCCTTCTGGCCGACTTAATAGCCTACAGGAAGGCAGTCTTTCTATGACAGGGGAGACATCTCACACCTGTGCAACGGTTCGAATGGCTTGCCAATGAGCTTCGCTAAAACCAGCAACAGACCCCAAGGTGGTGGTGGTGGTTCAGGCACCGGAGGAGAAATGTGGTCAAGGCCTTTGAAAAAAGCAACAGACCACCTTCTCCTGTGCCACCGACTGTTGACCAGCCTGTGCATTGTATGCTGAGATGGTTGCCAGGTGCCCCTTGAGGGTCATCGACCGAAGGCCTGAGAGTAGAACCACAGGTAGTCAAGGATGCTAGCCACGGGACAGGACTGAGGGTCCAGCCCCTTGCCCTGACACCAAATGGAGAATCTCTTCCATTTGAAGGCATAGTATTTCCTGGTAGACTCCTTCAGAGAAGCCTCGGCAACACTGAGGACATCTATGGAGAGACCCAAATCCAGGAACTCTAGCCACTCAGGAATGAGGCTGTCAGGTGAAGAGACAGAAGGTCCTGATGGAATACCTTCCCCCGATTGATGGAAAGCAGGTCCGGGCATAGAGGAAGATGCCTCGGGAGACTACTGCTGCTGAGATCAGGGTAGCAGAACTGGCGTGGCCAGTCCAGAGCCACCAGGATTACCTGTGCCTTGTCCCTCCTCACCTTGAGCAAGACTCTGTGGATCAAAGGAAATGGCGGGAAAGCGTAGAGGAGGCCTGGGGTCCAGGGCCTCGAGAAGGCATCCCCCTACAGCGTTCCCTGCTGAGGGGTGTGGGCACAATACAGCGTCAGCTTTGTGTTCTTCCTGAAGGCAAACAGATCCACCAGAGGGGGGGCCCTCTGGAAGAACAGACTGTGCACTACCTTTGCGTGGAAAGACCACTCGTGAGATGCCTCGCCCACATGGCTGACAGCGTCCCCCAGCTGTGGAGAAACTGGTCACATGGATGGCTGTGAGATCGGCCTCCACACTGCGCAAGATGATCCACACGTGGAGAGCTTCCTTTCAAACAGGCAGGGAGTGAATCCCGCCCAGCTTGTTGAGGTAGTACATGGTCATGGTGTTGTCTGTCTGGACCTGGACCACCGGACCCTGAAGGTGAGGAGCAAAGGCATTCAGCGCTAGATGAACTGCTTGAAACTCCAGCAGGTTCATGTGGCACCGGGACTCCTCAGGGGACCAGAGGCCGTGGACTCTGTGTTCCCCCAGGTGGGCACCCCAGTCCATTAGAGAGGCATTGTTCGTCAGGATGACCGTCGGCACTTGGTGGACAAATGGGATTCCTTCCTGCAGATGTTTTGAGACTAACAACCAATGGAGGGCGTCCCACATCCACTGCGTATTAGTGACCAGCTGGTCAAAGTGAACCCTGCGCTGAGATCACTGGCTGGCCAGCTCCCACTGCAGGGAGCGCAATCTCCAGCAGGCCCATCAGATCACGCTGGTGCAAGCTGCCATTTTAACCCAGAAGGCACAGGAAGTCCTGGGCAAGGTGCAACTGCCCAACCAGAAATGATTGGGCAAAGGAGGAGAGAGCCTCCGCCCTGTGCGCCGGGAGTTGAGCTCTGGTTCTGCAAGAGTAGCTCTGCCCTGATGAAACTGATCACCTGCGAGGACTCGAGTCCTGACTTGGCCTCGTTGATCAGGAGGCCTAGAGAGACGTAGGCCTGGACAGCCAGGTCCCTGGACTACTCCACCTTCTGCCTGAAGAACCTGTGATCAGCCAGATGTCCAGGCAGGGGTAGACCCAGACTCCTCTGTGCCTCAGGTGGGCTGCCACAACCTCGATGCATGTAGTGAGAACCCTGTGAGCCGAGCACAGGCTGAATGGTATGGCCTGGAACTTGTAGAGGGTTCTCTTTGCTCGGAAGTGGAGGAATCGCCGGTGAGACGGACGAACTCGGACATGTATGAACTCGTCCTGTAGATCCAGGAAGCAGAAGAACAGGTTATTCACCTGTAACAGTAGTTCCAGGAGTGTTACATGTTGTTCATCCACACTCTTTGGCATGCTCCTTTCCCCCTCTAAATCTTGCTGGAAGTCTTCAAGCTGGCTCCTCCCACCCACCCGGGTGGTAAATAACTTGGCTCTGACCCATGACGCCAGATCTTAGCCAGTTGGAAGCAACAGTTGTGCGCCTAAAGCCGGGAGGTCGGGGAAGGCAGGAATGAATAACATATACCACTCCTAGAACTACTGTTACAGGTGAGTAACCTGTTCTTCTAGGAGCGTGGATATGTTGTTCATTCACACTCTTTGGCAGACTCCAAGCAGTTCTCCGGGAGGAGGGAGGCAAGGCACACACCCTATACCTGGGAAATAGAGATTGGAAAACCGAGGCCCCAAAACCAGCATCTCAGAGTAACTCCAGGTCGATGTGGTAGTGGGTAATGGTGTTTGCTGACTTCCAGGTAGCAGCCCAACAGATTTCCTGGATAGGGATGTCTCTGGAAGCAGTCACCGAAGCAGCAGTATGGAGAGTAGAGTAAGCCCTTAACCCTTTGGGAGGCTCCTTACCTGCCAACTGACAGCACAGACCTATGCATGATGTGATCCATCTTGCTATGATCAGTTTGGCTGCAGGTCTGCCAGAAGCGGCTTCAGCATAGGTGACAAACAGCTGGCAAACCTCTGTGAATTTCCGCCGTCCTTTCCTTATAATAGGAAAGAGCACATCTCAGGTCCAAGGTATGGAGCCTGTACTCGTTGTCCGAGGTGTAGTTAGGGTAGTATACCAGCAGAGTCAATACCTGGTTAAGGTGAAACTCTGACACCACCTTCAGAAGGAATTTCGGGTGGGGGCACAGAACAACTTTGTCCCTGTGAAAGACCAGATAAGGGGAGTCCACTGAAAGCGCCTGGAGCTCCCCTGTCCTTCTGGCTGACGTGGTAGCGACCAGGAAGGCCATCTTCCATGACAAGTGTGAGAGCTCGCACTTGTGCATGGGTTTGAATGGCTTGCCCATGAGCTTTGCCACAACCAGCAAGAGATCCAACGGAGGTGGAGGTTTACACACCAGAGGGGATATGTGATACAGGCCTTTGAAAAAGCACCTGACCACTGTCTCCTGTGCCAATGTCGACTTACCGGCCCGAGCCCGGTAAGCAGAGATGGCTGCCAGGTGCACCCTAAGGGTCGATGACCGAAGACCCCCCTTTGGAGAGAGACCAAAGATAGTAGAGAATGCTAGCCACAGAACCGGTAAGGGGTCCAGACCCTTGCCCTGACACCAAATGGAAAATTGTTTCCATTTGAAAGCATAGCATTTCCTGGTAGACTTCTTTCGAGATGCCTCCACCACGGTGCAGACATCCTCGGAAAGACCCAGAGCCTAGAACTCAAGCCGCTCAGGTACCAGGCTGTCAGGTGCAGGGATTGAAGGTACAGATGCAAGACCTTCCCCTGGTCGAGAGATATCAGGTCCGGGAGTGTGCAAAGCCACTCTGGGGCCCTGCAGCTGAGGCTGAGGAGATCTGGGTACCAGAACTGGCCCGGCCAGTCTGGGGCTACCAGAATCACCTTCGCCTTGTCCCTCCTCACATTGAGTAACACCTTGTGGATCAAGGGAAATGGAGGGAAGGCGTATAGGAGGCCTGGGGTCCACAGTCTCGAGAATGTATCCCCCTGCAATAAGCCCGGCTGAGGGGAGGCGGGCATGATACAGCTTCAGCCTGGCGTTTTCCCTGGAGGCAAACAGGTCCACCATTGGTTTGCCCCAATGGGAGAACAGATTGTAAGCTACCTCTGGATGGAGTGACCACTCATGGGATGTCTGGCCTATACGGCTGAGAGCATCCGCCAGCTGGTTCGAGATTCCTGCCACATGAATGCCAAGGAGGTCCGCCTCCAACCAGCTCACGAGGGTCCAGATTCGGAGCGCCTCCTTGCACAGCAAACGGGAGTGTGTGCCTCCCTGTTTGTTGAGGTAGTACATGGTCATGGTATTGTCCATCTAGACTTCAACCACTTGACCCTGAGCAGAGGAGCAAAAGCTGACAGTGCCAGTCTGACTGCTCTGAGCTCCAGCAGTATGATGTGGCATCGGGACTCCGTGGGGGTCCAGAACCCGTGGGCCCCTGTTGTCCCCAATGTGGGCTCCCCAGCCCATAAAAGAGGCATCTGTCATGAGGACGACCGTCGGCTTGGGGCGGGCAAACGGGATCCTTTCCTGCAACCGGTCTGGGGCGGTCCCGGGTCCACCACTGGAGAGCGTCCCACATCTTCTGGGTTACAGTGATCAGCTGGTCAAAATGACCATGGCGCTGAGTCCGCTGGGTGGCCAGCTCCCACTGAAGGGGACGCAAGTGCCATCTGGCCCAATGGACCACTGAGGTGCACGCCGCCATGTAGCCCAGAAGGCGCAGAAAGTCCCAGGCAGGGCACAAGTGCCCAACCAGAAATGATTGGGCAAAGGAGGAGAGAACCTCTGCCTTGTCTGCCGGGAGCCGAGCTCTGGCTTGACAAGAGTCGAGCTCTGCCCCAATGAAGCCCATCACCTGCAAGGGCACGAGTTCAGACTTGGCCTCATTGAAAGGAGGCCCAGCTGGGAGCAGGTTCGGAGAGCCAGATACACAAAAACGAAGCAGCACCAAGTGTGTTCATGCAAAATATTCTTCTTTATACTGGCAAAATATAATAGCACAGACATAAGTAAACACACAGCAGAAATTCAAACAATGACTAGACGCCCAGTGCTTCGACTCTTAACAAGTCTTCATCAGGGGGTCCCTGGATCTCTCCACTTCCTGAAGGGAGGAACCTGCCAAGAGCCAGAAGTCAAGGTAAGGGTAAATCCGAACTCCTCGACACCGAAGACGGGCCGCCACCACTGCAATGCACTTGGTGAAGACCCGAGGGGCCGATGACAGGCTAAACGGCATGGCTCGGAACTCGTACAGGGTCCCTTCGACCTTCAAGCGGAGGAACCGCTGATGGGACGGACGGATTGGGACGTGAAAGAATGCATCCTACAAATCCAGTGTACAGAAATACAGGTTACTCACCTGTAACAGGAGTTCTAGGAATGGTATGTGTTGTTCATCCACACTGTCCGGCAGGTTCCTTGCCGCTTTAAATCTTGCCGGAAGGTCTTCAAGCTGGCTCCTCCCACCCACTCGGGTGGTAAAACTCTCGGCTCCGCCCCATGATGCCAGATCTAGCCCGCTGGAAGCCAGGTTGTGCGACGAACCGGGGAGACCGGGTGGGTCATGTGGATGAACAACATATACCATTCCTAGAACTCCTGTTACAGGTGAGTAACCTGTATTTCTAGGGACATGGATAGGTTGTTCATCCACACTGTCTGGCAGACTCCTAGCAGTTCTCTGGGAGGAGGGAGGCAAGGCACACCCCTACTTAGGAAATAAAGACTGGAGAGCCGGGCCCCAAAACCAGCATCCCGGCGTGACTCAAGGGCTGTGGTAGTGGGTGATGAGGTGTGCTGACTCCAGGTAGCAGCCCTGCAGATTTCCTGGATAGGGACGCCCTGAAGCAGCCACCGATGCAGTGGTATGGTGGGTAGAATGAGCCCTTATCCCTCTGGAAGGCTCCATGCCTGCCAACCTATAGCAGAGATCTATGCAGGAGGTGACCCACCTGCCTATCGTCTGCTTGGCTGCAGGTCTGCCAGGTGCAGCTTTAGTGTAGGTGACAAACAGCTGGCAAACCTCTCCCCGAACTTCAGCCATCCGCCCCTTGTAATAAGCGAGTGCTCTTCTAGGGTCTAAAGTATGGAGCCTATATTCGGCCTCCGAGGTGTGATTGGGGTAGAACACTGGCAGAGTCAACACCTGGTTAAGGTGAAACTCCGACACCACCTTCAGAAGGAATTTCGGGTGGAGGCACAGGACAACCTTGTCCCTGTGGAAGACCAGATAAGGAGACTCTATGGAAAGCGCCTGGTGCTCTCCCATCCTTCTGGCCGACGTGATAGCCACCAAGAAGGCGGTCTTCCACGACAGGTGAGAGATGTCACACCTGTGCATCGGTTTGAATGGCTTGCCCATGAGCTTAGCCAATACCAGCAGTGGATCCCACGGAGGTGGAGGTTCTCGCACTGGAGGGGATACGTGATCAAAGCCTTTGAAAAAGCACCAGACCACCTTCTCCTGGGCCACAGACTGCTTCCTGGCCCGCGCCTGCTAAGCAGAGATGGCTGCCAGGTGCACCTTAAGGGTCGTCGACCGAAGCCCTTACTGAGAAAGGGACCACAGGTACTCCAGAATGCTAGCCAATGAACAGGAGGGAGGGTCCAGGCCCTTGCCCTGACACCAAATGGAGAATCTCTTCCATTTGAAGGCATAGCATTTTCTGGTCGATTCCTTACGGGACGCCTCAACAACGTTGAGGACCTCGTCGGAAAACCCAAGGCCTGGAACTCTAGCCGCTCAGGAACCAGGCCGTCAGGTGCAGGGATTGAAGGTCCAGATGGAATACCTTCCTCTGACATCGGTGGTGGGCAAGGTGATGGAGGGCATTGTCAAGGAGAGGCTAGGGGGGGACCTGGAAAAGTCAGGGTGCCTGGACGATAGACAGCATGGATTCGTCCCGGGGAAATCTTGTCAGACAAACCTTGTGGAGTTCTATCAATCAATCAATCAAGCAAATCTTTATTTATTCAGGTGATCATCACTGAGCAAGGCTCATTTACAAGATGGACCTGATAAGGTCAAGGTTCGAGTTGGTGCACAGCAATTACCTCACATACTTATGAGACAGTTATACATACAGAAACAAGAAAATGTTATTTATAACACAATAATATACAGAGAATTCACATGTTAAAGCTTGGCAAGAGAAAGTTAAACTAATATCTACAATATGTACAATACATATATATCACAATGAGGGCTATGACAGTCACTCACATAATGAGTACAAGGATGGTGAAGGAATATTGGGTGCCATATACTGGCGTGTCTGGCTGGAAGGAATATGCCATATGTGATTGGAATAAGGTTTTGTGGGATGACTATTCTATCTCTAGCGGTAGCAACTGTATTTCTTGAAGAAGGCTGTACAGTGCTGCTTGAAGGATGTAAATGGAATGATAATGGACAGTTTTAGGGATTTTTGTAGGTGTTCCATGCTATGGCTAGAGAGTAGCTGATTGCTGCCTCCCTATTTTGGTGTTGACTTTGGGCAATTTGAGCAGGATGATATTGCTGCTTCTTAGGGCATAGGAGCTGGGAGTGGTCAGGTTGAAGCAGTCCAGGATATAGCTTTGAGTTTTTTGATAAAGCTCTGTAGATCCATAGAGCTGCATTTCTGCTCCTCCTGACATGAAGGGAAACCCATCCAATTGAATCATAGAGAGAACAATGGTGAGTATTATATGGCAGGTCTGTAATGAACCTTATTGCTCTATGGTATAAGGTATCCAACTTTTGAAGGTAGGGAGTGGAGCAGTGACTATACAGGAAGTCTCATGAGTCAATGACTGATAGAAAGATGGCCTGGACTAATCTCATCTTTGAGTCTCTATTAAGGAAGGGTTTTAATCTGTAGAGGAGGCCAAGCCTTAGGCGAAGCTTTTTCAGCAGTTCTAGATGCTGAGTAAAGTCAAGTCTGTTGTCAATCCACACACCTAGGTATTTGAAATTTTCAACATAATCCAGATTTTCTCCAAGTATAGTGCATATCTGGGGAGACTGATTGAAGAGGATGTGTTGGTGGAGTTTTGGGTTGTGAACATCATTGCTTTGGTTTTCTTTGCATTTAGCAGAAGCTTTTTCTCAGAAGCTGATGTTGTAACAGGAGAATTCTGCTTGTAGGATTTCATGAGCAACTTTAGGTGAAGGGTTGCTGACATACAGTACAGTGTCATCAGCAAACAGATGTACTGAGGACTTGGTAAGGGTTGAATCAATTTTATTTATATAAATGGCTAAAAGGATAGGACCCAGAATACAGCCTTGGGGACTCCTCTTGACAGTGGTCTTAATGGGAGAGGTCACCTTCTGCTTTACCTGCTGATCTACCGGAGAGGTAGCATCTGAACCACTTAAGGGAGGATGGATCTAGGCCAATGGAGTGTAGGGATGAGAGTAGCAGTTCATGGTCCACAGTGTCGAATGCTTTGCTCAGGTCCAGGAATACTGCACAGACATTGTTCTTTTTATCCAGTTCGGTTTGCCAATCATTGGTGACCTTGGCTAATGCAGTGATAATGCTAGGTTTGGCCCTGAATCCAGATTGAGCTGGATTTAATAGATTAGCATTGTCCAGATATTCCCTTAACTGAATACTCACTAATTTCTCCAGCATCTTGGATAACACAGGTAAGATGGAAATGGGCCTGTAGTTATTAAGATCCATAGGGTCCCCTGATTTTAGAAGGGGGACCACTTGGGCTGTCTTCCACAGCGTGGGAATAGAGCCAGAGTTTAGGGAAAGGTTAAAGAGGTGTTAGGGGGACTGCAAGCACATGACATGCAATCTTTAGAAAGAATGGGTCCAGAAGATATGCTCCTGCACTTTTTTTGGTATCTAGATGCCATAATAGATCCTCAACTTGTTTCAACAGTATAGGTTTGAAGCTAAAGGAGGAGTCAACTCTTTGTTCACCAGTATAGTGGGAGCTTAAATGATCCCTTAATAGGTTAGCTGGGGAGGAGTCAAAGGCAAGGCCAGCTGTTGTGAAGTGGTTGTTGAATGCATCCAGGATTTCCAATGTGCCAGTAATGGGGCCACAGTTACTGTGTAAATGGGTTGGAAGGGTGTTGTTAACATCCTGGCCCATCATCCCCTTGATGGTGCCCCAAAATCTAGCAGTATTATGGTAGGAGGAGTCGAGCTGGGCCAGGTAGTAGGCAGCCTTGCATCCCTAACTTTCCTAGTGCATTTATTCTGGCTTTCCTAAAGATCATCCAGTCCATGATAGTCTTAGTTTTTCTTGCTACTTTCCAAAGTTTCTCTCTCCAGCAGTGCAGCTTTGAGGTCAGCTGAAAACCAGCGACAGGATTTGTTTTTATTCGGATACTAGAGATTGGGGCATGGGTGTTAAGGGCATTTAATATAATGCTATTTAGCAGCTGCTGAGCTTTTTCTACAGAATTGCGAGATAGAACTTTGCCAGTGTGGAGAGTAGGCTAGATCATGCAGATATCCTTCAATATTGATGTTTTCTTGGATCTCCTCATGAGGAATTTTGCAGGATCTGTTTTAATGTTGTTGGATCTTACCCCCTGCATGGGGCAGTGGTCACTTATGTCGTGACAGGGAGCACTCCAGCGTGTGTGAATAGATGTGGTTTACTCACTAGTACGATGTCAAGTAGAGTACTGTTACTACTATTCCTTGCATTTAGTCTTGTTGGTTCATTAATTAACTGTGTGAGCCCATAGGTGTCACAGAATGATACCACAGGTGTAGCTGCCTGGGTGAGCCAGTTGAAATTCAGGTCCCCTATGATAATGACTTCTTCAGTACAGGACTTGACCAGGTTTCCCAGGTGGGATAAGAGCTTGTGTGCAGCAGAGGTGACTGGGTGACAAGTGCCTTGGACCTGGGTAGACCAGTGGACGTCCTCTTTCTAGACTTCAGCAAGGCATTTGCCTCTGTTCCTCACGTGGGCCTGTTGGATAAGCTGGGAGAAATGGGGGTGGGGAACCAGATGATCAGATGGACAGGCAATTGGCTCCAGGACCGGACCCAGAGGGTCGTAGTTGGTGGGATAGTCTCATCCCCAAGGAGGGTCATTAGTGGGGTCCCACAGGGATCACTCCTTGGGCCCCTCCTCTTCAACACCTACGTCTCTGACATAAGGACAGGAATCAAGAGTGAGATGAGTCTCTTTGCGGATGACTCAAAACTGGGGGCGGTGGTGGATGGGGAGGAGGAGAGGCCCTACAGGGGGACCTGGAGGCTCTGGAAAGATGGTCTAGAAAGTGGAAGCTGAGGTTCAATGCAGGAAATGCAAGGTACTCCACCTGGGGGCCAGAAACCCAGGCCAAGTGTACACCCGGGGGGGGGGAATGCTACAAGTCTCAATGGCTGAGAGGGACCTGGGGGTGGTGGTGGATGTCAAGATGAACAACTCGAGACTTGTAGAAGGGCAGCAGCCAAGGCCAACAGGATGCTGGGATGCATCACTAGGGGGATCACCTCCAGAAGGAGGGAAGTGAAACTCCCTCTGTATAACTGCTTGGTGAGGCCGCACCTTGAGTACTGCGTGCAGTTTTGGAGGCCACACTTAAAGAGGGACATTACTCTCCTGGAGAGGGTCCAGAGGAGGGCAACCAAAATGATTTAGGGCTTGGAGGACAGGACCTAGGAGAGGCTCGAAGAGCTAAATATGTACACATTGGAAGAGAGAAGGGACCGGGGGGACATGATAGAGGTCTTCAGGTACATGAAGAGGGTAAATAGGAGAGGAACAGTCGGGGTGCTTCGAAGGAAGGAGGAGGGGGCCACTAGAGGGCATGGGTGGAAGCTGGAGGGGGGAAGATCTAGGGAGAAAGGAGGAGGTGCTACTCACTGAGAGGGTGGTGGAGCCATGGAATGCGCCTGCCTAGGGGCTGGTGGAGGCAGAGACAGTGGATGGGTTCAAGAGGGGGTGGGACAGGTACAGGGGAAGGGTTCTGGAAGCAAAATCCAATGCAGCAAGAATATCCGGAACTGGGAAGGGAGAAGCCAGAGGAGGCGAGGGGGGCAGCAAGGTCAGCACCCAGGGTGGAGGCTGACCAAACGAGCAGACACGAAAGACCGTTAGGCCTATTCTGCTGGCATTTTAGTATGTTAGTAGTATGTTAGTATGATTGACTGAGACCAGGTCCGGGTGGACTGGAAGCCGCCACGGGAGCCTGGAGCTGAGACTAAGGAGCTCTGGATACCAGAACTGGCGGGGCCAGTCTGGGGCTACCAGAATCACCTGCGCCTTGTCCCTCCTCGCCTTAAGAAGCACCTTGTGGATCAAGGGAAATGGGGGAAAGGCGTAGAAGAGGCCTGGGGTCCATGGCCTCGAGAAGGCATCCCCCTGCAGCGAGCCCTGCTGAGGGGGGCGGGCATGAAACAGTCTCAGCTTCGCATTCTCCCTGGAGGCAAACAGGTCCACCTGAGGCATGCCCCAGTGGGAGAACAGATCTTATACTACCTCCGGCAGGAGAGACCACTCGTGTGACGCAGCCACTATCCGGCTTAGGGCATCAGCCAGAATGTTGGAGGCTCATGCCACATGGATGGCAAGGAGATCCGCCTCCAGGCTGCACTCGAGTGACCAACTGCGGAGAGCTTCCCTGCACAGAGGCATGGAGCGTGTCCTGCCCTGGCGGTTTAGGTAGTACATGGTCGTGCTACTGTCCATCTGGACCTGGACCACTTGGCCCCGTAGAAACAGAGCGAAGGCGGTGAGGGCTAGACGAACCGCTCGAAGCTCCAGCAGGTTGATGTGGCATCGGGACTCCCGAGGGGACCAGAGGCTGTGCACTCTGTGCTCCCCCAGATGGGTACCCCAACCCATCAGAGAGGCATCGGTCGATAGAGAAACCATCGGCTCGGGGTGGACGAATGGGATGCCCTCCTGCAGATGTGCTGGAATGGTCCACCACTGGAGGGTGTTCCACATCCCCTGGGTCACTGTCACAAGCTGATCCAAGGGATCAGAGTGCTGTGACCATTGGCTGGCCAGCCCCCATTGAAGGGGACGCATGTACCAACGGGCCCAATGGACCACACTGGTGCAGGCCGCCATGAGGCCCAGGAAGCTCAGGAAGTCCCAGGCAGGGTGCAATTGCCCAACCTGAAATGACTGGGCAAAGGAGGAAAGAACCTCGGCCGGGAGCCGTGCTCTGGCTCGTAGAGAGTCGAGCTCTGTCCCGATGAACTGTATCACCTGCTTTGGCACGAGTTCCGACTTGGCCTCGTTGATGAGGAGGCCAACCTGAGAGCAAACCTGGAGGGCCAGATCTCTGGACCGCTCCACCTCCAATCTGGAGGAGACTGCAATCAGCCAGTCGTCCAGGTAGGGGAACACCCGGACCCTTCAGCGCCGCAGGAATGCTGTCACCACTGCCATGTATTTGGTGAAGACCCTGGGAGCTAGGGAAAGGCCGAAGGGCATGGCCCGGAACTCGTAGAGGGACCCTCTGCCCTGAAGCGGAGGAATCTTTGGTGGGACGGATGGATTGGGACGTGAAAGAACGCTTCCTGGAGGTCCAGAGAACAGAACCACACACCTCGTTCCAAGGATGGGATGATCTGAGCCAGAGTGACCATCCTGAAGGTTCGAGACCTTAGGAACCTGTTCAGGTCGTGCAGGTCTAGAATGGGGTGCCAGCCCCCCGTCCGTTTCGGGACCAGGAAGTACCTGGACACAAACCCCGGGTCTGGTGGAGGATCCGCCACCTTCCTGATTACCTCTTTTTCAAAGAGCAGGGCAATGTCGTCTCGGCGAACCAACAGAGAGGCTACAGACCCCATAGCCCCCCCAAGGGTCGATGGCTCGAAAGGGCGGGGCCTGCTCGAACTCCAGGGGCAGGCCCTTTCCTACCACCTCCAACACCCAGCGGTCTGTGGTGATAGCAGACCAGGCGGAAAGGAAGTGGCGGAGCCGTCCCCCCACGGGGGGAACCCAGGGGGGAGTGACGAGGCTGGGGGTGACACCCCTCAACCCGTCACTGGGCAGGCTTGGAGGAGGGACCGGCCGAGGGACCTCCTGGGCCTTTTCCTCCCCGCTTCCTGTTAGAGGAAGCTGCAGGCTTGGCTTTGGGATGTGGATCCGTCCTGGACATTTTCTGCCCGCATGGGCACCGCCGAAATCCGGGAGTCGATTTGTCCATCGCAGCCACGAGGGAGTAATTAGACCGAAGTCTTGAAAACTTTAGAATTAGTTTTGGGCGAACCTAAGAATTAGGATCCAGTCTATACGCAGAGCATTAAGGAGGGAACCAGAGTTTCCAAGCGGTAAGGAAGATCTGGCGTCATGGGGCGGAGCAGAGAGTTTTACCACCGGGGTGGGTGGGAGGAGCCAGCTTGAAGACCTTCCGGCAAGATTTAACTTGGCAAGGAACCTGCCAGACAGTGTGGATGAACAACATATCCATGTCCCTAGAACCACATGTTTCGCTCCAAGGATGGTATGATTTGGTTCAGAGTTACCATCCGAAAAGTGCGAGACCTGAGATATTGATTGAGGTCATGGAGATCTAGGATGGGGTGCCAACCCCGCCTGCTTGAGCACTAGGAAGTACCTGGATACAAAGCCTGGATCTGTAGTAGGATCTGGCACTGGAGCTGCCGCCTCCTTGCGGAGGAGCTGAGCTATGTCGTCTCGAAGAGCCGACTGAGTGCAAGCTGAGATCCTTTCCTCCCAAGGGGCACGGGCTTGGCTGGGAGGGTAATGCTTGAATTCCCGAGGCAGTCCCTGCCCGACCACTTCTAGAACCCACCTGTCCGAAGTGATATCGGACCAGGTGGAAAGAAAGTGGTGAAGCCGACCCCCCACAGGAGGACCCAGGGCAGGCGTGATGGGAGTAGGGGTGGCAACCCCCAACCCGTCACCAAGCAGACTTAGAGGAGGAGGACGGAGCTCCTGGACTAGCGCCTCAGCCTCCTTACGGGGCTGTAGAGGGCCCAGCTTGGGCCTAGGGCACCAAGCTTGAGCCTGCTGCTGCTATTGGTGCTGCTGACCTCCTTGATAGGAGGGCTGCCTGACAGCAGGAGAGGACTGCTGAAATAGCTTCTTCTTCCTCTTCTGCTGGTTCTTGCCCGAGGAACCCTTAGCATAAGAGGCGTCCAAGGTGGCACTGGACTGTTCAATACGCTGAAGGTGGCCTGCCACTCCTGGACCGAACAAGTCTGTACCAAGGAAAGTCACATCAGCTAATTTGTGCTGGGTATCCGCAGGAAAGGAGGATAACTGCAGCCAATCCCTGCGAGTGGCCACTGTAGCTGCTAAAGAGCAGGCACAAGAATCCCCGATGTCCAGAGCCGTCTGGAGCTGCTGTCTGGCGACAACACGGCCCTGATCATGGACTTGTTTGACCGTGGTCTGCATGTCCGTGGGGAGATGAGGAAGTACTTCATCCAGTGACCCTAGGAGGGCATGGGGAAAGTGTGCCATGATTACAGCCAAGCTTGCCTGATGAAGGCCCAAGGACGAGGCCGCGTAGACCTTATGGGCAGAGCGGTCCATGTTCTTGGACTCCTTGTCCGGAGGTCAGTCAGTGTCGGCCGAGCTACCCGTATGTCTAAAGATGGAAGCAGTCACCAGGCTCTCAGTCAAGGGATGTTCCGTGAATCCCGGAAGGGATCCCATAGGCACTGCATACTTACGGGCCATATGGGCAGATGGTACTGGGCAGGAGGCTGGACGCTGCCAAAGCTCGAGGGCTGGACCAGTGATGGCTTCAGCCACTGGGAAGGCCTCCGTTGGGGTATCCCATCTCTTAAGGATATCTGTAAGGGGGTACTCCGCCTTTTTCTGGACAGACTCCGGGGGCATTCCGGTGGAATTGGAAATGGGGCAGAGGATGCCTTGAAAGGAGGAAGAACCTTCCTTCAGGCCTGCCGAGAGTGACTCCTCATCACCCAGATGGGAGTGCAAACCAGTGGCATCCGAATCCAATTCTTCGGGATACAGTGGTCTCCCACCTATGTCCCCCTCAACGCGCCGAGGGCAGTCACAGGTAATCGTGATGGACAGGCGTCTGGACAGTCCCCTTTCGAGGGAGCCCCCGAGATAGGCTGTTTAGGCGGTGGTTCCACCCTAATAGGTGGTGAGACTGGTAAGGGCTTAGGAACAACGGCTGGCCCCACAGGAGGAGGAACCGAAGATTTCGGATCCGAATGGGTCGGTGTCAGCCCTTGAGGTGCAGGCCAAGTAATGGCCGGGGTGGACGGCGTAGCCGGCTTCTGTCCAGCCAAAATCAGCTGTTGCCACATAAGCTCTTCATAGCGTCCACGGAGTTTCCGTCGAAGCCTCTCCTCGTCCGAGGAGGACGAGGACCTGTGGTGGCGCCTCTTTTTATAATGTTGGTGCCCTTTCTTCAGTTTTCCCACCAAAGAAGGAGACACAGTCCTCGATCGAGCACGCCGGGGTCGACCAGGATCAGGAGAAACCGGGCACGGTGAAAATCGAGGCACCGGAACAATTCCCTCAATTGGGACACCCGAAGGCAGAACTAGCAGAGCCATTAGCAGAATTGTTTAGTGAGTCTCTGAGCACAGGAGAGGTCCCAGAAGACTGGAGAAGGGCTCATGTGATCCCACTCCACAAGAGTGGTAGCAGGGAGGAGGCGGGAACTACAGACCGGTCAGTCTTACCTCAGTAGTGGGCAAGATTATGGAGGCACTCCTTAAGGAAAGGATAGTGCAACACCTGGAATCCATAGGGCACAGGATCCAAGACAACATGGGTTTACAAAGGAAGGTCCTGTCAAACTAATCTCATAGATTTCTTTGACTGGGTAACCAGAGTGGTGGACCAAGGGGAGCAGTTGATGTCGCCTACCTTGACTTCAGCAAAGCTTTTGACACTGTTCCACATAGAAGATTGATAAATAAGCTAGGTAGGCTCGGGGTGGGTCAGAAGTTGGTCAACTGGGTGGCAAACTGGTTGACTGGCAGAAAACAGAGAGTGGTGGTAAATGGTATACAGTCAGAAGAGATGCAAGTCACAAGTGGGGTACCTCAGGGATCAGTCCTGGGGCCAGTCCTATTCAACATCTTCATTAGTGACCTCGCAGATGGACTAGAGGGTAAGGCTTGTCTGTTTGCAGATGACACCAAGATCTGCAACAGAGTAGATGATCCAGATGGGGTGGGCAGAATGAGAAGAGATCTGGATAAACTAGCAGAATGGTCAGAAGAGTGGCAACTGGGATTTAATGCAAAGAAGTGCAAAATCATGCACATAGGGAAGAGAAACCCTGAAGCCACTTATAGGCTGGGAGGAGTTGCTAGCAGTCACAAAGGAAGAAAGAGACTTGGGCATCATCATCACTGATGACCTAAAATCATCCAAGCAGACCTCTAAAGCAGTAGGTAAGGCTAGGGGGTGTTAGGTGTATTAGTAGGGGTATCACAAGTCGTAAGAGGGAGGTAATAACCCTCTGTACAAGACATTGGTTAGGCCCCATCTGGAGTACTGCGCAGTATTGGAGGCCACACCTTCACAAGGACATTAACTAAATTGAGGCAGTCCAGAGAAGGGCAACCAAAATGGTGCAGGGACTGCATCAGAAGACATATGAGGACAGAGTAATGGAGCTCAATATGTATACCCTTGAGCAAAGGAGGGAGAGAGGTGATATGATCGAGACATTTAAACACCTTAAGGGCATAAACAAGGTGAAAGAGTCTAACATGTTTAAATATAAGAAAATAGCAGGACAAGAGGACACAGCATGAGATTAGAGGGAGGCCGATTAAGGGGAATGTGAGGAAATTCTTTTTCACAGAAAGGGTGGTAGATGCATGGAATGGCTTACCACAAGAAGTGGTGGCTATGAATACAGTGCAGGGCTTCAAACAGGCATGGATAGGCATAAGGAGCAATACAAATGACTATGAATAGATAGGTCACTGACAGAGCAAAGGCCGATGGCACATTTATAAGGTAGAAAAAGAAATGGGCAGACTGGATGGGCCTTGCGGTCCTTATCTGCCGTCAACTTCTATGTTTCTATGTTTCTATGTCTCGTCATCGGGGAAAGAAGGGACCGGGGTCCTCTCTAAAGAATCGTCGACTGGAGTCAGCGCAATCAGCTCGACTGGCTCGAGAACAATCTTGGCCGAATCAGCAGATTCCTCAGTCTCTGTCTGGCCAGACGGAAGATCCGTGAAGCCGGCGGCCGAGGAAGCGATCTCGACCAAAGTCAAGGTCGCAGTGTCTTGGGACTCTAACCTCTCTTGGTCCCGGGAACATCTCCTTTTAGAAGATGATTGATCCTTTTCCCTCTTCTGAGGGTGGGAGGAATGCGAGCCCGAGGGTGCCTCACCCCTGGTGGGGAGAGACTGGCACAGTTCCCTGAAGGAACCTGTAAAGGAAGAACCAAGGCTGAGAGGCACAAAGAAACTTCGGTTAGCCGAAGCTTGGGCAGCTGCTTCTTCGAAGACCTTCATTTGTTCTAGCTGTTCGTCGGATCCCACGGCCGCAGAAACCGACCTCCTCACTTCTTTTGATTTCACCGGTGGGTTCCTTTTCTCTGGTCTCCCCAGCTTAAGGCACGCCATGCAGTCATCAAGGACATTGGGATGGAAAGCCAAGCAAAAGGTACAGCTGGTGGTGTCATGACCGACACCTAGGCAGTATACACAAGTAAGGTGGGGATCGGTGTGCGACATTTTCTGGCCGCACGTGCACCGGCGAAAACTGGGGGACGACTTGTTCTCCATATACGATACGCTATTATCGGAATCGAAAACTGACGAGTTTGAGAGAATTTCGTTAAAAACAGACTATGCGAATCCAGGGCCTACAATGGCTAGCGATAGCATGAGGGAACCGGATTCTTCCAGTGGAAAGGAAGATACGGCGTCATGGGATGGGGCCGAGGTATTTACCAACCAGGTGGATGGGAGGAGCCAGCTTGAAGACTTCCGGCAAGATTTAAAGGGGAAAGGGACATGCCAAAGGGTGTGGATGAACAACATATCCATGCTCCTAGAAATACAAGTTACTCACCTGTAACAGGAGTTCTAGGAATGGTATATGTTGTTCATCCACACTTACTGGCAGGTTCCTTGCCACTTTAAATCTTGCCAGAAGGTCTTCAAGCTGGCTCCTCCCACCCACCCGGGTGATAAAACTCTCAGCTCCGCCCCATGACGCTAGATCTAGCCCACTGAAAGCCAGGTTGTGCGTCGAAGCCAGGCAATTGCCCAACCAGAAATGATTGGGCAAAGGAGGAAAGAACCTTGGCCCTGTCCGCCGGGACCCGTGCTCTGGCTCGAAAAGAGTCGAGCACTGCCCTGATGAATTGAATCGCCTGCATTGGCACGAGTTCTGATTTGGCTTCGTTGATGAGGAGGCCAATCAGAGCAGACCTGGAAGGCCAGATCCCTGGACCGCTCCACCTCCGGTCTGGAGGGGGCTGCAATCAGCCAGTCGTCCAGGTAAGGGTACACCCGGACCCTTCAGTGCTGCAGGAATGCTGTCACCACTGCCATGCATTTGGTGAAGACCCTGGGAGCTGGAGAGAGGCCAAAGGGCATGGCCCAGAACTCGTAAAGGGACCCCTCCGCCCTGAAGCGGAGGAATCGCTGGTGGGACGGATGGATTGGGACGTGAAAGAACACGTCCTGGAGGTCCAGAGAACAGAACCACATGCCTCGTTCCAAGGATGGAATGATCTGAGCCAGAGTGACCATCCTGAAGGTTCGAGACCTTAGGAATTTGTTTAGGTCATGTAGGTCTAGAATGGGGCACCAGCCCCCCGTCCGTTTTGGGACCAGGAAATATCTGGACACAAACCCTGGGTATGGTGGAGGATCCGCCACCTCCCTGATCACCTCCTTCTGGAGGAGCAGGGCAATGTCTGTTCGACGAGCCGACAGAGAGGCTGCGGACCCCGTAGCCCCCCGTGGGGCGACGGATCAATAGGGTGGGGCCTGCTCGAATTCCAGAGGCAGACCCTTTCTTACCACTTCCAGCACCCAGCAGTCCGTGGTGATATCGGACCAGGCGGAAAGGAAGTGACGGAGCCGTCCCCCCACAGGGGGAACACCGGGAGGAGTGACGAGGTTGTGGGCGACACCCCTCAACTCGTCACTGGGCAGGCTTAGAGGAAGAATCGACCGAGGGGACTTCTGGACCTTTCCCCTGCCAGCATCCTGCTGGAGGAAGCTGTAGGCCTGGCTTTGGGGTGCCAAGTGCGAGCCTGCTGGCCCTGATGCTGGTGTTGCTGGGCCGGACGTGCCGCGGGGCAGAAGGCCGAAAGGGCTTACGCTGCTGCTGGCGACCTTTGTCCTTCTGGCCAGACGTGACCGAGTCCAAGATGGCACTGGACTTCTCGATCCTCTGCAGATGACCCTCCACCCCGGGACCGAACAAGTCGGTACCCAGGAAGGGAACGTCTGCCAGCTTGTGCTGGGTATCTACTGTGAAAGTGGAGATCCGCAGCCAAGCTCTGCGGTGCATGGCCACTGCAGCAGCTACTGACCAGGTACAAGAGTCTCCAATGTCTAAGGCAGTTTGGAGCTGTTGCTTAGCCACCGCCCTTCCCTGATCCTGCACCTGCTTGACCGTAGTCTGGAGGTCAGTCAGGAGATGAGGAATCAACTCATCCAGGGAGCCCAAAAGGGCATGTAAAAAGTATGCCATCAGAATGGCCGAACTGGCCCGACGAAGGCCTTGGGAGGACGCAGCATAGACTTTACGCCCGGAGTAGTCCAGTTTCTTGGACTCTTTATCAGGTGGCTTGTCCACGTCCCGAGCGTTTCCGAAGCACCGGAAAACAGTCAGTCAGCCACAAGCCCCTCCGTGGAGGGATGCTCTGAGAATCCGGAGAGTGAACCAGTGGGAATGGCATACTTTCGGGCCATCCTGGCCGAAGGTGCTGGACAAGAAGCTGGCCGCTGCCACAGCTCCAGAGCCGGGCCAACAATGGCTTCTGCCACCAGAAAGGCCTCCGTGGGGGAATCCCCTCGGTCCAGTATCTCCGTTGAGGGGATATATGGCCCGCTTTGAAAGGGGTTCGAGCTTCATCCCAGTAGACTCTGAGATAAGCCGAAGCATTCCCAGGAACGAGGAAGGGTTCTTGTCCACCGACTGACCCCCAGTGGACTCCAGGTCGAGGGGCCTGGAGAACAGTGAGGAATCATCGTTAGACTCCGAGGAGTCTGCAAACAGCTGCTGACGGTCTGAGCCACCCTCCACTTGCCGAGGTCGGTCAGGAGTGAGGGTGACCGACAACCGATGGGGCAAACCCTGACCCGACCGAGAATCCTTGGTCGGTGCCCCAGTTTTAGATTGTGGAAGCGGGGGCTCCACCACAATTTGTGGTGCAGCTGGTTTCAGATGAACAACCGGTGCCGGCTTCGGCTCCTCGATTACAACGAGAGGTTGTTTTGGTGGCGACAGCCACTTAATGGCCGGGGAAGGTGACAGAGTCGGCTTGTTCCTGGTCAAAAGGAGCTGCTGCTACATAAGATCCTCGTAGCATTGACGCAATTTGCGCCGGAGCCTATCCTCCGAAGAGGATGAAGACGAGGATGAGCGGTGCCACCACCTTCCTCGGTGCCGAGATCGCCGATGTCGGCGTGATCGGCTGGCCTGAGAAGAGGTCCGAGACCGAAACCTGCGGTGTTTCTGAGGGTGGGTCTGAGAGGGAGTGGGGGAACCCGCTCCTCCCTCAGTTTGGGGACCTTAACCGTGGACTCCGGCACAGGAGGCACAGGCAAGTCCTCGGTTTCCACCAGGGGAACTGGTGAAGAAGGGTTGTTGGCTTCTCCAGTCGACAGCCCGTCCGACAGGTTGAGAAAAATCTCGACTGCGTCAATGGGTGTCTTGGCTGGCTGACCTGACGGGGACACCATGAAGCGAACGGCCTTAGCTGCAACCTCGACCGAAGTAGAGTGTCAACTATCCAGGGAAGGGGACCTCTCCTGCTCCCACGAACGTCGACAGTGGGACTTACCCTTGGAGTTCTTCTTCTTGGACCGAGAGGAATGTCCCGAAGGGCCCTCTCACTTGGTGGAGAGGGCCTGACAAAGCTCCTTGAATGAAGCCATGTAGGAGGAGCCCAAAGAGGGCGGGATAAATGCCGTGACCGAAGAAGCTGATGCAGCCTGGGCCACCTCCTCCTCGAGGGTGATCATTTGTTCAAGCTGTTCAGCTGAGCCCGCCACCGTGGACATCGCCCAATGGGCCTTCTTCGACTTTACCGGAGAATAACGTTTCTCGGGGTGCCGACGTTGCAATCTGGCAGCGCGATCCTCAAGAACCGTGGCCGATAAGGACTTGCACAAGTCGCAGGTCTGCAAATTGTGCTTCAGCCCAAGGCAGCAAATGCACGTGGAGTGCGGATCGGTCCGGGACATCTTCTGCCAACAGGGGCACCACCGAAATCCGGGAGTCGACTTGTCCATTGCAGCTGCGAAGGAAGAAAAAGACCGAAGTCTTGTAAACTTTAAGATAAGTTTTGGTTTAACCGAAGAGTTAGGACCCAGGCCTAAAACGCAGAGCACAAAGGAGGGAACCTGAGCTTCCAAGCGGTAAGGAAGATCTGGTGTCATGGGCAGAGCCGAGAGTTTTATCACCCAGGTGAGTGGGAGGAGCCAGCCTGAAGACCTTCCGGCAAGATTTAAAGTGGCAAGGAACCTGCCAGTAAGTGTGGATTGAACATATCCATGTCCCTAGAAGTATATGTTTTGCTCTAGTGATGGCATGCTCTGAGACAGAGTTACCAACCTGAAGTTACGCAACCTGATGGACTTGCTCAGGTCATTCAGATCTAAGATGGGGCGCCAACCCCCCCATTCGTTTCTGCACCAGAAAATACCTGGAAACAAACCCTGGGTATTCCGGAGGGTCTGCACAGGAACCACGGCCTCCTTGCATAGCAGCTGGGTGATGTCCAGAAGGGCCAACAGAATGTCTGCGGATACCATGTCCTCCCATGGGGCACGGGCTCGACAAGGTGGTTACTGCTCTAATTCCAGAGGCAGACCCTTACCAACCACTTTGAGAACCCACCTGTCTGTGGTGACAGTGGACCAGGTGGTAAGGATGTGGTGGAGCAAGCCCCCCAAGGGAGGACTCGGGGATGGTGTGACAGGCATCAGTGAGGCACCCCCCATCCCGTCACTTGGAAGGCTTGGAGGCAGAGGAGGGCCGGCTGAGGAACCGCCAGGGCCTCTTCCTCCAGGCTTGTGGACAGAGGCCACTGACTTCAGCAGAGGTCGCCAGGCCTGAGCCTGCTGCCCAACTTGGGGCTGGACGGATCTGGCAGTAGGAGTAGAGGTATACCGAAAGGGCTTCTTCTGTTGTTTGCAGCCCTTGCGGACCCTCTGGGCAGATGTCATGGAGTCCAAGGTGGCACTGGACTTAATGTGGGTGAGATGCCCCTCGACCCCAAGCCCGAACAGGTTGGTGCCCAAGAAAGGGACATCCTTCAGCTTGCATTGGGTGTCTACTGTGACGGTCAAAATCCACAGTCAAGCCTTGCGGCGCATGGCCACTGTGGCCGCCACAGAACAGGAACAAGAGTCCCCAATGTCCATGGCTGTCTGGAACTGCTGCTTTGCCACAGCCTAACCCTGGTCATGGACATGCTTGACCGTGGTCTTGAGGTCTGCTGGAAGATGAAGGAGCACCTCATCCAGAGTATGAGAGAAGTGGGCCATCAGAAGGGCCTCTTTTACATTACTGGAGTGCCGAAACACAGAATCGGCCACCAAGCTCTCAGCTGAGGGGTGTTCTGTGAACCCCGGAAAGGGAACCAGTGGGAACTGCATACTTGCAGGCCATCCAAGCCAATGTTGCTGGGCAGGAAGCACGATGTTGCCAGAGCTCCAAAAAAGGGCCAAGGATGGCCTCTGCTACCAGGAAGGCTTTCCCCGGGGGGGGGGGTCACCGCAGTCCAAGATCTCAGTAAGCGGGTACTGAGCCCGCTTCTGAACGGGCGCCATCTTAAGACCCGTAGATTCCCAGATAAGGTGGAGAAGGCCCATGAAGGAAGTAGGGCCTCCGTCCATTGAGAGATCTCCAGTCAATTCCGTGTCCATCAGACGGTAGTGCAAGGAGGAACCCTCCAACTCAGAGGAGTCGTCGAAGAGGGGTCAATCGCCCAAATCCCCGCTGACACTCCGCGGACAGTCAGGGGTGATGGTGACTGACAGCCAATGGGGAAGACCCAAAGCCGGACAAGACTCAGTCAGAGCACTGGATTTCAGCTTTTTGGAGGCGGCTCCACTGGTATCGTCCGAGCCAGGACTGTTTTACAGGTCGGCTCCTGAGGTGGAGAAGGCATCAGCCTCTGTGGCGAAAGACAGGTGATGGCCTGGGTAGAAGCCGGGACTGGCTTCATACCGGCGAATACCAGCTGTTGCCATGAGATCCTTGTAGAATCGAAGCAACTTGCACCAACGCCTCTCCTGACCCGATGAGAATGAAGAGTAGCGGTGGCACCGCTTTCCCAAGCATCGAGAGCGGGAGCACCAATGTCGCCTTGAGCCGCTGGACTCATGGGAACAAGACTGGGACCTCAATCGCCTTTGGGTCCGGCCGTGGGCCTCAGAGGGTGTTGGCGAGAGCCGAAGCACCCCCAATTCCTGGTCGATAAGAGGCAGTGGGTCAGTAGGTACCAGAGTACTGGATAAAGAACTAGCAGCCTCTTTGGGAAACAACTGGTCAACTGGTTCCAGAAAAGTCTCGGCCAGAAGATCTACCTGTATCTCAGCCAACTTGCCTGATGGGGATACTGTGGAGCAGGTGGCCTAGGCCTGAAGATTTGACCGAAGTTGGATCTGGAAAAGTGCAGGAATCAGAAGCTTGAGAGCATTCTCGATCCCATGATCGACGGCAAGACCATGTTTTGGCCTCTTTTACTAGACTTGGATTTGTGTGCCATGAGTCGGGAGAGCCTGGCATAGATCCTGAAATACCCCAGTGAAGGAGACGTCCAAAGAGAGCGACAGAAAGGCCAAAGTTGAGGAGGCCTGAGCCGCCGCCTCCTCGAAAGTCTGCTAGTTGTTCGGCGGACTCCGCAGCCATGGAAACCACCAGACAGGCATCATTCGACTTGACCAGTGGGCAGCATTCTTTCGGATGGCCCAAAAGCAAAATGGGTGCAACGGTCCTCGATAACAGATGGATGGAATCTAAGACACGACGTTGCAGGCCTGGGGATCGTGCTCGTGGCCCAAGAAGTATACGTACTCAGTGTGCAAATCCGTCCGGGACATCATCTGCCCGCAGACATTTCCAGAACCCCGGAGCAGACTTCTCATCGTCAGTGATGGTCGGCGTGAAGAACTAGCCTGAAGACAAAGTTTTTTTTAATGGTTTGGAAGGAAATCAGAAGATTCTACAACAAAGCACCTACTCAGCACGACAGCGGTAAGGAGGGAACCTGCTGCTTCTAGTAGAAAGGAAGATCTGGCATCATGGGGCGGAGCCGAAGGAGTTACCACATGGGTGGGAGGGACAAGCTGGTTTAAAGACATTCCAGTGAGCTCTTAAAGGGAAAGGGAGCTGCCAGAAATTGTGGCCAGAACGTCAAATCCACGTCCCTACAAAACACAGTATTGAACATTATGAAATAATAGTAAGTCTGCTTTTTCTTTAAAAAGAAATATATTCTCATTCAAGCTGGCTCCTCCTTTGTTTTGTGATGTCATGGCTCCTCTTGGGTACAAGACTTCTGACAATTGGGCTCCCAGACCCCTAAAAAGATCCCTCAGGGAACAGGTACAAAGTTCCTCTTATTTTCTGTTTCATCATATATAAATCAGGGGTGTATATTAAAACAAATAATGTTGCCAATGAATTATATATTTTTTGTAAGAGGGAAAAAAAGCATTTTCATTTTTATTCTGCATAAAATGTATTTGTTTTCACAAAGCATCGTTTTTTTTGTATTTATGTGTCTTTCTATTGGGTGCTGTACACTTTTCTCATATTTAACTCAGTATTAGTTCTCGTACTGCACCACAGCACGCGGAAAAAGAAAGCGAGGGAGTGAAAGTGAAATCACTTTCCCTGAGTGTGGCAGGATTCTATGTTATTCCCTTTTATATTTTTCTACTCGGGGTAGTGCTAACTAAAAAGCAGAAAGGACAAAGAAAGGTTTTATTTTCAAATTCCACAGTACTTTCATTTTCATGAGCTCCGGTGCAACAAGCCTCTACTTCACAATATGCTCCGTGAACTCCAAAAATCCGTGATGCCAGAAAACCTACCGGCTGTCCCGCTGAACAAATAATTTTTTTTTTTTCATTTTTATTTATTATAGGTTTCGGAAAGATACCTTTGAGTAGAAGACTCGTTTACAAAAGGTTCCACGTCACACAGATTAGGTACAGACAAGCTTTACAGTGATTGTTATAGAGTATAAAGATCAGATTGTTACAAAGAACAGTCAGGCTAACATTCAAGTGCTAGGGCAGTATAAGACAGTTAATTACAGAATGCATACCAACCCAAGGGAGACTCAGTTTGAGAACTAAATCAGGAGGAGGCAGGCCAGAGGCCGTTGTCAGGGAGTACGGAAAAGGGAGAGGGCCAGGTTTAGCTACAATCACAAGCGTTTGTGGACAGGAGGTGGATCCTTAGATGGGTTTTAAACTGTCCAATTCTTTGTTCATAAACCAAGGAGGAGGGTAGGCTGTTCATCCACAAGGGGGCCCCTACAGCTGAAGGATCTTTGGAATTGAGAGGTACGGCAGGAAGAAATCGAGAAGAGAAGGTTGTCTGAGCTACGGGTGTGTTTAACCTTAGAGTCAGGGTCGATTAAAGGGGCGAGGACAGAGGGAGAGAGGCCTAAGGAGATTTTTTTTGCCAGAATGCAGGTATGGAGTCTGATTCTATGTTCTTATTCTTATTCTTAGTTGAACATCGAGGCTTTTAAACAAACTGGGGAAAAAAGGGGGGGGGGGGGGGGGGAAAACGGAACAAGACAAAAACAGGGCAGCACCTCATACGGAGAAAAATTGAATCAAGCAGAATGCAGAAAAGGACCCATTCTTGTTACTAGCTTCAAACACAGCCCCAGCTATAATGTCAATGTTTCTTATTTTAATCATTAATAACATGAAGGTTTAAGTAACCATCTTACTAACATGATCAAATGAACTATGTATTTTTTCATACATTTGGGCCAAAAAACTTGGTTCATTTATCTTTTACGTAATCATGCATTTTCTCTCTCTGCACTTGGCCCTTTATGGTATGTTAAACTTGCCTGCATAACTTCCTGGGAAGGACTTGAAAAGGAGATGGAAAAAGAAAATACAGCGGGAATAGTAAGAAAGAGATGGGGAGGGGGGAACTCCACAGGCAGCCAGCCTGATGGAGCAAGAAAACTTAGACTAGGATAGTAAAGTATATACTTGGTTAGATAGACAGAAGAAGGCCATAGCCCATCGAGATTGTCCTCCACATGTGTGGATCATTGTATTCGATACTATTTTAATAACCATTTATCCAGTTTATTTTTGAAAATCGTAACAGTAGGTGAATCAACAATATCTTGTGGTAGTGTGTTCCACAACATAGGAGTTCTAATAGTAAATAAGTTTTGTCTTTTATTTGTATTAGACTTTTTAATACTCAGTTGTTTCTTATGTAACCTAGCTACAATTTTTCTGCTACATAATGATATACCACATTGTTCCACCAGAACGGGTGACTTCATAATTTTGCATAGCTGTAAAAGATCACCTCTAGTTCTTCTCTACTGGAGTAAATACAAGCCTGTCTCCTGTAGAGTCATAATCCAAATGAGCATAATATGGAATAATTTTTGTAGCCCCACGCTGAATTTGTTCAATTCTATTTATGTCTGATACTAGGTAAGGACTCTAAAAAGAGGAGCCATAGTCCATGTAAGGTCTGACATGAGATCTATACAGGGTCATAATATGCTGTTCGGACTTAGAAACAAATGTGCTATTTATTCTACGAAGAAGAGCATTAGCTTGACTGGCTATTTTATTACAGTGAGAAGATGAGGAACGTTTATTATTTACTAGGATCCCAAGATCTTTTTCTAAACAAGATGCTCTAATAGTTGTGTTATTCAAAGTGTATACTTGTTTGGGTTTGTTTTTACCCATATGTAAGGCTGCACATTTTGTTTATAGTCACCCAATGTTCGATTGAAGCAAGATCAGTTAAGAAGGTTTTTGTGTTGACTGCATTGTTCACAGTACCCCCTAATTTGGTGTCATCAGCAAATTTCATAAGGATGTTGGGAGAACAAATTTTCATATCGCTGATGAAAACATTAAAAAGGGTGGGTCCCAAAACAGAGCCCTGGGGAACTCTGCTCGTCACCCTACCCAAATCTGACAAGGTGCCATTTACTCTAACCCCCTGAGTACGATTGCTCAGCCAGCTGTTTATCCATGAAACTAATGTTGATGAGAATCCTAAATAAATGAGTTTTTTAATAGAAATGTCATGTGACACTTTATCAAATGCTTTACTGCAATCCAATAGGATGACACCAGTTGGAATATTTGAATCACGATTCATACTAATATAATTATAGAATGAGAGCAAGTTTGTGGTACAAGAAAAAACAGTTTTAAATCCATGTTGGGTTGTATCAATTATGTTAAAGGTTTCCATTTCTGTTTCAAGAAAAGTTTTAATTATTTTTTCCATTAATTTACAAGGGATTGAGGTTAAGCTAATTGGGCGATAGTTTTCTACTTTTGAGTGGGAACCCTGTTTGAAAATGGGAGTCACTATTGCAGTTAGCCAATCAGAGGGAACCCTTGATTCGTGAAGAGATTTGTTAAAAATAATAGCGAGTGGTAGGGCAATAGTATCTTTAACTCCCAAAAGAAATTTGGGACATATGTCATCTAGGCCAGGACTTGTCGATTTTGTTAATGTTAATAGTTTGTAGACATCATTCTGTAAAACCTTATATTTTGTATGACTTGGGGAGTGTCTATCAAAGAGAATTTGGGATGGGTCCTGAACAAAAACTGATGAGAAAAAGTTATTTAAAGCTGAAGTGGTTTCAGAGTCATAAGTAATTACTGCGTTATTTATATTTAGTGGACCAACTGTCCTGCTATTTCCTTTTTCACTATTTAGGTGGGCAGACTGGATGGGCCTTGCGGTCCTTATCTGCCGTCAACTTCTATGTTTCTATGTTTCTATACAAAGTTTTATGAGAATCTTTGGTGTGTGCAATACGAAATTCTAAATTACGTTTAGCTAACAGAATCAAATTTTTTAATGCTTTAACAAATTCCCTGTATTTAATTAATATTTTCTTCTTTTGAGTAAGGGGACATTTTTTTAATAATGAGAATAGTTTTTGTTTGTGAGAGATTTGTATTTTTATAGATCTGTTAAACAAAAGGGGAATTTTGCCTTTATTATTGTACTTATATTTTTCTGGAATATACTGGTATTCAAGTTCTTGAATTTGTGTTTTTAGAAAATCCCATGCTTCATCTGTGTTAAGTGGGAAAAAACTATTGTCCCAATTAAGTGCTCCTAGATGATTTATTTTATAAAAATCTGCCCGATCATACTGCTTAATTTTCTCTTTTTTTTTTTTACAGGGCGTTGACAGAGTGGGATAGCAAGAAGTAGGGACATCTGATCACTATTACCAAGTGGTTCTGATAATAAATTATTCACAGGGATGTCTATGTTGGTTATGACAAGGTCCAAGATGTTACTTCCCCGGGTTGGTTCCTTAACCAACTGATAGAGTCCCAAATCAATAACGGTTGTAAGAAATTTCTGATCATAATGGTTTGAACCTGTTAAACTATCCCAATTTATGGTTGGAATATTGAAATCACCCAAAATTAGAACTGAACCATTTTTTGCTAACTGGGAGATTTCACTGGCTAACTATGAACTTTGGTTAAAGTCTGCTGACTGTGGATGATAGCAAGTCCCAACCAGTATCTGGGAAAAACCCTTGGGTTGAATATATATACCCATACACTTTCAGACTGAACATTCACTGAGGATCTGTAAGAAGTGATGATGTCTCTGATGTAAAGGCTGACCCCAGCACCTATTTTATTATCTGGTCTATTTTTAAAATAGTATTTAAATCCCGGAATTTCAGTTGTCCAGATTTTTTCAGCATTGCCCCAAGTTTCTGTTATAGCTATTAAAGACAAGTCAAGGGCTTGGGCCTTAAGTTCCAACTCTGCTAGCTTTGCAATGTTTAAAGATCGAGCATTAAGAGATAACATGTTTAGATGATTTTGATTTGAAAGGTGGGTCCTAGTAATAAGAGTATTGGTCGATAGCCCAATCTCCCCCTTTACCATCAGTTTAAATGGGTATGTATGAAGGTAGCAATTTTACATCCCAGTAATGTACTTCCCCGTCTGCTAAGGTGTAAGCCATCCCAACAGAAGAGGGATGGATTTTGATGAAACTCTTCCCAGTGTGTCAGACAGGGAATACTTTGTCTAAGACACCATTTTCGAAGCCATTCATTTAAGGCTTTTATTTTAGCTGTGATATATAGTGCTGTTGCAACAGTCTTCTAGAAAGAAAAAAAATGACAGTGCAGTGGCCTTCCAGGCTCAATAGGGACCTACTCGATCACAGTTCCCTGGCTCAGAGTAAGGCATCAAGGACATTGACGAGCAAAAGGGGGCAGGTCTCGACGATGCCTGATGTGACAGTGCTAAAGTCAGCCGAGAAGGTCCCGCTACCAACAGGCCCTGAGGTGGGACAACTGTCTGCACAACGTCCAGGATGGAGGAGAACAGAGTCAGGACGTCGATGGTCACCGGCGTCAGTAGAACACCCCGCGACAGTGATGGGGGGGGGGGTATTGAGGGCCCGACATTGGGAGGGAGGACCTAAGGTCCAAAGAGATGGGGGCAGGTTGAGGCATCAACTAAAGAGGACTGACACCCGACGACGCATGACCGTCGCCGGTCACAAGCAGGCCGGCATCCCTCCCTGACTGGGGCCCCTGAGGAGGTGGGGGGTGCAGTCAGTGGGGTGGGTACATCAATGGGTGTAAAGAAGAAAACTCCAGCAACAAAGGGATGAAAGGACAGTGGCAGTGGAGCAGACAGGCCACACTGCCAAGTCCCCCCTGTAGTAAGAGTGAGAGAGGCAGTGGTAAAATCAACAGCAGGAGAAGGTAAAGGCCCACTGACGATGAACCACCATTGAGCTGAGGAGCTCCGGTGAAGAGGGTGCCACGGCAACCCTGTAGGGGAGAGGGTGTGGGCAGCAGTGGGGGTCACTGCTGGTCTGGTCAATGACTCTAAACAGTCGGCGCTGGGAGTGGCGACCGATAATGCTCCCAGGAGGACCGGTCTTTCTCCTGGAGGCAATGCTTCCCTGATGACTTGTCCCGGGCCTTGGCAGAATGAAAGGCCCAGGATGGGGCTGGGGAAGTGGAGTAGCTCCAAGCCTGAAGCTCCTTCAAGACTGCGACTTTCTGTTCCATGAGGAAAGATTTTAGCTCATTCTGGCGACACCGCTGGGAAGCTTGATTGAAGCCGCAGCAGATCTTGCAGACCTAGACTTCATGGTTGGTGCCAAGGCAGTGGACGGGGGCCTTGTGGAACTTTTTATTGTAGATCTTCTGTCCACAGCTGCAGCGACAGAAATCATCATCAGATCTGGGCATAAACAAAAGGAAAAAGGGAGAATCACTTTAGGAATAAGGTGATTCAAAACTAGGGTGAGAAATAAAAAGCAGGAAGTTCGAGAAATAAATGGTGGTCGACTAAAGAAAAAGAATAATAATAATCAGCATTTATATAGTGCTTTTCATACACAGTATCCCAAAGCACTTTACAAGCAATGCTAGACTGGTAGAGAAGTGACAATGTGTGGTGGTGGCCATATTGCATATCATCACCCACACACAGCCTGGATAATTGCATGAACTGGTTTATGGGAAGGGGAAATGTTGGCCAGGACACCGGGAATGTTCCCTGCTCTTTGCGAAGAGTGCTCTGGGTTCTTTTACTTCCACCTGGACACCCACCAGGTCAACACCAGCACGGGCAGAAGGGACCTCTGTTTAACGTCTCATCCAAAGGACGGCACACCCCAGCAGTACAGCACCTCACAATACTGCACTCGGATGCCAGCGATTTTTAGGTGCAAGTCCAATCCTGGTGTGGAATGAGAACCCACAACCTTCTGGTCCAGAGGCGGATGCGCTACCAACTGAGCCACGTTGACACTAAAGCGATGGTGCTCTGTGGAGACCAAAGTGCGACGGTCAATGGCAGTAAAAGAACTGGGGGGGGGGCGCGCTGATGAGCAGCCAGCAGTGAGGATGTGGGTTCCTGCAGCTCCCTCACCCGGTATAAATAAATATATTAATTTAGCAGCTTCCATGACTAAAAGTATATAATACGAGCAGAAATCAAGAGGAGAAAGAAGAATGGAGGAATATCTGCTCCCAACTGCAGGGAAAAGTCAGCGATCAGCAACAAAAAGCCAGGGGAAAAGGGTGACTGCAAAGCCCTCGGAAGTGATGGGCCCGATCTCTCTCTCAGCGACTGAGATGGCGGTTGTAGGCCGTGAGGTGTCGGAACAAGTGATGGAGGTGCTGGAGGGGAAGTGGAACAAGCTGGAGCAAAAAATTGATAGCCGGCTGCAGAATTTAATGGAGCAAATGGCAGCGCAAGTGGGCAGAGTGACGGAGGTGGAGGAGCGGGTTTCAAAGCTGGAAGATGACATAGACCCGATGACTGCCCGCGTGGCCAAGCTAGAGAAGGAGCTTGCAGAACTAGTTGAGCAGCACGACTATCACGAAAACTATGCCAGGTGTTTAAATCTCCGGCTTCGGGGGCTCCCCGAGGGGAAGGAGGGTCCTGATATTTTATCTTTTTGTTCGGAGAAGTTACCGAACATGTTGGGCATGAAGTTGAAGAAAGGGAGGCTGAAGCTGGAGCGTGCTCATAGAGCGGTTGCAGCACGGCCCCCGGCGGGTCAGCCCCCGAGACAAATCATCTTTCGATGCCATAGCTACCAAGATCGGGAGGAGATGTTGCGGGCCTACCGGGGAATCGAAGAACTGAGATACGAGGGAGAGAGGCTTTATCTGGTTCAGGATTATTCAAACAGAATATTAAAGAAACGTAGAGCCTTTAACCCCATGCTGACACAGCTCAGGGAGCTGAAAGTGGACTGCTTTATGTTACTCCCTGCGATCTTGAAAATAAAATATGAGGGGGCCACATTCTTGTTCTGGGAACCAGAGAGGGCAGCTGCCTTTGTGGAGGATCTAAAGAAAAAGGCGGGATGAGAGCCGCTGTTCGGGAGAAGCTATGAGAGAATGGTTGTGTCGGCCACGATGGTTACGAGACTCTTGAATGACTTAAAATTGTTGGATGTTAATAACTGTTGCCTCCTTGTTTCGGTAGGCTAGAAATACAGGTTACTCACCTGTAACAGGAGTTCTAGGAATGGTATATGTTGTTCATCCACACTCTCTGGCAGGTATCCTTGCCGGTTTAATTCTTGCCGGAAGGTCTTCAAGCTGGCTCCTCCCACCCACCCGGGTGGCAAAACTCTCGGCTCCGCCCCATGACGCCAGATCTGGCCCGCTGGAAGCTCAGGTTGTGCATCGAAGCCGGGGAGGTCAGGTGGGTCAGGTGGCTGAACACTATATATACACACCATTCCTAGAACTCCTGTTACAGGTGAGTAACCTGTATTTCTAGGGACATGGATATGTTGTTCATCCACACTCTCTGGCAGACTCCTAGCAGTTCTCCGGGAGGAGGGAGGCAAGGCGCACACCCCCAATACTTACTTGGGAAAGAGAGATTGGAGAACTGAGGCCCCAAAACCAGCATCCTGGCGTGACTCGAGGTCGATGTGGTAGTGGGTAATAAATGTATGTGCCGACTTCCAGGTAGCAGTCCTGCAGATATCCTGGATAGGGACGTCCCTGGAAGCAGCTACCAATGCAGCGGTATGGTGGGTAGAATGAGCTCTTATCCCTCTGGGAGGCTCCATGCCCACCAACCTGTAGCAGAGCTCTACGCAGGAGGTGATCCACCTTCCTATCATCCGCTTTGCTGCAGGTCTGCCAGGTGCGGCTTCAGCGTAGGTGACCAACAGCTGGCGAACCTCTCCCCGAACTTCAGCCGTCCGCTCCTTATAATAAGTGAGCGCTCATCTAGGCTTCAAAGTGAGCCTATACTCGGCCTCCGAGTGTGACTGGGGTAGAACACGGCAGAGTCAACACCTGGTTAAGGTGAAACTCCGACACCACCTTGGGAAGGAATTTCAGGTGGGGGCGCAGGACAACCTTGTCCCTGTAGAAAACCAGGTAGGAAGGCTCGATGGAAAGCGCCTGGAGCTCTCCCATCCTTCTGGCTGACATGATAGCCACCAAGAAGGCGGTCTTCCACGACAGGTGTGAAATATCGCACCTGTGCATTGGTTCGAATGGCTTGCCCATGAGCTTGGCCAATACCAGCAGTAGATCCCACGGAGATGGAAGTTCTCGCACCGGAGGGGAAATGTGGTCAAGGCCTTTGAAAAAGCGTCCGACCACCTTCTCCTGTGCCACCGACTGCTTGCCAGCCTGCGCCCGGTAAGCAGAGATGGCTGCCAGGTGGACCTTAAGGGTCGTCGACCGAAGCCCTTGCTGAGAAAGGGACCACAGGTAGTCCAGAATGCTTGCCAAGGGACAGTCGAAAGGGTCCAAGCCCTTTCCCTGACACCAAATGGAAAACCTCTTCCATTTGAAGGCGTAGCATTTTCTGGTCGACTCCTTACGGGACGGCTCAATGACGTTGAGGACCTCGTCGGAAAGACCCAAGGCCTGGAACTCTAGCCGCTCAGGAACCAGGCCGTCAGGTGCAGGGATTGAAGGTCCGGATGGAATACCTTCCCCTGGTTGACTGAGATCAGGTCCGGGCGGGCTGGAAGCCGCCTCGGGAGTCTGGAGCCGAGGCTGAGGAGATCTGGATACCAGAACTGGCAGGGCCAGTCTGGGGCTACCAGAATCATCTGCGCCTTGTCCCTCCTCGCCTTGAGAAGCACCTTGTGGATCAAGGGAAATGGGGGAAAGGCGTAGAAGAGGCCCGGGGTCCACGGCCTCGAGAAGGCATCCCCCTGCAGCGAGCCCTGCTGAGGGGGGCGGGCATGGAACAGACTCAGCTTGGCATTCTCCCTGGAGGCAAACCGGTCCACCTGAGGTGTGCCCCAGTGGGAGAACAGGTCTTGTACTACCTCCGGCAGGAGAGACCACTCGTGAGACGCAGCCCCTATCCGGCTTAGGGCATCGGCCAGGGTGTTGGAGGCTCCTGCCACGTGAATGGCTAGGAGATCCGCCTCCAGGCTGCGCACGAGGGACCATATGCGGAGAGCTTCCTAGCATAACAGCATGGAGTGCGTCCCGCCCTGGCGGTTCAGATAGTACATGGCTGTGGTGTTGTCCGTCTGGACCTGAACCACTTGACCCTGCAGAAACGGAGCGAAGGCAGTGAGAGCTAGACAGACTGCTCAGAGCTCCAGCAGGTTGATATGGCATCGAGACTCCCGAGGGGACCAGAGGCCGTTCGCTCGGTGTTTCCCCAGATGGGTACCCCAACCTATCAGAGATGCATCGGTCGATAGAGAGACCGTTGGCTCGGGGCGGACGAACAGGATGCCCTCCTGCAGAAGTGCCGGAACGATCCACCATTGGAGAGCGCTCCACATCTGCTGGGTCACTGTCACTGGCTCGTCCAACGGATCGTAGTGTTGTGACCACTGGCTGGCCAGTCCCCACTGAAGGGGACGCATGTACCAACGGGCCCAACGGACCACGCTGGTGCAGGCCGCCATGAGGCCCAGGAGGCGCAGGAAGTCCCGGGCAGGGCACAATTGCCCAACCAGAAATGACTGGGCAAAGGAGGAGAGAACCTCGGCCCTGTCCACCAGGAGCCGTGCTCTGACTCGTAGAGAGTCGAGCTCTGCCCCGATGAATAGTATCACCTGCTTTGGCACGAGTTCCGACTTGGCCTCGTTGATGAGGAGGCCAACCTGAGAGCAAACCTGGAGGGCCAGATCTCTGGACCGCTCCGCCTCCGCTCTGGAGGGGGCTGCAATCAGCCAGTCGTCCAGGTAGGGGTACACCCGGACCCTTCGGCGCCGCAGAAACGCTGTCACCACTGCCATGCATTTGGTGAAGACCCTGGGAGCTAGGGAGAGGCCGAAGGGCATGGCCCGGAACTTGTAAAGGGATCCCACCGCTCTGAAGCGGAGGAATCTCTGATGAGATGGACGGATTGGGACGTGAAAGAACACATCCTGGAGGTCCAGGGAACAGAACCACACGCCTCGTTCCAAGGATGGGATTATCTGAGCCAGAGTGACCATCCTGAAGGTTCGAGACCTTAGGAACTTGTTCAGGTCGTGCAGGTCGAGAATGTGGCGCCAGACCCCCGTCCGTTTTGGGACCAGGAAGTACCTGGACACAAACCCCGGGTCTGGAGGAGGATCCGCCACCTTCCTGATCACCTCTTTTTCGAGAAGCAGGGCAATATCAGCTCGGCAGGCCGACAGTGAGGCTGCAGACCCCGTGGCCCCCCGAGGGGAGACGGCTCGAAAGGGTGGGGCCTGCTCGAACTCCTGAGGCAGGCCTTTTCCTACCACCTCCAACACCCAGCAGTCTGTGGTGATAGCGGACCAGGTGGAAAGGAAGTGGCAGAGCCGTCCCCCCACGGGAGGAACCCAGGGGAGAGTGACGAGGCTGGGGGTGGGCACCCCTCAACCCATCACTGGGTAGGCTTGGAGGAAGAACCAGCCGAGGGACCTCCTGGGCCTTTACCTCCTTGCTTCCTGTTGGAGGAAGCCGCCAGCTTGGGTTTGGGACGCCAAGCGCGAGCCTGCTGGCCCTGTTGCTGGTGCTGCTGGGCCGGTTGAGATGCAGGGACCGAAGGATGAAAGGACTTCTGCTGCTGTCGGCGGCCTTTGTCCCTCTGGGCTGAGGTGACAGAGTCCAGGGTTGCATTGGACTTCTTGATCCGCTGGAGGTGTCCCTCCACTCCAGGGCCGAAGAGGTCAGTCCTCAAGAAGGGGACATCTGCTAACTTGTGCTGGGTGTCCGCCGTGAAGGTGGATATCCTCAGCCACGCCCTGCGTCGCATGGCCACTGCAGCCACTACTGACCTGGCACAGGAATCACCTATGTCCAGAGCAGTCTGAAGCTGCTGCTCCCACCGCCCTACCCTGGTCCCGCACCTGGCGGACCGTGGTCTGTAGGTCAGGTGGGAGATGAGGAACAACCTCATCCAGGGAGCCCAAGACTGCGTGGGAGAAGTGTGTCATCAGCACGGCCGAGCTGGCCTGTCGGAGGCCGAGGGAGGACGCAGCGTACACCTTGCACCCGGCAAGGTCCAGCTTTTTGGACTCTTTGTCGGGGGGCTTATCTACATCCCGAGTGTTACCGGAACGCCGGAAAACGTTGTCGGTGACTAACCCCTCAGCAGAGGGGTGCTCCGAGAAACCATGCAAACAGCCGGTAGGGACTGCATACTTCCTGGCCATCCTGGCCGAGGGCGCAGGACAGGAAGCAGGCCGCTGCCATAGCTCCAAGGCTGGGCCGACAATGGCCTCAGCTACCAGAAAGGCCTCCGTGGGGGAATCCCCGCGGTCCAGTATCTCCGTCAGGGGATACTTGGCCCGTTTGGACACGGGCTCGAGCTGCATCCCGGTGGACTCCGAGAGGAGTCGAAGCAGACCCAAGAAGGACGATGGGCTATCATCCACTGACTGGCCCCCGGAGGACTCCAGGTCGACCTGCCTGGAGAACAGGGAGGAGTAGTCGTCGGATTCCAAAGAGTCTGCGAAGAGCTGCCTCGGCCCTCGGCCACCCTCCACCTGCCGAGGACGATTGGGAGTGAGGGTGACCGACAACCTGTGGGGCAGGCCGTGACCCGACCGAGAATCCTTGGTCAATGCCCCTGACTTCGGTTGTGGAGGCGGAGGTTCCACCACAAATCGGTGGAGCAGCTGGTTTTGGCCGAGCAACCGGCCCTGGAGCGGGCAACTCGACTGGAGCGAGTGGTTGCTTCGGTCGTTCAGGCGACAGCCACTTGATGGCCGGGGTCTGGACCGGGGTCGGCTTAGGCCCGGACAACAGCAACTGCTGCCATATAAGCTCCTCATAGCGCCAGCATAATTTGCGCCGCAGCCTCCCCTAATCCGAGGAAGAGGACGAGGAGGAACGGTGTCGCCGCTTACCTCGGTATCGAGACCGAGACCGCCGATGTCTGCGGGAACGGCTGGACCGAGAAGAGGTCCGAGACCGAGGATGGGTATGGGAAGGGGTGGGGGACACCCACTCTTCCCTCGGCTCAGGCACTTTAACCGGGGACTGCGGCCCAGAAGGCACAAGCAGATCCTCGGTATCCACCGGGGGGACCGGTGAAGGAGGGTTGTCGGCTTCTCCAGTCAACAGCCTGTCTAACGGATCAAGAAAAATCTCGACTTCATCGACAGGAGTCTCAGCAGGCTGGCCTGACGGGGGCACCGTGAAGCCAGCGACCTCGACCGAAGTCAACGGTCGGCTTTCCGGGGAAGGGGACTTCTCCCACTCCCATGAGCGCCCGACGGTGGGACTTACCTTTCAACGCCTTCTTCTTGGGCCGAGAAGAATGTCCCGATGGCCCCTCTCCTTTCGTGGAAAGGGACTGACAAAGCTCCTTGAACGAAGCCATATACGAGGAACTCAGAGAGAGCGGGATAAATGCACGGCCGAAGGAGGAAGATGCGGCCTGGGCGCCTCCTCCCCTCAAGGGCGATCATCTGCTCGAGCTGCTCAGCCGAGCCAGCCGCTGCGGACACCGCCCATCGAGCCTCTTGATTCTACCGGCGGGAAACGTTTCTCGGGGTGCCCGAGCTTCAATCGGGCAGCGCGATCGTTCAGGACATTGGCCGAGAAAGAGCGGCACAACTCGTGAGCCCGCGTGGTCGTGATTCAGGGCCTAGTAGACGCACGTGAGTGCGGATCCGCCCTGACATTTTCTGTTCGCAGGGCACCTCTGAAAGCCGGAACAGATTTGTCCATCGCAGCCGTGAGGGAAGATGAAGACCGAAGTTTAGAAAACTTCAAAACCAATTTCAGATGAACCGAAGAGTTAGGATCCAGTCTAAAACGCAGAGCGCTAAGGAGGGAACCTGAGCTTCCAAGCAGTAAGGAAGATCTGGCGTCACAGGGCGGAGCCGAGAGTTTTACCACCTGGGTGGGTGGGAGGAGCCAGCTTGAAGACCTTCCGGCAAGACTTAAAGCGGCAAGGATACCTGCCAGAAAGTGTGGATGAACAACATATCCATGTCCCTAGAACTAGTAAAATGTTGTTATAGTTGATTGCTGACTTTATGATAAGTGGTGGGGAATTTATCAATGAAGATTACGCGGATGCTGTGCGAAGCTAGATAAGCGGGGGGGGGGGGGACGGAATGTCTGCATTTGTATGAAGAAGGTCCATTCTTGGATTTGAATGGCAATGAGGCAGTTAGTGTTTAGAGGGGGTATATCTAGTGTTGGGATTTATGTTTTGATCGGGAAGGGAGGGTGGAGGGAGGGGAGGTTATTTTGGACATGGGGTGTGTTACAGGTATGTCTATATGATTTGTTACAGGATGGTGAATGTCTCTCACTTTTAGTAATAGTGAAGAATGTAATGATAGTGTAAGACTCTGCAAATTACTGTAAGCCTGGGATGTGGGGAACCTGAATCAACATAAAGTAATGGAAGAGATGAAGAGAAAGGTACTATGGCCTCATGGTTAAACATAAAACACTGGGAATTGTCTCATGGAATGTGAAGGGGATCTCATCACCGATCAAGCGTACTGGTATTTTGACGGCTTTACGTCATCAGGGTACTCAAGTGGCCCTTCTACAGGAAACGCATTTAACCAGCCGCGAGCACTGCAAGCTGGAGAGAGGGTGGGTAGGTAAGATCTTAGCGTCCCCTTATAATTCACATAAAAGAAGAGTAGCAGTGCTGATAGGTAAAACAACCCCCTTCACCAGCACAAGGGTAGTTGCAGATAAGGGGAAGGGGAGATATATTTTTGTGGAAGGGGTGCTATCTGGTGAGATCACCACTTTTGGAAGTGTTTATGCCCCTTCGGTTTTTGACTCGGCTTTTTACCAGGAAATTTTGGACGTGCTGATGAGGCAGCAATTTAATGGTTTAATCATGGGTGGGGATTTTAATGCAGTTATGCAAGGGGAGTTAGACCACTCAGAAGGGAAGAGTAGATATCGAGGAAGGTTGAAACATTGGCAGGAGGGGGTGCTTGATCTGGACATGATAGACTGTTGGACAGCTATGCATCCAGAGAGAAGGGATTTACCTTCTACTCGAACCTGCACAAAATCTGGACCAGGATAAACTATATGTATGTACCCCGGTCTTGGTTGAGCAGGGTGAAAAGATTGAGCAAAGTCCCATTCTCCCTATCGGACCATGCTATGGTCCAGATGGTGTTGGAAAAGAAAGGACAGAGGAGGGTCCCCGCTGGAAATTTCCGGGTATCCGTTGGGCAAAAAGAATTTACTGAATACCTTATAGCAATGGCAGTATTATAAAGAAATGAATGAGAAGTCGGGTGGAATCCTCAGGGTTTTCTGGGAGCTGGCAAAGTTTCATAAGGAGCATCATTAGGTTTGTTGCCCAATATAAAAAGAAGGAAACCACCCGAATGGAATAAGAGGAAAAGGTAAGAAGTTGGGAAAGGGAAGTAGTGGGAAGAGCAACAGAGGAGGGGATAAAAAATTTGAAAGCTGCAAGGGAGGCACTTGATGCTTTTCTTTTGGGAGAAGCACGAATGGCAGGGATGCTTGCTAGAAGCAGTCTGTTCGAATGGGGGAACAGATCTCGCCCATTAATGGTCCGGTTAATAAAGGGAAGGCAGGTATGTACACATATTACGGGAATTAAAGATAGGGAAGCTGGTGATGGATAAGGACTCAATAAGGAACAGGTGTGAGCAATTCTATAGACAGCTGTACCAAGCAGAATGTACAGGAACGGGAGACATAGCAGGGCAATTTCTTAGGGGAGTTAAAATCCCTAAAATAACTGAACAACAACAAAGGCAGCTGGATGGGGAAATCAGCATCTGGAAGTCAAGCAAACAATACAGTGCTTGAAGCAGGGAAGGCCAGTGGACCGGATGGATTTCCCATAGAATTTTACAAAACACTGCAGGAGCATGTAGTGGAACCTCTGCAACAGGTTTTCTCTGAGGTTGGGGGGGGGGGGGGAGAGAGACAGAGACCTTCTGATCTCATTTAGGGAAGCGGTCATTTGCTTGGTCCCCAAACCAGGGAAGGATGAACAGGAGTGCTCGTCATATCGACCGATCTCCCTATTGAATTGTGATGCCAAGAAGCTGGCCAAGGTTTTGGCCAGGAGACTGGACCAAATCCTACCAGGGTTGGTGCACCCAGACCAGACAGGCTTTGTTTCTGGTAGATGCTCATATTATAATATGAGAAAACTCCTCAATGTAATATGAAGAGCTTCCCACGACCAAAAGAATATAGTGGTCTTAACAATGGACGCCGAGAAGGCGTCTGACCGTACAGAATGGGAATATTTATTTGGGGTTCTTCAGATGTATGGGATGGGAGAAGGATTTACAGGACGTGTTGAAAGCTTGTATAAAGCCCCGGAGCCGAGAGTACTGGTGAATGGAGGCCTAACTGGGAAATTTACCCTCCATAGGGGCAGTCGGCAGGGTTGTCCCCTTTCACTGCTCTTATTTGCACTGGCTATAGAGCCTTTACCGATCGCAATTAGAAGCTCAATGGAAATTGGGGGGTGGTTGGGAGGTCGGGGAGAGAACATAAGGTCACATTATATGCAGATGACATGTTATTGTATGTCCGAGACCCGGCTAGATCTGTTCCCCTATTGCTGGCAGTGATAAAGCAGTTTGCAGTATTCTCCGGATATAAAATAAATATTCATAAGTCAGAAATTATGCTGTGGGGAGAAACTGAAAAAGAATGTGGAAATACGGCCTGGGGCCTTAAAAAGGCAAAAACAGAATTTACATACCTGGGGATTCGAATAGGGCACGAGCTGAATCAGCTATATAAATTAAATTATGGACCAATGGTACAGAATGTAGAAGAGGAGTTGAGAAGGTGGAGAGACCTGCCTCTTTTGTGGCTAGGTCATATAAATCTTATAAAAAATGAATAACTTGCCTCGGATACTGTACTTGATGCAAATGTTGCCGACAGGCCTAAACAAAAAGGATGTGAAGAGGATGGATAAGGCCTTCTTGGGCTTTTTATGGAAGGGGAGGAGGCCCAGAGCAAGCCTTCGTAGGCTTCAGGCAGATGGAGACAAGGGTGGCCGAAATCTACCCAACTTAGGGAATTACGCTTTAGCTATGCACTACAGACTGTTAGGGGACTGGGTGAATAGACCGCCAGAGGCGGGTGGTTAGATTTAGAGGAAGGAGAGGGAGTGGTAACGCTTTCGGTGTTCCTGAGAAGGGGAGGGAAAAAGGCATATAATGGTCAGGCAAATCCAAATCCACTGGTCGTCTCGGTCTTGGAGGGCTCAGAACAACTACTGAAATGGGTTGGGGTGAAACCAGGGGGAAGACGCACTGCTGCTCCCACTGAGGGGGAACCCGGGTTTTGTGGTAGGTTTAGAGGATACAGGCTTTCTACTCTGGGAGAAGAGGGGCGTTAAGTGTGTAAAAGATTTATGGAAGGGAGGAAAACTAATGTCGGGGGAAGAGCTAGGGGGGGCGTATGGAGTTAGGAATGTTCCAAATCTTCCAGGACAGAAATTATTCTAAAACAATTGATAGAGATCGAATAGTGGGCTCTCCCATAGAGCAGATTGAGCATTTGGTACTCAGTACTCAGAAGGGAATGGGAGGAATAATAGGAAGGGCAGCAAAAATGGGTCGGCAGTATTTACCGGTCTACACTTGTAAAACTAGGATGTTATGGAGTAGGGACTTGAAGAGGGAGATACCAGACCAGAGATGAGATTTACTGCTGCAAATGCATAAGGGGTTATTGGTGTGTAATAAATATCAGGAGTCTTATTATAAGTTCCTACACAGGCTCTATTGCCCCCCAAGTATGGTTCACAGATTCCGACCTGAGATATCACCTCTATGTGGGCGATGTAAGAAGGAAGAGGGCACATACATACACTGCTTTTGGGAGTGTCCGCTCCTTAAACAATTTTGGGATGGAGTAGCCACAGAGGTGGGTAGGATGTGGGGCAGGCAGGTGGAGAGAAACCCGTTGTTCACGTTGTTTGGGGTGGATGACTCAGAGGAGGAGGACTGGTGGGTCCTCCTCCCTAGGTGGGTACGGATCCTGGTTGTTTTGGCCAGACATTGCACCCTAAACACATGGGTTTCAAGAGAAACTCCTACTATGCAGCAGTGGAAAAACCTGTGCCTGCAGGCCCTTGGCCTGGAAAAGCTATACTTAGCCAGAAACAGAGAGGACCAGTTTTGGAGAGTCTGGGGAACATTTATGCTTTCGTTACCCCCAGAAGAGAGGAACATGTTGGGAAAAGGGTTGCAAGAATATAAGGTAATGGCTCAATGATTATAAAGGCAGAGGGGACTGTTGTCAAAAGTGAGCCGGGGTGGTGAGAAAGCACCCTGGACTGGATAAGGTAGAGGGTAAATAAATGAGAGACAAAATGTTTATAATAATCTAGTAATGTACAGAGTCAATGGATACAAGATGAGTGTGTTTTTTTTTTTTGGGGAGGGAGAGTGGATAAACTAATAAATTGATGTAAGAAGGAGATATTGGGGGTATAGGTATGTGTTGAATCAATGTGCTATTGTTTTTTATGGAGTATGTGTGACTGTACCTTTGTTCTATGGTGGAAAAATTCAACAAACATTATGCAAAAAAAAAAAAAAAAAAGAACTGAGGAGGGCGTGGGGCCGTCCATGGTCATACAGGAGGACACAAATGTAGTGACGTTACCGTGGGTGGCCCTACGTAGACTGTAAGCAAAAATGTTTCCATGTGGTCCTGGTACCCGACAGCTGTAGTTCCTACGGTGTGACCTGCTGCAAGAGATATCATCGAAGAAGATCATTTTATTACTTGAGTCACCCCATGAGCCACACAATCTACGCTGGATCCTGATTTGACTCATGGACATCGCCGCCCCTGCCATGGAAGGAAGAACTGCTGGAGCGAACAGAAACTGTAAAGACAGTAGTGGATGGGGCTAGGTGCTGACTAGAGTGAGGAAAAACTTCACTGAAAAATTAAAAAAAAAAAAGCAGCAGGGCAGGGGATGTAATCTCACCACTTTACAAGGCTCTGGCCAAGCCCCACTACAAGTACTGTGTGCAGTTCTGCCCTCCCATATGAAAAGGACACTGAGGCGGTAGAAAAGGTGCAATGCAGGGCCATCAAAATGATTCAGAGTATAGAAAATAAAAGCTAGGAGGAAATACTGAAGGCCCTGAATATGTTCCCTATTAAGAAATGAGACAAAGGGACATATCAGTCTTCTCTATACTCAAGGGTATCAATAGGATTGAGCTGATGGAGATGTCTGAAATGGTCTGCTCCAGCATAATATGGGGACACATCTTGAAGCTCAAAGATAGTAAATTTAGGGATAGCATTAGGAAGCATTTCTCCCAGAGGGCGGTGGCTCTACAGAACAGCCTGCCAATGGAAACTGTGGACATAAAGACATTACATGCTTTTAATGTAACCCTGGGCAAATTGCTGCTTACCAAGGGAATTATGGAGTACTCTGGGCAGTGGTGGGTGGGAAAGTAACTAAAAATTAGTACATGTTTGAACAGCATTCTTATAGGTCACTGCTGATTAAGTAGGAGGTGGAAAGACCTGATGGACCAACAGTCCCTTCCAATCTTAAATTACTATGCTATAATGCTGAATTAAGATCTTTAAGAACATCCAAAGGTGACCAATAAAGTACAGTTACGTAAGAACTTACCATAACAGTAGATCTTAGAGAGGAGCTCTTGCAGTTGGCAACACCGTTAGGACTAAGCCACCAGGACCACATGAAGAGATTCTAGCTAGCAGTACGAAACAGGGACCGCACCCTAGCGATACGACGTGAGCGTCCATTCAGGTATAAAGGTGCGAGTCCCCACACCCACCTCAGGCCCCCCGCCAGGACCTTGGGTAAGGTCAAACAGGAAAAAAGAGGACCCCTGAGGCCTGAATTAGCCGACATAGAGACAGCGAGAAAAGTGCCTGCAAGCGCGCCTCTCGAGGATTTACTGTTAGTAAGTTCTTACGTAACTGTACTATCTTACTTCAAGGGGGCTCTTGCAGTAGGTAACACCATTAGAACAGAGTCCCAAGCAATACCAGAAGGAAAATGTCAGGGAGGAGGAGAGTTAGAAAGACAACCTCATCCAGGGAGCTGACCGCCAACAGGAGGTTGACATCAGAAGGAGTGTCTAAAGAGCATTCGAAAAAGAGTGCCTCCAACAGTGCAGACAAATAAAAGAGCAGGTGACAACACCTGACTGACACCGAGTTGAATAAGACATTCTCCAGCCAGATCCGACCAGGGGTCGGGGAGGAGAGGAGGCCAGCGACAGGAACATACGAAGAAGCCAGCAAGAGAGACCATTGTGTCTAGCAAGTCTGCTCGTATTGCAGGGTCCACAGCTTGAGCTAATGTCCCTGCCCTCCTGCCCCACTTCTCCCATCTTCCCTACCCATGGTCCTTACTTCCCCCCATGCCTATCTCAGCCTCTCTTAAAGCTGCCCACTGTCTTTAATGAGATCACCTCTTCTGGCAGTGCATTCCAAGTGTCCACCACCCTCTCTGTGAAGAAGCACTTCCTGACCTCCCTCCTAAACCTCCCACCCTCCAGCTTAAGACTGCGCTCCCTGGTGTTACGGTTGCCACTCAGCTTAAAGAGACTCTCCTTATCAACCTTATTTATCCCTTTCAAGTACTTGAAGGTCCCAATCATGTCCCCTCTCTCTCTCTCCCGTCTTCCAGGGAGTATATGTTCAGTGCCCTTAATCTCTCCTCATATGCCTTACCCTGCTGACTGGCTATCATCTTTGATGCCCTCCTCTGGACCTTCTCCAACAGGTTAATGTCCTATTTAAGGTGTGATCACCAGTACTGAACCCCATACTCAAAATATGGTCTTACCAGTGACCTGTACAAGGGCAGTATAACCTCCTCTCCTACTACTGATCCCCCTAGATATGCAACCCAGCATCTTGTTTGCCTTTGCTGCTGCTTTTTTGCCCTGTGTAGAGTGCTTCAGGTCACTAGTGATCATCATTCCTAGGTCTTTCTCCTCTTCTGATGCAGATACTCCGATTCCACCCAGACAGTACTCTGTCCTAGGATTCTTGCCTCCAATATGCATAACTTTGCAGTTCTTAAACATAGAAACACAGAATGTGAGGGCAGATGAGGACCGCTTGGCCCACCTAGCCTGCCCATTTCCCTACCTAATGGATAAGCTGCAGATCCTAGTTAACCAACAGCCTACTTCCTCCTACCCACACTAGAATTGCCTTATGTCTGTCCCATGCATTCTTGAATTCCCCCCACTGTTTTTGACTGTACTACCTCCTCAGAAAGGCTGTTCCATGTATCCACAACCCTCTCTCTGAAGAAATACTTCCTCACATTACCTCTGAGCCATCCCCTCTCTATCTTCAAATTGTGTCCCCTTGTTTTTGCACATTTCTTTTTCTGAAAGATGCAACCCTCTTGGACTTTGTTTCCCTTGCCAAGGGTGAGGCTGCAGCTAATTCCACCCTTCCGGCCTCGGGGTCTTCGCCGGACCCCTGGCCAGGGTCTGGCAATGGTCGACTGGACCGATGCCCGCTGTTGCCCTCTGGGCCACAGCCTTTCTCTGAGGAGCAGCCACCCTTGGGGCTCAGATTCTGGGCTCTCAGTGTGGGTGGCCTCCCAGGCTTCCACCCCTTCAGTCCCTGATGAGGCCCTTGTCTCCTGAGCCTCCTGCCAGGACCCCAGCGCCCAGTGATTCCAAGCCACAACGTCCGCTGTGCCCGGACTGGTCAGGCTTAACTCAGTCTGCTTCGTACCCTGCAGAGCTTCCTGAGGTTTCAGCCTCTGGGCTTGGCCCACCAGGCGTTCTAATAGAGGATGAACAGTTGGCTTCATCTTCTGACATGGATTCAGGTGTCATCGCAAACTCTTCCCTTTGCATACTGTCTTTTGGATGGGCTCCAAGTACAGCCTGTACATCGTCGGGCCAAATGGACTTTCTGGTACACTATCCGGCGTGAACTTGCGCCTTTCAGCCGGCACTCCTCTGCCGAATGTCAATGGACTGTGGAGCCTTATTGAACACCTGGTGGGCTTCGGCTCTGAGGCCTACTTTGGCCTCTCAATCCATGATGCCTTTATCTCCTGCCGGAAGGGACGCCTAGCCTTCGGGTCTAGATTTCACATTGGACAGTGGATCAGGAAGTAACTCCCGGGGTCTCCCCTTCGCTGGGTTTGGCAGTGGATTCGTAGCAATCCCCCCCCCCCCAATGTGGTCTCAGATTCCTCGGGTTCTCCTACTCCGCTTTCATCTCCTGAGAAAGTTTGGATTCGGGATACTCCCAAATCACCCCCAGAAGATCATTCCTTTCTTGAGATAAGGGTGATAAAACCCTTAAGGGATGACACACAGAGGCTCAGGACCCCCAGCAGCGGTGCCTTGCGCAGCTTCTGCACCTTCCTGAACTATATGTGGTTGTGATTCCACCCTGGTACCCTCCCATAACGATGTATCCTCCACAGTGTGGTTATAACCAGCATCGGTTCCAATCACCCCACGCAAGACTGATCACCTTCATCACACTCCGGATGGTAGAAGAAGAATCTGCATTTATATAGTACTTTTCATACGCAGTATCCCAAAGCGCTTTACAAGCAATGCTAGACTGGTAGTGAAGTGATTGAATGTGTGGTGGCAGCCATATCGCACATCACCACCCACACACAGCCTGGGTAATTGCATAAACTGGTTCATGAGAAGGGGAATGTTGGCCCGGACACCGGGAATGTTCCCTGCTCTTTGCGAAGAGTGCCCTGGGTTCTTTTACTTCCACCTGGACACCCACCAGGACAACACCAGGATGGGCAGAAGGGACCTCGGTTTAACATCTCATCCGAAGGATGGCACACCCCAGCAGTACAGCACCCCCCAATACTGCACCCCGCAATACTGCACTCGGATGCCAGCGATTTTTAGGTGCAAGTCCAATCCCAGTGTGGGACGAGAACCCACGACCCTCTGGTCCAGAGGTGGATGTGCTACCAACTGAGCCACGCTGACACTGCTGGTAAACACTTCGCCTCCCAGCCCAAGGCGGACCCCTCTGTACTTGAGGGACTTGTATTCACGTGAGCAGGCCCAGGTTTTTGGGACTGACTCCTTAGCCATAAGGCCTATGCCTCCTCAACCTTGGCTGTAAGAGCTTAGAATTATTTGGCCACATGCTGGTAGGCCAGCAGTCAGTCGTGGGTCAAATTGGAGATTTATTATGTTCTGCTGGGGATTCTCATACCCAGTCTCAATTTGAACCTCTCCTTACCTCGGCATCTTATGTGGGGTTCTATGCCTTACGGGCTTCATACGATACAGTGGATGCGGCAGCCTGGAGTGCTGCCTCTGCTGTTTGTCTCAGACGCCATGCATGGCTTCGTCTGACAAACCTCAATGCTGCGACCCAGGCCTTCATTCTGGATGCCCCTTTCCAAGGCCCTATGTTGATTGGGGAAGATGTTCAGGCTCTCGAGGCTTCTGTCCAGGACTTGGGAGCCCCTCTTTGACCTGTAGCTAAGGGGCACTGGTATGGCTCGCACGTACACACTGACAGCCTTCCTGGTCATCACACTTGACGTCCGGATCTGAGGGGCAAGCGTAAGACTTCATCATGGGTTGCAGACTCAGGGGATGTGTCTGCCGCGAAGACCCACAGAGACGCCAGACCCTAATTTCAGCGGCTTTTACCTTCCTCTCCACCTTTGGTCTTCTATGAAGATTCTGAGAGAGGAGGGTGTCCTTTGACAGGGCGAGGGACCCACCCAAAAAACACCCTGAGATCTTTCTGCCCTTAATTTCAAAATCTTTCTACAAGGTTCCTCCCTTTCAGGAGCTCTCCTGGGTGGGTGCCAGGGTCAGACAGACTTCCTCCAGTTCCACCTTCTTGGCAGACTTCTAGGCTGTCTCCTAGGGCCTCCCAACTTGTTGGTTGTCTTCGGCTCTCTTTTGAGCCTGGGGACTCCTTTCTGCATTTAAGGGGCTCACTATCAGAGTCTCTTAACCTTGACCACCATCGTTGGGTTGGCGGGTCAAGGAACGGTGATCCCCGATTCCCGGGCTTACTGGACGGATAAATTCTCTCCTCCTCACAGCAAACTGGGACTGGCATCTGTTACTCCTCTGGTTCAGCAAGGAAGACCCAGACGCCACTTCTTAGGTCCCTTTGGTCCCCGGGACACTTCAGGAGTTTTCCCTTTTAAGGGGTAAGCCCCCCCGTTTTAAAGGATCTGGCTTGTGGGGGTTCTTTCTGGTGTCCTGCCAGGGTTTACAAGCGTTTGTTGGTCCATGGTAGGGGAGATATTAGTCACTTGTGGGTCAATGATCCCTGCGGCTTTGGGCTGTCGATGGGGTCTAGCCGTTCTCGGGTTGTATAAATCTCGAAACTTCTGACAAGTTCCAGGATTGCTTCGCCTTAACTGACGGTGGCCAGAGCACCTGGGATCTTTGGAAGGTTGTCTGACTATCTTAGTTCTTCCTTCTGGTCTGAGCAGTCCCTTCACCAAAGCGGCCCCATTATTGGGATCGTGCTACCTCGATGGGGCTCTCCACATTTAAGACAGTTAGCCATCCTCTCACCGCCTTTGGCAGTTTCAGTCCTACACTACACTATCGTTGGACAGCCCCTTGCAGTCGCTGGGTACTTCGGACTGCTTAGTGGGTGGCTCCTGTTCTTGGATGATGGGACGGACCTCCGTATTCCAAGGGTCTCCTGTGGCAACCTGCACGGCCATTCCAGCTGCAGGGTCTCCCTCACTCAGGACTCAGGACCCCCCCCCTTATGGTTTCCCCATCGGGACAGGGTCCCCTTCTTTACTTAACCCCTGCGTTTCTGTGCACATGCTGGTTTCAGAACGGATAGCAGGTTTTCCTCTATCCCTGTTCGCAGGGCCCCATTTCTTTTGCTCCACAATATCTGTGGGACTTGGCGGGCCACCTACTAGGTGCAAATAGATTGTCGGTTCTCTGGGTATTTGGGACCCTGACCCCTTTTAGGGGACGATATTTCCCCACAAAAAAATAACCCCCCCCAAAAAAAAAATCTCCAGGCAGACAGCTGGTCTTTTGCCCCTCACTCTTTGGGATTTTCTCATCCCACTGGACGTTTACCAGTCCGGCGATGGGTTAGATTTCTTCATCCCTCTTCCCACAGAATGGAGTGAGATGTTGGGGAGTGGAAGGCTTGTTGAGGGGATAGGGTTCTCCCTCTTAGGAGATGTTTTTCCTCTAGACAACTTCCCCCTTTTCTATCTAGAGTTTCCATTTCCCCCACTTGGGAATGGGCATCCCTTTGGTCTTATTGAGCCTTTTTAGGTTGGACGCCTTCGGTCCTAACCGACTTCCAACCTCCCCAGCTCCAGTCTTAGCCAGACCGACCACTGGAGGAAGGTCCAGCATTCCCCTATATTACATATCCTTCCCTTTTCCTCTCCCAAGTGTCACTCTTAAGTGGAGTCTTCCCCTCGGCCTATTTGGTGGCCTTCTAAGAAGGTCACTGAGACTGTGGGGTTTGGCCTTACGGGTCGCATGGCCCTTTCTTCCCTTCCCTGTGCTGGGCTTGGGTACTATGGTAAAATCCAGAGCCGGGAAGGATTTCTCTTTGATGCCCTTCTCTAGCCATAAGGGGAGATTCAGTTATGGCCTCTTCCTTTCTTTTGGTCTTTTGAAGGAGACAGACGACAGCTCCTGTCAGGATGAGGACAGAGACTGGGAACTGAGCTCACAAATACTGAAAACTGTGGGGAAAGAAGAGATAATTGTGGGGACTTCAACCTGCCCAAGGTGGACTGGAGCATACCATCCACAGCATGTGCTAGGAGTCGGGTGATCCTGGAAGGACTGCAGAGTGGGTTCCTGATGCAGGGTGTCACTGAACCAACAAGAGCTGAGGCAATTCTTGATCTGGTGCTCACAAATGGGGAACATGTACAGGAAATAATGGTCAGGGAGCCACTGGGTGTAAGTGACCATTGCACAGTGTGGTTCCAGTTGGATATGTTATGTTGTATTTTTCACAGTAATATTTGACTTCCTTGTCTGTACATATTTTTTTTTTTTTTTTTTACTGATTTTTTACTGAGTATTCTGTGTATTACTTGCTCACTGGACGATGCAGTCTCACATTGTACACTGTGCCTACGATTTGTTTGTTTTGTACTAAATCTCCTCATGTCCAATATTGAAACCTTGTATTTACTGTTCTCAAATGGACCTATGCATCAAACCCGTATATTGTGCTTACCATTGTTGCTTGTTTCAAATCTGTTTCATGTGTATTACTGTTACCTTGTGCTCCACTGTCACCCTGCGCCATGTGTTATGGCCCGGGTCATGCCTGAAAACAGTCCCTGGGATCAGTGCATTCACCCGGTTATCAAAGTCATAAATAAATAAAAATAAATATGGGCAGGGAAAGCATCCTGACTAAGACCAAAATCTTGGATTTCAGGAGGGCGGACTTCAGGAAAATGGGCGAAGTGCTAAGGAGCCATCTGACAGGTATCAGAGCAGATATGGGGGTGGACCAAATGTGGTCTATCATTAAGGAAGGAATGCTGATTGCCACAGATGAGTGTGTTAGGCTCAGGGGGAAGAACACAAGGGCTAAAGCACCCAGCTTGCCCGGTTCAGTTCTGTGGTTGCCCAGGCAGTAAGGAAAAAGAGATTGGCCTATAGAAAATTTAGAAAGCTCAAGAGAGCGGTGGATAGGGAAATAACCCAAGGTTGGCTAGAGAGGCAAGTAAGGAAGTACAGTGAGCAAAGGCACAGAAGGAGCTGCAGATAGCTGAAGGAAATAAGAAGGGGGAGAAGGCTTTCTTTCATTATACAAGTGAGAAGAAGGACAAGAAGGAAGGGATTGTTAGGCTTAAGAAAGGGCTGGAGTGGGTGGAGGATAATGAGGGGAAAGCAGAGATACTTAATGAATATTTCTCTTCTGTCTTCACCAGGGAGGAGGACGGACCAGTGCCTTCAGGAGGGAAAAGAGGAGCGGTGGGAAGGGGAAAACAGATGTAGTGATGGAAGAGGATAGAGTGAGGGAGGGGCTGCTAACATTGAAGGTGGACAAATTACCAAGCCTGGACAGATTACTTCCAAGGGTACTAAAGGAAAGTACAGTTACGCAAGAACTTACCGTAATAGTAGATCTTTGAGAACAGCTCTTGCAGCAGGTAACACCATTAGGACTGAAGCCGGCAGGCGTCAGGACCCCACGGAAATCTTCTAGCTAGCAGTCTTCAGCGGGGACCGCCCCCGACGTCGGTCCCGCCCACGCCAGATTTAGTATTACAAGGAGGCGGTCCCGCCCAGATTCCCCAGTTCTCCCTACCGAGACTCCCGGCCGCAGGATGACATCAGAATGGGAGACAGAGGATCCGCCATTAAAAGATAAAGGGCGTAAGCCCCTGCCCAAGGCTCGGTAAGCCATACCTCCCCCAAGGGGGAATGGTGGGCGGGAAGGTACCTGCTGCAAGAGCTGTTCTTGAAGATCTACTGTTACGGTAAGTTCTTATGCGACTATACTATCTTACTTCGAGATACAGCTCTTGCAGCAGGTAACACCATTAGGACTGATTCCCAAGCAATAGCGCCTGTAAGCATTCTGGGAGGAGGAAATTAGGAGAGATCTTTAAAGAGGTCCTGACTCTAGGACAGGAGACCCTCTAGCACGGCCAGGCCGAAATCGGCTCTCTGCCGTGAAGTAATATCCAGGCTGTAATGCCTAATAAATGTGTGCACAGAGCTCCAAGTAGCTGCAGCACAAATGGCAGAGGCAGAGACGTTACGCAGTGCTGCAAAGGAGGTAGCTACACCTCTAGTCGAGTGGCCCCAGACTGTACCCGGGAGGGGCTTCTGTTTGCTGTCGTAGCAAAATGAAATACACTGGACAAGCCAGTGAGAAAGGGTCTGTTTTGAGACTGGTTGGCCCAGCATCCTCTCAGCGAAAGAAACGAGTAACTGCTCCGACTTGCCGAGCCGCTTAGTTCTGTTCAGGTAGTACCTTAGACAGCGGTGAACATCCAGAGTGTGAAGCAACGTCTCTCCTCTAGTGGAGTACTTGGGAAAGTACACCGGCAAATCAATGTCCTGGTTGAGAGTGAGAGCAGAGACCACCTTAGGCAAGAATTTTGGATTCGTCCTCAAAGACACTCTGTCCTGGTGGAAAATTAAATAAGGCTCCTTGCACATGAGAGCGTGAAGCTTAGAAACTCTCCTTGCCGACGTGACAGCAACTAAAAATAACGTTTTCCACAACAGAAAACGCAGGCCTCAATCCGCGGCAGGTTCAAAGGGGGGGGAAGCGTGAATTGTTCCAGGACAAAGAGTAAGTCCCACGGAGGAACTGGATCCTTAATGGGTGGCCTAAGGTGTAACACCCCTCTCAGGAAGTCTCGAGAGGCATCAAGCTGTGCCACTGTGCGCTGTCCCACCGGGAAGTGGTAAGCCGAAATCGCGCAGAGGTGCACTTTGATAGAGGAGTAGGCGAGACCCGAATGGAATAGGGAAAGCAGGTATTCCGGCACCACTTTCACCGGGCATCCTAGAGGGGAAAGGCCGCATGCCTGCGACCACAAGCAAAAATGGCGCCATTTCATGGCGTACGTCGCATGCGTTGCCGGCTTTCTGGCCGCAGAAAGAACTTCCGCCACCTCTTGCGAGACCCCGTGTCGCAAAATGGCTATGTCTCTAGAAGCCATGCATGCAGGTTCAGTGAGCGTAAGTCCGGGTGGACGAGTGAACCTTCCTCCCGAGACAAGAAAGGCAACGGGACTGGAGGTTCCCGGGACAGCTGCGTCAGCAAGGGGAACCAGATCTGCCTGGGCCAGAAAGGGGCTACCAGGATCATTGTTGCATGCTCCCTGCGCAGTTTGAGAAGGACTCTCTGGATCAACGGGAAGGCGTAGAGGAATCTGTCCGCCCAGGAGAGGGACAACGCGTCTCGCCAAAAAACACCAGGCCCTGGATCTAGCGAGCAGAAATTGGGCAGTTTTGCGTTGGATGGGGAAGCGAATAGGTCCAGCTCTGGAGTGCCCCATCGAAGAAACAGATCCTCTGCTACCCCTTGAAGAAGTTCCCACTCGTGGACCCTGGCCTGGGAACGACTCAGGCCATCTGCGACTGTGTTGTCCACTCCGGGAACGTGAACTGCAATCAGGCTCACGCCGTGTTGGATTACCCAATCCCACACTCTCATGGCTTCCCTGCAAAGGGGGTAAGAGTGTGCGTCTCCTTGCTTGTTGAGGTAATACATCACCACCGTATTGTCTGTTTGAAGCATAAGAGTATTCAGCGGGATTTCTGACTGAAAGGCCTGCAGGGCATAAAGGACCGCCCTCATCTCCAGAATGTTGATGTGGAGATGAGCTTCTTGAGGGGTCCACGTTCCCTGGGACCTCACCCCGTTCAGGTGTGCTGCCCACCCCAGCCCTGAGGCATCCATGGAATCAACCAACTCCAGGGACGGCGCTGTGAATGGAACACCCGCAGAGTGTGTCCCTGGGTTTTGCCACCACTGTCAGTCTCGAATCACGGAGTTAGTGATTCTGACCGGCTGCTGCATGTGGTCTTGCCTTTGGTCCCACTGCACCTTGAGCATCCACTGACTTACCCGCATGTGGAGCCTTGCCAAAGAGACGGTTGGAATGGCCGCAGCCATGTGTCCGAGCAAACGAAGGACCAGCCTGGCAGGGGCAGTCTTCTTCGCTGAGAGATCCCTGATGAGGGATCTGATGCGTTCCGCTCTTTTGTCGGGAAGAAATGCTTTCCCTTGGATGGTGTCCAGAACTGTGCCTATGAACTGCAGCTTCTGAGACGGTACGAGGAGAGACTTCTCGTAATTGATTAGGATGGCCATAGACTGGAACGGAACCTGGGTGCTCCGGATAGCCAGCAACAGCGCCTCTCTGGAGGCGGCCATGAGAAGCCAATAGTCCAGGTACGGGAATACATAGTGGCCCTGTCTCCTTAAAGATGCTGCCACGACTGCCATGCACTTGGTAAAGACCCTGGGGGCCGATGACAGTCCGAACGGAAGAGCTCGGAACTGAAAGTGGTGGCCGAGAAACTCAAAGCGCAGGAACCTCCTGTGCGCTTGAGCCACAGGGATATGCAGGTAGGCTGCCTCTGTATGTCTAGGGACGCTAAGAGTCGCCCTTTATTTAGCATGGGGATGAGACTACTGAAGGGTCACCATGCGAAATCGTTTGTAGGCGACTGACATATTGAGGTCGCTGAGGTCCAAGATTGGACAGAGGTCCCCGTTTTCTTCGGAACCAGAAAGAAGTGGGAATAGTATCCGGACCCTATCTGGTCCTCTGGAACATACTCCACCGCTCACTTTTGCAGGAGCATGAGTATTTCTTGCCTGATAAGCAATCTGTGCTGACCCGAGTAATGGAAGAGCAGAGGAGGCCTCGAGGGTGGCTTGTCTGCAAATTCTATAAAGTGGCCTCTTTCGACCAACTGAAGGACCCACCTGTCGGTGGTTATGGACTGCCACCCTGGCAGGTACTCCGCAATGCGACCCCCGACCTTGATGTCCCATTGATCCTGATGGGCGGGGGCCGGGAAGGAGTCATGCTGTGGCGGCGGAGGGACCCGCGGGCTGAGCCGGCTTAGCTGGACGCTGACTTCGCCCGTGGACAACTTTTCCTGGGCTCTGCGAGAAAAGGAGCCCTCTGCTGTGGGCACGGTGGGACTGCTGTCTCATGTCCGGCCATGAAAACGGCTTTGGTTCCTACGAAAGGAACCAAGCCTGGGTCGGTACATTGCCTGGACCGACCTCACCGCCTTCCCGGCCTCTTGGAGCTTGGTGAGGATCTTCTCAGAGGATTCACCAAAAAGAACTTCTCCGTCAAAAAAGGCATCCAGGATGTTCTTCTGGACGTCCGGGGTGAATCCGGAGACACGGAGCCATGAGTGTCTCCGGAGGCATATGCCTGAAGCTGCCGCTCTGGCCGAGGAGTCCGCGGAATTGTACACGGCTCGTAGCACCTGGGTTCCCACGTCCGTACCTGTACGGAGGAGTTGCAACATCTCCTCCTTCTGCTTACCATCTGGCATCTTGTCCGCCAGATCCAGTCCCTGCTCTCACAAGGCATTTTGGAATTGTACCATGTGGGTTAAGTAGTTGAGGGATCTGATGGTGCAAGTAGCGGAAGCATACGTGCGCCTGCCCATAGCGTCCAGCTGTTTGGACTCCGGGTCCGGTGGCAGGGTGCTCAAATGTTGCGGTCTCTGGGACCGGTCATGAGAGGCTGTTATGACCAGAGAATCGGCCAGAGGATGTGAAGCCAAGTACTGGTCCTCCTTAGGGGCCTTGTACAGGTGGTCAGCTTTCTTCAGCATCGCCGGGAGTGTGGACGCTTCCACGCTGCCTTGGTGACGTCCACGAAAGTGTCCACCAAGGGTGGTACCACCATATGCTTAGGGTCTTTCTGCCGAAGATACCTGGCGAGGCGTAATCTCTCGGGTTAATTCTTCTGGCGTCCCAGCCCATGTTCTCTTGGATATGCCTCATGATCTCTGAGACGATGGGTCATCCGGAGGAGATCTTGAAGTTCACGGGTCCGGAGAAGGGACGTTAATCGGAGAGGGGATCTGGATCCTTCCGAGAATTCCAATCCGCGTCCTCCGTCAAGGCGAATGATGGCGTCTTCTGGGTCTCTTAGGGCTGGGTGACCCTGAAGATGATCTGGACGGAGGTCTCCTTTTGTCTGGTCTACCCCAGGAGGATCCGCAGGCTCCTGGGGGGAAGGTACTCGGCCTGCAGCCCCGGATGGAGTAGGGGGCGCAGGGGCCTGTGGAGTCGCAGGTGGAGGAGGAGGAGGAGGTGTGGGAACCACATCCCTTTTTATGGTGTCCCACCAGTAAACAACTCCTTGACCTCGGATATGCTGAGGCCCGACGACGGACCGGGCGACGATGGCCTGTCGTCTGGTTCCGGCGTTGGCTCCCCAGGGGTCTCAGGTTCCAGAGAGGGTTCCCTGAGGAGTGCGACAGGACCGGGTTCGCCCGTCTGGTCCTTGGGCTGGGTCAGCTCCTCCTCCGTAATAGTCTCCTGACCGACGTCGGTGGGAGGCATCGGGGTCCTCTTCTCGATGGGTACGGACGTCGGTCCCCTGGCCAACGATCGGGAAGACACAGGCTCAGCGGCGACGTATGCCTGGCAGTTGACGGTTCCTGGGACTTAGATGAATGGCCGCGCCAGACGAGCCGGCGCCGGGTCCGACGACTTCTTCAAGGAGGTAAGCTCTTTGGTCTTCCGCTGTGGAGGAGGCAAGGAGACAGACCTGACGTTGGATTCGGAACGGCGGGAACCAGACTTGTGGTGGTGATGGCGGTCCCCCGACCTAGCCAGGGCCTTAGAAGAGGAAGATGAGGAAGGCCTGGAGGTCTTAGCCCGAGAGACGGAAGAGGAGCCCGAAGGGGTCTTCACCGCTGCGGGGGGAGGCTGAGAACGGGCCCGGGAAGGAGAGCGGTCAGACCGGGAGCTGGAGCTACGGGAGTCAGAGACCCTAGACGGGAACTTAGATCTAACTCTCTCCCTGTGCTTCTCTGGGTGTCTCCGGGCCTTCTCTGAAGATTCCCCCTTGGAGGCTGCGTCCATGGCTTTGATTTTCTCTTCGAGCAGGAATGCCTGAAGGGCCTTCTGACGGCGGATCCGGTTCCGGCTGTTGAACCCCTGACAAAAGGAGCAGGACAGGGTGTCGTGATCTGGGCCTAGGCACCGGACGCAGGCCGAATGCGGATCCTTGAATGGGATTTGCTTCCCACAGGCGCACTTCGACGGATGGCCTTCAACGGAGGTTAGAGGACATCAGACAGCAAATGAGCCGAAAAGAACTTTTCCCGCAAGGAAGAACTTAACCCGGGCGTCACGTGCTAGAAGCGAGCCGAAGGGTGGGAGACATGCAAGTCGGCGTGCAGAAAGAAACTGGAAATCTGGCGGGACCGCCCTTATGTACTACGTCTGACGTCGGGGGTGGGATCGACGTCGGGGGCGGTCCCTGCTGAAGACTGCTAGCTAGAAGATTTCCGTGGGGTCCTGATGCCTGCTGACTTCAGTCCTAATGGTGTCACCTGCTGCAAGAGCTGTATCTCGAAGTAAGATCTGGCTGAGGAGCTGACAGGGCCACTGGCAGACCTAGGTAATAGTTCACTAGAGTCAGGTGTGGTACCACCGGACTGGGGAACAGCACATATAATGCTCCTCCACAAAAGCAGCCCCAAGGATGACCCAGGGAATTACAGACCAGTCAGTCAGACCTCCATTGTGGGCAATCTCATGGAGACCTCCATTGTGGGCGAGAAAAAATTACTCACCTTAGTAATGTTTCTTCTAATGGAGTCTTGCTATACTATGACAATTGCAGTTTGTCCCACCACTAGAACCGCTCCGGAGGTGAAAGAGTTAACTACCATGCCAGGCATGGAGTTTAGAGCCGAGCTCGGTTAGAGAAGCTCTGTCTGGCTATTTTCAAACCGAAACTGTCAGATCTTTACGAGCAAAAACTCACTAAGGTTCTGTGTGGAAGCTGTAACCTACACTAGCCAACTGGCTACCTAAATATTAACACCTATTCCTGGTCCCAACACTAAGACTCAAGTCAGGGGACCTGAAAAATAATAACATAAGATAAAATAAAACACAACACCCCCAAAACCCCAAAAAGGGGTGGAAAAAACATAAAATGGGCATAACAAGTGCCAACACTGGACTGCCCACCCCATACCAAAGTAGAAGTTCTGAGAGGGGCAGGCTGGGGGGGAGGTCATAATATAGCAAGACTCCATTAGAAGAAACAACATTACTAAGGTGAATATTTTTTTCTTCAAACAACATGAAGTCTTGCTATATTATAGACAATGCAGAATACACAGCAGTACCTCCATGGTGGAGGGACAGAACCTACTTAGGAATAGGCTCTGAAACACGGCTGTGTCAAATCTAGCATCCCTCCTGGCCTGGATATCCAAGAGTAATGCTTGGTGAAGTGTGACTGCTTTTCAGGTAGCTGCTTGACATATCTCCAAGATAGGGATGTTCTAGCGGCAGCTAAAGACGCAGCTGTACCTCTGGTAGAGTGAGCCCTCAGGCCTGAAGGGGGAACCTTTCCCAGTTTTTGATAACAAAATTGGATACACGAGACAATCCACCTGGCAATGGATCTCTTAGTGGCAGGCTTACTTTTCCCAACCTCACCATAAGTGAGAAAGAGTTGGAGGGATTCGAACCTATGACCCTTGGTAAGCTCTATATAGTAACTAAGGGCCCTCTTAACATCTAAGCTGTGCAGCCTCCTCTCACCAGAGGAGGAATGGTCAGTGAAGAACACTGGCAGGGAGATAGATTGGTTAAGATGGAAATCTGAAACCACCTTAGGCAAAAACTTCCTGTTAGTCCTAAGGACTACTTTATCCCTGTGAAAGGAAATAAAGTCAGTCTCCACTGACAAGGCTTGTAACTCACTTATGCGCCTGGCAGAAGTGATGGCTACTACAAAAACAGTTTTCCAAGTCAAATACTTAAGCTCTGCAGAAGACAGAGGTTCAAAGGGGGGGTTACATCAATTGAGCAATGCAAACATTAAGATACCAGGCAGGGGCCAGGTCCCTGAAAGGTGATTGGTATGAAGTAATCCCTGGAAAAACTTGGAAAATACAGGGTGAGTGGAAAGAGAAGAGGGCTTTCCTGCTGAAATAAAAGCAGAGACAGCTGCCAAATGTACTTTCAGGGTAGCTGGTCTCGGGCCCAAAGAGTTAAGATAGACCATATGTCCAAAACAATGGGCAATCAGCAGATTCCGGGAATATGCTTCCTAGAGCACCAGATGGAAAACCTTTTCCATTTAGAATTATAAGTAGTCTAGTGGAAGGCTTCCTAGAAGCCTTCAGGATGTCAAGAACACCTTGAGAAAGGTGTGGTCAGCAATTCCTAACTCCTCAAGAGCCAGGCCTTGAGGTTGAGGGATTGAGATTCGGATACCAAACTCTCCCCTGGGCACAAGACAACAGGTTGTGTTTTCTGGGGAGGCACAGGGGAAGATGGACTGCTAAGGACAGAAGGAGTGGGTACCAGGGCTGCCTGGCCCAATCCGGAGCAATCAGAATCATCCTGCAAGGCTGGGATCTGATTTTCACTAGCACCTGAAAAGGAGAGGAAGGGAGAAAGGCATATAGAAACTTCCTCCCAATCTAGGAGAAAGGCATCCAGGGGACTGAGCCCATTACTGGGGGCCTGCAACAAAACAGTTGAAGTTGGTGATTGTCTGGGGCGGCGAAAAGATCTATCTGAGGAGTGCCCCATCTGGCAAAAACTATCCCCAGTACTTGGGGATCCAGTGACCATTCGTGATGGCCCTGGGAAATCCTGCTGAGAGCATCTGCCAGGACATTGTCCTTTCCTGGGAGATGAAATGCTATGAGGGAAATGTTCAGGGAATAAGCCAGAGACCACAACTTCATTGCTTCGGGGCACAAGGCCGAAGACCGAGTGCCCCCTTGTTTGTTGATGTACCACATTGTGGTGGTGTTGTCAGTTCTGACTTGTACCACTTTGTTCTGAACAGATGCAGAAAACACTTGAAGTGCTAGAAATACAGCTCTGAGTTCCAGCAAATTGATGTGAAGCAGAGACTCTTGAGGGGACCACACTCCCTGGGTGGAGAGGTCGCCCATGTGAGCTCCCCATCCCAGAAGGGACGCATCTGTAGTAAGGGTCAAGGAGTGAGATAGAGGGATGAAGGGGACCCCTAGTCTTAAACTGCGCTGATCCTGCCACCACTGAAGGGCCTGGATCAGGGTTCGAGTCACCGGATCAACTGGAAAGGGATCTTTTCTTTGAGACCAAAAGGCTCTCAAGTGAAACTGAATGTCCCTCATCTGAAATCTTGCTCCTTGCACTACAGCTGTGGAAGCAGCCAGGTGTCCTAGGAGCTGTAAGAAGTGCCTTGCTGGTCGAGAGACCTGCAGAGTGAAGGAAGAGGCCAGGGCCACCAGGTTCCTTACCCTCTCTAAGGGCAGGAAGGCTCTGGCCTGCTTTGCATCCAGTTCTGCACCTATGAAGGTGAGCACCTGAACAGGTTCCAGCACTGACTTTGGGAGATTAAGCAGAAAACCCAGAGAGGTGAGCAGCTGCTGGGTAACTTGCAGGTGTGATTTGACCTGTTCTGGAGACTGGCCTACAATAAGCCAGTTGTCTAGGTAGGGAAAAATAGCAATCTTTTGCCTTCTTAAATGAGCAACTGCTACTGCTAGACATTTTGTGAATACCCTTGGGGCAGAGGTGAGGCCGAAGGGCATTGCTCTGAACTGGTAATGGCCTGAGGGCAGTTCGAATCTGAGGTACTTTCGTTGGGAGCTTCTGATTAGAACATGGAAATAGGCATCCTTGAGGTCCAGGGAAGCTAGCCAGTCCCCTGGCCTTAGAGAAGGTAAAATTATTGCCAGAGTCACCATTTTGAATTTTGGTTTCAAAAGGTGCTTGTTCAGATATCTTAGGTCCAAAATGGGCCACCATTCTCCTGTCTTTTTTGGGGTAAGGAAGTACCTGGAGTACAGACCCTTGCCCTGGAGTAGGGGGGAAACCTTTCTACAGCTCTGAGAGCCAGGAGGGTTGAGACTTCTGTTTCTAAGGCAAAGGTCTCTTGAGGGTTTGCAGGTGGAAAAGATCTGGCTCTCATCTTTGGAATTTTGAAGCTGAGAACCAGACCCTGGCTACTACTTCCAGGACCCACTTGTCTGATGTTAGAGACTCCAGTCCTGAATGAAGTAAGCCAGCCTGCCCCTACAGGTAATGGAGAACAGCCCTGGGCACCCCACCAGGGTGCCTGTTTGGCAGGGGCTTTAGGCTGAGGGGTGGAAGCAGGCCTGCTTGCACCCCGTCTGCCTCTGCCTCTGAAGAACCCCCTCTGAGCATAAGCAGAAGAAGCCTGGGTTTGGTAAAAAGGCCTGTGAAAAGGCCTACCTCTACCTCTGGGGGTCCTCTTCTGAGGAGTGACTTGCCGCTCCTTGGCTTGTGCACTCCTGTAAGTTGTTCTATATTCATCCATTTTCTTCATGTAATTCTCTGTCTGCTCCCCAAACAGAGAATTCCCTACCACAGGAAAATCCATGGCCTTAGTCTGGGTATCCTGTGACAAACTAGTACACCTGAGCCAAGCCAACCTACGAAAGGCCACAGATGTAGCCATGACTCTAGAGGATACATCATTAGAATCCACAGCAGCATGGAATTGCACCTTGGATGCCTCAATACCATCAGTAGCCACCTGCTCCAGCTCCTTGGCAAGCTAGCCAGGGGCCTGTTTGGCCAAGGCCATGACAGTGTCCCATCTACATTTTTGGTATCTTGCCACATAAGCCATGTAATTTGCTTGTCTGAGTCCCAAGGATGCTGCCATGTATTGTTTTTTAGCCATGGCATCAATCTTCCTGGAGTCCTTGTCAGGAGGACGTGAAGCCAGGGGAATGTTAGCCTTATCACAGGCTGCAGCCTGAACTACCCCAACATGACTGCATTGCTGTGAAAGAAAGTCTGTATCAGGACGTGATAAAGTGTACCTCCTGTCCATCTTCTTGTCAACAGGAGGCACAGAATTAAGAGCTTTAGTATTTTTATTGTTTGTTTCCTAAATGATTTATGTAAGGAATAGATAATCTCCTAGACTCTGGGATATCCATCATTTCCACAAAATCATGTTCCTCTTGCTCATCCACAGCTTCCTCTAATGGGAGCTGGAGGTTTCAACAACCTTTTATAAAACAAAAGTGAGAAGGGACTCAGAAAGCATAGGGGAGATTCCAAAGGTCTGTCTGGGGAGATGTCTGGTTCAATGGGCACATCCAGACTCTCAAAGTCACATTCACACTGATCATAATCCTCCTCCCCCTCCTCTGGTTCATAAAACTCTTCAATATCATATTCTTGAACCGGTGGAACCGGCCGAACCGACCTTTTACCAGACAGTGGCGTTTCGGACGGAACCGGAGAAAGTGACTGTACAATCTGTACAGCTTTTGCTATTTCTGCAGCAGTTGGAGAAGGAATTTTGGACTCCAAACCTGCTGATTTTTTAGTTTTCTTTGCTGGAACTGGCTCCTCAGAGCCAGCTTTTCGTTTGCCCGAGGAAGTCTCGCCCTGATCAGAGGGCACTCCCTCCGGTTCGGTTGGCACCGAACCGGGCTGGCCATCCGGGTCAGCGGACTTTTTGGCCTCTCGTTCCCTGAGCCTGCCCACTCTCTTGTCCAGGGCGGCTGCAGGGAAATTTTTACAAATCTGGCAGTCTGAATTGAGGTGGTCAAACCCCAGACAATAGACACATGTAGTGTGTGGGTCAGCCTTGGCAAAGGCTTCCCCACAGACACTACAGTATTGAAACCAATGGGCAGTTTTCTCTTGGGTTTCTCAGACATGATGAGCCAACCAACAAACTTGCCTTTTAACGGCAGTGCCAGGCAAGACACCCTTATCGGTTCCCTAACCGTAGCCACGTGGTCGTGGAAAACCCGTAATGAACTGCTTAGAACCGATAAGAACTGGAACCGCACTCTAAAAAGCCTTAAATGCTTTCTTTTAAAAGTTTCAACAGCCTGATCGGTTCGAACCAAACCGATAAAATTTACAAGTTCCACACAAAAATAAACCTATCTATTACTTACAATACCACAGACAGAGCTTGAACCGATCGGTTTCAGGTTAAATAAAAATACTCAGCCGGTTGAATTTAACGAGAAAATACTGTTTAAACTGAGAAATGAACCGAGCAGTGGAGAAATCTCGAGCGGCTGTTCAATAGTGAGATAAAGAACTGACAGTTTCGGTTTGAAAATAGCCAGACAGAGCTTCTCTAACCAAGCTCGCGCTCTAAACTCCATGCCTGGCATGGTAGTTAACTCTTTCACCTCCGGAGCAGTTCTAGTGGTGGGACAAACTACAATTGTCATAACATAGCAAGACTTCATGTTGTTTGAATCTCATGGAGACCATACTAAAGGAAAGGTCGGTTGAATATCTAGAGGAGCATGGTCTCCAGAATGTGAGGCAGCATGGATTCATGGGGGGGGTCATGTCAAAGGAATGTGATTGACTTCTTTGACTGTGTCACTGAGACAGTAGACAAGGGCCAAGCGGTAGACATCCTCTGTCTTGATTTCAGCAAGGCCTTTGACTCTGTGCCCCACAAAAGGTTGATCAGGAAGTTGGTGGATCTCAGGGTTGGGGGAAAAGATGGCCAGATGGGTGAAAAACTGGCTGAGGGACAGATCCCAGAGTGTGGTTGTCGGAGGGAGAGTTATCTGGCACCAGGGAGGTAACCAGTGGGTTCCCGCAGGGCTTGGTGCTGGGGCCAGTGTTCTTCAGTGTCTTCATCATTAACATTGGGGATGGTGTTAAAGGCAAAACGTGCCTATTCGCAGATGACACCAAGCTCTGCAGGAGAGTGGACACAGCTGAAGGGATACAGGACCTACAGGAAGATCTGGAAAAGCTGGGGAAGTGGTCCAGGATCTGTCAGCTTGGCTTCAGTGCCAAGGTTGCTGAGACTGAGACAGAGAGAGTGAGAAAGCAGCCACAGCTTCCTTGAATCAAGGAGATTATTTTCCAGACCACACTGAACTGAATTATTACTTTTTGGACCTGTGTAAGTAACTAGTATTGATTCTGTTTTGGGGGTGGATTTTCTTAGTTTTAACTTTAATTTGCCAGGGAGGAACTGTAACTGGGAGATATTTGCAGTCAGTTGTGACTAGACCTGTTACTTAGCCTTTGTGAAATAGGTGTCTGAAAGGAAGGAAGGCACTCCCTGGGGCGGAGGGTAAGAGTTGTAGGTGATTGTTTCTGGATGGCATAGGCACTGTGGGTCACCCTGGAGACTGGATATGGCTCCACAATCCGCACAGGGGTTGAAACCCTTGAGTGCTTTTCTATGGCACTCTCCCATCTTGCCAAAGTCAGCCCTGCTGAAGTCCAGTACCCTCACTTTTTGTATGGCTTGACTCTGTAGCCGAGTTTATCATGAACCACACTGTTTGATGGTCACTTGTTCCCAGATGGCAACCCACTTCTAGATCTGGAATCCTCTCACTGTCCCCATTTGAGAGTACGAGGTCTAAGATTGCTCCCTCATGAGTGGGTTCCAAAACTAGCTGTCTGAGGTATACCACCTGTAGGGCATCGAGAATGGCCCTGCTCTTGGATGTGGCTGCAGCAAATGTGCTCCAGTTAACATCTGGCATATTCAGGTCTCACATCAACAGTATCTCCTCTTTCTCTGCCATCCTAAGAATGCCTTCTATCATATCCTTGTCCATTCCTTCCCCCGACATGGGGGTCTGTACACAACCCCTGTGCGGACTGTGGTGCCATTTCCAGTCTCTAAGGTGACTCACAGTGCCTCCTCTCCTCCCTGTTTACTCTTTTGTTCAGTTGCTTTTATCCCTTCCTTTACATAGAGAGTTACTCCTCCCCCACTTCTCCCTTCCCTGTTTCTCCTGTAGGTTATGTACTCTGGTATGTTAACATCCCAGTCATGGTTCTCTGTGTACCATGACTGCAAGAGCCCCCTCAAAGTAAGATCATCTGTTCTATACATGTGTGCATGCTTCTATCTATACACAAGCATAAATGCAAAACCATAATGTAAAAATAAAGTCGTTTTTATGTTTAATTGGAATATTCTTCTCCATTCTGGCTAACAGAAGCATTTTAGGCCTAAAGGAGGATGTCTGCAATGCTCCTTTTTACTGCTTCAGCTGCTCGGGTGTTTTAAGTCTTATCCAACATGTCAAGCAAACCAAGCAAGTGATGATTTACTTACGGTTAGGGAATTTTTATCCCCATTTAACTGGCTGTCATCCCTAGACTTCACATAGCGACGATGGTTTTGGTAGAAATTGGACAGTCCGTAGTACATAAACACATTGCTCTGAAAGAAAACACAAAATGGCTATGTGAATTGTACATTTCAGGTTAAATCTGGCTGAAATTATAAACTTTTCTGTAAACAGTTTCCCAGATTACAAAAATATTATTTTGCCATACTGTAGATTTGCATGTATACTTCTGACAGAGTTACTCACCCATGGTTAATAGTCTCCAAGTAGTTCTCATCCAAAGATTTACACTTTTGAAGATTGCAGTGTGCCCTCGTATGGACCTTAAGGACAATAATGTACTCCCAAGAATCAACTCATGGTACTAGAATGTACTCTCAGTAGTCAAGACACTACAAAAATGAGAATTCTGAGAGAAACCATCATATCTACCACAAGGGGCGCTAACGGGGGGCCCAGCTGGGACAACTGTCCCGGGTCCGGTGGCTCTTCCGTCCCAGACCGATAATTATGGTCCTGCCCACGCCCCCAAATTGCTCACAGCAGGCTGAACCGCGATGCTGAGCCGTGCCCACAATCCCCCTTCCCTGAGAAATCGCCCTCCACCAATTTCACACACCTCCCATGACCCGTGTCACCCATCATCCACCACCTCTCGCGCTTCCGACAGGCACAGGCAGGCTACAGCCCTCTGCGTCACTCCCTCAGCCCGCTCCTCCAGGTGGAGAGACTAAAGGAGCTTAATATGTATGCCCTTGAGGAAAGGAGGGAGAGGGGGGACATGATAGAAATGTTTAAGTACCTCAGTGGAATCAACAATGTCCAAGAGGGTAGCATCTTTCAGAAAAGATGTGCAAGAACAAGGGGACACAATTTGAAGATAGAGGGGGACGGCTCAGGGGCAATGTGAGGAAGTATTTTTCTCAGAGGGTGATGGACGATGGAACAGCCTTCCTGAGGAGGTTGTGGGGTCTAAAACCGTGGGAGAATTCAAGAATGCATGGGACAGACATAATGCAATTTTTGTGGGGGGTAGGAAGAAATAGGCTGTTGGTTAAATAGGATCTGCAGCTTATCCTCTAGGTAGGGAAATGGGCAGACTAGGTGGGCCAAGCGGTCCTTATCTGCCGTCAAAGTCTATCTTTCTATGTTGTCCTTAGCTCTACTCCGTACCAGCTGTCCCTGTCTCCGATTCCTGCTGTAATGCTGTCTGAAGAACTTGACCGAGCCTGACCCTTTACAGGCCCAGTAGACTGTGCCGGCTGGCTGCCAAGGGGGCAAGGGGCTACCACCCACTACCAGCATCTCCTGCAGGCTGCTCCTCCTCCGCTTGACTTTCTTGGAGGAGTCGGTCAACATTCCAGCCAGCCCACAGCCACAGGGGTCAGGTTAGTAGGTGACCGTGAAAGGTTGGTGGCTCGGTGACGCAGCCTGGCACAGACAGCGGAGATTGACAGCAAAATGAGCACAGCACCAGGTCGGAGGTCAGACTTACTCAGGTCAAGAGCTGGACAGTCATTGGGCCATGGCCACCACGCTACCAGTGACGTGATGTCGCGCACTGCTATATGTTCTCCTTGAGGCTCTAAGAGGAGTACAAGAAGGTGCCTGAAGTCACTCGCTAGTGTCTCTGACTGCTTATGGCTTTTTGTTTGCTCTTTTTTCGAATCCAAATGATGGCCAGACTGTGACCAATTCGACAGAGTCCTGACAATTTTTGAACTGACTCTTCAGAACTGGTCTGGTGGAGTGGAGCCGGATTCCTCATTCCTGGCTGCAGGGAGCCGGGGCAGATAATCTGGGCACCTGGGGCTATACAACCTGCCTCCCTCAGATCAAGCCTGAAGCTATGATAGACTGATGGGATGTGAAACCGAAGCCAGAGCCTGGATGGGCAGTTAAATAACAGACTTCAACTTCATACAGAGTGTGTACTACTAGTTTGGAAGGAATAAGTTGGCAGGCCAGGCAGTGGGGGTCAGGGGGCAGGTGCAAATGCATATTTAGTTTACCAAGTCTGTCTACCACCTCAGTACCACTACCTCGTTGTACCTCTACATAAAGTACCTTCCTTCCCCCAGCCTAAGACTACCATTTGATACCACCACCTACTTGCCAAGCTTAAGCTATACTAGCAATAGCAAGCAACTAGTAGCAAGCAACACCTATACCCAATTCTGAGTTGCTCTATTCTACAGAAGGCTACTAAGGCTACCACCCGACTAGCTAGCAGCTTATCTCGCTCCAAGGCTCTACCTAAAGTACCTATACCTAGGCTAAGGAGGTTAGTTATCATACCACCTGGCTAGGCTAGCTACTAGTACTAGCCAACATCTATATCTTGCTCTACCTAAAGTACCACCACAGGCTAAGAGGCTAGCTACCAAACCACCAGTCAGCTAGCACCTCTACATCAAACTCACTCTACCTAAAGTACCAGGCTAAGATGCTAGCTACCAAGCTTAGCTAACACCAATAGATATCGATCTCACTCTACCTGAAGTACCAGGCTAAGAGACTAGCTACCAAGCTAGCACCAATATAGCAATCTCATAAGGACACAGACAGGGTGGAGGCGGTCTTGCCTTATAGTCTATGTCTTACAAGGGGATGGGAAGGTGGGGGAGGGGGGGCGCCAGTCCTAAAGGTGTGTCCCGGGCCCAGAAATTTCTATCAGCACCCGTCTACCACCTAAAAAGATGACTGACACCAAGGTCAGGATAACAACTAACACAGAAGTAGTGTAAATCTAAGGATAAAGGATTATTCTTGATACTACTTGTACTTCTCAAAATGTAACAAATGTATTATTGTTTTTGTGAATAATCTTGCTGTTATTGGGAAATATGAAGTTACACTGTGCAATCAACGCCATGTTCACTTTAAATTGATAAACCTACAGTGTTTTCTTCCTGGAGGACAAAACTGCAATAAATGATTAAATATTCCAAGAACAGATGTAAGTAGCTTCCTCTCCCATAAGTGGAAGAAAAAAATTACTCACCATAGTAATGTTTCTTCCTAAGGGATCCCTCACTATATTTACACCTCATGCAGTCACCTCAGCCAAGCGTGATGCCCCAGAGACAGAGCCTATTAAAATTTTAGAATTTGTAATGTAGGTTCAAACTCTGCATCCACGCTCCACTTTTACCGTTGCTCAGATCGGTTTCCAAGTCAGAATGGAACAGCAGCTAGCGAAAATAGCTAAAAGGCTACCAAAAAATTTAGAAAAAAAAGATTCCATAACATTTTAAAAGAAGCAAACAATTTACAGCAGACTTGAGAAAAAATTGTCATATAAACCATAACAAAGAACTTACAATTGTAGGAACTGCAATAGTAATGCTGAAGCAACCTTAAAAAAAAACAACATATTCTTGTATGAACCTATTTCATGTTCTGGAAGCGGAGGAAAGGTAGGGGGTGAAAACATAGCGAGGGAACCCCTAAGAAGAAACATTATTACAGTGAATAATTTCTTCTTCTAACCCAAGGAGCAGGGAAATCCTAGCCCCCCACCCCAAAATAAATAAATAAATCAGGGTAGTTAGTGAGGTAAACACCAAGATAGAGAAGTCAACAGGGAGAAGGGTAGGGATACATGGAGGTAAAAGCAGTAAGGACAGGGATGGGGCAGAAAGGGGTGAGGCCATCAAAAAATGGAGGGTAATGAGTACCAATGCCCATAGTCTAGGTAACATGCTCCCTGAACTGGTAGCCTTGATGGACAAGGGATGCCTGGATATCATGGTGGTCACAGAAACATGGTACACAGACAACCATGACTGGGATGTCAACATACCAGGGTTCACAATCCACAGGAGGGACAGGGAAGGTAGAAGAGGAGGAGTAGCAGTAGCTCTCTACTTAAGGGAAGGGATCAAAGCAACAGAACTAAAGGGTAAACAGGGAGGAGAGGAGGCACCGTGGGTCACCCTAAGACTGGAAATGGCACCACAATCCGCACGGGGGTTGTATACAGACCCCCATCTCAGGGGGAGGAAATGGACAAGGAAATGATAGAAGGCATCCTTAGGATGGCAGAAAAAGGTGAGATATTGTTGATGGGGGACCTGAATATGCCAAGATGTTAAATGGAGCACCTTTGCTGCAGCCACATCCAAGAACAGGGTAATTCTATGCCTCATACAGCTAGTGTTGGAACCCATTCGGGAGGGAGCAATTTTAGTGCTGGTACTCTCAAACGGGGATGGAGAGAGGATCTCAGATCTAGAAGTGGGTAGCCATGTGAGAACAAGTGATCACCAAACAGTGTGGGTCACGATAACTACAGCCACAGAGTCAAACCATACAAAAGTGAGGGAACTGGACTTTAGGACGGCTGACTTTGTCAAAATGGAGAGTGCCTCAGAAAAGCACTAGCAAACTGGCAAGGAGAAGGGGTGGAGCAACAATGAGGAAACATGAAAACTGCCATCACAGAGGCAAAAAGCCTTTGTGTGAAGCAAATAAATCAAATCTAAAGAAAAAAACAATATGGTTCTCAAAAGATGTGGTGGGGAAGGTTAGGGAGAAAACAATAGCATTCAGGAAGTACAAAGAAACACAGAAGGAGCAGGACAGAGAACTGTACCAGTTAAAACAGAAGGAATTGGGGGAAGGCAGTCAGAATAGTAAAGGTCCAAACCGAGGAAAAGATAGACAATTCGGTTAAGAAGAGGGATGAAACCTTTTATAGGTACATTAGGGAGCGAAGAAAGACCAAGGAAGGGATAGTGAGGCTTAATAAAGTACAGAGTGGGTGGGCAGAGAGGGATAGTAAGAAAGGAGGGATACTAAACAAATACTTCTGCTCAGTATTCACAAAAGAAGGAGGGGGAGATACCTAATCCAATCAATAGAAGCACTCTGGATAAGGGGGTCGATAAAAGCCCATTCACAGAAGAAAGGGTTCTGAAAGAACTCCTAAAACTGAAAGCGGACAAAGCAATGGGGCCTGATGGGATTCACCCCAGAATTCTAGAAGGACCAAGGGGAGAACTAGTTACACCACTGACTACCCTTTTCAACAAATCATGGAAGGATGGTGTGGCATCCAAGGACTGGAGGAAGGCGGATGAGATTCCCCTTCACAAAAGTGGGAGCAAAGCAGAGGCAGGAAACTACAGACCTGTCAGCTTGACCTCAGTGGTAGGGAAAATTATGGAATCACTCTGAAAGAAAGAATTGTTGAGTACCTAGAGGCCAGCGGGGCACAGGACCCAAGGCTGCATGAATTCACAGCGGAAGGTCATGTCAGACAAATCTAATAGATTTCTTTGACTGGGTGACCAAAGTAGTAGACCAGGGAGGGGCTGTGGACATGGCCTACCTAGACTTAAGCAATGCATCTGACAGTCCCACACAAAAGATTAACAAATTGGCCAGCCTGGGAGTGGGTCCAAGGGTGGTAGCCTAGCAGAAAAATTGGCTGGATAACAGGACACAGAGGGTGATAGTAAATGGAGTCCACTCTGAAGAAAGGGGGGTTACCAGCAGGGTACTGCATGGCTCAGTACTAGGTCCAGTCCTTTTTAATGTCTTTGTAAGTGACATTGCAGAGGGACTGGAAGGAAAAGTATGCCTCTTTCCAGACAGCACAAAGATCTGCAACAGGGTTGATACACAAGGTGGGGTAGAAAGGATGAGAAGGGACTTGGCAAGGTTGGAGGAATGGTCAAAAGTATGGCAGCTTAGATTCATGCAGAGAAGTGCAAAGTAATGCACCTGGGAAACAAACATACAGGGGAACAGTACACAATGTGTGTTGGGGTTGGGGAGGGGCAGGTATTAAGGACAAAAATGGAAATGGACCAGGGGTAGTCATATCAGATGAGCTAAAGGTAAGCAAGCCATGTGAGAAGGCAGTAAGGATGGCTTGGAGGACACTGGGTTATTTAGGGAGAGGCATCACCAGTATAAAACAGGAAGTTGTTATCCATCTGTACAGACAGTAGGTGAGACCCCATGTGGAGTATTATGCGCAGTTCTGGAGACCCCATCTCCGCAAGGACATAGACAGGATGGAGGCAGTTCAGAGGACAGCAACTAAAATGGTGCAGGGTCTGCAACAGAAGCCATATGAAGAGAGACTAAAGGAGCTTAACATGTATACCCTTGAGGAAAGGAGGGAGAGGGGGGACATGATAGAAACTTTCAAGTACCTCAACGGAATCAACAAAGTCCGAGAGGATAGTATCTTTCATAAAAAGATTTGCAAGAACAAGGGGACACAATCTGAAGATAGAGGGGAGATGGCTTGGGGCAATGTGAGGAAGTATTTTTTCACAGAGGGTGGTGGACGCATGGAATGGCCTTCCTGAGGAAGTCCTGGGGTCAAAAACAGTGGGGGAATTCAAGAATGCACGGGACAGACATAAGGCAATTTTGGGGGGGAGGGTGGAAAGAAGTAGGCTGTTGGCCAACTAGGATCTGTAGCTTATCCTATAGGTAGGGAAATGGGCAGACTAGGTGGGCCATGCAGTGCTCATCTGCTGTGAAAGTCTATGTTAATATGTTTTCTTTGTTTCAGGAATGTTTTCCATGTGACTAACTTCAGATCAGCAGCTTCAATAGGCTCAAAGGAGCCTCCATAAGCTAAGCAAGGCATATGCTGAGGTCAGGGTAGGACGTGGTTTAGGCCTTTAAAAAAACAACTTTTGAAAATGGGTTGTGAGGCCACAGATTCTTTCTTGCCAACAGGTATGTGTGCAGATACTACTGCTAAGTGTACTTTTAAAGTGGAAAGTCACAGGCCTAACAACTGTAGGCATACTACACACTGCAGAATTACAAGAACCCTGCCTTTATTGGGTTTATTTTTCTGGGGGTACACCAGTAAGAAACCCTTTTCTATTTAGTAAAATAAGCTTTGCTGGTAGTGGGTTTCCTTGAAACCTAAAGCACCCTTATAAAATTGGTCAAGAGTTTTAAATGTCCTGATTGGCTGACAGGTACCTCTGGCTGTGTCCTTATTAGGGCATATTATGCCCACCGGCACCTCTTCAGCCATTCAGTATGGAGAACAAGACAGATCACTGTGCCAGCCGCTGTCCTGTAGTGCCCAGCTGCGCTCCCCCCAAACGCTCTCACACATTACCAAACTGCAATTCATTACCATTGCCAGCGAGGTACAGTACACAAGTTTATAACAAAATGTCTGACCTCTGCTGCCTCCCAGTCAGAAAAAGCCACCAACAAAATTAAAACAAGAAAAAAAGCAGCCTAAGATATATCGATCTTTGTCGTGCATGCTGCCAAGAAACAACTTTCAAATGAAAGCAGAGACCTGTGCCTCTACTCCTCTTTCAGACACTGTAGTAAAAACATTAAACCAATACCCTAAGTTTTGGGGAAAAAATAATAAAATGAAACTCTGACCTATGCTGCTCCAGTTAGGAAAGGTGACCATAATCAAGAGAGCGGTGCACATGCCTGTAGGACGTAGCTTTCAAATGATGAGCAAGATCCCTTGCTCCTTTAGCACTGCCATTCTCTAATTTCATCTTTATTACCTCACTGATATTAAAATTTCCAACAATACAACATAAAGCATAAACAAATCTTAAGACAGCACTTACTTCGGGAAAGTGCTATTAACAGAAGCACCAACTACGGCACCAGACATGGTACACGCTCGCTCCCACTCCCTCTCAGTAAAACGGTACACACTTGTTTACTAATAGGAAACCACAGCCAAAGTAATAAATGTGAAAAAAGAAAAATAAATAGCATATTGTAGAAGGGTGTGTGAGCGTGCAACAGACAGGCTCCACAGCCCTTTAGTGGCTTTTTTTTTTTTACTTTATGTTTATTCATATATAAAATAGAATCACTAATTTCAGATTTAACACACAGATTGTACAACCACGAGGGCGCCACTGCTCTTAACTACAATTTATCCATCCAAAATTAAAAGATATGTCTTAGGGGGTTTACAATAACATGAAATCTAAAGTAGATATCCCGCAGAGCTGTGGGATGAGCCCATGAGCTGCATGGTATTAAGAAGTTAAAGTCAATATTCCAGTCCTTTATACTTTGTTCCTCACAGGAACAGAAGATTACCACCATGCCAGAACAATAAATGAAGGCACAATAAAGTGCAAAAACTAGACAGAGTCCATAATAGCTCCCTGAAAAAGAAAAATCACCTGTTACAGGAAAAACAGGTTACTCACCTGTAACAGTAGTTCCAGGAGTAGTATTTGTTCATCCACACTTCCTGGCATGTTCCTTTCCCCTTTAATTCTCGCAGGAAGGTCTTAAAGCTGGCTCCTCCCACCCATCCGGATGGTATAATCCTTAGCTCTGCCCCATGACACCAGATCTAAGCCTGCTGGAAGCCAGGCTGTGCATCAAAGCCAGGGAGGTCGGGTGGGTCAGGGTGGATGAACAACATATACCACTCCTAGAACTACTGTTACAGGTGAGTAACCAGTTTTTCTAGGGACGTGGATATGTTGTTCATCCACATTTCTTGGCAGACTCCAAGCAGTTTTCCGGGAAGAGGGAGGCAAGGTGCACACCCCCTACTTAGGGAACAGAGACTGGAGAACTGAGGCCACAAAACCAGCATTCCAGCGTGACTCAAGTTTGATGTGGTAGTGGGTGATGAAGGTGTTTGTTGTCATCCAGGTAGCAGCCCACAAGATTTCCTGGATAGGGATGTCCCTGGAAGCAGCCACTGACGCAGCAGTATAGCAGGTGGAATGAGCCCTTAGCCCTAATGGGAGGCTCCCTACCAGCCAACTTATAGCAGAGATCAATGCACTATGTAATCCATCTGCCAATCATCCACTTTGGTGCAGGCCTACCAGGTGTGGCTTAAGCATAGGTGACAAACAGCTGGCAAATCTCTCCCTGAATTTCCGCTGTTCTCTCCTTGTAGTAGGAGACAGCATGTCTCAGATCCAGGGTATGGAGCCTGTACTCTGCATCCGAGGTGTAGTTCGGGTAGAACACAGGCAGAGTCAATGCCTGACTCTTGTGAAACTCTGACCCCACCTTCGGGAGGAATTTCAGGTTGGGGTGCAGGACAACCTTGTCTCTGTGGAAGAGCAGGTAAGGAGACTCCACCGAAAGTGCCTGGAGCTCCCCAGTCCTTCTGGCTGACGTGACAGCCACCAGGAAGGTGGTCTTCCATGACAAGTGTGACATCTCACACTTGTGCATCGGTTTGAATCGCCTGCCCATGAGTTTAGCCAAAACCAGCAGTAAATCCCACGGAGGTGGAGGTTCACGCACCTAAGGGAATATGTGATTGAGGCCTTTGAAAAAGTGCCAGACCACCTTCTCCTGTGCCACCACCCGCTGACCAGCCCGTGCCCGGTAAGCAGAGATGGTTACCAGGTGCACCTTAAGGGTCAAAGACCCACTTTGGACAGAGACCAAGTGCTAGCCATAGGACAGGATAAAGGGTCCAGGCCCTTGCCCCGACACCAAATGGAAAATATTTTCCATTTGAAGGTATAGCACTTCCTGGTCGACTCCTTCCTGGATGCTTCCACTACTGTGAGTACATCCTCGGAGACAACCAAAGCCTGGAAATGTAGACACTCAGGAACCAGGCTGTCAGGTGCAGGGATTGAAGGTCTGGATTGAGTACCTTCCCCTGTTGGACTGATATCAGGTCCGGGCGTGCTGGAAGATGCTTCAGGGGCCTGTTGCTGAGGAGATCTGGATATCAGAACTGGCGGGTGCCAGTCTAGAGCTACCAGAATCACCTGCGCCTTGTCCCTCCTCACCTTGAGAAGTACCCTGTGGATCAAGGGAAATGGAAGGAAGGCATAGAAGAGGCCTGGGGTCCATGGCCTCGAGAAGGAATCCCCCTGCAACAGGCCCTGCTGAGGGGAGCAGGCATGAAACAGCCTCAGCTTGGTGTTTTCCATGGAGGCAAATAGGTGCACCAGCAGTTTGTCCCAGTGGGAGAACAGGCTGTAAGGTACCTCTGGATGGAGAGACCACTCGTGGGATGTCTCACCTATGCGGCTGAGAGCAACCACCAGTTGGTTTGAGGCTCCTGCCACATGGATGACTAGGAGATCTACCTCCAGTCGGCTCACAAGTGTCCAGATGCAGAGCGCTTCTCTGCACAGCAGCCGGGAGTGCGTGTTACCCTGTTTGTTGAGGTAGTACATGGTTGTGGTATTGTCCATCTGGACTTGAACCATCTGACACCAGAGCTGTTGAGTAAAAGCTGACAGCACCAGTCTGATCGCTCTGAGCTCCAGCAGGTTGATATGGTATCGGGATTCCTCGGGGGTCCAGAACCAGTGGGCCCTGTTGATCTCCATGTGGGCTCCCCAGCCTGTGAGAGAGGCATCAGTCGTGAGGATGACCATCAGCTTGGGCAGACAAATGGGATCCTTTCCTGCAGATGATCTGGACGGTCCACCATTGGAGAGAGTCCCATATCTTCTGGGTCACAGTGATCAGCTGATCAAAATGACCTTAGCGCCGAGTCCACTGGGCAGCCAGCTCCCACTGAAGGCGGAGCATATGCCACCCATCAGACCACGGTGGTGCAAGATGCCATGTAGCTCAGAAAGCACAGAAAGTCTGGGCAGGGCGCAAGTGCCCAACCAGAAATGACTGGGCAAAGGAAAGAAAACCTCCGCCCTGTCTGCCGGGAGCCAGGCTCTGGCTAGGCAGGAGTCTAGCTTTGCCCTGACTTGGTCTTGTTGATCAGAAGGCCAAGCTGAGAGCAGGTTCGGAGGGCCAGATCCCTGGACCTCTCCACCTCTTGCTGAGTGGAACCTGCTAAGAGCCAACTGTCGAGGTAGGGACAGACTCTGACCCCTCAACGCCTGAGGTGGGCTGCCACTAGTGAAGACCCGTGGGGCCGATGACGGTTCAAATAGCATGGCTCGGAACATGTAAAGGGTTCCTTCTGCTCTGAAGTGGAGGAACTGCTGGTGAAACAGATTGGGATGTGAAAAAACGCGTCCTGGAGATCCAGTAAGCAGAAAAACATGTTCTGCTCCAGGGATGGTATAACCTAGGACAGAGTTACCATCCTGAAGGTGCATGGCCTGAGAAACTGGTTCAGGTAGTGCAGATCTAGAATTGGGCACCAGCCCCCTGTCCGCTTCAGGACAAGGAAGTATCTGGAAATGAACCCTGGGTTGACTGGGGGGGTGGGAATCTGTCACCCGGGCCACTGCCTACTCGAGGAGGAGCTGGGCTACGTCGTCTCTCAGAGCCGACTGAGTGTGGACTGATACCCTTTCCTCACATGGGGCGCATGCTCGGCTGGGTGGGTACTGCTCGAATTCCAGAGGCAGATCCTGGCCGACCACTTCTAGAACCCACTTGTCCATGGTAACAGCGGACCAGGCAGAGCCGGCCCCCCACCAGGAGGATCCCGAGCTAGCATGATGGGAATAGGGGTGGCAGCCCCTATCCTGTCACTGAACAGGCTTGGAGGAAGAGGGTCCAGATTAGAAATTGCCTCAACCCTGACATCCCTGTCGGCCACTGGAGGCCCAGACGTGGGCCAAGGGTGACAAGCCTGTGCCTGCTGTTGCTGCCCACCCTGGAAGAAGGGCTGCTTGGCCACAGGAGCAGGTTGTCGAAATGGCTTCTTCTGCCATTTCTTGGGGCCAGGGGCATATTTCTGAGCAGAAGCAGCTGAGTCCAAGGTGGCACTGGACTGCTCGATTCACTCAAGGTGACCATCCATACCTGGGTCGAAGAGATCGGTGCCCAAGAAAGGAACATCAGTGAGTTTGTGCTGGGTATCTGCCATGAAGGTGGATAATCTCAGCCTGGCTCTGTGGTGCATGGCAAATGTGGCTGCCACGGACCAGGCGCATGAGTCCTCGTGGTCCAGGGCCATTTGGAGTTCTTGCTTGGCAACGGCCCAACCCTGGTCCCGGACATGCTTGACGTAGTCTGAAATTCCGCAGTGAGGTGCAGGAGAACCTCATCCAAAGAACCTAGCAGTGCATGAGAAAAATGAGTCATGATGACAGGTGAGCTTGCCTGACTGAGGCCTAGGGAAGAGGCAGCATAGACCTTCCTGGCAGAGTGGTCCAATTTTTTAGACTCCTTGTCTGGAGGTCTATCCGTGTCTGCGGAGCTTCCTGTGTGCCTGAACACAGAAGCGGTCAATAACCCCTCCACACAGGGGCGTTCTGTGAACCCCTGGAGAGACCCAATGGGCACCGCATACTTGCGGGCCATCCAGGCCGACAAAGCTGGACTGGAGGCAGGGTGCTGCCAAAAACTCTAAAGCTGGACCAGCAATGGCCTCAGCCACTGGGGAGGCTTCCGTCAGGGTATCTCCCCTTTTTTAGAATATCCGTAAGGGGGTACTCCACCCATTTCTGGACAGGTTCCAAAAGCATCTCCATGGATTCGGAGATGAGGAGGAGAATCCCTAGGATGGACGAAGGACCTTCCACCGTCAATAGACTACCCGACTCATCGTCCTAACGGACGAGAGTGAAGGTCTGAGTCATCAGTATCTGGATAAATTGGAGAGAGCCACCATGGTCCCCTTGAACACGTTTGTGGCGGTCAGGCGTGAGGGTGACAGATAACCTGCGGGGAAGGCCGAGAACAGCCCAGGCTTCCTTTGAAGGAGCCCCTCCCGTGGGCTGTTTAGGCGGCGGCTCCACCACAAATTGGTGGGGAGATCTATTTTGGCTGAACCGGGGCAGATTTTGCTGGATCCATGGGCGGAGAAACCTAGATAATCAGTACCGATGGAGCCAACTTCAGCCTAGAAGGCGAAAGCCAAGTAATGGCCGGTGTGGAAACCGGCTGGTTTCTGGCGGACAATATCAGCTGCTGCCACAGATCTCTTTAGGCAACGACGGAGTTTGCCGAAGCCTCCTCATCCGAGGGCGTAGGATGAGTGTCAGCGCCGCCTTTCTTTTGAGTGCTTATGTGCCTTCCTCGGCCTATCTGTCGAGTGAGTCAGAGACCTCGATCGGACTGGCCGACCGAGCCACTCGGGAAACACCGGGGGAACCGGCACTGTTCCTAGATCAGGGACTGTTTCCTCGACGGGATTACCAGCTGGATGGGTCTACTCGTTGGGAAGAGGCAGGACTGGAGTCCTAGTAAGAGAGTTGTCAGCCTCGTTGGGCAACAACAGATCGACCTGGTCGAGAGAAATCTCCACCGTGTCGATCGAGACTTCGACCAGCTGACCAGTCAGCAGAGCCGAGAAGCCGGTGGCCAAAGTAGCAGTCTCGACCAAAGTCAAGACCGGAGATCCCTGGGACTGAGATCGCTCTCGATCCCAAGAACGTCTTCACAGAGACGAATAATCTCTCTTTCCTTGTACTTTTTACGGGACTGGGAGACATGCGCACCCAAAGGTCCCTCACCCTTAGTGGGGAGAGACTGGCACATCTCCCGAAAGGAGCCTAAGAAGGTGCAGCCCAGGTTGAGTGGAACAAAAACCATCCAAGAGAGCTCTGCAGCCCGAGCTGCCTCTTCCTCGAAGGCCTGCATTTGCTCTAACTGCTCAGTGGGCCTCCTTCGATTTCACCGGATTCCGTTTTTCGGGCCTGCCCAGCTTCAGACATGCAAGACGATCGTCAAGAACATACAGGTGAAACGCAAGACTAATGTCATAAGCCTGAGTGTCATGATTTCAGGTCATCGGGGATGATGATGCCCAAGTCTCTTTCTTACCTTGTGACTGCCAGCAACTCATCTCCCAGCCTATAGGTGGTTTCAGGGGTTCTCTTCCCTATGTGCATGATCTTGCACTTCTTTTAATTAAACCTCAGTTGCCACTCTACTGACCATTTTGCTAGCTATCCAGATCTCTTCTCATTCTTCCCACCCCATATGGATCATCTACTCGGTTTCAGATCTTGGTGTCATCTGCAAACAGACAAACCTTACCCTCCAGTACATCTGCAATGTCACTGCTGAAAATATTGAAGAGGACAAGCCCAGGAGTGATCCCTGAGGTACCCCACTTGTGACTTGCATCTCTTCTGACTGTATACCATTTACCACCACTCTGTTTTCTGCCCGTCAACCAGTTTGCCACCCAATTGACCAACTTCTGACCCACTCCAAGCCTACCCAGCTTATTAATCAATCTTCTATGTGAAACAGTATCGAAAGCTTTGCTAAAGTCAAGGTAGGAGACATCAACTGATCCCCCTTGGTCCACCACTCTGGTTACCCACTCAAAGAAATCTATGAGATTAGTTTGACAGGACCTTTCTTTTGTAAACCCATGCTGTCTTGGATCCTGTGCTCCTACGGATTCCAGGTGTTGCACTATCCTTTCCTTAAGGAGTGCCTCCATAATCTTGCCCACTACTGAGGTAAGTGACTGGTCTGCAGTTCCCTGCCTCCTCCCTGCTACCACTCTTGTGGAGCGAGATCACATGAGCTCTTCTCCAGTCTTCTGGGACCTCTCCTGTGCTCAGAGACTCACTAAACAGTTCTGATAATGGCTCTGCTAGTTCCACCCTTAGCTCATTTAGTACCCTGGGATGTATGCCATCAGGTCCCATTGCATTGTCCACCCTGAGCTTATCAAGCTCTTGTAGGACCCTTTCTTTTGTAAAGGGACTAGTGCACCCCGTGTCCATGGTGCTGAACTGGGCCCTGCTCTACCTTCTCCTCAGTAAATACTGAGTAGAAATATCTATTTAGGACAGATGCTTTTATGTGGTCCTCCTCCTACATGTCCCCTTATCCCCTCTGAACTTAGAAATACTCTCTCTGGACTTTCTCCTTTCACTAATATATCTATATAAAGTCTTATCACCTTCTTTTACTGTTCGATGCTAGCATTTCCTCGGTTTGGGCTTTTGCTCACGCATTGCCTTCCCCAGGAAGTGGCATGCCTCCCAACTTGATCCCCGCTATGCTCCTTTATATTTCCTGAAGGCCAGCATTTTGGCTCTGACCTTTTCTGCTACTGTTTTTGAGAACAAAAGTGGTTTCCTTCTTCTTTTGCACTTCCTTTTCTCTCTAACACAATGGGATGTTGCTTCAAGTATTGCATCCTTAATGCTTGGCCACTTTGTCTGTACCCCCTCACCTGTATTTCTTATTGCCAGGGCTAGCTTAACTCTGTTGGCCATCTTATCAAAGTCAGCTCCTCTGAAGTCCCATATTTTTGTCCTGGAATGGGATGATTTAGTTCCAGTGGCCAAATTGAACCATACCATGAGATGAGTCACTGGCCTCCAGGTTACCTTCTACCTGGAGATCTGTGATCCTTCCCCTGTTAGTCAGTACTAGATCTAGGATAGCCCTGTCTCTTGTGGGTTGTTGTACCAGTTGTTTGAGGCCCTCCCGCTGCAGGGAATCTACCATGTGTCTAGTTCTGGCAGATGTTCCTGCTGGTATTGACCAACCTGCATCTGGCATGTTGAAGTCTCCCATTATCAGAACCCTCCCCTTAGCTGTCATGTTTTGTATTATCTTCTAATAGCAAAGTGTCTATGCCGTCCCCCTGGTTTGGAGGCCTGTAGACAACCCCAGTTCTTATGGCTGTCCCATTTCCTGTTTCCAGGGTGACCCACAGGTCTTCTGGCTCCATATGTGTATTCTGAATTTCTGTAGCTTTGATATTTTCATTGACATACACGTGCCACCCCCCCCACCCCCTTTTTTTGCACCTCAGTCTCTTCTGAACAGTACATAGCCAGGTACTGAAGTCTCCCAAGTGTGGTTACTGGTAAACCATGTCTCACTAATTGCTACTATGTCCAGTTTAGCCTCTGTCATTACTGCCTGCACATCTGGGATCTTGTTTCCCAGACTGCAAGCATTTGTATACATGATTTTCCATTGGCCAGATTTCTGTGTGTTAGTTGTTGGGCGACGTCTGGCGTTTCCCCTGTGCTTCATATGGGGAGCCAGACCTTTTTCCTTACCTGGAGATGCAAATGAACTACAAACATGCAAGAATATCTGGTGTCATGGGTCGGAGCCGAGGAGTATACTGCTCGGGTGGGTAGGTGGGAGGTGCCAGGTTTAAAACCTTCCAGCAAGAATTAAAGAGGAAAGGGACATGCCAAGAAGTGTGGATGAACAACATATCCCCGACCCTAGAACAGTCAGTTTAACTCTACATGTATTTATATAGACAGTTGATATTAGCATGTTCTTAACACTCCTTAATAAAGATTAAACCACATAGGCAGGAAGTACTATATAAAGTTGATTATGTCTAAGATAGCATGTGTTAAAATGAAATGAACTAGGCGCATTACAGAAGCACTTGTCTTAACAAGGAGTATTTCTTAAACACAACAGATAAGGAATTAGTAGTCCCCAAAAATATAGGTTACTCACCTCTAACAGAAGTTCTAGGAGTGGTGTATGTTGTTCATCCACACTTTGTGGCAGGCTTCTTGCCGCTTTAAATCCTGCCGGAAGGTCTTCAAGATGGCTCCCCCCAACCACCCGGATGGTAAAACCCTTGGCTCGCCATATGGACGCCAGATCTAGCCCGCTGGAAACCAGGTTGTGCGTTGAAGCTGGGGTGGGTCAGGTGGGTCATTTGGATGAACAACATATACCACTCCTAGAACTCCTGTTACAGGTGAGTAACCTGTATTTCTAGGGACGTGGATATGTTGTTCAATCCACACTTTGTAGCAGACTCCTAGCAGTTCTCCTGGAGGAGGGAGGCAAGACGCGCATCCCCTACTTAGTAAATAAGGGCTATAGAACCAAGGTCCCAAAACCAGCATCCCGGCATGACTCTAGGTCAGTGTGGTAATGGGAAATATAGGTGTGTGTTGACTTCCAGGTAGCAGCCCTGCAGATTTCCAGGATAGGGAAGTCCCTAGTAGCAGCCACCAAAGCAGCTGTATGGTGGGTAGAATGAGTTTTTATTGCTTTGGGAGGCTCCATGCCCGCCAACCTATAGCAAAGATCTATGCAGGAGGTGACCCACCTGCTTAACGTCCACTTGGCTGCAGGTCTGCCAGGTGCAGCTTCAGCGTAGGTGACAAACAGCTGGCGAACCTCTCCCCGAACTTCAGCCGTCTGCTCCTAGTAATAAGGAAACGCCCTTCTAGGGTCCAAAGAATGGAGTCTATATTCGGCCTCCAAGGTGTGACTGGGGTAGAACACCAGCAGAGTCAACACCTGGTTAAGGTGAAACACCATCTTCAGAAGGAATTTCGGTTGGGGGCGAAGGACAACCTTATCCCTGTGGAAGACCAGGTAGAGAGGCTCGATGGAAAGCGCCTGAAGCTCTCCCATCCTTCTGGCTGACATAATAGCCACCAAGAAGGCAGTCTTCCATGACAGGTGAGAGATGTCACACCTGTGCATAGGTTGGAATGGCTTGCCCATGAGTTTAGCAAATACCAGCAGTAGATCCCACGGAGGTGGAGGTTCTCGCACTAGAGGGGATATGTGATCTAGGTCTTTGAAAAAACACCCGACCACCTTCTCCTGCGCCACCGACTGCCTGCCGGCCCGTGCCCGGTAAGCAGAGATGGCTGCTAGGTGCCCCTTAAGGGTCGTCGACCGAAGCCCTAGCTGAGATAGGGACCACAGGTAGTCCAAAATACTAGCCAAAGGATAGGAAGAGGGGTCCAACCCATTGTCCTGACACAAAATGGAGAATCTCTTCCATTTGAAGGCGTAGCATTTTCTGGTCGACTTCCTACCGGATGCCTCAACAACGTTGAGGAACTCATCAGAAAGACCCAAGGGCTGGAACTCTAGCCGCTCAGGAACCAGGCCGTCAGGTGCAGGGATTGAAGGTCCGGATGGAGAACCTTCCCCTTGTTGACTGAGATCAGGTCCAGGTGGGCTGGAAGCCACCTCGGAAGCCTGGAGTGGAGGCTGAGGAGATCTGGATACCAGAACTGGAGAGACCAGTCTGGGGCTACCGGAATCACCTGCGCCTTGTCCCTCTTCGCCATGAGAAGCACCTTGTGGATCAAGGGAAATGGAGGGAAAGAGTAGAAGAGGCCCAGGGTCCACGGCCTAGAGAAGGCCCAAGCCCTGCTGAGGGGGGGGCGGGTGTGAAACAGCCTCAGCTTCGCATTCTCCCTGGAGGCAAACAGGTCCACCTGAGGGGTGCCCCAATGGGAGAACAGGTCTTGCAATACCTCCAGCAGGAGTGACCACTCGTGAGATACAGCGTCTATATGGCTGATGGCATCGGCCAGAATGTTGGAGGCTCCTGCCACATGGATGGCTAGGAGATCCGCCTCCAGGCTGATCACGAGAGACCAGATGCGGAGAGCCTCTTTGCACAGAGGCAAGGAGTGCGTCCTGCCCCGACGGTTGAGGTAGTACATGGTCGTGGTGTTGTCCATCTGGACCTGAATCACCTGACCCTGTACAAATGGGGTGAAGACAGTGAGGGCTAGTTGAACCGCTCGAAGCTCCAGCAGGTTGATGTGGCATCGAGACTCCTGAGGGGACCAGAGGCCGTGGGCCCGGAAATCCCCCAGATGGGTACCACAACCCATCAGAGAGGCGTCGGTCGTTAGAGTGACCGCCTGTTCAGAGCGAACAAACAAGATACCCTCCTGCAGATGAGCTGGGATGAACCACCACTACCAGCCGTCCCACATCTCCTGGGTCACTGTCACCGGCTGGTCCAGAGGACCGGAGCGCTGTGACCACTGGCTGGCCAGCCCCCACTGCAGGGAGCGCATATGCCAGCGGGCCCAACAGACCACGCTGGTGCAGGCTGACATGAGGCCCAGAAGGCACAGGAAGTCCCCAGCAGGGCGCAACTGCCCAACCAGAAATGACTGGGCAAAGGAGGAAAGGACCTCGGCCCTGTCCGCCGGGAGCCGGGCTCTGGCTTGAAGAGAGTCGAGCTCTGCCCCGATGAACTGAATCACCTGCACTGGCATGAGTTCGGATTTGGCCTCGTTGATGAATCTGAGAGCAGACCTAGAGAGCCAAATCCCTGGACCGATCCACTTCCAACTTGGAAGGGGCTGCAATCAGCCAGTCATCCAGGTAAGGGTACACCCAGACCCCTCGGCGCCACAGGAATGCAGTCACCACTGCCATGCATTTGGTGAAGACCCTGGGAGCTGGAGAAAGGCCGAAGGGCATGGCCTGGAACTGGTAAAGAGATCCCTCTGTTCTAAAGCAGAGGAATCACTGATGAGACTGATGGATTGGGACGTGAAAGAATGCGTCCTGGAGATCCAGAGAACAGGACCATATGCCTAGTTCCAAGGATGGAATTATCTGAGCCAGAATGACCATCCTGAAGGTACGCGGCCTAAGGAACTTGTTCAGGTCGTGTAGATCGAGAATGGGGCACCAGCCACCCCTCCGTCCGCTTTGGGAGCAGGAAGTACCAGGACACAAACTCTGGGTCTGGAGGAGGATCTGCCACCTCGCTGCTCACCTCCTTCTGGAGTAGCAGGACAATGTCGGCTCGATAAGCCGACAGAGAGGCTGCGGAGCCCACTGCCCCCCGCCGTGGGGCGATGGCTCAATAGGGTTGGGACTGCCTGAACTCCAGAGGCAGACCCCTGCTGACCACTTCTAGCACCCAGCGGTTCGTGGTGATAGTGGACCAGGCCGAAAGGAAGTGGCAGAGCTGTCCCCCCCATGGGGGGAACCCGGGCAGGTGCGACAAAGCTGGGGGTGACACCGCTCAACCCGTCAGGCTTGGAGGAAGGGCCGCCAAGGGGCCTCCTGACTCTTCTCCAGGCTTCCTACTGTAGGAAGTGGCAGACCTGGCCTTGGGGCGCCAAGTGTGAGCCTGCTGGCCCTGTTGCTGGTGCTGCTGGGCTGGACGTGCTGCAGGGGCGGAAGGGAGAAAGGTCTTACGCTGCTGCTGGCGGCCTTTGTCCTTCTGGGCAGACGTGACAGAGTCCATGGTGGCACTGGACTTCTCGATCCTCTGGAGATGGCCTTCCACCCCTGGCCCGAACAAGTCGGTGCCCAGGAAGGGAATGTCTGCCAGCTTGTGCTGGGTCTCCACCGTGAAGGTGGAGATCTGCAGCCAAGCTCTGTGGCGCACGGCTACTGCGGCCACTACTGACCTGGCACAAGAGTCACCAATGTCCAAAGAAGTTTGGAGCTGCTGTTTAGCCACTGCCCTTCCCTGATCCCGCACCTGCTTGACCGTCGTCTGAAGGTCAGCTGGGGGATGGGGAAATCACCTCATCCAGGGAACCCATAAGGGCATGTGAAAAATGTGCCATCAGTACAGCCGAGCTAGCCTGTCGAAGGCCTAGGGAGGAAGCAGCGTAAACCTTCCATCCCAAATAATCCAGCTTTTTGGATTCTTTATTGGGCAGTCTGTCCACATCCCTAGCGTCCCCAGAACGCCAGAAAACACTGTCGATCACCAGCCCCTCCGCAGATGGGTGCTCCAAGAAACCGGAGAGTGAACCAGTGGGGAGCATGTACTTGTGAGCCATCCTGGCCGAAGGAGCAGGACAAGATGCAGGCCGCTGCCACAACTCCAGGGCTGGACCAACAATGGCTTCGGCCACTGGGAAGGCCTCCGTAGGGGAATCTCCTCAGTCCAGTATCTCAGTGAGGGGATACCTGGCTCGTTTCTGAACGGGTTTGAGCTGCATCCCAGTGAACTCTAAGATGAGTCAAAGTATTCCCAAGAACGAGGATGGGCTCTCATCCCGACGCCCCATCAGATTCTAGGTCAATGGGCCTGGAGTACAGGGAGGAGTCGTCAGACTCTAAGGAGTCTGCGAACAGCTGCCGAGCACCTGAGCCACCCTCCACCTGCCAAGGCCGATCAGCAGTGAGAGTGACAGACAACCTGTGGGGCAAGCCCTGACCCGACCGAGAATCCTTGGTCGGGGCCCCAGTCTTCGGTTGAGAAGGCGGTGGTTCCACCACAATGGGCGGAGCAGCCGGTTTCAGCCTAACAACTGGTGCCGGGGTCAGCTCCTTGACAACTACGAGGGGTTGCTTCGGTCGCTCCGGTGACAGCCACTTAATGGCCTGAGAAGACGACAGAATCAGCTTGTTACCGGCAAACAAAAGTTGCTGCCACATCATGTCCTCTTAGCGCCGGCGTAACTTACGTCGGGGCCTATCCTCCGAAGAGGACGAGCAGCGATGCCGCTTTCCATGGTGCCGAGACAGAGACCGTCGATGTCGTCGGGATCTACCGACATGGAAGAAGACTGAGACAGAGAGACCTTTGCCTGAGGTGAGTCAAAGAGGAGGCGGGGGAAACCCACTCACCCCTTGGTTCAGGGTCCCTGACCGGGGACATAGGCACAGGGGGCACGGGCAAGTCCTCGGTTACCATCGGGGGAACCGGTGAAAAAGGGTTGTCTACTTCTCCAGTCGACATCCCGTCCAATGGGTCGAGACGGGTGCCTCGGCCAGCTGACCTGATGGGGACACCATGAAGCCAGCGGCCTTAGCTGCAACCTCGACCAAAGTCAAGAGCTGACGGTCCGGTGAAGGGGGATCTCTCCCGCTCCCACGAACATCAATGGTGGGACTTACTTTTCGGTTCTTTTTTCTTTGACCTACTGGTATGTCCCGATGGCCCTTCTCCCTTGGTGGAGAGGGACTGGCACAGCTCCTTAAAGAAGCAGTGTAGGAGGAGCCCAAGAAGAGCGGGATAAATGCCACGGCTGAGGAGGAAGATGAAGCAGCATGGGCTGCCTCCTCCTTGAGGGCGATCAGCTGCTCCGCGGAGCCCGCAGTCACGGATACCGCCCAACAGGTCTCCTTCAACTTCACCGGCAGGTACTATTTCTCAGGGCGCTCAAGTTGTAGTTGGGCAGCGCCGTCCTCTAAAACTGAAGCCATGAAGGACTTGGCACAGATCGCTGGCCTGCAGATCGTGGTCAAGACCCAGGCAGTAAACATACGTGGAGTGCAGATCGGTCCAGGACATCTTCTGCTCACAGGGGCACAGACAGAAGCCGGGAGTGGATTTGTCCATCACAGCCACAAGGGAAGATGAAGACTGTAGTCTAGTAAACTTTAAAATTATTTTCGGAAATCCCAAAGTGTTTGGATCCAGGCCTAAAACGCAGAGTGCCAAGGAGGATACCTGAGCTTCCAAGCAGTAAGGAAGATCTGGCGTCATGGGGTGGAGCCGAGGGTTTTACCACCTGGGTGGGTGGGAGGAGCCAGCTTGAAGACCTTCCAGCAAGATTTAAAGCGGCAAGGAACCTGCCACAAAGTGTGGATTGAACAACATATCCACATCCCTAGAACTACCTATAACTTTAAACTATCTAGCTCTTTTAAGCATAACTAGGCTGCATGACCAGAATATTAAACTACACCCGCTCCATAAGCCCAAATAAAGGGACCTAAATTTCAGTACAGACATAACAGTCTCAAGTATTCTCTTCATCCGAGGAAGAATCCTCCTCTTTATCCTCTCTTGGCCTACTTGCATGTTTTTGGCACCACTTGAGAGTGATGTTCAGGTCGGTGAAGAGGAAAACCATGTGTGATTCTCAATCGCACAGGAAAAACCATGCCGTGTGGTATCCCAGCCTCATAGAGCATCGCCCGTGCCCCGTCAATTTTTTTTCCTTTTTGTCAGGTAGCATACCTGATGTCCGGGAACATTAAAATGGACCGATCATCACACAGGATCATGCGTTTGCATCTGGCTGTTGTGAGCAGAAGGTCCCAGGAACGGATTCAGTCAGTCACTACTACCACAGTGCATGGGGCCTCTGGGTTGTCTTGACGGCCCCTCAATGTAACCCTGTACGCTTTTTGGAACTGTTGGACAATGGGAGTCACCTTGTCACCAAGTTGCTGAACCAGCCGTTCCTGAATGACCAGAAGCAAGTGATCCCTCCCCTCAGCCCGTTCGGCAAACCAAAAAGATGGAGGCTGGCATCTCGAGCCTGATTTTCCATGCTCTCCAGTCAGGATTTATTTATTTATATATATATATTTTTTTTTTTAACCACTGCTGATACTGCTCTATCGCAGCGTCTGCTCTCTTGGTAGCCTCTGAGGAAGCCAGGGTAACAGACTCCACATTCATTTCAATTTCAGTCACTCGATTTGTTAAGCTGTTGAACTTAGCCAGTCCAGCAACCGATGTGATCAACAGGTTGATTTTAAGCACAAGTGATTGTAAAGTTTCCTTGCCCACCTCAGCTCCCTCATGTTCACAGCCTTGCATTTATCGCATTGTCGGAGCAGCAGGAATAGTCTTAGATTTAGTTCCTTCTGCAGCCGTTTTATCTCTTTTTGTACTGCCCATTGCAGATGGGAGATGTCAAGTCACACTTCTAGTGAGTTTATAACCACACTGCTCCCGAAAAATTTAAACGGAGAATCTCTGAAGAATTAATGGAGCTCTGTTGAGATGCATCCACCATGCTCGGGCTCCACAGCACCCCGGCCCCCAGAGGCTTTTAATTAAGCATCTACCTTACATTAGAATATTATGATAAGGACTACTACTTTTTTCCTCTTTTTATTGAACATTTTAGAGGGTGTGCAGAGCCACAGACATCAACTCCATCATTATATACAATCAATGAGCCTCACGCACTAATGGGCGGGTAATACGCACCGGAGGCATGTAACCTGCCCGTGTTGCTCATCACCTGCGGACAGGTGCGCACCGGCCGGTATTCACTACTGACTGCCACCTGTCTGTGGCCCCAACCTCCCGGCGCACATGTCCATGCAGGGCGGCCGGGGGAGGCGTAGCAGACCCCACTGGGCATCCAACCAGATGCCCACCCTGGGTCCCCAGTGGATCACCTGCGCAGCCGAGCACAGCTCTGGGTGCGTGAATTGCACCCGAGGACACCCGGAACCATGCGTTAATGCCCCATCGGGCTCTGGAACCCAGGCACTGCGCCTAGTGCACGAGGGCCACCCCCAGCCACCCTCCCGAGCACAAGGCAACCCCAGCGCCCATGCAGCAAAGCCCCCACCCCACGCACACATCGTGCACAGGTGCACCTCCTGCCTCACGCAGGAGACCCCCAAATCCCATAACCCCAATACCTCCCAACCCTACGGAGGTGTTCCACGATGCCCCTCCCGTCAACCCCCAACCGGTACCTACGGTTAAGGTACCATGAGCTGGACAGACAGTGGCACAGCACTCCGCACACCCCCTCGGCTGCCATCTGTCTGCCATGCGTGGGTGCACATTGGCTGCGCGCCCCTGAGTAGGTTAGATAGACGGTGGCCGTGGAAGTGTGCAGAGGGCTGTGCTGCTGGTTGTCCAGCTCACGCTACCGTAACCGCAGGTACAGGTTGGGGGTTGTGTGTGTGTGTGTGTGTGTGTGTGTGTGTGTGTGTGTGTGTGTTGTGGCTGTGCCCCACCAGGTGCAATGCCAGCACTGTCGGGCGGTTGGCTGCTTGGGGACGGCAGTCTATGCATGGTGTGGGTGGGGTTCAGCATGGTGGGGTGGGGAGCTCCACTGTGTGTGGGGTGTCTGCCAGGGGTATGGGGTAAAGGTTGGCCCAAGAGGTGCGTGGGGTACTGCCTACTCCTCCACCGGGCCCATTCTGCTGTTCATTGTGTATGGGGGCAAGGCACGTGGGGCACTTACGGCAGGGCTTTTCCTGGGTGTGCCTGCTGGCCCCTACACGCCCCAGTCTTGCCTTGACTTGCTATGGTGCATGGTGAATATCTGTGACCACCCTGGCACGTTACTGTTAGCGCAGCCATGGGATTGGGCATGCTAGCTGTGGATCCCAGTCATGAATGTCGCACAACCACCGCTCTGCGGCATTCCAATTTAGCTATGCCAATGCGCACGGTGTACATAGTGCGCTGGCATAGTGCCCAGTGTGAGTACCACACTACAGAAACCGAGAAGGTAAACAAATAGTGAACTAAGGAATACAATCTGTATTTACAATAAGTTCATGAAACCTCTTCCAAATCGGGTAAAGCTTGGTATAGCTCAGCTATACAAACTTAGTTGTGTTTCCTTAAAGAGCCCATGACAGCATTAGGAGAACAATGAAAAAAGGAAGATTTATATTTAATTCTATCCCATTTTCTTTATTACTTCATATATTTTCAGTAATTAATTTGCCGTTTTCTTTATTACTGAAAACGGCTGCATGAAAACAAGATCCCCGTCCTCTAGACTGTATCTACACATGACATCACAATTCCCCGTTTATGACATCATATTTATCTCCACAGAAACATACTTTGATGTCATAAACAGAATTATAATGCCAAGTGTAGGGAGGGCAGCCAGAGCTAAATGGGTAGAGATACTGTATTCGTGTAGATAAACTTAGTAATAAGGGTGAGAATTACAAAATTAAATACAAAACATAAGCTACATTTATGCCTGATTCAAAGTTGTTTCAGCTTTATCAGGAGCTCTTTAAAGCCAGAGATGGAACTGTAATGGGGCAGTAGCTCCTCTAATTTACATAAATGAATTTCCGGATGCCTCAAAAAAATGACTGCATCGTCTGCATAAAGCATAATAGGATTATCCACTCCCCCCCGGGTACTGGATATGACAGCACCGCTTCTGCCAACAGCTCCATGCTTAAAGCAAAAAGGAGTGATAAGAGGGGGGCACCCTTGCCTGGTATCTCTGGATAGTAACAAAAGGGGACGAGCATGCACCATTCATCTGTACTGCCGCTGCAGGAGAATTATAGATCATATTATTACATTTGGAAAACCCTGGGCCAAACCCCAAACGTGCTAGCATTTCTTTCAGGAAAGTCCACTTAAGCCGATCAAAGGCTTTCTCGGCATTAATTAAAAAGGCTAATTGGGGAATATCGGTCTGTGTTCCTTCTGATAAAATATTTAATATTTGTCCAACACTGTCTGTTAAATGTCTTCTTGGGATAAAACTCATTTGGTCAGAATGTATCAAGCTTGAAGCTTCTTCTCCAATTTTTCTTGTACAGCTTTTCTTTGTTTTTTTGCGACCACCCAGCTCAGGATTCCGCCACTTAATACTGCCTTATAAGCGTCCCAACAGATCTGCAATGAGGGGCCAGGGCCACAGTTTAATTCAAAGTAAGACTTTGTTTCATCTTTAACCATCGAATGAAATTGTGGATCACTCATTAAGCTAAAATGTAGATGCCAATAAGCGTGTTTAGAGGTATTAGATAGGTTCACTATCAAAGAGACAGGTGCACGGTCTCATAGGGTAATCAAATGTATACTGGTTAACTCGATTCAGAAAGCATGTTGTGTAGGTACTAAGAAGAAATAAATTCTTGAATAACTCCAAGGATGGGAATAAAACATGCAATCGCATTCTTTAAGGTGATGGTCACGCCAAAAATCAGTTAATCCAGTTTCTTGCACGAGACCCTTGAGAGTCTGACTGACAGCTTTATTAGTGAGTAATTCAATGTTTTATTGAGGGCAGGGGTAAGAACACAACTGAAATCCCCCCTTAAAACAACATACCAGGACCTAAATTAGCTATTTTACTAACAGAACGAAAAGAGAGGCGAAGCATCTGTATTAGGCAAATAAATATTCACAAAATGAATTTTTAGGGAACCCACCGTACCTGAAACCATCACCAACCTACCCTCCCTGTTTGTCTGTACTTTTCTTACTTCAAAAGGAATCCCCTTACATAACAACATGGCTACACCATTTTGTTTGGATTCAGGATGCAAAGCCACAAACACCTTGCATACCCTGTCTGCGCAGTTTTAAATGCTCAGAATCAGATAAAATGGATTCTTGTAGAAAGGCTATATCAACAGCCAACCAGCGCAATTCCACAAGAATCTTTGCCCTACTAACAACTGTATTAAGCCCCTTCACATTATAGAAAACTATATGAAGTTTATCCATACTCAAATAATAAATTACCAACAAGTATGATACTGAGAAAGAGGGGAATGTCATTTAGATTCTCAAAAGCAGACACCACTGGAATAAACAGCAACATCAGTATAAAATAAAGTAACATACAACTATAAAAATGAATCCAAACAACAGTCTTTAAACAATGTCAGAAATAAAAAACTATATACTAAAGCAATGATCATGGCATCTCTAATATTAGTTGACTTCAAGGTGCAGGTATTCGACTAAGGGATGCCATCCCTGGGCATAACATAGAATCTGATGGCAGAGAAGGTCCGCTTGGCCCACCTAGTCTACCCATTTCCCTACCTAACGGATAAGAAAAAATTACTCACCATAGTAATGCTGTTTCTTCCAAAGGAATCTTGCTGTATTCTGACCATATGCAGTTGTGCATATGACAGTGTCAGTGGCTCAGCAGGTAGCAAACTCGCCTCTGAGGCCGGGAGATCAGAGGGCTGTGGGTTCAGTTCCCACATCTGGCACTTGGGTTAATATCCCAGTACTGACACTGTAGTGCAGCATGAGAGGGGTGCTGCACTTCTGAGGTGCCGTCTTTCGGAAGAAAATTAAACCGAGGTCCCATCTGCCTGGATAGGTGGTAGTTCAGGTGGATGTTAAAGATCCCATGGCACTTATAGAAAAGAGTAGGGGAATTTCCCCGGTGTCCTGGCCAAATTTCCCTCATTCACTAAAAATACCACCAACAGCTTAATTTGGTTCAAAGTCAGTTGGCATTCATCTGTATCCCCCCTCCCCCGGGTCGTGCCTGAAAATAGTCAGGATCTGTCTAGTGCACTTACCCGGTCAACAAAAACTAAATAAAAATAAATAAAAGTTAGCCCCAGCACTTGAACTGCTCCGGAGAGGAGAGAGTTAACTCTATGCAGGAGCATAGAACATTGAGTTCGAGCTCGGTTTTCAAACCTCTGTCTCTGGTACTCTGCCGTGTAACCATCAGATTCTTACACGTACTAAACTAACTAACTCAACAGGTATTTTGTGCCGAATGGCAATAAAAGATTTTTAGGAACAAAAGACTCAAGTTGAGAACCCCAAAAAGAATATAAGCAGGTAGTGAAACAACCAAAAACATTCATAATAAAAACAGAAAAATACCCTTACTAAGCTAAGGGCATACCAAACACACCTCTGGGATGCAGCATTGTGCCTGTCAAACCACATCCCAGAACAACTAGGTTCCAGGAGGGAGGTCAAAATACAGCAATACTTCATTAGGAGAAACATTACTATGGTGAGTAATTTTTTCTTCAAACAACATGGAGTCTTGCTGTATTCCGACTATATGCAGACTACCAAGCAGTACCCCCTTGGAGGGGGGAAGTCACAGAACCTATTTTGGAAACAAGCTCTGCAGCACAGCCGTGCCAAACCTAGCATCACTTCGTGACTGAACGTCCAAAGAGTAATGCTTGGTGAATGTGTGAACCGATTTCCAGGTGGCTGCTTTACAGATGTCCACTTAAGGTATATCTCTAACTGCTGTGACCGAAGCAGCTGTACCTCTGGTAGAATGAGCACTCAGGCCTGAGGGAGGCTCTTTCCCAAGTTTTGAATAGCAGAACTGGATACAGGAGACAATCCACCTGGTAATAGTTCTCTTGGTAGCACGTTTACCCTTACCAACTTCTCCATAAGTGAGAAACAACTGAGAACAGTCCTTCCTATGGGCCCTAGTATGCTCCACATAATAACTAAGAGCCCTCTTTGCATCAAGACTGTGTAATCTTCTCTCTCCAGGGAAAGAATGATCAGTAAAAAATGCAGGCAATGACACAGACTGATTCAAATTAAAGTCTAACACCACCTTAGGGAGAAACTTTTTGTTGGTGCGAAGGACCACCGTATCCCTGTGAAATGAGATGAAATTATGTTTCACTGATAAAGCCTGTAATTCACTGATCCTCCTGGCAGGGGTAATGGCTACCAGGAATACAGTTTTCCAACTCAAGTATTTCAGCTCAGCTGACGATAAAAGCTCAAAAGGGGGTTGCATAAGAACAGGTTACTCACCTGTAACAGTAGTTGAAGGAGTGGTATATGTTGTTCATCCACACTGTTTGGCATTGTACCCTTCCACTTTAAATGTGACAGAAGTCTTCAAGCTGGCTTCTTCCACCCACCTGAGACTGGAGAACTGAAGCCCCAAAACCAGCATCCCGGCCTGACTCAAGGTCGATGTGGTAGTGGGTGATAAAGGTGTTTGCTGACTTCCAGGAAGCAGCCCGACAGATTTCCTAGATGGGGATGTGCCTGGAAGCAGCCACCAATGCAGCAGTATGGCAGGTAGAATGAGCTCTTATCCCTCTGGGAGGCTCCTTACCCGCCAACTCATAGCACAGACCTATGCATGATGTAATCCATCTTGCAATAGTTTACTACGCTGCAGGTCTGCCAGAAACAGCTTCAGCATAAGTGACAAACAGCTGGCGAACCTCTCTACAAATATCCACCGTCCTCTCCTTATAATAGGAGAGAGCATGTCTCAGGTCCAAAGAATGGAACCTGTACTCGGTGTCAGAGGTGTAGTTAGGGTAGTAAACCGGCAGGGTCAACAGCTAGTTAAGGTGAAACTCTGAAACCACCATCAGAAGGAATTTCGGGTGGGGGCGCAGGACAACCTTGTCTCTGTGGAAGACCAGATAAGGGGAGTCCACTGAAAGCACCTGGAGCTCCCCTGTCCTTCTGGCTGACACGATAGCCACCAGGAAAGCAGTCTTCCACGACAAGTGTGACAGCTCACACTTGTGCATGGGCTCGAATGGCTTGCCCATGAGCTTTGCCAAAATCAGCAGCAGATACCATGGAGGTGGAGTTTCATGCACCAGAGGGGACATGTGATCCATGCATTTAAAAAAAGCGCCAGACCACTGTCTCCTGCGCCATTGTCGGCTGACCAGCCCATGCCCAGTAAGTAGAAATGGCTGCCAGATGCACCCTAAGGGTCGAAGACCGTAGACCCCCTTTGGAGAGAGATCAAAGGTAGTCGAGAATGTTAGCCACAGAACAGGATAAGGGGTCTTGACCCCTACCCTGACACCAAGTGGAAAATCTCTTCCATTTGAAGGCGTAACATTTTCTGATCAATTCCTTTCTAGATGCCTCCACCACACTGCAGACATCTTCGGAAAGACCCAAAGCCTGGAACTCTAGCTGCTCAGGTACCACGTTGTGAGGTGCAGAGATTGAAGGTCCGGATGGAATACCTTCCCCTGAATGAGTGATATCAGGTCCAGGCGTGTGCAAAACCGCTCAGAGAGCCTGCAGCTGAGGCTGAGATGATCTGGATACCAGAACTGGTGCGGCCAGTTTGGGGCTACCAGAATCACTTTCGCCTTGTCCCTCCTCACCTTGAGTAACACCTTGTGGATCAGAGGAAATGGAGGGAAGGTGCAGAGAAGGCCTGGGGTCCACGGCCTCAAAAAGGCATCCCCCTGCAGTGAGCCCTGGTGAGGGGGGCAGTCATGATACAGCCTCAGCTTGGCGTTTTCCCTGGAGGCAAACAGGTCCACCATCAGTTTGCCCCAAAGGGAGAACAGGATGTAAGCTACCTCTGGATGGAGAGACCACTCGTGGGATGTCTGGCCTATGCAGCTGAGAGCATCTGCCAGCTGGTTCGAGGCTCCAGCCACATCGATGGCTAAGAGATCCGCCTCCAACTAGTTTATGAGGATCCAGATGTAGAGTGCCTCCTTGCACAGCAGACGGGAGTGCGTGCCGCCCTGTTTGTTGAGGCAGTACATGGTAATGGTATTGTCTGTCTGGACTTGAACCACTTGACCCGGAGCTGAGAGGCGAAAGCTGACAGTGCCAGTCTGACTGCTCTAAGCTACAACAGGTCGATGTGGCATCGGGACTCCTCGGGGGTCTAGAACCCGTGGGCCCTGCTGTCCCCCAAGTGGGCTCCCCAGCCCATGAGAGAGGCATCGGCTGTAAGGATGACCGTCGAGTCAGACAAATGGGATCCCTTCCTGCAATCGGTCTGGGGCGGTCCACCACTGGACAGCGTCCCACATCTTCTGGGTTACAGTGATCAGCTGGTCGAAATGACCATATTGTTGAGTCCACTGGGTGGCCAGCTCCCATTGGGGGGGCACATGTGCAGCCTGGCCCAACGGACCACCGTGGTGCATGACACCATGTAACCCAGAAGGCACAGAAAGTCCCGGGCAGGGCGCAAGTGCCCAACCAGAATTGATTGGGTAAAGGAGACGAGAACCTCCGCCCTGTCCACCAGGAGCCGAGCTCTGGCTTGACAAGAGTCTAGCTCTGCCCTGATGAAGCCCATCACCTGGGAAGGCACGAGTTCCGACTTGGCTTCGTTGATCAGGAGGCCGAGTTGGAAGCAGGTCTGGAGGGCCAGATCCCCTGGACTTCTCCACCTCCTGTTGGGTGGAACCTGCCAGAAGCCAGCTGTCGAGGTAAGGGTAGATTCTGACTCCTCGACGCCAAAGATGGGCCGCCACCACTGCAATGCATTTGGTGAAGACCCTTGGGGCTGATGACACGCCGAACAGCATGGCTCAGAACTCATACAGGGTCCCCTCGATCCTGAAGTGTAGGAACCACTGATGGGATGGACGGATTGGGATGTGAATGAATGCGTCCTACAGATCCAGTGAACAGAACCACATGTTTCGCTCCAAGGATGGTATGATCTAGGACAGAGTGACCATCCAAAAGGTGTGAGACCTGAGAAACTAATTCAGGTCGTGGAGATCTAGAACGGGGTGCCAACCCCCCCATCCGCTTGGGCACCAGGAAGTACCTGGAGACAAAGCCTGGGTCTGCTGCAGGATCTGCCACAGGAGCTACTGCCTCCTTGCGGAGGAGCCGAGTTAGGTCATCTCGAAGAGCCGACTGGGTGCACATGGAAATCCATTCCTTCTGAGGGGCGCAGGCTCAGCTGGGAGGGTACTGCTTGAATGCTAGAGGCAGTCCCTGACCGACCACTTAGAGAACCCACCTGCCCGTAAGTGACAGCAGACCAGGTGGAAAGGAAGTGGCAAAGCTGACCCCCCACAGGAGGGCCCACAGCTGGAGTGACTGAGATGGGGTGGTAACTCCCATCCCGTCACTAGGCATGCTTAGAGGAGGAGAAGGCTCCAGGACCTGAGACTCTGCCTCCGTTGTGGGCTTGTTGGGGTTCGGGCTTGGGCCGAGGGCACCAAGCTTGAGCCTGCTGCTGATGCTGCTGTCCTCCTTGATAGGAGGGCTGCCGGACTGCAGGGGAAGAATGCTGAAAGGGCTTATTCTTCTTCTGCCAAGGGTTCTTCGGGCAAGAACCAGCAGAAGTGGCGTCCTAGGTGGCACTGGACTGCTCTATGCGCTGTAGGTGACCAGCCACTCCTGGACTGAACAGGTCGGTCCCCAGGAAGGGCACATCAGCTAACTTGTGCAGGGTATCTGCGGGAAGGAGGAAAGCCTCAGCCAAGCCCTGCAGTGAGAGGCCACTGCGGTGGCCATCGAGCGGGCACAAGAATCCCTGATGTCCAGGGTCATCTGGAGCTGCAATTTGGCAACAGCACGGCCCTGGTCATGGACCTGTTTGACCGTGGTCTGCATGTCCGCAGGGAGATGAGGGAGGACTTCGTCTAATGACCCGAGAAGGGCATGAGAGAAGTGTGTCATGACGACAGTTGAGCTGGCCTGATGAAGGCCCAAAGAGGAGGCCGCACAGACCTTTCACGCAGTGTGAGCCACATTTTTTGGACTCTTTGTCCGGAGGTCTGTCAGTGTCGGCCGAACTGCCAGTACGCCTGAACACAGAGGCAGTCACCAGGCTCTCGGCCAAAGGGTACTCTGTGAACCCCGCAAGGGACCTCATGGGCACCGTGTACTTGCGGGCAGACTGTGCTGGGCATGAGGCACGGTGCTGCCAAAGTTCAAGGGCCGGGTCAACAATGGCTTTAGTCACTGGAAAGGCCTCCACTGGGGTATCCCCTCTCTTTAGAACATCTGTGAGAGGGTACTCTGACCTTTTTTTGGATAATAATAAAATTTATATGGCGCCTTTCCATTGCCAAGGCGCCTAACAATATAAAAACAATTACAGTTAAAATCATACACCAATGCAATAGTTACACACTTTAATTAAACTAAAAAAGCTTTTTGCCACAGATAGGTTTTTAAGCCCTGCTTAAATTCCTCCACAGCTGCACACTCCCGTAACTGACGAGGTAGAGAATTCCAAAAAGCTCTAGAACCAGATGACTTCAAAGTCACCCTTGGAATCTCTAACAACCCCTCGTCGGCCAAGCGGAGTGATTAACCAGGGAAATAAGGAACCAGCTCTTTCAGACAGTCTGGGCCCCGTCCATGTAGCACTTTAAAAGAGTCAGTAAACCGACTTTAAAGGTGATCCGCCACTGTACTGGCAGCTAGTGCGGTTCACGCAGCACTGGAGTAATATGGCAGGATCGAGTAGATCCCGTCAAAAGCTATGCTGCTGCATTCTGCACCAGCTGCAAGCGACAGATTTCAACCCCAGAAAGCCCTAGATAAAGGGAGCTGCAGTAATCCAAGCGCGAGGAAACAAAGGCGTGGACCAACGTAGGAAGGTTGTCAGACGGAACCAGATGCCTAATGCTGGCGATATTCTTAAGATGATAAAAGGAGGTTTGGACGACTGACAACACCTGAAAATGCAGGGTCAGTCCATCATCAAATACTACCCCTAGGTTACGCACCCGCTCAGAGATCGGGAGTGAGATGCCGCCAAGAAAAATTCCAGAGGGCGCACCAACACCTGACCCCGCTATCTGACGACCCGGATCCACAACCAGTACTTCAGTCTTTTCCGAGTGCAACTTCAGCCAGCTAGAATCCATCCACTCCTGGATTTCTTTCAGACAGTTGTTAAAGACCAAGAGAGCTCCATCCTGGTTGGGTGCAAAAGGAAGATAGAACTGGGTATCATCTGCGTAACAGTGACACCTCACCCCATACCTTCTTACAATGTCTCCGAGGGGTAGCATATACACCACGAACAGCATGGGTGACAGCACAGAACAAGACAAAGAAGTTGGATAGATTCCAGGGGCATTCCAGTGAAGTCGGAAATGAGATGGAGAATCCCTTGGAAGAAGGAAGGGCCTTCCTCCATTCCTGTGCCAACAGACGACTCATCATCCCCAGGATAAGAGTGGAGCCCAGTGACATCAGAGTCCGAAGTGTCGTGATACAGCGATCTACCGCCTGAGTCACCCTCGATCTGCCGAGGGAGTTCCGGGGTGACTAACCGATAGGTGCCGGGGAAGTCCGGTGTCTAGTCGGTCCTCTTTCGAGGGAGCCCCTCCTGTAGGCTCCTTAGGTGACGGTTCCACTGAAATAGGCCAAACCGGTCGACGGGCCGGCCCATGGGCGGAGGAACCAGATACTTAGGTTCTGGAGGGGTCAGCTTTGGCCTGGGAGGTGAAAGCCAAGTAATGGCCGGGGTGGGCGGTGGAGCCGGCTTCTGCCCGATCAGGATGAGCTGTTGCCACATAAGGTACTCACAGTGCCAGAGTTTCCTCCAGAGCCTCTCCTCATCCGATGAGGATGAGGACGACCTGTGGCATCACCTCCTCTTCGAGTGCTTATGGTTCTTCCTCGGCCGTTTGGCCAAAGGGGTTCTGGACCGTGACCGAGATCGGGGAGGCAGACTCGGTCGATCGGGAGACACCGGAGTGATTGGTGAAACCCTAGAGTCCAGAACCGGGACCTTGATGGGGACACCAGCGGGCTGGGTCTCCTCATCAAGAAATACTAGGACCAGAGTCCGTTCTAAGGAGTCATTGGCCACGGCCGGCAACAAAGGGTTGACTGGGTCGAGGATCATCTCAACCTCGTTGGCCACTTCCTTGGCCCCCTGGCCAGATGGAAGATCCGAAAAGACAGCGTCCGAGGAGGCTATCTCAACCAAGGTCGAGACCGCATGCTCTTGGGACTCAGACCTCTCTCAGTCCCAAGATAGTCTTCGTCGACATGAAGATGGAGGTTCATGTTCTCTCTTCCGAGAGCGAGAGGAGTGCGAGCCCGAGGGTGCCTCACCGCAGGTGGGGAGAGACTGGCACAACTCTTTAAAAGAACCAGTAAAGGTGAAGCCTAGGTTGAGAGGAACAAAAAAGCTTTGATTGGCTGAAGCACGAGCGGCTTCCTCCTCGAACGCCTTAATGTGTTCCAGCTGCTCGGCACAGCACGCGGCTGCGGAAACAGCCCACCTAGCCTCCTTGGACTTCACCGGAGGATTCCTTTTTTCCAGACTCCCCAGCTTCATGCATGCCTTGCGGTTGTCCAGGACGTTGGGATGGAAGGCCAAGCAATAACTGCAGGACGAGGTGTCATGGCCAACACACAGGCAGTAGACACACATGAGGTGGGGATCAGTGCACGACATCTTTTGGCCTCAGGGACACTGGTGAAATCTCGGGGAAGATTTTTCCTCCATGATCGATGCTGCAAAAGTATGATCGCTAACTCAAACGAGTTTCAATTCCGGTAAAACCGACGATTTAAAAGCCAGGGCCTATAAGATGCAATAGCACGAGGAAGGCAACCTGTATCTTCCAGCGGAAAGGAAGATCTGGCGTAATGGGGTGGAGCCGAGGAGCCAGCTTGAAGACTTCCAGCAGATTTAAAGTGGAAGGGGACAATGCCAAACAATTTACTTATTCAATTCTAGGATTACAAATACCTTTGAGCCAAGGCTCTTTTACAAAGTTTCCACGTCAGAGGTAAAAGACATACAGGGAAAGCAGTGAAACATAATAGTCAGTAATATCATACCACTGGTAATAAAGTAGAAGATCATCAGTTTTTAAGACAATGCTCCTAGTTGTTCAGATAAGACAGGAAACCGGCAATGTACAAGAAAAGAAAAGGGTATAGAAGGGAAGGGCAACAAAGGTGCAGCCAAAGGCAGTTGTCAGACAAAACAGGGGGATAAGTGCTGGAGACATGGGGGTGTGGGAAGTGGGAGGACAGGGAGGAGGAGGGTGGGGTAGGGCAGAAAAACAAGAGAGCATCAGTGGGGCTGGGGGCAGCTGGAAGGACGGTGGTGGGAAGAGGCTGTGGTGACCCCTGGGACACGACAGGATCAGTTAAGGAGGGCAGTCACAGGAGCTGGAGGTAGTAACGTGCTGCCGCAGTCTTGATTTAAAGATGCCCAGGGTAGAGGCAGTCAAGATGGCAGGGTTGAGGCAGTTCATCCAGAGAGGAGCTTTGTAGGTGAAACAATACTGACCCTGGGTGGTGTGACAGTGGGGAACTTGAAGGAGTGGAGATTTAGAAACCCTGGTGACCTGTAAGCAATTCTTATTGGTGTGTAGCAGGGCTGTGACCCCAGCGGGTGCAAGGCCAAGGCAAATTTTCATGGCCATAGTGCAGGTTAGGTACTTGATGTGATTTGAGAGCTGGAGCCAGCCAGTTTGAGTATAGAGATCATAGGTGTGGGTGAGACAGTGGGCTCCAGAGATGAGCCGACATGACTTGGATAGACTCGAGATATGTCTGAGGATAGTCGCTGTGGCAGAGCCATATATGATGAAACCGTGGTCAATAATCAAGACCACGTAACTCTGAACGGTGATCTTCAGCGCTTCAGGGGTGAGGTGCTGTCTATGTCTGTAAAGGAGCCTGATTCTGGTGTTAGCTGCCTTTGCCACATAGTCGACATGAGCACTGCATGAGAGGTTGGGGTCCAACAGTACCCCAAGACATCTGAAGCATGGAACCTGTTCCAGGGAATTCCCAAGTGAAGTCTGAATAGCTAATAGGTGGTGCTTGTGCTGGTTGTGGGAGCTGCAGAATAGCATGGACTTAGTCTTTTTGTGATTTAGGACAAGCTTATGCTTAGAAAACCACACCTCTACGTTGCTGAAGGCCAGTTGGAGATTCCGTTGTAAGGACATGGGATCTTTGTGAGAGGAGAATACAACCGCATCATTGACGTAGAGGATGATATTCTCAGTGCAGGAAAGTGGTAGAGTGTTCAGAAAGAGACTGAAGAGGAGTGGGCCCAGAATTGATCCCTGCAGGACACCTGAGCGAACTGGCAAGGTGTCAGAGAGGGCATTGGCAATTTTCACGTTTTGTGAGCGGTTTTCAAGGTAGCTTTTGAACCATAAGGCAGTGTCAGGGGAAAGGCCGATGCTCCGAAGTTGGTCAACCAACAGTCGATGGTGGACAGTATCGAAGGCCTTGGATAGGTCAATGAAAACCGCTCCAGTTAACAGGCCCTTATCGAGAGAATTATGTACTGCCCCAGTGAATTCTAGCAGAGCAGAGGAGGTGCTGTGCCCCTTTCTGAAACCATGCTGTTGAGCGCACAGTAGATTGTACTTGTCCAGATGGTCAGTTAGTTGGTCTGCTATGATTTGTTCAAGTGCACTGCAGAGTGGAGGCAGGATCGAGATCGGGCGATAGATTGCGTGGCTGGAATTGTCACCACTTTTGTGGACTGGAATGACTGAGGCAATTTTCCAAAGGTCAGGGAATTGACTGGTACGGAGAGAGAGAGAGATTCAGAATTCTGGTTAAGGGTAGAAGGACTTCCTCAAGAGTTAGCGACAGAATCTTCAGGTCAAGGAAGTCTCCACTGGATCTGGATTTTGAGATGGCAGTAACGATGAAGTGTCAAGCTGCATTCAAAGCGACTTACCGAAATTAGAAATGGGGGGATAGTCCTGAGCAGGATGGATGTTAGGGGAGCTGTCTTCATTGTCAAAAAAGTCAGGGTGGAGAACGGCACGGAGGTGGGTAAAAGCAGAGTTAAAGGTGTTAGCAATGACCAGGGGGTCCAGTGTAGTGATCCCATCAACTAACAGCATGGCAGGAGAGTTCTTTGGTTGAGTCCCTGTGATTCCCTTTATGTTATCCCAAAAGGCACATCCGTTTCCCCAGGTGTTGGTAAGTGCTTCCTTGTAGAAGGAGCTTTTCGTAAGTCGAATGGCCTTGGTACAGCCATTACGGGCTTGTTTGTATTTTAGTAGGTCAGGAGGTGAGCTAGTTGCTTTGGCCAGCCAAAGGTGATCCCTTAGTTTCAACTGTGTCAGAAGTTGGCATTTATCCAGGGGTTACAGAGCAACTTGGCTTTGCATTTTTTTGCTGGAGCAAAGAGGTCACAGACCTTGTTGAAGGTGACAATGAAGAAGTCAAGAGCCAAGTTAACATTTGTGGCCTTGTACAGTAGCTAGGTTGCCAGTCAATCAGACTCAGGTAGTGTTTAAGATGAGCAAGTTGTACATGAGGGAGGACCCTACTGTAGATGAATTTGGGGGGGGTTGAGAAATTTGTTGGACCATTCGCATAGGACAGGGGAGTGGTCACTGAGGGAATCCGGCAGAACGGTGGTGCTGAGGATCCTGGAAGGGTGGCCGATTAGTACCCAGTCCAGAAGTGTACTAGTACCAGTCTTATAGTTAATCCAAGTCAGCGAGACCACCATTTGTAAGAGGTTAGCAGAGGCAATAGAATCTTTCGGCTCCCCTGCATCCGAGGCTAACCAACTGATGTTGAAGTCTCCTTGTAGGACAAGCTAAGTGCCAGAAGTTTGAGAGTTGATAAATCTGAGAACGTCATTGAGGCCTTTGACCTGGTCCCTGGGAGGGATGTAGACGGAACCAATTGTGAAAGCTTTTTGGTTAGGACCAAGGAGGATTCTGATGGGTAGCAACTGCACTGAGGAGTCAAGCAAGGGGGCTGCAAGGGGAAGCACCAAAAGGGAGTCTTTAACATATATTGCAAATCCACCTCCTTTCTTTGTGACCTGGTCCATTCTAAAAATGTTGTAGCCTTGAAGGGATATTGCCTGGTCAGTAACTTTCGCGTCAGCCAAGTTTCGACCACTGCAAGGATGTCAGGGTTGTGATGCATTATGAAAGATTGAAGAGCATCAAACTTAGATAGCAAGCTGCAGATGTTGAGAGAAACGAGCCGAAGAGCGCCTGTACTTGGTTTGTTGTTTGAGTTGCATGGACCAGGGTTTGGATGGACACTGCCTGAGAGTAGTAGAAGGAGAAGTATCAGTTTTAATGTGCCAAGGCGTAGTTCTTTAAGGGATAATTTGTGGCGACGTTTAGAGTGGGTGAGGTTGGTAGGAGCCAGAAAGCAGCCCCTGGAAGATGCAGTGAGCTGCAGCATGGTTAACCCAGCCAACATACCAGGCATAGGGAGATTAAGCAGTAGCCTGGTATTGGCAATAGGTGGGCCTGAAGGAGGACAGGACGAGTAGTGGAGGGTAGCCTTTGAGGGGTAGGTGATATCACAGAGGCAAGTGGGGTGGGGGAGGGGGCAGGGGCAGCAAGGACCAGGGAGGTAGAAGATGGGAGGTAGAGCAAGGAGGAGGAGGAGGATGGATAAGAACAGGGAGTGGAGATCCCAAGAGGTAGGCATACTAGTAAGGAGATGGGGGGGGTAGCAAGGGACCAGAGCAGAAAGTGGGTAGATCCACAGCCTAGTTGGTGAGAGAGCAGAAGGCAGGCACTGTAAGGGACGAGAGAGACAGAGGTGGGAGGCCCAGGGAGAAGGACCAGTGACAGGAGAACCAATGGGCTAAGAAGGGTGGGGGAGGCAAGACAGGGGGGCGGGGTTTAGGAGTATTTAATTAAGGTGGGGGGCGGGCATAACAATTCTGCAGTCTGCAATAGAAATGAGTGGGCTCAGAGCCCAGAAAACAGCGAAAGGAGAAGTCCAAATCAAGTAGCAAAGCCCAACACCAGAGACCAATCAGGAGCTGAAGCGGAGAGTAGTCAGCCAATAGCAGCAGATCGCGGCTGACCCAGCCCAGGCTGTTTTCTTACCGGGCTCCGATGGATCTCAGAAGCGGCAGGAGAAGTTGGCTAAGGCGGGCGGCTTGTGGAACCGCGGCTGCGCCTGCAGGAGACTGGCTGGCCCTCGATCTGAGGGAGGGAAACAAACACGAGGGTTAGCCTTAAGAGAGGTGGTAGACAATGGAGAGGTGATGCAGGAGCTTAATTGTATGGGCAAGAGGAATCACACTACAGATAGCAATGAGGGAGGTGGGGGAAGGTTGTACAGAGAATAGTTTCAGGAGATAAAGAAAGAGGCTGCATTGGGGGGGGGGGGCGCGCACGACGGCTGTAGACTAGAGAATCAGTAGACTTGCCCAGGTGTCAGCGAGTGAAGGTGCTATATATATACAAAACTGGAGATAAATCATCTCCTAATAATTATCGTCCTATTACTATCTTGCCTGTCTTGTCCAAATGTTTGGAAAGGTTGGTAAACCAACACATGGGAGTTTATTTGGAAAAATATGATTTATTAACAAAATATCAATCAGGTTTTAGGAAGGGCTTTTCAATTATGTCGGCTTTGGTCGAATTTAATGATCTGATATGTACATCCCTGAACAAAGGTAAGGATACAGCAGCTATTTATATTGATCTATCAAAAGCATTTGACTTGGTGGACCACTCCATTCTGTCTGACAGGTTGTTCTGTTTGGGTTTCTCTGATGATCCACTAGTATGGTTTATGTCATATCTGACAGACCGCTTCCAGAGAGTACAGTTAGAGAACCATCTTTCACATCCTAGGATCGTTAAAAGAGGAGTTCCACAGGGGTCCATTTTGGGACCCTTGTTATTTTGATATTTAATAATGATTTACCATCTGTGATCAGGCATACAGATATAAGAATGTATGCAGATGATACGGTCTTGGTGGCCTCTGGTGATGGTCTGGTGGATCTCCAGAGAAACCTACAGGCTGACTTCACTAGGGTACAGGAGTGGTTCACCAAGTTACAATTAATAATGAATGAAAATAAGACAAAATTAATGTGTTTCAGTACTAGAAAACTGGGTGTCTTGGATGTACAGATCACATCACTGAACCAAACCTTAATAGAACAAGTTACAAATTATTGCTACTTAGGAGTTAACATTGACTCTTCTTTGACCTTCAAGAGCCATATAGAGTCTGTTGTTACAAAAACACATAGAAAACTGGGAGCTTTGAAAAGAATATCTAAGTCCTTAAAATTGCAGGATAGGAAACTGATTGCTGAACAGCTTATACTTCCAGTAATAAAATATGGAGAGGTTATTTATAGGACTGCATCTAAACAACTCTTGACTAAGTTGGATAAATTGCAGTATAGGGTGGCAAGATATGTTTTACGTTGTAGTTTTAGGACTCATCACTGTGAATTGTTGACCAAGTTAAATTGGTTACCTCTTGATTTAGAATATAGGTATAGTTGGTCCTCATTTATATACAAATATAGGACAATTTATTTGAATCATAATATATTAAAAATATTGGCAGGTAAAGATTCTGCTCTTAGGAAACACTCAGGGCTTTGTATCAAAATAGAATAGACCCAGATAAGCGTAAGAATAAATTTGGGGATAGAACATTGGTGTCACAAGCATCAATGTGTTGGAATATACTCCCTCCTTCATTGCGATTAGAGAAAATTGAAAAAAAATTTCTTAAAGGGTTAAAGATGTATTTTGTATATTCATGTGAATGTGTTTGATTTAATTTGGTTATATTGTCTAATTGTGTGTGATTTTGTGATTTTGTGTTTAAAATTTGTATTGATTGTTTGAAACTGGTGTGATTATGTGAACTTGGAAAACTTGCACAGGACTGTCTTGAAAATTGGATTATTTTATCCAAATGACATGTATTATTCCTGTATAAAAATAAAATTTTTACTACTACAAGAAATAGCGTTTGGGGGGGGAGCAGTAATCGGGAGAATGGAGTTAGAGAAGGCAAAGGAGGGGAGAAAACAAAAAGATCCTAGACATAGCAAATTGTTCAACAATGTTCAAATATCACAGTACATGGATTAAAAATAGTAGGAAGGTGGGCAAATGTCAGCACTTAACCTAAGACAGTATGCATAACAACAACGTAGGCTAGTACAGTAAGCAAACTAAAAAAAAAAAAAAAAGACCTGTTATCTACTAGATCTAGGTATATGGCATCAGAGTAGAGTGATGAGGCAGGACATAAAATTCGGCAGTCTGCAATAGAAATGAGTGGGCTCAGAGCCCAGAAAGCAGTGAAAGGAGAAGTCCAAATCAAGTAGCAAAGCCCAACACTGGAGACCAATCAGGAGCTGAAGTGGAGAGCAGTCAGCCAATAGCAGCAGATCGCGGCTGACCCAGCCCAGGCTGTTTTCTTACCAGGCTACGATGGATCTCAGAAGCAGCAGGAGGAGTTGGCTAAGGCGGGTGGCTTGTGGAGCTGCGGCCACGCCTGCAGGAAACCGGCTGGCCCGACCAGGGGCTCGATTGGGCTCCGCTGGATCTCAGAAGCAGTAGGAGGAGTTGGCTAAGGCGGGTGGGCTTGTGGAACCGCGGCCACGCCTGTAGGAGACCGGCTGGCCCGATCAGGGGCTCGATCTGAAGGAGGGACACAGATGAACAACATATCCACGCTCCTAGAAGCTGTGCTACACAGATATTCAGATTCCAAGAAGGGGTAGGCTCCCTAAAGGGAGGGTTAACATGTGTTAAACACTTTAAAAATTTCTTGAAAACTGGATGAGAGACTAGGGAAGAGCCCTTACCAGCAGAAAGGAAGGCAGACACAGCTGCCAAATGCACCTTGAGAGTAGTGGGCCAGGGGCCTAAACTATTAAGATGCACCAGATAATCCAGTAAAGTAGCAATATCAGCCAGTTCTGGCTGAACAGATTTCTGGGAATACCAAAACCCGAAACTTTTCCATTTGGAGTTGTAAGTCTTTCTGGTCGTAGGTTTCCTGGTAACCTTTAGAATGTCCAAGACTGACTGAGAAAGATTTAAACTTGCATATTGTAGCTCTTCAAGAGCCAAGCCTTGAGCCTGAGAGTCTGAAGATTGGGGTAAAGGATCCTCCCCTGTGAGGAGGTAAGAAGATTGAACTGTCTGGGAAGACACAGGGGCATTGTTACTGACAGTGACAACAGAAGAGGGTACCAAGGTTGTCTGGCCCAGTCTGGAGCCACTAGAATCACCCTGCAGGACTGAGAGCTTCTTTTGATCAGGACCCTGAATATCAAAGGAAAAGGAGGGAATGCATGCAGAAACCTGCTTGTCCAACTCAGCGAGAGAGCATCCTGATGAACAGAACCCAGAAGAGGCAGTCTGCAACAAAAGACAGGAAGTTGGTGATTGACCAAGGCTGCAAAGAGATCTCTGGAGTGCCCAACCCTCTCGAAAAATGACCTGAAGAATTAGAGGACTCAGAGTCCATTCGTGATGACCCCGAGAAATCCTGCTGAAAGCATCTGCTAAAATGTTGTCCTTCCCTGGGAGATGCACAGCCATCAGGGAAGCCTGAAGGGAATAAGCTAGAGACCATATCTTCATGGCCTCTGTTCACAAGACAGAGGACTGAGCGCCTCCCTGTTTATTGATGTACCACACAGTTGTGGTATTGTCTGTCCTGATCTGCACCACTTTCCCTTGAACCACAGCTGAGAATGTCTGAAGTGCCAGAAAGACAGCTCTCAATTCAAAAAGGTTTATGTGTAGAAGGGATTCCTGGTGTGACCAGGTTCCTTGAGCTGTAAACTGATCTAGGTGAGCCCCCCAACCTAGTAGAGAGGCATATGTGGTGAGAATCACTGAGGGAGCCTGACTGACAAATGGGACACCTTGTCGAAGACTGTCCCCCTCCAGCCACCAAAGGGCCTGAACTAGAGTTTGAGACACTGGAACCAATTTGGAGAGAGGCTCTCTTTTCTGAGACCAATAAGATCGGAGATTAAACTGAATATCCCTCATCTGAAACCCTGCTCCCTGGACCATAGCTGTGGAAGCTGCCATGTGGCCCAGCAACTGCAGAAAGTGTCTGGCTGGACGAGAAATTAGAGGATGAAAAGAGGAAGCCAGAGTGACCAGGGACTGAACCCTTGAGAAAGGGAGAAATGCCTTTGCCTGAATAGTGTCTATTTCCACCCCTATGAAGGTGAGTAGCTGGGTTGGTTCCAGGACAGACTTTTCTAGGTTCAAAATGAAGCCCAAGGATTCTAGAAGTCTGAGTGACCTCTAAGGCTGACTTGACTTGGTTTGAGGAATGGCACACTAGGAGCCAATCGTCCAGATATGGGAACAGGAGGATACAGTCTCCTGAGGAATGCCACCACTACTGCAAGACACTTGGTGAACGCCCTTGGAGCAGATGTTAGGACAAAAGGCATAGCTCTGAATTGGTAGTGGCCTGAGGGCAACTCGAACCCGAGGTACTTTCTTTGGGAATGTATGATAGGTATGTGGAAGTAGGCAACCTTGGGATCCAGAGAAGCTAGCCAGTCTCCTGGTCTCAGAGAGGGAAGAATTACTCCCAGAGTCACCATCTTGAATTTTGGTTTTGTCAGATGTTTGTTCAGGTACCTTAAATCTAGGATGGGTTGCCACTCCCCTGTCTTTTTTGGGGTAAGGAAGTATCTGGAATACAGCCCTTTTCCCCTGTGACAAAGAGGTATCTTCTCTACTGCTTGCAGAAGCAGAAGAGAGGAGACTTCTGCCTCCAAGGCCTTTGTCTCTAAGGGAGAGGGAGGACTGAAGGACCTTGCTCTCATTTTTGGGAACCTTTTGAAACTGAAAAAAAGGCCCCTGGCTCACTACTTCCAGGACCCATTTATCTGAAGTAATAGACTCCCAAGCCTGAGAGTAGTGAGCCAGCCTGCCCCATACTGGAGCTGGGGAGGCGACCCTGACTGACACTGCAGGGTGTCTGCTTGGCAGGGGGCTTAGAATGCATGGATGATGGGGTCCTAGTCATCCCACACCTGCCTCTTCCCATAAAGAGCCCCCTCTGTTGGAAAGAAGAGGAGGGAGTCTGAGCTTGGTAGAAAGGCCTATGAAAAAGCCTGCTCCTAAACTGCTGCCTCCGAGGAGTGCTCTGCTTTTCTTTAGCTGCGGCACTCCTGTAGGTGGTCCTATATTAGTCCATTTTCTTTATGTAGTTCTCGGTTTGCTCACCAAACAGAGAATTACCAGTTACAGGAAAATCCATGGCCTTAGTTTAGGTATCCTGTGAAAGTTTGGTACATCTAAGCCAAGCCAACCTCCTCATGGAGACAGATGTAGCCATGACTCTTGAATGGACATCATTCGAGTCCACAGCAGCACGAAATTGAACTTTGGATGCCTCTATACCATTTACAGACACCTGCTCCAGCTCCTTGGCTAGCTGGGGAGGGGCATTCCTAGCCAACTTCAGAACCATATCCCACATCGATTTCTGGTACCTGGCTGTATATACCATATAGTTTGATTGCCTGAGCCCCAAAGAGGATGCCAAGTACCGTTTCTTGGCCACAGCATCCACTTTGCTGGAATCCTTATCTGGAGGGTGAGATGCCAGGGGAATATTAGCCTCGTCACAGGCTACAATGTGCTGTAAGGAATTCCGTACCAGGACCTGATAGAGCATACCTCCTGTCCATTGTTTTATCCACAGGAGGAATGGAACTAGGAAATTGCATTATTTTCTGTGTTTGTTTCCCCAGGGATTTATGCAAAGGGATAGACACTCTCTTCGACTCTGGAGCATCCATCATTTCCATATAATTAGGTTCCTCCTGATCAGCTTCCTCCATAGGAAGCTGAAAAGTCTCAGCCACCTTCTTGTAAAACAAGAAGTGGGAAGGGGATGCGGAAAGCCTGGGTCTGAACCGGTCGATTTATCTTTTCTCTTCCTTTTTAACGGAACTGATTCCTCGGAATCGGCTCTCCTTTTGCCCCAAGAAGTATCGCCTGGTCAGAGGAGCACTCCTTCTGGTTCGGTCGGAACCAAACCGGGCTAGCCATCCAGGTCAGCGGACTTCTCAGCCTCCCTTTCCCTCAGTCTACCTAATCTCTTTTCCAGGGTAGATTTGGGAAAATTCTTGCAAATTTGGCAGTCTGAATCGAGGTGGTCAAACCCCAGACAATAAACACAGGTGGTGTGGGGATCAGCCTTGGCAAAGACTTCCCCACACACACTGCAGTGTTGAAACCCAGTGGGCCCGGTTTTTTTCTTGGGTTTCTAAGACATGGCCAATCCTAACCAAAAACTTACCCTTTTTTCTGCAATCTGCCAGGCAAGACTCCCTTATCGGTTCCTGACCGTGTCACGGGTCTTGAAAAAAACGTAATTAAATCTGTTATTTTAGAACAGATACGGACCGGTTACCACACTCTAAAGTAAGCACAAGCTTTTTTACCTCAAACTGATCGGTTCACCCGAACCGATCCATAATTTTCAAGTTCCACACAGAAACAAAAAACCTATCTAGTACTCACAGTACCACAGACAGAGACTTGAACCCGATTGCTTGCACAAGCAATTGTAGAAACTGACCGGAACAGACACTTCAACCGACTTTTGAACCAAGAGGCAGTAGAAATCTCCAGAGCGACTGTTCAGTGAGGCAGAGTAAAGAATCTGACGGATGCAGTTTAAACAACAACAGACAGGGGCTTCAACCGAGCTCATGGTGAACATTCCATGCTGGTCATGGAAAGTTTAACTCTTTGTTCTCCGGGGCAGTTGAAAGGCAGGACCTAACTGCATATGTCAGAATACAGCAAGACTTCATGTTGTTGGAAAGACAGTCATCTATTATTGTGTAGAAATGAAGCAGAAAGGGTAAAGAACAAAAGAAAGTAATACTTCAAAGAAGAAAGTAATGGAGGAAACATACTTTCTGCTTTTAGGCACCCACTCAGTTTAAATGGAGCACAGTCCGTACTCCCAGCACAGAACAAGAACACTATGGTGCCTCCATACAGCAATCTCCAATCTGGTAATGAATCAGGAACAGTCACTGTTTCCAGACCACCCCCCAGGCTTCCCCAGGGCAGCTGGCAAAACAAGATTTTCATAAATAAAACCCAAGGCTATAAAACAGAACTAACTCAGCTACTGGTTAACCGGACAACACTCAGTTTAAATGGAGCACAGTCCGTACTCCCAGCAGGAGAGGCCTGACGTGGAGGAAGATGTTAACCATAGAGGAGTCGAATGAGGACTGACCAAACTGGACTAAATACTGTAATCCTCTCTTACCAGTCAGTTCAATTGGGACAATTGGGACACTGAAATGGATCTAGGTCCATTTCCATTGACTTTTCTGTGTTTCCTTTAATGTTTCTTTCCCCAGGAAGGAGAAAGGTGGAATTTTCTTTTGATAATGTTCAGCAGTTGGCCTTAGTGCAGGACACTCGGGTCCTCGAGGTGATGAACACCATTCTTGGGTAATTCCCTTGCCTTCTCAGGCTTGGGGAGAGGGAGTGTTAAGTCCAAAAGTTCAACCTTTTGAGTCGGCTTGCCTGTTGCACTGGCTTGAAATTACAAAGTTTTTGAAGTAGAGTATAAAGGTTAATGACCATTTGACAAAGATAGTGCTGTTTAGTAGGCTTAAGAGAGCACAGAACTCCTAATCTATAAAACAGGGATTTATTTAACTCTAAAAATTGATTAGCGTTTTGCTCATAAAAGTGCTAAATCTTTGTGAAAATGCATAGCTCTTGCCTCACTGTGTTTAACAAACCGAGCACTTCTACAAAATCTATATAAATACATTCTGTACAGTTAATATAGTCCCAAGAAAAAAAACTGCTAATCAATTATTTAAAACCCTGATAAAATTAAACAAACTTGGATAAATTGTTCAGTGTAACAGCAGTTAATAGAAACATAGAAACATAAATTTTGACAGCAGATAAGGACCGCTTGGCCCACCCAGTCTGCCCATTTCACTACCTAATGGATAAGTTGCAGATCCTAGTTAACCATCAGCCTACTTCTTCCTAACCCCACCCCCTAGAATTGCCTTATGACTGTCCCATGCATGCTTGAATTCCACCACTGTTTTTGACTCCACAACCTCCTCCGAAGGCCATTCCATGCATCCACAACCCTCTGTGAAAAAATCTTCCTTAAATTACCTCTGAGCCGTCTCTTCTATCTTCAAATTGTGCCCCTTGTTCTTGCACACTTCTTTTTGAAAGATGCTACCTCTTGGACTTTGTTGATTCCTTGAGATACCTGAAAGTTTCTATCATGTCCCCCTCTCCTCCTTTCCTCGAGGCTATACATATTCAGCTCCTCAAGTCTCTCTTCATATGTCTTCCGCAGACCCTGCACCATTTTAGTTCCTCCTCTGGACAGCCTCCATCCTGTCTATGTCCTGTGGAGATTGGGTCTCCAGAACTGCACGCAGTACCCAGATGGGGTCTCACCAACTGTCTGTACAGAGGGATAACAACTTCTGTTTTCTACTGGTGATGACTCTCCCTATGCATCCCAGTATCCCCCAGCCCTCCTTGCTGCCCTCTCATTGCTTTCCCACCTTTAGGTCATCTGATATGACTACCCCAGGTCCCTTTCCATTTTTGTTGTGGTTAGTATCTCACCCCCCATTGTGTACTCTTCCCCTGGGTTTTTGTTTCTCAGGTGCATTACCTTGCACTTCTTAGCACTGAATCTAAGCTGCCATACATCTGACCATTCCTCTAACCTTGCCAAGTCCCTTCTCATCCTTTCCACCCCACCTTGTGCATCAACTCTGTTGCAGATCTTTGAGTCATCTGCAAAGAGACATACTTTTCCTTCCAGTCCCTCTGCAATGTCACTTATAAAGACACTGAAGAGGACCGGTCCTAATACTGAACCCTGCGGTACCCCACTAGTAACCCCCCCTTTCTTCAGAGTGGACTCCATTTACTGTTACTCTCTGTGTCCTATTCTCCAGCCAATTCTTTACCCAGGCTGCCATCTTGCGACCCACTCCCAGGCTGGCTAACTTGTATATTAATCTTTTGTGTGGGACTGTGTCAAATGCCTTGCTAAAGTCCAGGTAGGCCATGTCCACAGCCCCTCCCTGATCTACTACTTTGGTCACCCAGTCAAAGAAATCTATCAGATTTGTCTGGCATGACCTTCCGCTGTGAATCCATGCTGCCTTGGGTCCTTGAGCCCCGCTGTCTCTAGATACTCAACAATTCTTTCCTTCAGAAGTGATTCCATCATTTTCCCTACCACTGAGGTTAAACCAACAGGTCTGTAGTTTTCTGTTTCTGCCTTGCTCCCACTTTTGTGAAGGGAATCACATCTGCCCTTCTCCAGTCCTCGGGTACCACCCATCCTCTCATGATTTGTTAAAGAGGGTAGTCAGTGGTATCACTAGTTCTACCCTTAGTTCTTTTAGAATTCTGGGATGAATCCCATCAGGCCCCATTGCTTTGTCCACCTTCAGTTTTAAGAGTTCTTTCAGAACCCTTTCTTCTGTAAATGGCTGGTATCAACTTCTGTATCCAGAATGTTTCTACTGTTTGTTTTAGGTACTTCCCCACTTCCTTTGTAAATACTGAGCAAAAATATTTGTTTAGTATCTCTGCCTTTTCACAGTCACCCTCTGCCCACCCTCCCTCCTCTTTATTAAGCCTCACTAGCCCTCCCTTGGTCTTCCTTCGCCTCCTGATGTACCTATAAGCTGTTTTATCCCTTCTTAACTGAGTTGGCTATCTTTTCCTCGGTTTGGGCCTTTGCTGTTCTGACTGCCTTCCCAGCTTCCTTTTGCTTTAACTGATACAGTTCCCTGTCCTGCTCCTTCTGTGATTCCTTGTACTTCCTGAATGCTTTTTTTCTCTTGAACCTTCACTGCCACTTCCTTTAAGAACCATAGTGGTTTCTTACATCGTTCGTTTGTTAATTTGCTTCACACAAAGGCTTGTTACCTCTGTGATGGCAGTTTTATTATTCCCCATTGTTCTTCCACCCTCCTTCCTGCCCATTTGCTAGTGCATTCCTTAGGCACTCACCATTTTTTGGCAAAAGTCAGCCCTCCTAAAGTCCAGTACTTTTGCCTTTGTATGGCTTGGACTTCTATTGCTGTGTTTATTGTGAACCATACTGTTCGATTGTCACTAGTTCCCAGATGGCTACCCACTTCTACATCTGTGATCCTCTCTTCATCTCCATTTGAGAGAACCAGGTCTAAGATTGCTCCCTCTCGAGTGGGCTCCAATACTAGTTGTCTAAGGCATGCCCTTGTAGGGCATCTAGAATAACCCCACTCTTTGAAGTGGCTGCTGCAACTGCACTCCAGTTAACATCTGGCATATTCAGATCACCCATCAGCAATATCTCCCCTTTTTCTGCCATTCTAAGTATTCTTTCCATCATTTCCTTGTCCATTTCCTCCTCCTGAGAAGGGGGTCTGTATACAACCCCTGTGCGGATTGTGGTGCCATTGCCGGTCTCCAAATTTACCCACAGTGCTTCTTCTCCTCCCTGTTTTCCATTTTGTTCTGTTGCTTTGATTCCTTCCCTTATGTAAAGAGCTACTCCTCCTCCTCCTCCTCTTTACCCTCCCTGTCCCTCCTGTAGATAGTGTATCCTGGTATGTTTATGTCCCAGTCATGGTTTTGTGTGTACCATGTTTCTGTGACTGCCACGATATCCAGATGTTCCTCCTCCATCAAGGCCACTAATTCAGGAAGCTTGTTACTCAGACTATGGGCATTGGTACTCATTGCTCTCCATTTTTTGATGGCTTTACCTTATTTTGCAGCATCCCCCACTGACCTGTCTACCTCTGTCTTTTTCTCATTTATTACCCTGTTTTGTAGGGAGAGGCTGGGATTTTCCTGCTGCTTATCAGTGCCTCCCCCCTTGACTAGTTTAAAAGCTTGCCAATGAAGCATTTAAACCGATTGTTCAAAAGACTTGTTCCCTTCCTGGACAGATGCAGACCATCCTGCCAGTATAGGCTGGTGTCCCTCCAGGTGGAACCCCAGTCCTCAGTGAGCCAAACCCTGTGCTCCACACCATTTTTTCAACCATTCATTAAACTGCATGGTGCAAAGTACCCTCGCCTCACTCATGCCATTGACAGGCAGCACCTCAGAGAAGGATATTGTGTGTGCTACTTGTCTTAGGCCCCTCCCCAATTCTACAAAGTCCTTCTGCACTGCTCTAATCTCATGATTAGCCAAGACATTTGTCCCTAGGTGGACAATGACGTCCAGCTCAGACTCCCGTGCAGCTGTTCTCGTGATCCTGAGGATGCGCTTCCTGTCTATGTATGAATATGTCTGTATAAGTTCCACCTATATCAGGGACTTTCCACAGTCACTGAGATGGCTGGCAGTTTGGGTAAAATTTGGTTTAAATATAATTTAATGGAACCCCCACTTCCTATTGTAACAGATTACAGGGGATGCATGAATGTATATCAAATGTCTGATCAGCTGTATTGCTGTCAATGCTCATTTTACTGCCCTGTATGACGTACTATGCACTTGTTTTACTTTTAAAACAATAAACATAAATAAAAAAATTAAAAAAAGCTGTTTTATTCATGAAAAAGCCTGCAGAAAAATCCAATAGGCACAATTCATAGGGCAAATAAACTGAGGCAGTAAAAAAAAAAAAAAAGAAACAGAGGTCTCAAGACAGTCCAGGAGAACTGACTGAAGTAATGATCGGGTTTCGGCAGAAGAAAGCAAATCACTCATGTTGCAGCAATCAAGTGGAGCCAGCTTTTAACGAGGAAGATGAACCAGTATCCTCCGATACTGGAGAACCACACAGTAAGCCTGATATGTTCTTCTGCAGATAGGCAAGCAAACTATCTCCAGGCCAGGCTCTTTTTCTGCCACCTGCAACTGTGCTCCAAGCCTTTTTTTGACAGCAGCAACTCTAAATTCTCCATAATTAGATCTGGGAGGACAATGTCACATTTTTTGAGTTGCGGTGCTGCTTCAGCTAGGGTATTCTAAATCACTGGGCCAGAATCCAGTTCATTTTTAACCCTGGCCAGACTCAGAATCTGAGCTTTGATGGAACATTTTCCTTTGAGTTGCTTCACAATAGGTCAAAGTAATTGCCACTTTGGTTGTAATGTCAGGGAAAAATCTTGCTCCAAGAAAATCTGCTGTCCATCATAGTTCAGTCCTCGTTTCTTCCAGGCTGACGAAAGGATAAAATCCCTGGTGTTATAATTCAGCATTCAGACAATAACCAACCTAGGCCGAGCAGTTTGATCTTTGGGTCAGGGCAGAGCAATCTGTGAGCCCTTTCGACGTGCAAGGGGGTATCTTCTGAAAAATTCAGGACTGTCCAAATAACATGCTTCACACAGTCAAATCAAAGAAGGGAAAGTCTCTTCTACTCCCTCCCTCCCGGAGCCCATGAATACGAGAATTATTTAGTTGTGCCCTATTTTCAATGTCTTCAGCACGATTCTTCCGTTCATGCTCTCTTTGGAGTAGATAGACAAAACCATTCTCCACAACCATGTTTTATTGTGTCAAATCGCCTACTTGCTGCTCCGTAGATGAGATCTTATCTAAATTCTTCATGTGCATTTTATGGTCGGCAAAAGCAGATTCAATTTTCTGCACAGTTGTTAAAACTTGCTGCACCGTATTATCTTCAGCTGAAAGCAAGTCTTGGTCATCATCATGTTCCTGCACTGTATTATCTTCTGCTGAGAGTGAGTCTTGGTCGTCATCGTGTTTCAGCTCTCTAGAACTTTCAGAGCCAGGACACCACGAACGGGGCCATGGAAGTATTCACCGCTCTGATCTTCTGGACTAACATTTCTGAAAATGTCACTGATGCAGCTGCGGATTTTGCATGCCCTGATCTAGTAGACAGTCTACTGCAAGAATCAATGATTTCCATACTGTAAAGCCTCTCAAAGTTAGAAAGTGACCGGCAGAAACAAGGAAGGCGAGAACAGCCAAGAACTCAAGCAGCCACCATCACGTTGACCTCACCAGTAGTCATCTACTTTTTTTTCCTATTGATATTTTTTTTCCTCTTTATGTGCATTTTTACTAACATACCAAAATACCATCAGAATAGGCCCAACGGTCTTTCGTGTCTGCTCGTTTGGTCAGCCCCCACCCTGGGAGCTGACCTTACTGCCCCCTCTCGCTGGCTTCTCCCTTCCCAGTCCCGGATATTCCTGCTGCACAGGACTTTGCTTCCAGAACCCTTCCCCTGTACCTGTCCTACCACCTCTTGAACCCCTCCACCGTCTCTGCCTCCACCGGCCCCCCTGGGCAGCACATTCCATAGCTCCACCACCCTCTCAGTGAAGCAGCACCTCCTCCTTTCTCCCTTGAATCTCCCTCCAGCTTCCACCCATGCCCTCTAGTTGCCCCTCCTTCCTTCAAGCACCCAGACTGCTCCTCCTATTTAACCCCTTCATGTACCTGAAGACCCCATCATGTCCCCCGGTCCCTTCTCTCTTCCAATGTACATATTTAGCTCAGCCTCTCCAGGCCTGTACCAAGCCCCAGACCATTTTGGTTGCTCTGCTCTGGACCCTCTCCAGGAGTTCAATGTCCCTCTTTAAGTGTGGCCTTCAAAACTGCATGCAGTACTCGAGGTGCGGCCTCACCAAGTAGTTATACAGATGGAGTATCACTTCCCTCCTTCTGGAGGTGATCCCCCTAGCAATGCACCCCAGCATCCTGTTGGCTTTGGCCGCTGCCCTCCTACAAGTCTCATAGTAGTTCATCCTGACATCCACCACCACCCCCAGGTCCCTATCAGCCATTGAGACTTGTAGCATCCCCCGGTGTACACTTGACCCAGGTTTCTGGCTCCCAGATGCAGTACCTTGCATTTCCCTGCATTGAATCTCAGCTTCCACTTTCTAGACCACCTTTCCAGAGCCTCCAGGTCCCCCTGTAGAGCCACCCTCTCCTCCTCCCCATCCACCCAAATGTGCATTTTTAATTTAACTTTTTTTTTTTTTAAACTGGGGGGGACCCATTTTATAAGCGGAATAAGACACTCCAAGATGTGGTTTACGGCCTGATAAGAGCAATTCCCTGGTGCTACAGGCACTCGGCACAAGCAACTCATGCCTCATTATGCACCTGGGGCATGCTCTCATCAGGCCATGTACCACACCTCGTCATGTCTTATTCCTTACTTAGGATGTCTTCTGAGAGATCCAATCCAGAAAATTCGAACTCCTCAAGAACCATGCCCTCAGGCGTAGGTTCCTGGGGTTCAGAAATGTTATTCTGCCCTGGGACAAAGTCAACAGATTGTGATGGAGTAGAAGGCTGACTGGACTCTTGTCAGACAGGAGCAGAAGCATCGAGTAACAGGTATGTCTGAGGCTATCATGAATTGTTGCAGGTTCCCTCCCAAGTGTCAGGAGTGCTTTATGAAGAGTGGAAATGATGGGAAGGCATGCAGAAACTTACCTGTCCAGTCCAGCACCAGAGTCTCCTCTGGGACTGTTCTTCTGGCTGGTGGTCTGCAACAAAACTGTGGGACCCGATAGGTCTCCCAAGATGCAAACAGGTCTACATTGGAAGTGCCCCACTTTTATTTATTTAAAAATTGGTAACCAGGAAAGGAACACTGAGCTTGATTCCAGGTGTGAACCAGGGAGGGAGTGAGGAAAGTACAGAAAAGAGAGGTTACTGGTCCCAGACTTGCTTGACCATGGTCTGTAGGTTAGCCAGATGCTGGGGAAGCACCTCAACAAGAGTGCCTAATAGGGCATGAGCAAAGTGGGCCATCAAAAGGAGCAAACCCACCTACCAAAGGCCAAGAGAAGAGGCCGCATAGACCTTTTTTGGCCACATGATCCAATTTCTTGGATTCCACGTCAGGAAGCTTATCCACATCCCAGACATTACCGCTACGCTGAAAGACAGAGTCAGACACCAAACGTTCGGCCGAGGTATATTCGGTGAGACCCAAAAGGGAACTGGTAGGGACCGTGTACTTGTAGGTCATCCGTGCCGATGGCACAGGGCAAGATGCAGGATGCTGCCAAAGCTCTAAAGCAGGGCCAAGAATGGCCTCAGCGATCAGGAAGGCCACCCCAGGGGAGTCTCCCCGATCAAGAATCTTGGTCAAAGGGTACATAGCCCATTTTTGGATGGGCTTCGTCTAGAGACCCGTGGATTCAGAGATCAAATGGAGCAGGCCTGTGAAAGAGAAGGGACCATGATCTATGGACAAATCCTCTCCGGAGTCAGCGTCCAACGGACAAGAGTTTTGGGAGGAGCATTCAGACGAAGGATTCATCGAAAAGCCGTCAAACGCCAAAGTCCCCGCTGACCCTACGGGGTCTGTCAGGAGTCACGGTGACCAACAGCAGATCAGGAAGCCCGGAAGCGGTACCGGCACCCTTGGGGAGGGGGGGGAACCACCGGAGGCTTGTTTAAGCGGAAGCTCCACCTGGATGAGCTGAGAGGCTGGCATATGCTGAGCAACAGTAGGCTGGGGCCTTGGTGGTGGGAGCCAAGGAAGAGCAGGAGTGGGAGCCAGAACCGACTTAACCCCAGCCAGCATGAGATGATGCCACATGAGTTCTTCATAGCGCTGGTGCATTTTGCGGCAAAGCCTCTCCTCATCTGAGGAGGAAGACAACAAAGAATAGCGGGGGTGCTGCCGATGACTACGTAGGCTGCTGGATTCCGGGCTTTGGGACCAAGACCTTGACCATCGGGGATGCCGATGGCGAGACTCAGATGGAACCGGCGAAAATCGAGGATCCTCCAGGGTAATCAGATCCAGAGGGTTAGGGACCAGATCAGTGGGCTTTTCCAACCCACCCTGAAGAGCTACAGATAGGACCAGAGTCCTAGAGAGGGAGGTATCAGCCTCATCTTGCGATAATGCGTCGACCAGCTCAAAAAAAATCTTGACAGGTTGGTCGATGGGCGTCTTGACCAAATGGCGAGACTGTGGAGCCAGCAGCCTGGGCCCAAGGATCGACCTTAGTCAAAACCTCCAGAGAACTGTGGGAATCAGAGGCTTGAAAGCACTCGCGATCCCACGAATGATGATGATGAGACTTCCTTTTAGTCTCCTTTTTTGAAGATTTAGAGGACTGTGTGTCCTTAGAGGGGCCCTGCCCAAGGGTGGAAAGGGACTAGCGCAAATCTCGAAACACTATTGTGAGGATGGCACCAAAAGTAAGCGGCACGAAGGTTGAAGCAGAAGAGGCACGCTGCGCAACCTGAGCCGCCACCTCTTCAAACGTCGCAAGCTGTTCAGTGGAACCCGCAGCCTCGGAGACCACACAACGGGTGTCTTTTTACCAAACGGGGGATCCCATTCATCAGGGCACCCCAACAGATACCCAGAGTGCTGATCTTCTAATGTACTGGGATGCAACGTGCAACACAGGCCACACACCTGGGGATTGTGTTCATGGACTAGGTAGTAGACGCACAAGGTGTGCGGGTCTGCCCAGGACATCTTCTGTCTGCGCTTACATTGTTTTAAAACTGGGCACCGACTTAGAGTCATCCATGACGAGTATCCAAAGATCGCCTCAAGACAAGGAAGTTTTCACATCTTTGCAAGGTTCGAAGCAAAGGGCCTTCTCAGCGCAGACAGTGGTAAGCAAGTAACCTTCTTCATCCAGCGGAAAGGAAGATCTGACATCACAGGGCGGTGCCAAGGGATTTACCACCCAGGTGAGTGAGAGAAGCCAACTTGAAAATGTTTCAGCAAGTCTTATAGGGAAAGGAACACTTCCAGAAGTGTTGCTAGCACATCTTGTCCATGTATCTAGAACTACCACTTTTGGTGGCAAAACATTACTAAAATTTCTCCCCGGCAACGGAGGCTTCTAAAATGTGTTTTACAAATTACTTGTTACATTGATTTGGCCTTCAAAATTAGAAATGCAATCAAATATTTCCAACTGGGAGCTAGTGACTACTTGCTGCAAAAAAATAAATAAAAAAGGCTTAGAACCCTTTCTCCTCTACTATTCCATGCAGAAAGGGGTTCTTGGAAATGGGAATCACCATAAAAGGCTGAATCTCTTTTACGTCAAACTGGCTGGTAAATTAGGAGATTTTCCAGATTCCAGCAAACAAAATTCAGTTAGTATGCATAGAACTCAGTTACACAAGTGTCTCCCAAAAATCTGAATTTCACTACCTTCTGTTTTCATTAGAACAGGATATTTTTCACTGCAGACTTCATCTGTTCATGTTCCTTAGTCCTGTCATGAAGTTATAATCCTCTGTTAAAAGAACTTGTGTACTGCCTGGAATCAACTGTAACTTTCAGATGTAATCAGCTATCACTTCTTATATCTCAAGTATTTTTTCTTTTCTTTTTGCTAATTCGAAGATTTTCCACCTGGCAGTACTAGGGTGATGTATAGAGCAGCACTCTGTCTGGAGGCTTAAAAAAAAAAAAAAAAAAAATATATACAGTCAGTTCAGTTCCTCCCACTACATCAACACTGAGACCACAATGACTGACATCACTAGTAACCAAGGTGAACCAGTTCTCACTGCCAGATTATTCTCTTTCACATGAAGCAGCAGGGACTGGCTCTTGGTTACCAGTGATGTCACAATTTCCAGCATTTTGATTGTTAACTTGTGAAAGTCACTGCTCAAACTGCAAGGACTGTGGTGCCTCACAGTGTTTGGTCATATTTCTGATGATATAGTGGAAGGAAATGAAAATTACATACCTAACGTAACTGTGATCTTTCTGTGCATTTTCACCATTCATCACCTTTGGGTACTGGCCGGAGGTCATCACCCCGTGGGAGCACTTTTTTTTGATGGGCGGAGTCGACGCACCACTGGCGCCGCCCTTGAGGCCGACGCACTGCGTGACGCTCACGGGTTGGCTGTTAGGTGCTGTCGACTCTGCCCTCACGCCAGTTCTGATTCGCCATAGAGGTGAGAAAGAGGGTTGGGAGGGTGGGACAAGCGAGTCCAAAGGACAGACAAAGGAAAAGATATATAAACTAAAAGGAGATATAAACAACTGAGAGGACAGAAAAAGTTTGAAAGACTAAGGGGATTGGGTAGGGGCCCCAATCTCTGAAAGTAGAAAAAAGAGAAGGGAGGATGGTTTAAGGATTTTAGAATAAGGATGAGAGTGGGGGGGTGTGTGGAAAATATACCCTGGAACCTTGACCCATCTCCAGATTGTATAGCGACTGCGAAGGAGTAGCCAAGAGGCTAACTGCCAGAATTCAAGGCACAGAATCACTGGCAATACCTCCAACAAAAGCAGAATCGGCTATTCTGGGGAAAAAAAAAGACAGGATTCAGGGATATCCCCCCAAAAAAAAGAAATTCTGGGTTTCTTAAATTAATTGAGGTTATGTCTAAGGACAAGGAAATCAAATGATTGACGGGGAGAAGGAAAGAAAAGAGGGCAACTGCCAACTACCACCCCACAGGGGGTAGAGCCAAAGCACTGAATGAGTGTCCCCCCTCCTGACCACTCTCCCCCCCAGAAGAATTATTCCCCTATGTGCCCAAATTTATCCCACTCCTTACTGACAGAAAGGAGAGGGACAAGGAGAGGGCACGGAGAGGGAGGGGGACCCAGAGACTGAGGCCCCAGGGGGATGGAGGGTGGGAGTGTGATAAATGGTGAAGATACACAGAAAGATCAGAATTACGGTAGGTACGTAATTTTCACATCTTATCTGTCTAAATCTTCACCATTCATCACCTTTGGGCGAGTGCCAAGCTCCCCCGAAGGGGGCTTAAATCCTAAGGGACTGAGCCCCTTAGCTCTCAGTGGGTGACACACTAAGAGGAAGAACCTTCACAGGTCTGGAGAGGCCCGGGAGTTGGAAGAGTGAGACGGGGACCCACCCGGAGGGGGTAGAAAGTTGCCCCGACAGACGCCGTCTCACCCTACGGGAGAAAAGATAGGTTCTTTGGTGAGTGGAATTAATCACGTTAGGCCGGGCCAAAGGTGACAACCGGGAGAGACGCAGCCATGCCATCTGCCTAGTACAGATCGCTGTCCTTAAGATCCTAGTAGCTACCTCACTGGCATCATACGATGCCCTTGCTTGGTGCCTTGCTAGCTCCAGGTCACATGCAGAGAGTGCAATGGCTTGTCTGGTTTCCTCCGTGTCAGGCATCGAGGCTAGTAGTTGACCTAGCCTGGACCACAGGAACCCACCATAGGTAGCACAGTGGGCCTGATGTGCTGCAATAGACAGCAGCAACCATGCCAAGTAGAATGTCCTCTTTCCCCAGAAGTCAAAATCCATGGAATCTTGATCTGGGGGCCGGTCACGGTTAAGGGCTCAAAGCCCATCAGGAGTATCCAGTTGCATCAATCCTGACTGGGGATGAGGCATGGAACCTGGAGACTCCGGGGGGTGGGGTTCAATACCACTGGCAGAGATCCCTAGGGACTGGGACTCCGGAAAAGGGTCTCTGCCAGGAACGCAACAACACCTCCCAAAAGGGAGCAGGCCGGGGCGCGCCACAAGGATGTCCGCACTGAAATCGCCTAAAAAGGAGCGCGCAGAGTGCTCTGGATTGTGTTGAGTGGGTGGAGTGATGTGCAGGTCCTCCAACATCCTCACGAGGAATCGCTGATACTCAGCGAGATCAGCAGCTGGAGAGATGTGGACAGACGGCTCCTCTCCCCCAGAAAAGGGGGTGAAGAGTCAGAGGACCTCAAGTGTTCAGAAGCTGGTTGCTCAGTGGGAGGTTGAAAAACGTGTCTGTCCATAGTCCTAACACAAGAGGGGAAACTGAGCAGCCACCGCTCTGAACTGTTCCTAGGACAGAGGACCACTAGGACCAAGAATACCCGGGAGCACCGGAGAATGTGGCAGAGGAGTGGGGGCATAGCCGACAGGAATCAGCTGACCTCCACCTGGGCTAGGGAGCACACCAGGAGCCCTAAGGAAAGGAGCAGCTCCGGAAAACTCCACAGCAGACAGCTGATCAACCAAATTGGAACTGCCTAGGCTGCGCCCTGAAGAATCCCCCCTGTGAGGTGACCGGGGCTGTGAAAGTCTAGAAGGACGTTCCCCTACCTCTAAAGAACGGGGCCCTCTCAAGGAAACCGAAAAGGAAGGGCGGAGATCCGCACTACAACTTCTCCCAGAGTCCGAGTGGGCTCCAGAAAAAGGCCGCCGCACGGACCACATACCCCTCGACCCCTTGGAATCCAAAAGCGCCCTCCTCCTTGAGAGAGCCAGCCTAGGCATCTGGCAGCCCTGGTCGGCCTCCAAAGGGGCTATCCAGGGAGCAGCACCTTCCCCTCCTGTGGGTGCTCAGATCAGCCCCAAAGTTGAATAATCCAGGCACACCATCTGAGGGGGTACCACCACTGAGTGGTCAGAGAACCCTCCGAGTGCAGGCTGCAGAGCAATGGTGGCCTATATCACTGCCTGCTGGTCAGCACCCCTGACCCTGGAGCCACTGTCCGCTCCTCAGAGGGGGGCTGCTTCTGGCCTGTCGAGGACAATACCGAGGTGTCCACGTGAGCAGCCAACTCCAAAGAGTCAGACTTACTGTCAGACTCAGAGTCCTATTCCCCCTCCGAAGAGGTGGAGATCGAAGTCCTGTGCCAAACAGTGCGTGGACGCCCGCTACCATCATGACTGAAAAGGACACCAGATCTAGAGACTACACCAGAGTCAGTGCCGATGTCCCCAACCGTACTACGAATGGTGCAGGAAGAGAACACGGCTCCAACAACAGCAGCAGCCTTGGATCCTGAGCCTGTCGTGGCACCGTCCTGACCCACAGTGCTGCAAGCGGTGCCGATGCCAGAGACTGCGCTGACGACTGCCCTGACAGTGCCGAGATTCAAAACCCCCACGGTGCCGTGTCCTCACTCAGAGCCGCAAGTGGTTCTAGAGCTCGACATGGCATCATGCTCAACCTTGGTGCTACGGATGGCACCAGGGTGAGAGACAGTCAAGGACAGCGCCGTAGAGCCTCCCACGGCACCGTGAGCACCACTGGCATTAAGAGCGGAGCCAACGGCAGCAATGGCACAGAGCATCGGACCGGCGCTGGCATCAGAGCCCATGGCACCGCAAACTGTGCTGACAGACTGCGTCTACCCAGGCCTTCCGAGCCAAGGGTGCGACACCGGGGAGCATTCACCCCCGAAGGGGAGATTGCCAAGGCGGTGCCTCCCACCCAACCCTCAGGGGGACAGACTGGGCCTCCTGCACTGCAGAAGGGGCTTCTGCCATGCCTAGGCTAAGAGAAGCAGAAGCCCCCTCCTCCTCGGTCTGTACAGAATCGGGTGGGGAACCAGAGGAAAGGCAGAGAACGCCGGCTTGGCCCGAAAAGCACTGTCCCTCGGGAAGTCAGTGCAGCTCGGCCCAACTTTCAGGCGTATTGTTCGATGACACGACGTCCATGGAGAAGCAGGCGACAAATCCATGTCATGAAGCTGGCCAAGACACGCGAGGCAACGGTCATGCTGGTCGGTGATGGAATACTTAAGGCCGCACAGGCACCAACGCATAGGGGGCCATCCCGTCTTCACAGATTTCTTGCCCCTCGACCAAGACATGCCCTACGGAAAAAAACAACAACAAAGACCACCCGACGTCGCAATAAAGGAAAAAAATGGAACAATCTTATTTATTTATTGAATTTTGTTGACCGGGTAGGCCCACTGGGCCCCGGCGGTCCTTTTTTCAGGGGCAACCCGGGGTTAAAAAAAAATAACATACAGGTAAGCATAAAGTACATACAGGTAAGCAGAGCAGTACAAATTAGGTAAATTCCATAATGTTTACCAGTGAAAGACTTCATGGAGTTAATCTGATAGGTGGTGAGGGAGCATAAGGGAAGAGTTAGACATATATAAGACGTTATTCATACTCATGTCCAGTAAACTAGGGAGTGTACGAGATAACGACTAGAAATAACCAGAGAAACAGAATACCTTCTTTAGGGCTAAATGGGAGGGGGGAAAGTTGTTCCAAAAATGCCCACCTTCCTGTGAGGGAGGGGCAGTGTCATATGGTCAGGTCCTTAGGCATTGGCAAATGCTCCTGTCGAGCAGGTGTGCTTTGAGCTTAGACCGGAAGCAGGGGCCTGACCCAGCCTCCCGTACCTCCAGTGGGAGTTTGTTCCAGTTGGAAGGGGCTGTGAAAGCAAAGGACCTGGACCCAGCTTTAGTCTTTGTTTTGGGGACCACAAGGAGAGTTTGTCCTGAGGTACGGAGACTCCTCAGATTGGATTTAACCCTAACTAGCCCTCTGAGACTAGGGGGAGGTGAGGGCCCCAGAAGCTTAAATGTAAGGCAGAGTGTTGGGTAGATGAGGTGGGCTTCCAATGACGGCCAACTGAGCTTAGATTGAGCCTCGCAGTGGTGGGTCCTAGGGTGTGATAATGTGGCAAATCGGACAATCTTTGTTGTATAAGGTCTGGAGCCTGCTGGTTACGTAGAGGCCACGCTTTGGAGAACAGGGCGTGAGTGAGCCTGGGGAGAAGGACGGACTAGTTGCGATGGCAACTCTGGCTTCGGGGATAATCTGGTCCTTTATTCTGTAGAGGATACCGAGTTTCCCATGGATGGCTTTGGTGAGTTGGTCAACATGATTTTTTTAGGGTGAAGCCTTGGTCCAGGGTTAGACCAAGGTATTTAGTGGAGGTAACCACCTCAAGTTTATCTCCCCCTCTGGACTGCAGCTGAAGAAGCAGCGACCGCTCAGTTCCCAAGGATCTGGGCCTGAACAACATCGCCTTAGTTTTGCTGGGATTTAATACCATTTTGTTCCGAGTGAGCCAGTCCTCCATCTGAAGGATGTCCTCTTGAAGGGCATTCTCGAGTTGTCCTAAGTTGGGGAGGCTCGCAATGACAGCATCGTCCCGCGTATTGATGACGCTTGCTGCTCCGCAGTGTAAGTGCAGATCGTTTATAAACAGAGTGAAGAGAAGGGGGCCAAGTATTGACCCCTGGGGTATCCCTTCTTTAAGCAGTGCAGACTGGGAGACACTGTCCTTCCACTTGACCCTCTGGGTACGGCCCGTGAGGTAACTCACAAACCATCCTAGGGCATGTGTGTCCAGGCCAAGAGAGCACATTTTTTGTAAAAGGAGGTTGTGGTTTACCAGGTCAAACGCTTTAGAGAGGTCTATGAAGACCGCGCCTGTGCTGACCTGAGTCATTACTGCACAGGATTTCTGCCGAGAATTTGGTTAGTGCAGTGTCCGTCCCATGCTTGGCTCTGAAGCCGTGCTGAGACGAAGAGATTACCTGGTGTGTTTCCAGGTATTCGCGCAGTTGGGAGTAGACTAGCTTCTCTTGTATTTTCGCTATAGCGCACAACAAGGAGATAGGCCTGTAGTCCCCTATAGGCTCGGCAGACCCTCCCTTGTGAATGGGAATCACTAGGGCCTGCTTCCAAGGCTCAGGGACCGACCTCCATAATGGACCGTTTATCAGCTGTTAGTGGCTTCGCTAATGCTGGAGCACCCTCCTTAAGGATTCTAGTCTGGATCCCATCGGGGCCCCCAGTGCCTCTCGCCTGCAGGGATTTGAGGATGAGCAGAACCTCCTTTACCCTAACCAGCCGCAGATGAAACAAAGGGCGGTCTAGTTCTCGGGGCAGGTGCTCGTTACTGTTATCTATGGGTCCCACCTTGTACGCATCCAGGTTAGTGAAGTAACCGTTTAGGGCCTCTGCGATGAGTGGCGCCTCTTCGAGTACTTGCCCGTTCGCCAGGATCGGGACGGTTGTTGATTTAGTATGACCTTTTAGGAGTTCATTAATGTGTGACCAGAAGAACCTAGGGTTTCCCAGGTTAGTTTTTTGGAGATTGGTGATATATTCTTTCTTAGCTTTCTTTATGGCCTGTTTGCATTGGTTTCTGAGGGCCCTGTAGCTAGCAAAGTCCACAGGAAACTTTGTTTTCCTGAACTTTTTCCGCGCTTTGTCCTGGGTAGACATCAGGGCTTTTGGGGGTGAGATCCATTTATAGCAGCTACCCTTAACCCTATGGGTTTTCATAGGGGCAACGAGGTCAGTGATTCTAGTGAGGGTGGCTTGGAAAAATTTTACAGCTTCCTCCAGTTTAGGTAGGTGTCTTATGGGATTCCAGTCAATGCCATTTAGGTAGCCTATGAACTGGTCAGGGTGGAAGTTGGCGTAGTCCCTAGTAGTGAACGATCTAGGAGGGACTTTGATAGCATTATTCTTCCAAATGGCAAATATAGGCGAATGGTCGCTCAAGGCATCTCCCAGGATCCTGGCCAACTTTACATTACTTGGGGATGAGGTCAGGACCCAGTCTATTGTAGAGTGCCTACCTGATTTATGGTTCATTCTGGTCGGTAGGGTGATAATTTGAGCGAGGTGGGAGTCGTGTATAATTTCATTAATGGCAGACTTCACCTCAAGTGCCCAGTTTAAATTGAAGTCACCTAATAGGATAAGCTCCGATGCAGTGTCAACCACAGGGCTCTTCAGGAGCACATCCAGAGAGCCAAGAGCATTGGATGGGGGGCTGTATACGCAGCCAATTGTGAGGTATTTTGCCCCACCTATTTTGAGCCGTACGAAGATTGCTTCAGAGTCCAGGGACAAGTCGAGGGGCAGCCTGACGAGGGAGGAAGGGATAGTGTCCTTAACATAAATTAGCACACCGCCCCCTCTTTTGGAGGGTCTGTCCTTTCTGAAAAGTACATATCCGGAGATTGCTACCTCGTGATCCAGAATGTGGGGTTTTACCCAAGTCTCAGAGACCGCTAGTAAATCTGGTTTGTAAACTGCCAGCCATGCCTGTACCTCTGAGATCTTCAGTCTCAGGCTGCAAATGTTCATGTGCACCAGCCTCAGACCCTTGGCTCCATCCCAAGCCTTATCAAGGGGGGAGGAGATAGAGACATTAGTTGTCCCTGGGCCAGGGTTAGGTTGGATATCTCCTGCCATTAGTAGCAGGGCAGCTAGTGAGCTCAGGAGAGTGAGGGTTGGAGGTGGTAGAGACAGGATGACCGGACATGGGGTTGGGCTCCTACTAAAGAGAAGGACACTGTAGAGGACCCCTTTCCTAGAGAATTCATGAGCTGCTAGGAGAAGGAAGTTACACCTTGGGGAGGGACATAAAAAGTGTCCGGCCATATCCTTTCCCCACCTCACGGGTGTCGTAAGGTAGGCATTACTGGCGCAGGGAGTCAGTCCCTAGTTGCACCAGAATGTAAACTGTTGCCAGGATAATGCCCTTGTTCTAGTTGGGAGGGGGCATGATGGGGCTTAACTGTGCTTCTTGCCTTGATAGCAAGTGCCGGGCCTGAAGGCCAAGGGTCCGTTACAGGCGGTAGAACCTGTGTCTATTCCCTCATACAACACTTCCACTGCTAGTACCAGAGGCAAGTTCAGCACCCAGCCTGATGCGATATACAAGAGCAGTTCACGCCTTAGGAACAGGTTCCCTGAATGTAATAGGCGTGAAGTACTTTGGTGTAGAAACCACTGACAGTCTCGCCAGCAGGGGTACAACATGCGGTTCCCACCTCGGGAGAAAAAAAAAAAACAAGTAGCCCTGATTTACTCAGATTAAGGAGTACCTTAGAGACGAGGAGAAGTACCAGGTTCCCTGTCTGTAACTGGCAAGGAGTCTCGTTAGCAGCTAGGTTGCATGAGATCCTACGGCAACAATTTGTCTTGCAACAGTAGAAAGCAGGATTAGAGCTTACTACACAGTACCACCTATAATGTATGTAAACTGCAATATCATGGACAGTTAGGCTGCAAATACAGAACTTAGTGTTTCATACATTAGTTTCCTCAAGCTAACATTATAAAGTCCTTAGGCTACGTTATGAAAAGTCATTTGGCTAAAGTGACAGTAGAAGACAGTAGGCAGAAGATTAGATATGATGCAGCTGGAATAAAACTAACCAAGGCTAACAATACTTAATGTCCTTCGGCACAGTGACGGTAGGAGACAGAAAGATTCAAATTATATTTGATGCCGTAGGAGATTATAGCAAAAAGTCAGGCTATATTGCCCAGAAGGAGAATGCTAACTTTGAGGCTAGACTTAGCGCTAGTTTGAGAGGATCAGTCACAGGGGGAAAGCAGGACGCACTCCGATATGCCTGGCATGAGAATGTTACTTCGAGGATAGTCTTAGCGCTAATTTGAGAGGCTCAATCACAGGGAAAAAACAGGACGCATTCCGATATACCTGGCAGCAGCAGGAGTGGAGACAGTCAGGGAGAATCTCAGCAGTATGCCGTAGCAGACGAGCGCAGCTTGGGGAGTAGTGAGCTGGTGACGTGGAAAGGTAACTCCTCCTAGTGAAGTGAGTGAGGGATTAGATTGGGGAGAGTCAGAGCCTGGGCAGGGCTTCGTCTGACTACAGCCTATTTAGGTCGCCACTTCCACAGGGCAGGTGGGCGGGAAATTCAAAACGACAAAGGAGCTTAATCTTCCCTCCGCTTGCTGGCTTGTGGTTTGGGAGCAGGCAGAAGGTCCAGGGGAGGTCCGCCCGGCTTTGTGGAGCTGCCAGTGCCTCGACCCAGGGAAACGTGCTGTAGCAATCTCGGGGGGGGGGACCCGATGTAGCCAGTCGCCCACCCGCCCCAGTCCGTTGCAGGGAATCTGTAGAGTTGAAGCAAGGCAGCCTTTTAAATGCCCTCCGAGTCGTCGCCAACCCTTGCAGCCAATCCCGAGAGTCCTCCTCTGCGCGCCAAACAGAACAACGAAACGACCACGAACAAAGGAGCTTAATCTTCCCTCCGCTTGCTGGCTTGTGGTTTGGGAACAGGCAGAAGGTCCAGGGGAGGTCCGCCCGGCTTTGTGGAGCTTCCGGCGCCTCAACCCAGGGAAACGCTGTTGAGCGATCTGGGGCCCGATGTAGCCAGTCACCCACCCGCCCAGTCCATTAGTTTCTAGGTGACGCCGAGTGGGCGAACAGAACCGCAGGTAAATGAACGGAGTCGACGGACTCTAACGGAGCCGAAGGCTTCAAAATTTCTTACAGGCCTCTCAACAGCAGAGCTTCCATGAGGCGATCTCGACAGTGGGAGCTGGAGAACTGGTAGGAGGGCGGAGTCGACATCACCTAACAGCCAACCTGCGAGCACCACGAAGTGCATCGGCCTCGAGGGCAGCACCGATGGTGCGTTGACTCTGCCCATTGAAAGAAAAAAAAAAAAACTCCCACAGGGTCATGACCTCTGGCCAGTACCCAACGGTGATGAATGGTGAAGACTGACACAGATAAGATCAGAAAGTATAGTTACGTAAGAACTTACTGTAACAGTAGATCTTCAAGAGGAGCTCTTGCAGCAGACTACGCCGTTAGGACTAAGCCGCCTGGACCCCACGGAAAACTTTTAACTAGCAGCCTATACTGACCAGCCCGACACTGGCCCACCCCCGACATCAGCCAATGGTACAAAAGGGGCAGTCTGCCAGCCCCACCTCAGTTCTCCCACTGGAGACCCGGCCTATACAGAGAGGGAGAACCGCGGAGGTTCTAATAACCCTAGGGTATGGAGGATAAAAGACCAGGGGGAAGGAGGGAGGGAAAGCAGCACCTGCTGCAAGAGCTCCTCTTGAAGATCTACTGTTATGGTAAATTTCTGCATAACTGTACTATCTTGCTTCAGGGGTGAGCTCTTGCAGCAGGCTATACCATTGGGGCTGATTCCCAAGCAGTCAAAGGATAAATCTAGGTCAGACGGGCGGTGGTGAAGGAAACCAACAGAAGCTCTTAAGAGAGCAGGCCCTGGAGGACAGGTAGGCCGAAGCCAGACCTACGCCTACAGGCAATGTCCAAACTGCAATGCTTGATGAAAGTATGGACAGAACTCCAAGTAGCAGCAGCACAGATGTTCGCTGCTGAAACATTCCTTAGTGACGCAAAAGAGGCAGCAACACCCCTGGTAGAGTGACCTTTAACCGGACCCGGTAAAGGTTTCTTGTACTTATGGTAACAATATACAATGCAGTTAAATAACCACTTGGATTAAGTCTGTTTCAAAACTGGAATCTCTTCAGTTTTGGGGGCAAAAGAAACAAACAATTGGTCGGCCTTTCTGACAGTACGGGTGTAGTCCAAATAAAACAAAGCACCCTTGCCCAGATATCTGTAATTCTCAAAACTCTCCTGCTCCTTACAACTACCCTCTCACCCACTCCCTTTCTACACTTTCCTCTTATCTTACCCCTGCCCTTGTCCTCTTTTTGACTTTGCCTTGGCCTCCCTCCACCCCATCTCATATACTTGTCCTCTAAATTCCCCCCCCCCCCAACTACACTTTATTTCACAGTTGCCCTCCTCCTGCTATTTCCTCTTTTGAGATTCTCAGCAGTCACACTGAGCTAAGTTGTATCCTATATGTGATGACACACGCACTTTGATTGCTGGTGCTGTGACCCATTCTAATATTTGTTTATTTGCATCTCCTACACTATGTTGCGTATGCTTTTGTTATTGTTTGCATGTGCTGCTCACTGTTCTGTTATTGATCTGCTGTTGTATCCTTGTTTAAACGGTTATAAAACTAAGCTGTATGCATTATTGTAATGCACTTCTTAAATGTTTCTTGTATGTAATCCCTTGTACTCTCCCGGGTCATGCCTAAAAATAGTCATTTTTTGGCGACTGCACTTACCGGTGAACAAAAACTAAATAAATAAAATGAACGTCCAGAGTGTAAAGCAAAGCCTCCCCTCGATTGGAGTACTCTGGATAATAGACAGGCAAATGGATGTCCTGATTAAGAATAAACTCGGACACCAGAGTTGTCAGAAACATAGGATTAATCCATAAGGACACCCAGTCCTTGTGGAAAACTAAATAAGGCTCTTTGCACATCAGCCTGAAGCTCAGAAATCCTTCGAGCAGAAGTAATGGCAACTAAAAACAACACTTTCCACGACAGAAAGCAAAGCTCGCAACATGCAGCCGGTTCGAAGTGCGGTAAATACAGGTTACTCACCTGTAACAGGAGTTCTAGGAATGGTATATGTTGTTCATCCACACTTTCTGGCAGGTATCCTTGCCGCTTTAAATCCTGCCGGAAGGTCTTCAAGCTGGCTCCTCCCACCCACCCAGGTGGTAAAACTCTTAGCTCCGCCCATGATGCGATCTGGCCGCTGGAAAGCTCAGGTTGTGCGTCAAGCCGGGAGGTTGGTGGGTCAGTGATGAACAACATATACCATTCCTAGAACTCCTGTTACAGGTGAGTAACCTGTATTTCTAGGGACATGGATATGTTGTTCATCCACACTTTCTGGCAGACTCCTAGCAGTTCTCTGGGAGGAGGGAGGCAAGGCACACACCCCCTACTTAGGGAACAGAGGCCCCAAAACCAGCATCCCGGCGTGAGTCAAGGTCGATGTGGTAGTGGGTTATAAAGGTATGTGCAGACTTCCAGGTAGCAGCCCTGTAGATATCCTGGATAGGGACGTCCCTGGAAGCAGCTACCTAAGCAGCGGTATGGCAGGTAGAATGAGCTCTTATCCCTCTGGGAGGCTCCATGCCTGCCAACCTATAGCACAGATCTATGCAGGAGGTGACCCACCTGCTTATCGTCCGCTTGGCTGCAGGTCTGCCAGGTACGGCTTCAGCGTAGGTGACAAACAGCTGGCGAACCTCTTCCCGAACTTCAGCCGTGCACTCCTTATAGTAAGCGAGCGCTCTTCTAGGGTCCAGAGTATGGAGCCTATATTCAGCCTTTGAGGTGTGATTGGGGTAGAACACCGGCAGAGTCAACACCTGGTTAAGGTGAAACTCCGACACCACCTTCGGAAGGAATTTCGGGTGGGGGCACAGGACAACCTTGTCCCTGTGGAAGACCAGGTAAGGAGACTCGATGGCAAGCGCCTGGAGCTCTCCCATCCTTCTGGCTGACGTGATAGCCACCAAGAAGGCGGTCTTCCACGACAGGTGAGAGATGTCACACCTGTGCATTGGTTTGAATGGCTTGCCCATGAGCTTTGCCAATACCAGCAGTAGATCCCACGGAGGTGGAGGTTCTCGCACCGGAGGGAAATGTGATCAAGGCCTTTGAAAAAGCGCCAGACCACCTTCTCCTGCACCACCGACTGCTTCCCGGCCCATGCCCAGTAGGCAGAGATGGCTGTCAGGTGCACCTTTAGGGTCGTCGACCTAAGCCCTTGCTGAGAAAGGGACCATAGGTAGTCCAAGATGCTTGCCAAGGAACAGGAGGAAGGGTCCAGGCCCTTGCCCTGACACCAACTGGAGAATCTCTTCCATTTGAAGGTGTAGCATTTTCTGGTCGACTCCTTACGGGACACCTCAACTACACTGAGGACCTCGTCGGAAAGACCCAAGGCCTGGAACTCTAGCCGCTCAGGAACCAGGCCATCAGGTGCAGGGATTGAAGGTCCGGATGGAACACCTTCCCCTGACTGACTGATAACAGGTCTGGGCGAGCTGGAAGCTGCCTCGGGAGCCTGGAGCTAAGGCTGAGGAGATCTGGATACCAGCATTGGCGGGCCAGTCTGGGGCTACCAGAATCACCTGCACCTTGTCCCTCCTCGCCTTGAGAAGCACCTTGTGGATCAAGGGAAATGGGGAAAGGCGAGAAGAGGCCTGGGGTCCACGGCACTCGAGAAGGCATCCCCCTGCAGTGAACCCTGCTAAGGGGGGCGGGCATGAAACAGCCTCAGCTTCGCATTCTCCCTGGAGGCAAACAGGTTCACCTGAGGTGTGCCCCAGTGGGAGAACAGATCTTGTACTACCTCTGGCAGGAGAGACCACTCATGGGACACAGCCCCTATCCGGCTTAGGGCATCGGCCAGGGTGTTGGAGGCTCCTGCCACATGGATGGCTAGAAGATCCGCCTCCAGGCTGCGCACGAGTGACCAAACGCGGAGAGCTTCCCTGCACAGAGGCATAGAGCGCGTCCTGCCCTGACGGTTTAGGTAGTACATGGTCGTGGTATTGTCCGGCTGGACCTGAACCACTTGACCCCGAAGAAATGGAGCAAAGGCGGCGAGGGCTAGATGAACCGCCCGAAGCTCCAGCAGGTTGATATGGCATCGGGACTCCCGAGGGGACCAGAGGCCGTGCGCTCCTGTGCTCCCCAGATGGGCACCCCAACCCATCAGAGAGGCATCGGTCGATAGAGAGACCGTCGGCTCGGGGCAGACAAACGGGATGCCCTCCTGCAAATGAGCTGGAACAGTCCACCACTGGAGAGCGTTCCACATCCCCTGGGTCACCGTCACTAGCTGGTCCAATGGATCGCAGCGTTGTGACCACTGGCTGGCCAATCCCCACTGAAGGGGACGCATGTGCCAGTGGGCCCAACAGACCACGCTGGTGCAGGCTGCCATGAGGCCCATGAGGCGCAGGAAGTCCCGGGCAGGGCGCAACTGCCCAACCAGAAATGATTGGGCAAAGGAGGAAAGAACCTTGGCCCTGTCCGCCGGGAGCCGTGCTCTGGCTCGAAGAGAGTCGAGCTCTGCCCAGATGAAAAGAATCACCTGCTTTGGTCTGAGTTCCGACTTGGCCTTGTTGATGAGAAGGCCGATCTGAGAGCAAACCTGGAGGGCCAGATCACTGGACCGCTCCACCTCCTGTCTGGAGGGGGCTACTATCAGCCAATCGTCCAGGTAAGGGTACACCCGGACCCCTCGGCGCCACAGGAATGCTGTCACCACTGCCATGCATTTGGTGAAGACCCTGAGAGCAAGAGAAATGCCGAAGGGCATGGCTCGGAACTCGTAAAGGGATCCCTCCGCGCGAAAGCGAAGAAATCTCTGGTGAGATGGACTGATAGAGACGTGAAAGAATGCATCCTGTAGGTCCAGAGAACAGAACCACACACCTTGTTCCAGGGATGGTATTATCTGAGCCAAAGTGACCATCCTGAAGGTCCGAGACCTTAGGAACTTGTTTAGGTCGTGCAGGTCGAGAATGGGGCGCCAGCCCCCCGTCCGTTTTGGGACCAGGAAGTACCTGGACACAAACCCCGGCTCTGAGGGAGGGTTTGCCACCTCTCTGATCACCTCTTTCTCGAGGAGCAGAGCGATGTCAGCTTGGCGAGCCGAAAGCGAGGCTGCAGACCCCGAGGCCTCCCGGGGGGCAAAGGCTCGGAAGGGCGGGGCCTGCTCGAACTCAGAGGCAGGCCTTTTCTCACCACTTCCAGCACCCACCGGTCTCTGGTGATAGCGGACCAGGCGGAAAGGAAGTGAGGAGCCGCCCCATGGGGGGACCTGGGTGGAGTGACGAGGTTGGGGCGACACCCTCAACCAGTCACTGGGCAGGCTTGGAGGAGGGACCAGCCAGGGACCTCCTGGAGCTTACCTCCTGCTTCCTGGAAGGAAGCCACAGGTTTGGAGTTTGGGATGCCAAGTGCGAGCCTGCTGGCCCTGAAGCTGCTGGGCGGACCTGCCGTGGCGCAGGCAGACGAAGGGCATGGGTTGCGGTCTCGCGCCCTTGTCCCTCTGGCGAGATGAGACCCGAGTCCAGAATGGCATTGGACTTTTCGATCCTCTGGAGGTGACCTTCCACTTCAGGGCGAAGAGGTCGGTCCCAAGAAGGGACATCCGCCAACTTGTGCTGGTATCCGCTGTGAGGTGGATATCCTCCGCCTATGCCCAACGGCGCATGGCCACTGCGCCGCGACTGACCCTGGCACATGTCGCTCGGTGTCCAGAGCAGTCTGAAGTTGCTGCTTGCCACTGCCCTGCCCTGGTCCCGCACCTGCTTGACCGTGGTCTGCAGGTCAGCCGGAGATGAGGGACTACCTCGTCCTGGGAGCCCAACAGGCGTGAGAAAATGTGCCATCAAGCGCATTGGCCAGGCCTGACAAAGGCCAAGGGAGGCCGCAGCATAGACTTTCCTGCGTGGTCCAACCTTGGACTCTTTGTCGGGAGGCTTTGTCCATATCCCTCGGCGCTTCTGGCACGCCGGAAGACGCTGAGATGGTAACCAACCTCGGCTGAGGGGTGTCCAAACCAACAGAGAACCGAGGGACGGGGCGATCGCCATCCTAGTCAAGGCGCAGGGCAGGAAGCAGGACGCTGACAGAGCTCCAAGGCCAGGCCGACAATGGCCTCGGCCACCGGAAAGGCCTCCGTGGGAGAATCCCCTCTGTCCAATATCTCCATTAGGGGATACTTGGCCCGCTTGGATACGGTCTTGAGCTGCATCCCGGTGGACTCCGAGATGAGCCTAAGCAAACCCATGAAGGACGATGGGCTATCGTCCAGCGACTGACCTCCGGAGGACTCCAAGTCAACCTGCCTGAAGAACAGGGAGGAATGTCGTCGGACCCTGACGAGTCCGCAAAGAGCTGCCTTGGGCCTGAGCCACCCTCCACCTGCAGAGGGCGGACGGGAGTGAGGGTAACAGACAGCCTATGGGGCAGGCCCTGGGTCGACCGAGAATTCTTGGTCGGGGCCCCAAATTTCAGCTGTGGAGGCGGAGGTTCCACCAGAATCGGTGGGGCAGCCGGTCTTGGTCGAGCAACAGGCCCGGAGGCAGGCGCCTCGGCTAGGGCGAGGGGTTGCTTCGGCCGCTCTGGTGACAGCCACTTGATGGCCGGGGAAGGCGACGACATCAGCTTGCTTACAGAAGGAGCTGTTGCCACATGAGGTCCTCGTAGCGCCGATGCAACTTGCGTCAAAGCCTCTCCTCGTCCGAGGAGGAAGACGAGGACGAGCGCAACGCCGCTACTCGCACCGACTGTGATCGCCATGTCGACGGATCAGCTGGACCGAGAAGATGTCCGAGACCGACACCCTCGGCGTTTCCAAGGAGGGTTCTGGGGCAGGGCGGGGGAGACCCGCTCTCCCCTTGGCTCAGAAGTTTCGACTGTGGACTCCGGAACCGGAGGCACAGGCAAGCCCACGGTAACCTCGATCTCAGCCGGGGGAACCGGGTAGTGAGGGTTTTCGGCTTCACCGGTCGACAACCCGTCTGACGGGTCTAGAAAAATCTCGACTGCGTCGACGGGTGTCTCTGTCAACTGACCTGACGGGACGCCCGCGGAGGCCAGTGGCCGGCACGTAGGTCGACCAAGTCGATGGTCGACTACTTGGGGAGGTGGACCTCTCCCGCTCCCAAGAGCATCGACGGAGGGACTTACCTTTGAAGTCCTTCTTCTTGGACCGAGAGGAAAGTCCTGATGGTCCCTCTCCCTTGGTGGAAAGGGACTGAGAGCTCCTTAAAAGAAGCTGAATAGGAGGATCCGAAGGAGAGCGGAATAAAGGCCGAGGAAGACGAAGATGCGGCCTGCACTGCCTCCTCCTCGAGGGCGATCATCTGCTCGAGCTGTTCCGCTGAGCCAGCCGCCGCGGAAACTGCCAAAGGGGCCTCCTTCAACTTTACCGGCGGGTAACGTTTCTCGGGGCACCCAAGTTGTAAACGGGCGGCGCGGTCTTCCAGGACGTAGACAGAGAAGGAAGAGCACAAGTCGCAGGCCTGCGGTTCGTGCTCAAGGCCTAAGCAGTAGACGCACGCGAAGTGCGGATCCATCCGAGACATCTTCTGCCTGCATGGGTACCTCCAAAAACCGGGAGTCGATTTGTCCATCGCAGCCGCGAGGGAAATAAATGACCCAAGTCTTGAAAACCTTAAAAGTTATTTCAGGTAAACCGAAGAAACAGGAACCAGTCTTATACGCAGAGCGTTAAGGAGGGAACCTGAGCTTCCAAGCGTCATGGGGTGGAGCGGAGAGTTTTACCACCCGGGTGGGTGGGAGGAGCCAGCTTGAAGACCTTCCGGCAAGATTTAAAGTGGCAAGGATACCTGCCAGAAAGTGTGGATGAACAACATATCCATTTCCCTAGAAGGTGAGTTTTTCCAACAAAAACAGGTCGTCCCCTGAAGGGACAGGATTCCATATGGGAGGTTTCAGGTCCAAAATGCCCTGCAAAAAGGTGCGTGACAGATCCAATTAGGCAAGGGTCTTGCCCACCATAGGTGCACGATAGGCAAAAACAGCAGAAAGATGCACCTTGATGGAGAAGTAACTAAGCCCAGAATCTGATAAGAGAGAGGAGGTACTCCAGGATGGAGTTCACCAAGCAGATGAAGAGATCTTGGTTCCAGGTAGAGGCCCACAGGCAGAATCGTTTCCACTTCATGGCGTATGTGGCTCGGGTAGAAGGCTTCCTAGCAGCCACTAAGACATCAGCCACCCTTGGGGGAAACCCCAAACCAGACCCTAGCTAGGTCTGCAGGAGCCATGCATGCAGATGCAGCAATCTGAGGTCCTGGTGCACCAGTGTGCCTTACTCTGGGCGAGCAAATGCGAGGTCAGGAGCAGAGGAACTAGAGGCTCCACTGCCAATTGTTGGAGCAGCGGGTCCCAAATCTACCAAGGCCAGAAGGGAGCAATCAGGATCATGTCCGCCCCCTCTGACTGCAGCTTGAGCAGGACTCGCTGTAGCAGTGGGACAGGAGGGAAGGTGTACAGAAACCTCCCTGTTCAAGAGACGGACAACGCGCTTCACCAGAAAACACCAGGCCCTGGATCGAGCAAGCAGAAATTGAGCAGTTTGGCGTTGAGCAGGGATGCAAACAGGTATGACTCGGGACGTCCCCACCTTTTGAAGAGATCCTGTGCTACAGACTGTAGGAGTTCCCATTCGTGGGCCCTGAACAGAGACCTGCTTAGGCTATGAGCCAAGGTGTTTTGGACGCCTGGAACATGAACTGCAGTGAGTTCCAGACTGTGTTCTATTGCCCAGAACCAGACTCTCATGGCCTCGCTGCAGAGGGGTAGGAATGAGTCCCTCCCTGCTTGTTGTTGTAGAAGACCACAGACACATTGTCTGTTTGGATCAGCAGAGAACTCGGAGAGATCTGGCTGGAACGCCTGCACAGCATAGAGGATCGCCCTCATCTCCAACACACTGATGTGGAGATCCTGTTCCATAGGAGACCAGGTACCTTGTGTTTGGCTGAAATGAGCTCCCCCTCCCTGGCCCGAAGCATCTATCGTCAGGATATGCTGAGGGGCATTTCTCTGGAAAGACGACCCTTTTTACAAATTGGAAGAGTTCAACCACCTCTCCAGGGTCTGGCGCACTGCCCTGGAGACCTTCACAGACTGCACAAGGTCATCTGTACGCTGGTTACACTGAACCCTCAGAGTACACTGGGGTGCTCTCATACAAAGCTGTTCCAAGGGAACAGTCACAATGGTGGCTGCCATGTAACAGAGAAGCTTGAGGAAAACTCTGGCCGAACCCTGGCGAGACGAAGAAATCTCCCAAGCATGAGCCTGAAGGTGATATGCCCTGCTGGAAGGAAGGAAGGAATGCTTTCCCTTGGATGGTGTCCAAGACTGCCCCTATGTACTGCAGCTTCTACCTTGGACATGGGGGAAGATTTTGGGAGGTTCAGAGTGATCCCCAGGTCTCAAAACAACATAAAGGTGTCTTCCAGGGTTTTCAGCAGCTGGTCCCTTGTAGGAGCTGTCAGGAGCCAGTCGACTAGGTAAGAGAAGACGTAATCACCCTTTCTCATGAGGGCAGCAGCCACCACTGCCAGGTACTTGGTGAAGACACTGGGAGCAAAGGATAGGCTGAAGGGCAGAGCTCAGAACTGATTGTGACTTCCTTGGAAGGTAAAGCTTAAGAACCTTCTGTGGGATGGCAGGACCATGATGTGATGGTACGTGTCCTGGATGTCCAGAATGCAAAGCCTGTCCCCCTGATGGAACATGGGAAGTAGGCCCGGAAGAGTCACCGTCCTGAATCTTTTGTACTCCATGTAGTTGTTCAGGTGGCTGTGATCCAGTACAGGGTGAAGGTCTCCCGTCTTCTTGGCGACCAAGAAAAAAATGGGAGTAAAAACCCTTCCCCCTTTGGTTCAGAGGAACGGGCTCTATGGCCCATTTGGACAGAAGCGCCCGAATCTCTTCTTGGAACAGGGTGGCATGGGATGGGGAGTAAGGGAACAGGAGGGTTGTCCAGAGGTGGTTCCAAGAACTCCAGAGTGCGTCTTCTCTCTATCCGTTGCAGGACTCACTGATCTAATGTGATCTTGGTCCAACCTTCGAGGTAGAGGGAGAACCGATCCCCTACTGCCTCCCCAAGGAGCTCCACCAGAGGAGGGAGGTCGGGCAAGGAGTTGGGTGGAAGCACTGAGGGTGGGAAAGGCAAGGTTCTATGGCCAGAGGTCCCAGGAGGCCTTACGTTTAAAGGCCACTCTGGGCTGCTGGCCTTTGAACTGTTGGCCCACTGGGCGATGAAAAGGCCAGTGTCTGGAGGAAGTCAGTTCCGATTTGTACATCTTATGGCCCAACTGGACAGCCTTTCCAGAATCCTGGAGGCCCATAAACACAGGTTACTCAACTGTAACAGTAGTTCTAGAAGTGGTATATGTTGTTCATCCACACGTCTTGGCATGTGCTTTCCCTTTAAGCATCTTGTCAGAAGTCTAAGCTAGCTCCTCCCACCCACCCAGGAGATATATCCCTCAGCTCCGCCCCTTGACACCAGATCTTGCCTGCTGGAAGCAGTGGTTTTGCGTCAAAGCCGGGAGGTCAGGTGGGTCTGTGTGGATGAACATATACCACTCCTAGAACTACTGTTAAAGGGGAGTGACCTGTGTTTCTAGGGTTGTGGATATGCTGTTCTTATCCACACAACTTGGCAGAGTCCTAACAGTTCTCTGGGAGGGAGGGAGGGAGGAGGAGGCAAGGCACACACACCCCCTACTTCGGGAACAGAGACTGGAGAACTGAGGCCCCAAAACCAGCATCCCGGCATGAGCCTAGGTCAATGTGGTAATGAGAAATGAAGGTGTTTGCCCACTTCCAGGTAGCAGCCCTGCAGATTTCCTGGATAGGGACGTCCCTAGAAGCAGCCGTCGACGCAGCGGTATGGCAGGTGGCATGAGCCTTTAGTCCTCCAAGAGGCTCCCTACCAGCCATCCTATAGCAGAGAACATTGCAGGATGTGATGCACTTGCCAATCGTCCACTTGGCTGCAGGTCTGCCAGGTGCAACTTCAGCTTAGGTCAGCGCTCTTCTTTGGGTCCAAAGTATGGCGCTACCGAGGTGCGACTGGGGTAATGCACCGGCAGAGTCATCACCTGTTTCAGGTGAAACTCCTACACAACCCTCCGAAGGAACTTCGGGTTGGGGAGCAGGACAATCTTGTCCCTGTGGAAGACCAGATGAGGAGACTCAAAAGAGAGCGCCTGGAGCCCCCCAGTCCTTCTGGCTGACGTGACAGCCACCAGGAAGGCGGTCTTCCACGACAGGTGTGACATCTCACTACTAAGCATCGGTTCGAATGGCTTGCCCATGAGCTTTGCCAGTACCAGCAGTAGATCCACAGTGGTGGTAGTTCATGCACCGGAGGGGAAATGTGGTCGAGGCCCCTGAAGAAACGTCAGACCACCTTCTCCTGTGCCACTATCTGCTGACCGGCCTGCACCTATTAAGCAGAATGGCTGCCAGGTGCACCTTAAGGGACGAAGACCCCCTTGGGAGAGAGATCAAAGGTAGTTGAAAATGTTAGCCACTGGACAGGACAAAGGGTCCAGCCCCCTGCCCCGACACCAAATGGAGAATCTCTTCCACTTGAACGCATAGCACTTCCTGGTCGATTCCTTCCTAGATGCTTCAACTACAGTTATTACATCTTCGGAGACACTCAAAGCCTGGAACTCTAGCCGCTCAGGAACCAGGTGCAGGGATTGAAGGTCCAGTTGGAAGACCCTATCCCTGATTGACTGAGAGCACATCCGAGTGTGCTGGAAGACTCCTCGGGACGCTGAGGAGATCAGAGTACCAAAACTGTTGGGGCCAGTCTGGAGCCCCAGAATCACCTGTGCCTTGTCCCTCCTGACCTTGAGGAGCACCTTGTGGATAGAGGGAAGGCATAAAAGAGACTTGGGGTCCATGGCCTCTAGACAGCATCCCCCTACAGCAAGCCCTGTTGAGGGTGGTGGGCACAAAACAGCCTCAGCTTTGCGATCTCCCTGGAGGCAAACAGGTCCACCTGAGGGGTGCCTCACTGGGAGAACAAGCTGTGTACTACTTCTGGATGGAAAGACCACTTGTGGGACGCCTCACCCCATATGGCTGAGGACAAAGCTGTGTACTGCCTCTGGATGGAGACACCACTAATGGGATGCCTCGCCCGCATGGCTGAGGGAGTCTGCCAGCTGATTCGAGACTCCTGCCACACGAATGGCTAGGAGATCCACCGCCAGTCAGCTCATGAGTGTCCAGATGAGGACAGCTTCACTGCATAGAGGCCGGGACTACATGCTGCCCTGTTTGTTGAGATAGTACATGGTCGTGGTGTTGTCAGACTGGACCAGAACCACTTGACCTCAAAGGAACACAGCGAATGCAGTCAGCGCTAGCCGAACTGCTCACAGTTTGAGCAGGTTGAAGTGGCACTGGGATTCCTCGGGGGTCCAGTGCCCATGGACTCTGGTCCCCCACGTGGGCACCACAGACTGTGAGAGAGGTATCAGTCATCAAGATGACTGTCTGCTCAGGGCGGACAAAGGAGATCCCTTCCTGCAGATGCTCTAGGACGATCCCCCATTGGAGAGTGTCCCACATCTTCTGGGTCACAGTGACCAGCTGGTTGAAATGACCTAGTCGCTGAGTCCACTGGCTGGCCAGCTCCCATTAAAGGGTGCACATATGCCACCAGGCCCATTGGACCACGGAGGTGCAGGCCACGATGTAACCCAGAAGTCGCAGGAAGTCCCAGGCAGGGTGCAAGTGCCCACCCAGAAATGATCAGGCAAAGGAGGAGAGAACTTCCACCCTGTCCACCGGGAGCCTGTTTCTGGCTTGGCAAGAGTCTAGCTCTGCCCCAAATGGAGCAGATCCCCTGTGAAGGCACGAGTTCTGACTCCAAGTTCGATTCAGATCTGGAGGGCCAGATCCTTGGACCTCTCCACCTCCAGTCTGGAGGGACCTGCTATAAGACAATCATCCAGATAGGGGCACACTGACCCCTCGACGCTGAAGATGGGCCGCCGCCACTGCAATGCATTTGGTGAAGACCCTGGGGACAGATAACATGCCGAATGACATGGCTTGGAACTCGTATAGGTTTCCCTCTGCCCTGAAGCGGAGAAGCCTTCAGTGTGACAGACGGATCGGGACATGGAAGAACGCATCACGCAGATTCAGGGAGCAAAACTACATGTTCTGCTCGAGAGATGGTATGATCTAAGACAGAGTTACTATTTTGAAAGTGCGAGACCTGAGAAACTGGTTGAGGTCATGCAGATCTAGATTGGGGTGCCAGCCCACCATCCATTTTGGGACCAGGAGGTACATGGAAACTTACCCTGAGTTGACAGGGGGATACGCGACTCTGACCACTACCTCCTTGCAGAGGAGTTGGGCTATGTTGTCTCAGAGAGCTAACTGAGTGTGCACGGATACCTTCTCCTCCCATGGGGTGCGGGCTTGGCTTGGTGGGTACTGCTCGAATTCCAGAGGCAGCCCCTGGCCGATCACTTCAAAGACCCACCTGTCCATTGTGACAGAGGACCAGGCGGAAAGGAAGTTGCGGAGCTGACCCCACACGGGAGGACCTAGAGTGGGCATGACAGGCATGGGGGTGGCAACCCCCATCCCATCACTGTGCAGGCCTGGAGGAGGAGGATCCGGCCGAGGGATCACTGGGACCTTTTCCTTCGGGCTTACGGGCCGCCAAAGCCCCTACCTTGGGCCGAGGGTGCTAAGTTTGAGCCTGATGCTGCCCAGAATGGTACTGGGCCTGTCTGGCCACAGGGGCAGAAGGCCGAAAGGGCTTGCTCTTCTGTTTTTGGAACCCTGAAATTCCTTCTGGGCAGAAGCAATGGAGTCCAAGGTGGCACTGGACTTCAATGCGCTGAAGGTGACCATCAACTCCTGGACTGAACAAGTCGGTGCTCAGGAAGGGAACGTCTGCCAGTTTGTGCTGGGTGTCAGCTGTAAAGGTAGAGACCCTCAGCTAGGCCCTGCTGTGCATGGCTACTGCAGCCACCACTGAATGGGCACAGGAATTCCCAATGTCCACAGCCATCTGAAGTTGCTGTTTTGCCACAGCCCGACCCAGATACCGGACCTGCTTGACCGTAGTCTGAAGGTCAGTGGGGAGATGAGGAAGCACCTCATCTAAAGAGCCCAGAAGCGCATGGGAGAAGTGTGCCATGATGACAGCCCAGCTCACCTGACTGAGACCAAGCGAAGAGGCAGCATAGACTTTTCTGGCAGAGTGGTCCAGTTTTTTGGACTCTCTGTCCGGAGGACTCAGTGTCTCCTGAATTGCCTGAGTAATGAAACACAGATTTGGTAACCGACCCCTGAGCCGAGGGGTGCTCTGTGAACCCAGAAGCGGAGCTGATGGGAACCGCATACTTGTGGGCCATCCGGGCTGATGGTGCAGGGCAGGCAGCAGGGTGCTGCCAAAGCTCCAGGGCCAGGCCAACAATGGCTTCGGCCACTGAGAAGGACTCTTGTCAGAGAATCCCCTTTTTCCAGAATGCCTGTCAGGGGATATTGAGACAGTTTCTGAACAGGCTCCAAAGGCATCAGCGTGGATTCGGAGATGAGACGGAGAATGCCCATGAAGAACATGGGACCTTCCTCAGTCGAGACCCTCAAGCAAAACCTCAAATGGACGAGGGTGCAAAGAGGAGTCCGGATAGATCAGCCAACCACCGGTGTCACTTGTGACCTGCCGCAGACAGTCGAGAGTGAGGGTGAACGACAGCCTGTGCAGAAGGCCCATAATGGGCCAAGACTCCTTGACAGGAGCCCCAGAGGAGCGCTGTTTAGGTGGCTACTCCACCATAATTAGCGGAGAGGCCGGTATTGGCCAAGCGAGGAGGGCCTTCACTGTCTCCGCTGGCAGAGGAACAGTGCCGGCAGGCTCCGAAGGAGTCGGCGTATGCCTAGAGGGTGACACCCATGTGATGGCCAGCATGGAAGTAGGGGTCGACTTCGGACCGGCCAACACCAACTGTCGCCACATAACATCCTCATAGCATAGACGCAACTTGTGCCGAAGCCTCTCCTCTTCCAAGGGGGATGAGGATGAATAGTGGCGGTGCCACTTCATGGAAAACACAGAGTGGCGTTTGTGTGTTCTCTTCGACCTGTCGGTCAAAGTTGACCGAGACCTAGACCTCGACCATCGGGAGTGCTCAGAAGGAGCAGAGGAGACCCTCGGCTCCTCTAGGTCAGGGCCAGGGGCCATGAAGAGGCTCCCAGCAGGGCGGGTCTCCTCCTTGGTAGGACCAGTCAGGACCAGAGTCCTGAACAAGGAATTGTCAGCCTCATCTAGTGACAACAAGGTCGACAAAATGTCGACTGGGTCGTCCCCATGTCTAAGCCAACTGGTCTGATCGGGCACCATGAATCCAGTGGCTGATACGTAATTTCGACCAAGTCGAAACTGGAGATTCCTGGGAACGACACCGCTCTCGATCCCAAGAACGACGTCGAAGAGACTTGTCTCTCGACTCCTTGGAATCCTTTTTATGGGAATGGGAGCTATGCAAAGCTGACGGGCCCTCTCTCTTGGTTGGGAGAAACTGATACAACTCCTTGAAGGAGCCTGTAAAGGTAGTACGAAGACCGATGCTGAAAAGGATTGACAGACGTCCCGAGCCGCCTCCTCCTCAAAAGCCTTAATTTGCAAGAGTTGTTCAGCGAACCCCGCAGCCGTGGAGACCACCCAACAAGCCTCTTTAGAATTGGCCAGCGGCTTCTGTTTCTCCGGCCGGCTGAGCTGTAATCGTGCAAGGCGATTGTCCAACACACTCGACTGGAACGAGCAACAAAAAAAATCGCAAGCCTGGGTATTGTGATTGTGGCCCAGGCAATAGATGCAAGTGGCGTGTGGGTCAGTGCGAGCCCTCTTCTGCACGCAGGGGCACCAGGAACCCGGGCGAGGACTTGTCCTCCATCGCTGTCATGATCAAAGATCAATGTGGAGAAACTCTAACAAGTGTAAGTTTAAGTTTTGGTAAGTAATCTGAAGATTTAAGCGCCAGGGCCTACTCAACATGGGAGCGATAAGGAGGGAACCTGAATCTTCCAAGCAGAAGGGAAGATCTGGCGTCAAGGGGCGGAGCCGAGAGATATACCACCCGGGTGGGTGGGACGAGCCAGCTTAAAGACTTCTGGCATGATATTTAAAGGGAAAAGACATGTCAAGACATGTGGATAAGAACATATCCACATCACTAGAACAATCTTTTCAGTGTCTTCCCTGAAAAGAACTAGGCCCTGGAAAGAAACATTTAAGATAGCCTCTTGAAGGTCATGGCAAAAGCTGGAGACTTTAAGCCAAGAGTACATGCAAAGACAAACGTCAGTGGCAGATGCCCTGGTGGCAGTGTCTGCTCAATCGTAGGCCAAGCGAAGAATATGTTTACTTACGTCCACACCTGACAGGAGGATGTCCAGCAACTCAGATTTCTGAGAGGAGTCTGGTTGAGCCTTTGCCAATGTGGGCAGACCTCACCGGACGGACCGCCTAGGCTCCGGAAATGAGTCACTGACCCCTGCTGGGAGCTCCTACCACTGAAAAAAAGCAGATCTCAGGCAGCTCTATGTGAGCAGACCTCACAGAGTCAGACGGACCGCCTAGGCTCCAGAAACGAGCCACCAACCTGTGCTGGGAGCTCCCACCGCTGATCTCAGGTGAGCAGCTAGTCCTTCTCCTGGGACCCACTCCATCAGCTGACTGAAGCGGTCGGAAGCACCGCAGCCTTCTATTGGCTGGCACTCGCTGTTCCCTGTAATGCACTGGCCAGGGGCTAAACACACAATCTGTGCACCTCTGCCAGCTCCCGGACAAACATTACACAGGGTTTTTTCGTCCCTTAACTGAACAGCTACTTGAATTGTGTTTTGTTTTGACTGCACGCTGAAGATACATTACTGTGATTGCCTGCTTAACAACATCTGTAGTTCTACGTAATAACTGTGCTAGTATAGCTTAAGTGCATAGACTGTTACACTGTGTCCCCTCATCGCTGTTTATAATTTATCCAGTACATTTCACAGGTTAAGTCTCTACTATAATATTCTATGCCTTCCAAGTGTTGTTGTTGTACTGTACTGGATGTCTTGTCCCTATTCCATCCCACAATTGTATAACCATAACCCTTCCTCTGCATCCTGCAACTGTATAGCTGAAACTCATTCTCTGTAAACTGTTCAACAGAATCTCAGTCTACTGTATTGCTGTAATGGTGTTCAACTATGTTCTACTGTTTTCCTTGTATATGTAACCCTCAATAACCTGCGAGTTATCACCCACTGTACCCCCACCCCCCAGGTCACACCAGGAGACAAGCATCTTTTTGCTAGTGTGCCATCCTGGTGAAATAATTTCAATAAATAAAATAAATAAATTCCAAAACCTTTCTCCAAAAGCAGTTCTGGTATTGGACCATATGTGCCAAAAAGTTGAGAGCAGATGGCACACGTGGCCCAAAGAACAGACCTTGCAGCCAAACTGGTCCAACCTCAGACTCCTTATCTGGAGGCTGAGAGCTAAGGTGTCTATGCTGTTTGGTCCTACCATAAGCTGCAGTCAGCACCATAGAATCTGCCCAAAGGGGCTCCCCCAAATAAGGCTCATTCCTAGGGATTCAGTACAGTCTGTTAGCCTTCTTGGGAACCGCGGATGCAGATGAGGGGTGTTTCCAGACAAGCTTAGTAACGTTCTGGAAAGAAGCCATCAACGGAGGCACAACCAGGGGCTTAGGATCATGCATCCCTAGGAACTGAGCAAGGTGGCATCTCTCTCTGGGTCCAGATCCTCAGTGTCCCACCCACTGAGGGACTGGATGTGTCGTCTTACATCCATAAATGTAGGATCATCCAGGGGAGACCTAGGAGAATCATTATGGGTATCCAGATGAGGAGGAGGGAAGACATTCTCTCCCAAAAACCTGAATGAAGAGGAAGAGCTCTGGCTGGAATCCTCTGATGAGGGGGAGAGAGAGTATAGGAATGCCAGTGCCGGTGTCCACGGGAACAATGTCAGCGCCTGGAACAGGATTTGGAAGAAGAATAGTGCCTTTGTCCGTGCCACCTTGGGGATCTCTCATCTGAGTGATCAGAAGGAGGGGTAGCCTTTCTCAGGGGCGGTGAGGGTTTCTTGGGTGGAGGAGGAGTAGGCTGCTTAGGTGGGGCTGGAGGCTGGACCCCTGAAGGAGTGGGTCCTGGGGCCTGGAGGGCAGGTGGGCTCCTAGGCAGAAGGACCCTTTTAACAGAGTTCCACCAGGAGTTGAATAGGGCCCTTACATCTGCAAGAGAGACTAGGGGGATGCTGGGAGGTCCGGGCACTGGGGGGGGGAGGGAGAAGGACCCCAGCGTCGGACCTACCAGAGTGGGTGATCCTGTCGGGTTCAGAGGCGCAGGGCTAGCAGGCATCGGATTATCCGGCGCTTGGTCAGGGGGCACTGGGTTAGCTAGTGTCCAGTCCTCGGTCGTCGGCTCTGGTGAAGCCAGAGGAGCCGGCAATGCCCAGGGATCGGATGACAATGGGGAAGGTGTCGCCTGGTTTGACTCCAGAGAAACTGCAGTCGAATGAACAGGCGGCTGCTGACGGCGATCCGGGGTACCGGCCAGCGTCAGCTGAGAGAACGCCTGCCAAGGGGAGCAAACTCCCTTTTGGAGCTTCAGCTCCTAGAATCGCTTAGTGTTGCTGGACCCTGAGGCCCAGTCCGACGACACGGATGCCCCAGCCAGGCAGATGACGGGCTGTGAGCAGTCGCCTGAAGATGTACTGGCTGATCTGCCTGGCTTAGGCCCAGAGGTATACTTGAAAGGCCTAATTCTCAGGGGAGTGAGGGTTGATGAAGGCCCATGCCCCGAAGACACCCCCGACATCAAATCTAGGGCGGGAGGTTTCACCAATGGGAGCCCAGAAGGAGTGACGGCTGCCAGGGGGCAGAGTCCAAACTCCTGTGGGAGGAGGAACTCGAAGAGGCTGCCATCTTGAGTGGGGATCTGGAGCATGAGTCCAACCGGGGCTTATTCTTATCCCTGTCCCGGTGATGATGTTTCCCGCTGGTTTTCTTCTCCTTGTGGGCTGGAGCAGAGGAGGTTGTTGTCCCCAGAACCGAAGAAGGATAGGAGCTTTGTCCCGAAGGGGTCTTCTACTTGGTGGCCAACTGCTTTTCCAGCAGGAAGCTCTTTAGGGTCTTCAGGCGGCAGATCCTAGTCCTACAGTTGAAGCTTAAACAGTGCTGGCAGGCCTCAGAATTGTGGTCAGGGCCTAAGCAGATGAGGCAAGCTGCATGGCCATCCTTCGATGGTATCTGCTTACTGCAGGCACACTTGGATTTCCGCCGACGGGATAAAGTCAGAGAAGACATGAAGGTGAAGAAGTTAAAAAACAAAAAAAACAAAACACATTACTTACCATAGTAATCTTGTGTCTTCTAAGAGAATTTTACTGTATTCTGACCAATGCAATATGGTCTCACCATAGGACTGCCCTGGAGCCGAAATGGTTAATAGAACCTATGCTAATAGCGGAATGTTAGGCTCGAGCTCGGTTTTCAAATCACTGTCCCTGGTTGCACTTCCTGCAACTGTCAGATTCTTACGAAGCATACAGAAGCTAAATACTAACTATCCAAACTAAGTTTAATACCCTTAAAAACCCCTATTAAGGAAGCAGAAACTCCACACAACAGGAGGCATTTCTAAGACTCAAGTCAACAGATGCCCAAAAAACTAATGGTTACCCATAGGTTTCCAACATCAGTGATACAGAAGTGAGCAGATCCTTGTAGATCCTAGCGAGGGAAGGGGGGAGCTCAGAATACAGTAAGATTCCCTTAGAAGAAATAAGATTACTATAGTAAGTAAGAAAAAATTACTCACCTTAGTAATGTTGTTTCTTCTAATCGAGTCTTGCTGTATTCTGACATATGCAATGATGTCCAACCTTTGCACTGCCCCAGAGATGAAAGAGTTAACTTTACATGCCAGGCATGGAACGCTGAGCTCGAGCTCGGTTGAGACTCTGTTGCTGTTTGAACTCAAACTGTCAGATCTTTACGAGCTATACTCACTGGGTGTCCTGTGTGGAAACTGTAAACTTACACTAGCCAACTGGCTACTAAATATAATAAAAATATTTTTTGGTCCCAAAACAAAGACAAGTCAGGAAACCCAAAAAATAAAACAAAACACAACACCCACACACCAAACTAAAGGGGTGAGAAAAGAAGAGGTAGAGGCACCTCCCGAGTGCTAACATTGCTACTGCCCACCCACATCCCAAAACCAGGTTCTAAGAGGGAGGTGGGGGGGGGGGGTCAGAATACAGCAAGACTCCATTAGAAGAAGAAACATTACTAAGGTGAGTAATTTTTTCTTCAAACAACATGAAGTCTTGCTGTATTCTGACATATGCAGACTACCAAGCAGTACCTCCATGGAGGAGGGACAGAACCTACTTTGGAAATAAGCTCTGAAGCACTGCTGTGCCAAACCGAGCATCACTCCTAGCCTGAATATCCAGAGAGTAATGCTTGGTAAAAGTGTGCACTGTTTTCCAGGTGGCTGCTTGACAAATCTCTAAGATAGGAATATCCCTGGCAGCAGCCAGGGAAGCAGCTGTACCTCTGGTAGAGTGAGCCCTTAGGCCTGAGGGTGGGATCCTACCTAGTTTTTCATAGCAAAATTGAATGCAAGAGACAATCCACCTGGCAATGGATCTCTTAGTGGCAGGTTTTCCTTACCAACCTCACCATAAGGAGAGAACAGTTGAGGAGTCAAACCTGTGACCCTTGGTGCGCCATGTAGTAGCTAAGGGCCCTTTTCACATCCAACTGTGCAGCCTCCTCTCCCCAGAGGAGGAATGGTCAGTGAAGAAAACAGGAAGAGACACAGACTGGTTAAGGTGGAAATCTGAAACCACCTCAGGCAAAAACTTCCTATTAGTCCTGAGGACCACCTTATCTCTATGGAAAGAGATAAAATCAGGCTCCACTAACAGGGCCTGTAGCTCACTTATGCGTCTGGCAGAAGTGATGGCCACCAAGAGCACAGTTTTCCAAGTCAAGTACTTAAGCTCTGCTGAGGACAAAGGCCCAAAAGGGGGTTGCATAAGCTGAGCAATGTAAACATTAAGGTCCCAAGCAGGGCCAGAGTCCCTGAAGGGAGGATTGGTATGCAGCAATCCCTTGAAAAATTTTGAAAATACAGGATGAGCTGAAAGGAAAGAGTGCTCGCCTGCTGAGAGGAAGGCAGAGACAGCTGCCAAATGCACTCGGTGTAGCTGGTCTGAGTCCCAAGCTATTAAGATGAACCATATAGTCAAGGACTGTGGGCAGGCCAGCAGACTCTGGAGAAATTTGCTTCCCAGAGCACCATATAGTAAATCTTTTCCACTTGGAATTGTAAACGTTTCCGCGGTGGAAGGCTTTCGAGAAGCCTTTAAGATATCCAGAACACCTTGAGAGAGGTGCAAATCAGCAAACTCTAACTCTTCAAGAGCCAGGCCTTGAAATTGAGAGATTTGAGATTCGGATACCAAACCCTCCCCTGAGCATATGTTAACAGGTTGTAATTCCTGGGAAGAGACAGGGGAAGGTGGACTGCTAAGGACAACAAGAGAGGGTACCAGGGCTGTCTGGCCCAGTCTGGAGCAATCAGAATCACCTTGCAGGGCTGAGACCTGATTTTGACTAGCACCTTGAACAGGAGAGGGAAGGGGGTAAAAGCATACAGGAACTTCCCTTCCCAATTGAGAACTAGGGCATCCAGGGGGACTGAGCCCAACACTGGGGGCCTGCAGCAAAAGAGAGGAAGTTGGTGATTGTCTGGGGCTGCAAAAAGATCCATCTGTGGGGTGCCCCTTCTGGAGCAGATCACCTTCAAAATCAGGGGATCCAGGGACCATTTGTGATGGCCCTGAGATATTCTGCTGAGAGCATCTGCCAGGACATTGTCCTTCCCTGGGAGGTGCACTGATGTAAGAGAGGCGTTCAGGAAATAGGCCAGAGACCACAACTTCATTGCCTCTGTGCACAGGGCCGTAGACAGAGTGCCCCCTTGCTTGTTGATATACCACATTGTGGCGGGTATTGTCTGTCCTGATCTGAACTACTTTGTTCTGAACAGACTTGGAAAAAGCTTGAAGTGCTAGAAACACTGCTCTGAGTTCTAATAGATTGATGTGAAGCAGAGATTCCTGAGAAGACCACAACCCTTGGGTGGTCAGGTCCCCCAAGTGGGCTCCCCACCCCAAGAGGGAGGCATCTGTAGTAAGGATTAGAGAATGAGACTGAGTGACAAAAGGAACTCCCTGTCTTAGATTGTCATGATCCTGCCACCAGTGTAACGCCTGGATCAGGGTTAGAGTCACTGTGATTAGTTTGGTCAGAAGATCCTTTTTCTGAGACCAGAAGGCTCTCAAGTGGAACTGAATGTCCCTCATTTGAAATCTTGCCCCCTGGACCACTGCTGTAGAGGCAGCCATGTGTCCCAGGAGCTGCAGAAAATGCCTTGCTGGTCGAGACACCTGGAGGGTGAATGAAGAGGCCAGTGAGACAATGGTCCTTGCCCTGTCCAGGGGAAGGAAGGCTCTTGCCTTTACTGTATCCAGCTCTGCCCCTATGAAGGTGAGGAGCTGCACAGGCTCTAGAACTGACTGAAAGATTCAGAAGGAAACCTAGAGAAGTAAGCAGTTGCTGAGTTATCTGCAGGTGTGACTTGACTTGGTCTGGAGACTGGCCTACTATGAGCCAGTCGTCCAGGTATGGAAAGATAGAGATCTTTTTTCTCCTTAGGAAGGCAACCACTACTGCCAGGCATTTTGTGAACACCCTTGGAGCAGAAGTTAGGCCGAAGGGCATTGCTCTGAATTGGTAATGGCCTGAGGGCAGCTCGAACCCGAGATACTTTCGTGGGAGCTGATGAGAATATGGAAATAGGCATCCTTGAGGTCCAGGGAGACTAGCCAGTCCCCTGGCCTTAGAGAGGGTAGAATTATTCCCAGAGTCACCATTTTGAACTTTGGCTTTAAAAGGTGCTTGTTTAAATATCTGAAATCCAGGATGGGCCGCCATTCTCCTGTCTTTTTGGGGGTTAGGAAGTACCTGAAGTACAATCCTTTTCCCTTGTGTAGGGGTGGAACCCCCTCTATGGCTCTCAGAGCCAAGAGGGAAGAGACCTCTGCCTCTAGGGCAAGTGCCTCTGAAAGACTTGCAGGTGAAAAGGATCTGGTTCTCATCTTTGGAAATTTTTTGAAGCTGAGAACCAGTCCCTGGCTTACTACTTCCAGGACCCATTTGTCTGATGTTAAAGACATCCAGTCCTGGACAAAGTAAGCCAGCCTACCCCATACAGGTGGTGGAGAATCGGCCCTGGCAAACCCATCAGGGTGCCTGTTTGGCAGGGGCTTTAGGCTGAGGGGTGGAAGCAGGCCTGCTTGTACCCCGACTGCCTCTCCCTCTGAAGAACCCCCCATGAGCATAAGCAGAACAGGAGGCCTGGGCTTGGTAGGAAGGCCTATGAAAAGGCCTGCCCTGCCCCTGGAATGCTGCCTCTGGGAAGTGGCTTGCCTTCCTTGGCCTGAGCACTCCTATAGGTGGTCCTGTATTCATCCATTTTTCATGTAGTTCTCTGTTTGCTCCCAAACAGAGAATTACCCACAACAGGAAAATCCATGGCCTTAGTCTGGGTATCCTGAGACAGGCTAGTACATCTGAGCCAAGCCATCCTACGAAGGGCCACAGAAGTAGCCATGACTCTAGATGAAACATCATTGCAGTCCACTGCAGCATGGAATTGCACCTTGGATGCCTCAATACCATCCGCAGCCACCTGCTCCAGCTCCTTGGCAAGCTGGCCAGGGACCTGTTTAGCTAAGGCCATTACAGTGTCCCATCTAGATTTCTGATATCTAGCTGTATAGGCCATATAATTAGCCTGCCTGAGTCCCAAGGATGCTGCCATGTACTGTTTCTTTGCCAGGGCATCAATCCTCCTGGAGTCCTTATCTGGGGTGTGTGAAGCTAAGGGTATATTTGCCTTATCACAGGCAGCAGCCTGCACTGCCCCAACATGGCTGCATTGCTGGGTAAAGAACTCCGTATCTGAGCCTGAGAGAGTATACCTCTTGGCCATTCTCTTGTCCACAGGAGGTACAGAATTAGGAGTCTTTAAAATTTTCATTGTCTGTTTCCCAAAGGACTTATGAAGGGGAATAGACAGCCTCCTGGACTCTGGGATATCCATCATTTCAACATAGTCAGGCTCCTCCTGGTCGTCTACAGCTTCTTCCATAGGAAGCTGAAGAGTTTCAGCCACTTTTTTTTGTAGAACATAAAATGGGAAGGGGACTCGGAAAGCCTAGGAGGAGAAACCCCTGAAAGTCTGTCTGGGGAGATGTCTGGGTCAATAGGCACATCCAGACTTTCGTAATCACCATCACCATCCTCATACTCTCCTTCCTCCTCCTCCGGTTCATAAAAATCTTCTAAATTATAATCTGGAACCGGGGGAACAGACTGAACTGAGCCCCTTCCCGATGGTGCCGGTTCGGTCGGAACCGGGGTTAGCGACTGAACAATCCTTATCGCTTTTGGCTATTTCATCAGCGGTCGGAGAAAGAAGTTGTGGATCCGCACTGGCTGACTTATCCCTTTTTTTTTTTTTTTTTTAACTGGAACCGACTCCTCAGAGTCTGTTCTCCTTTTGCCGGAAGAAGTTTCGCCCTGGTCAGAGGGCACTCCTTCTGGTTCGGTTGGAACCGAACCGGGCTGGCCATCCGGGTCAGCGGACTTCTTGGCCTCCCTTTCCCTGAGCCTACCAACTCTCTTTTCCAGGGAAGCTGCAGGAAAATTCTTGCAAATCTGGCAGTCTGAATCGAGGTGGTCAAACCCCAGACAATAAACATAGGTGGTGTGGGGGTCAGCCTTAGCAAAGGCTTCCCCACGCACACTACAGTCTTGAAACCCAGTGGGCCCGATTTTTCTTTTGGGTTTCTCAGACATGGCCAGTCCTAACAAAACTTACCCTTTTTTCGGCAATCCGCCAGGCAAGACACCCTTATCAGTTCCTGACCGCATTACGGGTCGTGGAAAAAACCATAATGAAATCAGTTTTTTTAGAACCGATAAGGACCGGTTACCACACACTCAAAGTAGAATAAACTTTTTTGAACAAACCTGATCGGTTCAAACCGAACCAATCCCACGTTTACAAGTTCCACACAGAAGAAAAAGAAAATAAACCCATCTAGTACTCACGATACCACAGACAGAGACTGAACCGACAGGTTAACGGATTAAATTCGGTCGAAAACCGAGGAAAACGGCACTTTAACTGACAAACTTGAACCGAGCAAAGGAGAAATCTCCGGAGCGACTGTTCAGTGAGGCGGAGTAAAGAATCTGACGGTTTGAGTTCAAACAGCAACAGACAGAGTCTCAACCGAGCTCGAGCTCAGCGTTCCATGCCTGGCATGGAAAGTTAACTCTTTCATCTCTGGGGCAGTTCAAAGGTTGGACATCACTGCATATGTCAGAATACAGCAAGACTTCATGTTGTTTGAATGTTTTCTTCAAACCCCAGGAAATCTTACTGTATTCTGACAAATGCAGACTACCCAAGCAGTGCCTTTGGAGGCGGTCAGAGGACCTATTTAGGAAACCGTCTCTGTAGAACTGCTGTGCCAAACCCTGGCATCACTCCTAGCATGGGTGTCCAAGCAGTAGTGCTTGGTAAATGTGTGAACTGTTTTCCAGGTAGCTGCCTTAGAGATTTCCAGAAGAGGAATGACTCTGGAAGCTGCTACTGATGCAGCAGTCCCTCTAGTAGAATGAGCCCTAAGCCCTTGTGGGTGCTGCTTACCCACTTTGCTGTAACAGAATTGGATACGCGACACAAACCACCTTGCTATGGATCTCTTTGTGGCAAGTGTACCCTTGCCAACCTCTCCATAGGTCAGAAAAAGCTGGTTCTATCCCCTCTGTGACCTTTTGTGTGCTCTAGGTAGTAATTAATAGCTCTCTTGATATTCAAGCTATGTAGTCTATGCTCACCTGAGGAGGAATGATCAGTAAAGAAGACTGGCAGGGTGACGGACTGATTAATGTGAAAGTCAGATACCACTTTAGGGAGAAATTTATTATTTGTCGTGAAGGCCACCTTGTCCCTATGGAAGGCCACATTGTTGGGCTCCATGGACAAAGCCTGAATCTCACTAATCCTTCTGGCAGAAGTAATGGCCACTAAAAACATAGCCTTCCGAGTCACATACTTAAGGTCAGCTGATGACATGGGCTCGAAAGGAAGCTGCATATGCTGTGCTATGCAAATGTTTAAGTCCCACACGGGGGTAGGGGTTCTATGAGGAGAGTGCAAATGCAGTAGTCTCAAACTTTCGGAACACTGCATTAGATGGCAAAGGGGATGGCTTACCTGCTGACAGGTAAGCAGACACTGCAGCCAGATGCACCTTCAAAGTAGAGGTCCTGAGGCCTAGGGAATGAAGATGGGTGAGATAGTCAAGAACTACTGATAACCCAGCCTGGGTATGATCTAAGTTTTTGTTCCTGCAGCAGAAAAACAGGTTACTCGCCTATAACAGCAGTTCTAGGAGTGGTATATGTTGCTCATCCACACTCTTTGGCATGTCCCCTTCCACTTTAAATCTGCCGGACGTCTTCAAGTTGGCTCCTCCCACCCACCCGGGTGGTATGTACCCTGGCTCCACCCCATGACACTAGATCTTAGCCTGTTGGAAGCCAGGTTTTGTGTGTCCACAGCCGGGAAGGTCGGGTGGGTCTGTGTGGATGAACAACATATACATTGCCTTCAGAAAGTATTCACCCCCCCTTGGATTTTGTCACATTTTGTTGTGTTACTACCAGAATTTTTAATGCATTGAAATTATTTGTTTCCCCCTTGATTCACACAGCATACTCAACAATTTAAAGCGGCAAAAATATTTTTATTGTGTAACAAAAATGTATGAAACATTAAAAACTGAAATATCTTGTTTACTTAAGTATTCACCCCCCTCAGTCAATACTTTGTAGAAGCGCCTTTGGCAGCAATTACAGCTTTGAGTCTTCTTGGGTAGGTCTGTATCAGCATTGCACATCTGGATTTGAGGATTTTTCGCCCATTGTTCCTTGCAGATTTGCTCAAGCTCTGTCAAGTTGGATGGGGAGCGTCGGTGAACCGCCATCTTTAAGTCTTTCCACAGATTCTCATTGGGATTCAAGTCTGGGCATTGGCTGGGCAACTCAAGGACATTCACCTTCTTGTTCTGAAGCCACTCCAGTGTTGCTTTGGCTGTATGCTTGGGGTCGTTGTCCTGTTGGAACGTAAATCTTCGCCCCAGTCCAAGGTCTATTGCAGACTGATACAGGTTCTCCTCAAGGATGTGCCTGTATTTGGCTCCATCCACTGTTCCCTCTATCCTGACAAGTGCCCCAGTCCCTGCTGCTGAAAAGCATCCCCATAACATGATGCTGCCACCACCATGCTTCATGGTAGGGATGGAGTTACACGGGTGCTGAGCTGTGATCGGTTTGCGCCAGGCATAGCGCTTTGTATTCAGGCCAAAGAGTTCAATTTTTGTGTCATCAGACCAGAAAATCTTTTGCCACATGGTCTCAGAGTCTGCCACGTGCCTTCTTGCAAACTCCAGGCATGCTATTATGTGGCCTTTTCTCAGGAGTGACTTCCATCTAGCCACTCTCCCACAGAGGCTACATCTGTGAAGTGCTGCAGAGATTGTTGTCCTCTGGACAGGTTCTCCCATCTCAGCCATGGAACTCTAGTTCTGTCAGGGTGGTCATTGGGTTCTTGGTCATTTCCCTGACCAAGGTCCTTCTTGCCTGATTGCTCAGTTTGGGAGGATGGCCTGCTCCAGGAAGAGTCTGGGTGGTTCCGTAATCTTTCCATTTCCTAATGATGGACTTGACTGTGCTCCTGGGAACTTTCAATACCCTAGAAATGTTTTTATACCCCTCCCCAGATCTATGCCTGCTCACAATTCTATCATAGAGTTCTACGGACGGCTCCTTGGTCTTCATGGTAGAGTTTCTGCTCTGACATACACTGTCAACAGTGGGACCTTATATAGACAGGTGTATTTCCTCTGAAATCACGTCAACTATTTGAACTGACCACAGGTGGACTCCATTCAAGTTTTAGAGAGATCTCACAAGGAAATTGGATGCACCTGAGCTCAATTTGGAGTGTCATAGCAAAGGGGGTGAATACTTATCAAATCAAGACATTTCAAGTTTTTATTTTAAATTACATGTACAAAAAATTCCAGAAGTTTCATTCCACTTTGACATTATAGAGTAATTTGTGTAGATACGCGAGAAAAAATCCAACATAAATGTATTTTAATTTGAGTTTGCAACATCACAAAATGTGACAAAATCCAAGGGGGGTGAATACTTTCTCAAGGCACTGTACCACTTCTAGAACTACTGTTACAGGTGAGTAACTTGTTTTTTCTAGGACTGTGGATATGTTGTTCATTCACACTCTTTGGCAGACTCCTAGCAGTTCTCCAGGAAGAGGGAGGCAAGGCGCACACCCCCTACTTAGGGAACAGAGATTGGAGAACTGAGGCTACAAAACCAGCATCCCGGCGTGACTCAAGGTCAATGTGGTAGTGGGTGATGGAGGTGTTTGCTGACTTCCACGTAGCAGCTCAGCAGATTTCCTGTATAAGGATGTCTCTGGAAGCAGCCACCGATGCAGCGTTATGGTGAATGAACTCTTATCCTTCGGGGAGGCTCCTTGCCCGCCAACTAATAGCACAGACCTATGCATGATGTAATCAATCTTGTAACAGTCCGCTTTGCTGCAGATCTGCCAGAAGCGGCTTCAGCATAGGTAACAAACAGCTGGCGAACCTCTCTGTGAATTACCCCTGTCCTCTCCTTGCAATAGGAGAGAGCACGTCTCAGTTTCAAAGTATGGAACCTGTACTCTGCATCTGCGGTGTAGATGGGGTAGTAAACCGGCAGAGTTAACATCTAGTTAAGGTGAAACTCTGACACCACCTTCGGAAGGAATTTCAGGTGGGGGCATAGGACGACTTTGTCCCTGTGAAAGACCAGATAAGGGAAGTCCACCAAAAGTGCCTGGAACTCCCCTGTCCTTCTGGCAGATGTGATAGCCACCAAGAAGGCTGTCTTCCATGACAAGTGTGACAAGGCACACTTGTGCATTGGTTTGAATGGCTTGCCCATGAGCTTTGCCAGAACCAGCAGAAGATCCCACGGAGGTGGAGGTTCATGCACTGAAGGGGATATGTGATCCAGGTCTTTGAAAAAACGCCAGACCACCATCTCCTGCACCAATGTCGGCTGATCGGCCCATGCCCGGTATGCACAAATGACTGCCAGGTGCACCCTAAAGGTCGATCACCGTAGACCCCCTTTGGAGAGAGACCAAAGGTAGTCGAGAATGTTAGCCACTGGACAGGACAAAGGGTCCAAGCCCTTCCCCGACACCAAATGGAAAACCTTTTACATCTGAAGTTGTAACATTTCCTGGTCGATTCCTTTCTAGATGCCTCCACCATGGCGCAGACATCGTTGAAAAGACCCAAAGCCTGGAATGCAAGCCACTCAGGTACCAGGCTGTGAGGTGCAGGGATTGAAGGTCCAGATGGAATACCTTCCCCTGACTGAGAGATATCAGGTCCGGGCATGCTGGAAGCTGCTCCGGGGGCCTGCAGCTGAGGCTGAGGAGATCTGGATACCAGAACTGGTGCGGCCAGTCTGGGGCTACCAAGATCACCTTCGCCTTGTCCCTCCTCACCTTTAGGAGTACCTTGTGGATCAAGGGAAATGGAGGGAAGGCACAGAGGAGGCCTGGGGTCCATAGCCTTGAGAAGGCATCCCCCTGCAGGAAGCCCTGCTGAGGGGGGGGGCGGGCATGGAACAGCCTCAGCTTGGTGTTGTCCCTGAAGGCAAACAGGTCCACCACTGGTTTATCTCAGTGGGAGAACAGGCTGTAAGCTACCTCTGGATGGAGAGACCACTCGTGGGATGTCTGGCCTAAGTGGCTGAGAGCATTCGCCAGATGGTTTGAGGCTCCTGTCACATGGATGGCTAGGAGATCAGCCTCTAATCGGCTCACAAGGTCCAGATGCAGATCGCCTCCCTGCACAGCAGACGGGAGTGCATGCCGCCCTGTTTGTTGAGGCAGTACATGGTCATGGTATTGTCCGTCTGGACTTGAACCACTTGACCCTGGAGCTGAGGAGCAAAAGCTGCCAGTGCCAGTCTGACTGCTCCGAGCTCTAATAGGTTGATGTAGCATTGGGACTCCTCAGGGGTACAGAGCCCATGGGCCCTTTTGTCACCCATGTGGGCTCCCCAGGCCATGAGAGAGGCATCGGTCGCAAGGACGACCGTCGGCTCAGGCGGACAAACAAGATCCCTTCCTGGCAACCAGTCTGGGGCAGTCCACCAGTGGAGAGTGTCCCACATCTTCTGGGTTACAGTGATCAGCTGGTCAAAATGACCGTGGCGCTGAGTCCACTAGGCGGCCAGCTCCCACTGGAGGGGGCACATGTGCAACCGGGCCCAAAGGACCACTGAGGTGCATGCTGCCATGTAACCCACAAGGTGCATAAAGTCCCAGAAATGATTGGGCAAAGGAGGAGAGAACCTCCACCCTATCTGCCAGAAGCCGAGCTCTGGCTTGACAAGAGTCAAGCTCTGCCCCGATGAAGCCCATCACCTGCGAAGGCACGAGTTCCGACTTGGCCTCGTTGATCAGGAGGCTAAGATGGGAGCAGGTCTGGAGGGCCAGGTCCCTGGACCTCTCTACCTCCTGTTGTGAGGAACCTGCTAGGGGCCAATCGTCGAAGGATAAATCCTGCCCCCCCCCCAAACTCCTGAGATGGTGAGCTATCACTGCATGCTTTTGGTGAAGACCCGTGGGGTCGATGACAGGTTGAACGGCATGGCTCGGAACTTAAACAGGGTCCCTTCAACCCTGAAGTGGAGGAATTGCTGATGAGACAGACTGGGATGTGAAAGAACACGTCCTGCACATCCAGTGAATAGAAAAACATGTTTCACTCCAAGGATGGTATGATCTGGGACAGAGTGACTATCCAAAAGGTGTGGGACCGGAGATATTGATTCAGGTCATGCAGATCTAGAATGCGGCACCAGCCCCCCCCCCCCAATCCGCTTACGCACCAGGAAGTACCAGGAGACAAAACCTGGGTCTGCTGGAGGATCGGCCACTGAAGCTACAGCCTCCTTGAGGAGGAGCTGAGCAATGTCTTGGAGAGCTAACTGAGTCAGAGTGGATACTCTTTCCTCCCGAGGGGCTTGGCTTGTAGGGTACTGCTCAAATTCCAGAGGCAGTCCCTGACCAACCACTTCGAGAACCCACCTGTCCGAGGTGACAGTGGACCAGGTGGAAAGGAAGTGGCGGAGCCGGCCCCCCATGGGAGAACCCAGAGCTGGGGTGACGGGAGAGGGATTGGCAGCCCCCGTGCCGCCACTGAGCAGGCTTGGAGGAGGTGTATCCAGGACTGGAACCTCTGCCTCCTTTACGGGCCTGGGAGGGCTTGGGCCGGGGGCACCAAGCTTGAGCCTGCTGCTGTTTCTGCTGTCCCCCTTGAAAAGAGGACTGCTGAGCCACAGGGGAAGAATACTGAAAAGGTTTCTTTTTCTTCCGCTGGTTCTTGCCTGAAGAACCCTTGGCAGAAATATCGTCCAAGGTGGCACTGGACTGTTCAATGCGCTGAAGGTGACCAGCCACTCCTGGCCCAAACAGGTCAGTCTCTAGGAAGGGTACGTCAGCTAGTTTGTGCCGGGTATCCGCCGGGAAGGAGGAGAGCCTCAGCCAAGCCCTGCGACGAGAGGCAACTGCGGCTGCCATCGAACAGGCACAAGAATCCCCAATGTCCAGGGTTGTCTGAAGCTGCTGTTTGGCAACAGCTCGGCCCTGATCCTGGGCCTGCTTGACAGTGGTCTGCATGTCTGCGGGGAGATGTGGGGGGACTTCATCCAAAGACCCTAGAAGGGCGTGGGAGAAGTGTGCCATGACGACGGCCGAACTTGCCTGATAAAGGCCCAAAGAAGCAGCAGCATAGATCTTACTGGCTGAATGGACCAAACGCTTGGACTCTTTATCAGGTCGGTCGGTCAGTATCGGCAGAACTGACAGTACACCTGAACACACAGGCGGTCACCAGGCTCTTGGCCAATGGGTGCTCTATGAACCCCACAAGGGACCCCATGGGCACTACATACTTGCAGGTCATGCGGGCAGATGGAAGCTGGACAAGAGGCAGGGCGCTGCCAGAGTTCTAAGGCCGGGTCCACAATGGCCTCGGCCACAGGAAAGGCCTCCATCGGGATACCCTCTCTTGAGGATGTCCGTGACAGGGTACTCTGCCTTTTTCTGGATTGGCCCCAGGGGCATCCCTGTGGACACAGAGATGAGGTAAAGAATGCCCTGAAAAGATGAGGGAGCTTCCTTCATCTCTAATCCAACAGCGGATTCGTCATCCCCGGGATGAGAATGCAGGCTGGTAACATCCGAATCAGAGGAATCTGGATACAACGGTCGACTGCCCAGGTCAACTTCGACCCGCAGAGGGCAGTCTGGGGTGACAGTGACCGACAAACTCTGGGGAAGCCCGGAGTACAGCCCATCTTCCTTGGAAGGAGCCCCTCCCACAGGCTGCTTGGGCGGTGGTTCCCACGATCAGTGGAGAGACCGTCTTAGGCCCAGCTGGAGGATTCACCGGCTCCGTAGGTGGGGGAATAGACTTGATCGGGTCCGAAGGAGTCGGCTTCGGCCTAGGAAGCGAAAGCCAAGTAATGGCCGGGGGTGGAAGCCAGAGTCGGCTTGTGCCCAGTCAAAAATCAGCTGTTGCCACATGAGGTCCTCGTAGCACCGGAGTTTCTGCCAGAGCCTCTCCTCATCAGAGGAGGACGAGGATGACCAATAGAGTCTCCTCTTTTTAGAGCATTTATGGCTCTTCCTCAGCCTTTCAGTCGAGGGGGGTCCAAGACCTCGATCAAGATCGGACAGGCCGATTCAGTCGTTCAGGAGGCACCGGTGGGACTGGTGATTTCCCGGGGTTGGGGACCACTTCCTCAATGGGAGTCCCAGCAGGCTGGGTCTCCTCGTCAGGGAAAGTCAGAATAGGTGTTCGATTGAGGGAATCGTCGAACGGAGTCTGCGATAAAGGATCAATCGGATCGATTATGATTTCTACATCATTGATCGACACTTCAGTCGACTGACTAGACGGAAAAAGTCAAAAAGCCAGCGGCTGAATAAGCAATCTCGACCGAAGTCGAGACCGCATGTTCCTGGGACCAAGATCTCTCCCGCTCCCAAGAGCATCGTCGTCGGGACGAAGACGATCCCAGATCCTTCTCCCGCTTACAGGATTGAGAGGAGTGCGTGCCCGCCAGACCTTCTCCCTTGGTCGGGAGAGACTGGCACAACTCTCGGAAGGAACCCGAGAAGGTGAAGCCCAGGTTGAATGGAACAAAGAAGCTCAGAGTGGTTTCTGCAGCCCAAGCTGCTTCCTCTTCGAATGCTTACATGCGTTCCAATTGCTCGGCAGATCCCGCAGCCGCGTAAACCATCCACCGAGCCTCCTTGGATTTCACCGGTGGGTTCCGTTTCTCCAGCCTCCCCAACTTCAGGTGTGCGAGATGGTCGTCGAGGACGTTAGGATGGAAAGCGAGACACAAATCGCATTTCGAGGTGTCATGGTCAACACCGAGACAATATATGCACGCGGCGTGGGGATCGGTGTGCAACATCTTCTGGCCGCAAGGGCACAGATGAAATCTGGGGGAAGACTTGTCTTCCATAATCAAAGAAACAAATTCACGATCGCTTATTTTTGGAATAACCAAAGGTTTTCGAGCCAGGGCCTACAAAATGCGTGAGCACGAGGGAGGCAACCCGAGTCTCCTAGCGGAAAGGAAGATCTGGCATCATGGGGTGGAGCAGAGGTATATACCACCCGGGTGGCTGGGAGGAGCCAGCTTGAAGACTTCTGGCAGATTTAAAGTGGAAGGGGACATGCCAAAGAGTGTGGATGAACAACATATCCACGATCCTAGAAAGAAAATCTTTTCCACTTAGAAGTATAGATTTTTCTGGTAGCAGGTTTTCTGGATACCCTAAGGATCTTCATTACCCCTTCTGAAAGATTCAGATTTGCATACTCTAGGTCCTCAAAAAACCAGGCTTTGAGTCTGAGGGATCGAAGGCTGGGGTAGAGGATCCTGCCCTGGGAGGAGGTCAGCAAATTGTGCCTCCTAGGTAGGCTGATTGGCTTGGCTACTGATAGACAGAACTAGGGAATACCATGGCTGTCTGGCCCAATCTGGGGCAATGAGGATCACTGAGGTCGGCTGGGATCTGAGCTTTTTCAGGGCTCTCAGCAACAATGGGAAGGAAGGAAAGGCATACAGGAACTTACCTGTCCAATCCAGGGTCAATGCGTCCAATGGTACTGTGCCCTTCCGTGGGGGTCTGCAACAGTACAGAGGGAGCTGCTAGTTGTCTGGGGAAGCAAAGAGGCCTACCTCTGGGAGTGCCCCACCTTCTGAACACCAACTGAAGTACTTGCTTGTTTAAGGACCATTCGTGATGGTTCTGATTTAGTCTGCTCAACTGCCAGCATACTGTCCTTCCCTGGAAGGTGGACTGCTGACAGCAAAATGTTTAGGGAATAGGCCAGGGTCCATATTTTCATCGCTTCTGTGCACAGGGGTGTGGACCTTGTGCCTCCCTGTTTGACGATGTAGTACACAGTAGTCATGTCTGTCGTGACCTGGACCACCTTTCATTGCAGCATGCTGGCAAATGCCTGGAGTGCTAGGAACACTGCCCTGAGCTCCAACAGGTTTGAGCCAAGTACCATGGACAGTATGCTCCCCACCCTAGTAGGGATGCATCTGTAGTAAGCACCAGAGATGGTTGCTCTTGGAGGAATGGAACCCCCTGTCTGAGGTTTTCCACATCCTGCCTCCACTGGAGTTCCTACACAAATGTTTGAGTGACTGGGACCAGCTTTGATAAACTGTCTTTTTTATGATGCCAGTAATGCTTGAGGTGATACTGAATATCCCTCAGCCGAACTCTTGCTCCTGACACTGTGGCAGTTGAGGCCACCCAATATTTCTTATCCACCTTTCTATCAAGTGGTGGAATCGAAGTTGGGGTATGCAGGATTTTCATGACCTGCTTCTTCAGGGACTTGTGGATGGGCAGTAAAACTCTTTTAGAAGCCTGAACATCCATCATATCTCTACAATCATGTTCCTCCCTCTTCATCAGTTGAATCCTGCATGGGGAGGTCCAGGGACTGAGCCACCTGTTTCACAAATTTAAAATGAGAGGTAAAGTCCTCAGTTCCCTTGTTAGGAAAGTCTGGACGATGAGGATCAGGTGAAATATCCTGATCAATGAGTTCACCATAATCTTCTTCCTCATCCTGATCAGCAGCATCATCATCATATTCCTCAATAAAAGTATCCAACTCAGGGTCCAAGGAACCGGGAACCGGAGTGGAACTTGAGGGATCCAAACATGGTCGCTTCGGAACCTGAACCGGGGATGCTGGGTGCAGCGACCGAATTATCCTAATTGCATTTGCTATTTCCTCAGTGGTTGGAACCAGGTTACTCAGTTGCGGTTCAACCACCGAATGTTTTTCTTTTCTTTTTCTCTTCCCTGCGGCTGCTGGGTTAGCGGCAAGGTCAGCATGTCTCTTTTTTGCCGATGAACCGTCAGCCTTGTCAGAGGGCTGATCCTCCAGTTCTTTCTGGCCCGAAATCTGTTTGTCTGCAGCTGGTTCAGCAGTCTTCTCAGACATCTTCTCCTGCAGTCGTTTTAAGCGCCTCTCAAGAGTCGACTGAGGGAAGTTTTTACAGCTATCGCAATCCTCTTTGAGGTGGTCAAACCCCAAGCAAAAAACACACACAAGATGAGGATCTGTCCTTACGAACAGTTCCCCACACTCTGTACAATGCTGGAAACCTGTGGGGCCAGTTTGCTTCTTGGTCTGTGATATTGATCGGTTGTGAAAAACCAAATTAAACCGAGAATTACACTGGTAAATTTAAACTATCAAAAACCACCTTACCGGACGGTAAACAGTATATCTAACTTAAATAAAAACACAAATTTATATTGGTTCCTTCCTGGTTGGAAGAACCAAGGAGGAACCGAAAAGACTTACCAAAACTACAGTAATCCAACTCATTCTACCTGAGAACCAAGGACAGTGCTTCAAAAATCGAAATAAAGTAAATGGACTTTAAAATAAACCGAGAAAATAATCTCTTCAATTAGAGTGAAGGAGAGCTCTCCGGAGACATCTCACTGAGGCAAGCGGAGTAAAGAATCTAACAGTTGCAGGAAATGCAACCAGGGACAGTGATATGAAAACCGAGCTCGAGCTTAACATTCCACTATTAGCACAGGTTTTATTAACCATTTTGGCTCCGGGGCAGTCCTATGGTGAAACCATACTGATTTGTCAAAATACAGTAAGATTTCCTGGGGTTTGAATGATCACTATTTTAATGAAAATAAAAAAGTGCAAGCAAAGACGAAAATGCTGGTCGACCAAGAGCAGAAGGCATCCATGGAGCTGATGTGCATGGGTCAATGGAGGAAAAAGAACTGAGGTGAGGCTGGAGGACCGCCCCTTTTATACTATTGGCAGAAGTCAAGAGGCCGTCTCCCGCTGTAGTCTGCTAGCTAGAAGTTTTCCATCGCGTCCTGGCGGCTTAGTCCCAACGGTGTAGCCTGCTGCAACAGCTCACCCTCTAATTAAAGATTTTTTTTTTTAGCCTCCAGAGTGCTGCTCCAAACATCAGCCCAGTACTGCCAGGTGCAAAATCTTCTAATTAGCAAACAGAAAATAAAAAAATACTTCAGATATAGGAAGTGAATGCCGACTGCTGAATATAACTATTAATTTCAGGCAGTACACTAGCTCTTTAATAACACCACAATCTGTTGCTACAGAAACAAATTCTTGTGTCACAAGCAAAGAACAAGCATATGTCAATGCTGAACGTTTGCTTGCTGGCATTAGCAATGGAAGCACAGGAGGAAAAAGTTACTCACCTTAGTAATTATGTTTCTTCTATTGGAGTCTTGCTGTATTCTGACAAGGGCAGTTAGCCCCAGCCTTTAAACTGCCCTGGAGAACAAAGGGTTAAACTTTCCATGCAGAGCATAGAATGCCGAGCTCGAGCTCGGCTGATGTCTCTGTCTGTTTCCCTTAGAAATCTAACCGTCAGATTCTTACGAGCAAAACCCCAATAGCTATTCCATGTGGAAACTGTAAAATTTTTAATAGCCAACAGGCAACAAAAAGTTTTGGATCCCCAAAGGAAGACTCAAGTCAGGAAACCCAAAACTTAAAAACCAAACCAAACAAGTATAGTAATAAAACAACACCCAAACAAAAGAAGAGAGTGTAAAAGGAGCACCCCTGAGGTGCAACACTGCACCTGTCCACCCACTTCCCAAAACCAGGTTCTGAGAGGGGAGGCAGAGAGGGAGGTCCGAATACAGCAAGACTCCAATAGAAGAAACATAATTACTAAGGTGAGTAATTTTTTCTTCAAACAACTTGAAGTCTTGCTGTATTCTGACAAGTGTGGACTACCAAGCAGTACCTCAATGGAGGAGGGACAGAACCTACTTCGGGAATAGGCTCTGAAGTACTGCTGTGCCAAACTGAGCATCACTCCTAGCCTGGATATCTAGAGAGTAATGCTTGGTAAAGGTATGGACTGTTTTCCAGGTGGTTGCTTGACAAATTTCTAAGAGAGGGATATCCCTGGCAGCAGCCAGGGAAGCAGCAGTACCTCTTGTAGAGTGAGCCCTCAGGCCTGAGGGTGGAATCTTTCCCAGTTTTTCATAGCAGAACTGTATACAAGACACAATCCACCTGGCAATAGTTCTCTTAGTGGCAGGTTTGCCCTTTCCCACTTTTCCATAAGTGAGGAACTGGAGGGAGTCAAACCTATGACCCTTGGTACGCTCTATGTAGTAGCTAAGGGCTCTTTTAATGTCTAAACTGTGTAGCCTCCTCTCTCCTGAGGAAGAATGATCAGTGAAGAAAACAGGAAGAGACATAGACCGATTCAAATGGAAGTCAAACCACTTTGGGCAAGAACCTTCTATTGGTTCTAAGGACCACTTTATCCCTGAGAAAGGAGATAAAATCAGGTTCCACTGACAGGGCTTGCAATTCACTGATACGCCTGGCAGAGGTAATGGCTACCAAGAACACAGTTTTCCAAGTCAAGTACTTATGCTCTGCTGAGGACATTGGCTCAAAAGGAGGTTGCATAAGCTGAGCAATGCAAACATTCAAATCCCAGGCAGGGGCAGGGTCTCTAAAGGAAGGATTGGTATGAAGCAATCCTTTAAAAAATTTACAGAACACAGGATGAGATTATAGTGAGGAAGACTTCCCCACTGACAGAAAAACAGAAACAGCTGACACGTGTACCTTGAGAGTAGTTGGTCTGAGGCCTAGGCCATTAAGATGGACCATATAATCCAGAACCATAGGCTATTCAGCAGTATCTGGGGAAATATGCTTCTTGGAACACCAAATGCTGAATCTCTTCCATTTGGAGTTATAAGACTTTCTGGTGGAGGGCTTTCGAGCAGCTTTAAGAATATCTAGAACCTCCTGGGAAAGATGAAAATCTGCAAACAAACTCTTCAAGAGCCATGCCCTGAGATTGAGAGACTGAAGATTGGGGTACCAAATCCTCCCCTGAGAGGATGTTAATAGATTGTAATTCCTGGGGAGAAACAGGGGAAGATGGACTGCTAGGGACAACAACAGGGGGTACCAAGGCTGTCTGGCCCAATCTGGAGCAATCAGAATCACTTTGCAAGGTTGAGACCTTTTCTTGACTAAAACTTTGAACAGGAGTGGGAAGGGAGTGAAGGCATACAGAAATTTCCCTTCCCAATTCAGGATCAGAGCATCCAAGGGGACTGAGCCCAAGACTGGGGTCTGCAACAAAAGAGAGGAAGTTGGTGTGTCTGGGGCTGCAAAGAGATCTATCTCTGGAGTGCCCCACCTTGAAAAAAATCACTTTCAACACCTGAGGGTCCAGGGACCATTCGTGATGGCCCTGAGAGATCCTGCTCAGTGCATCTGCTAGTACATTGTCCTTCCCTGGAAGGTGAACTGCTATCAGAGAGGTTTGCAGGGAATAAGCCTGGGACCACAATTTCATTGCTTCCATGTACAAGGCCGTGGACCAAGTGCCTCCCTGCTTGTTGATGTACCACATGGTGGTGGTGCTGTCTGTTCTGACCTGAACCACCTTGTTCTGCACTGACTGAGAGAAAGCTTTCAGGGCCAGAAAACTGCCCCGAGCTCTAGGAGATTGATATGGAGAAGCCATTCTTGGGAGACTATAGTCCCTGGGCAGTGAGGACCCCAGATGGGCCCCCAGCCCAGAAGAGAAGCACCCGTGGTAAGGACCACTGAATGAGGCTGAGTGGCAAGTGGGACCCCTTGTCTTAAACTGTCCTGATCCTGCCACCACTGAAGAGCCTGGATCATGGTCAGAGTCACTGGGATCAGTTTGGTAAGGGAATCCTTCCTCTGAGACCAAAAAGCCCTCAGATGGAATTGAATATCCCTCATCTGGAATCTTGCCCCTTGGACCACTGCTGTTGAAGCTGCCATGTGGCTCAAGAGCTGGAGAAAATGCCTTGCTGGTCGAGATACCTGAAGGCTGAAGGAAGAGGTTAGTTCTGTAAGAACCCTTGCCCTTTCCAGAGAAAGAAAGGCTCTTGCTCTGACTGTGTCCAGTTCTACCCCTGTAAAGGTAAGAAGCTGGACTGGCTCGAGAACTGACTTGGGAAGGTTGAGAAGAAATCCTAGAGAAGTGAGCACTTGCAGGTGAGACTTGACTTGGTCTGGAAACTGGCCCACTATTAGCCAATCGTCCAGATATGGAAAATTGGAAATATTTTGCCTTCTTAGAAAGGCAACTACTACTGCCAGGCATGTTGTGAAAACCCTTGGGGCTGAGATTAGGCCAAAGGGCGGGCACTGCTCTGAACTGATAGTGGCCTGAGCGCAACTCGAACCTGAGGTACTTTCTGTGGGAGCACCTGATGGGAATGTGAAAGTAGGCATCTTTGAGGTCCAGGGAGGCTAGCCAGTCCCCTGGCCTTAGGGAGGGAAGGATTATTCTCAGAGTTACCATCTTGAACTTTGGTTTCAAAAGACGTTTGTTTAGTTATATCTTAGGTCTAGGATGGGTTGCCACTCCCCTGTCTTTTTTGGGGTAAGAAAGTACCTGCAGTACAGCCCTTTGCCCCAGTGTAGGGTAGGTACTCTCTCTATGGCTCTTAAGGCCAGCACAGATGAAACCTCTGCCTCTAGGGCAAGGGCTTCAGAGAGATTTGCAGGTAGAAAAGAGCTGGCTCTCATCTTTGGAAATTTTCTGAAGCTGAGAACCAGTCCCTGGCTTACTACTTCCAGGACCCACTTGTCTGATGTAATAGACATCCAGTCCTGGACAAAGTAAGCCAGCCTAATCCCTACCGGAATAGGAGAGTCGACTCGGGCAGGCCCATCAGAGTGTCTGCTTGGTAGGGGCCTTAGGCTGAGGAGTGGATGCAGCCCTGCTCATCCCCCTTCTGCCTCTCCCTCTGAAGAACCCCCTCTGTGAAAAGGGAGTAGAGGCCTGTGCTTGGTAAAAGGGCCTATGAAAAGGCCTGCCCCTGCCCCTAGACTGCTGCCTTTGAGGAGTTGCCTGCCTCTCCTTGGCCTGAGCACTCCTGTAGGTGGTCCTGTACTCATCCATTTTCTTCATGTAATTCTCTGTCTGCTCCCCAAACAGAGAATTACCCACTACAGGAAAATCCATGGCCTTAGTCTGGGTATCCTGTGAGAGGCTAGTACATCTGAGCCAAGCCATTCTCCGAAGAGCCACAGATGTAGCCATAACTCTTGATGACACATCACTGGAGTCTACAGCAGCATGAAACTAAACTTTAGGTGCCTCAATCCCATCTGCAGCCACCGCCTCCAGCTCCTTGGCTAGCTGGGGGGGGAGGCCTGTTTAGCCAGTGCCAGTAGTGTGTCCCACCTGGACTTCTGGTACCTGGCTGTATAGGCCATATAATTCGCCTGTCTGAGTCCCAAAGAAGATGCCACGTACAGCTTTTTTGCCATGGCATCAATCTTCCAGGAGTCTTTGTCTGGGGGGTGTGAAGCCAAGGGAATGTTTGCCTTATCACAGGCAGCAGCCTGCACAACCCCAACATGGCTGCATTGGTGATATAAAAACTCAGTATCTGAACCTGAGAGTGTATACCTCTTGTCCATTCTTCTGTCCACAGGAGGTATAGAATTGGAAGACTTCAGAATTTTTTGTGTCCGTTTCTCAAAAGATTTGTGGAGGGCAATAGACAGTCTCCTGGACTCTGGGGATGTCCATCATTTCTACAAAAATCAGGCTCCTCCTGATCCTCCATTGCCTCTTCCATAGGAAGCTGGAGGGTCTCAGTCACCTTTCTGTATAACAAAGTGGGAAGGGGACTCAGAAAGCCTAGGAGGGGATACACCTGAAGGTCTGTCTGGGGAGATATCCAGTTCCACAGGCACATCTAGACTTTCACCATCATCATCTTCAAACTCCCCTTCCTCCTCAAACTCCAGTTCATAAAATTCTTCAGGGGTATAGTCGTGAACCAGGGGAACCGACCAAACCAAGCCCCTCCCAAAAGGTGCCGGATCGGTCGGAACCGGGCAAAACAATTCCACAATCCGAACTGCTCTGGCTATTTCTTCGGCGGTCGGAACATGGACTTCTGGATCCGAACCGGACGATTTTTCTTTGCGCTTTCTTTTAGTAGGAACCGACCCCTCGGGATCGGCTCTCCTTTTGCCCGAAGAAGTATTGCCCTGATCAGAGGGCACTCCTTCTGGTTCAGTCGGAACCGAACCGGGCTGATCATCCAGGTCAGCGGACTTCTCGGCCTCCTTTACCCTCAGTCTACCTAATCTCTTCAAGGGTAGATTTTGGAAAATTTTTGCAAATTTGGCAGTCTGAATCGAGGTGTTCAAACCCCAGACAATAAACACAGGCAGTGTGGGGATCGGCCTTAGCAAAGACCTCCCCACACTCACTGCAGTGTTGAAATTGCCAGGCAAGACTCCCTTACTGGTTCCTAACCGTGTCACAGGTCTTGGGGAAAAAAAGCATATTAAAACATTTTTTTTTTTTTTTTTTAGAACCGATAAGGACCGGTAGCCACACACTAAAGTTAACACAAGAATTAAACAAATGATCGGTTCAGCCAAACCAATCTACACTTTTTACAAGTTCCACACAGAAAACACAGTACAAAACCTATCTAGTACTCATGGTACCACAGACAGAGACTGAACCGACTATGCGGAATAATTTTTCAGTTAGAAACCAACAAAAAAAAAACGACACTTAGACTTTCAAACCGAGCTGCAGGAGAAATCTCCGGAGCGACTGTTCAGTGAGGCGGAGTAAAGAATCTGACAGATTTCAAAGGGAAACGGACAGAGACATCAACTGAGCTCAGGATTCTATGCTCTGCATAGAAAGTTTAACCCTTTGTTCTCTGGGGCAGTTTAAAGGCTGGGGCTAACTGCCCTTGCCAGAATACAGCAAGACTTCAAGTTGTTTGAATTAGGCAGATGCAGTATAGGAATGGCAGTGATGTATTGAACTGATGCCAACTTCACCTCCACCCCCACCCTGCAGAGATGGACAAGCATTGGGGTATGCCTTTGGGTCGTCACCCATAACGGTCATGACATTTCACCTCACCCTACCCTGCAGACACTGACAAGTGTCGAGGTGCGCCTTGGGGTGTTCAGACTTTACACTCACCTCATTCCATAAAGAAATATGCCGAAATGGGTGCAGTATAGGAGAATGGCGTGAACTCTGGGGCCAAAGAGTCCAAGGCAGTGTTCCCATTTACCCCCATCTGTACTTGATTCAAGTACAAATTTTGAAACTCAAGTACATTTTTGTGTGAAGGGGGTACACTGTACCCACATAATTCTGTCTGAAGTATATGCACCGCACAAAAATGTTGTACAAATGGTAGAATGAACCCTTATAATTTATTTTGTACCCCTGAACAGCTTTGGTGAGCGTGCAGTGCACCCCCAGATCTGCAGCCTTAATGGGAACACTGGTCCAAGGTGCACCTCTATGCCTGTTACTGGCTGCAGGGTGGGGGTGGAACGGCGTGAGCATTACTGTCGACAATCCCAAGTCACACCCCCTATGCCTGTCAGTCCCTACAGGGTAGGGCAGACACCCGTCACACCCAACAGAGTAGGGCGTTATGGTCAGAAACCCTAAGGCCCTGGGCATGTCTTGGTATTTTTATTCTAAGTTTTCAACATGGGCTTTTTGTGATCCCACCGCATGAACAATGACACTATCTGTTTGTTAGCCGAAAGGTGATTTTGCACAGTGACTGCGCCATTTAGCGCCACAGGTGCGAAAACACATTTCCAACATTGATGTGAAATATGTTAGCTGTACTGTTCATGAGGAGGTGTAATGGTGAAGTCACGAGCGTGCATAGAAACTGCGCAACGCACACCCGTGATGCAATTATTTGGGGTATTTTTTGCGCCAGATTTTCAATATAGGCATTTTGGGAAATCCACTCATGAACAGTGTTGTTGTGATTTTCTTAATCTGTCCCGAACACCGATTTCCCACAGTGATTGTGCTATTCTGCGCTGGAAGTGTGAAAACACATTTCGGCCAGGATGTGAAAAATGACAGCTGTACTGTTCACAAGTGAAGTGGAAAATGCCAATGCTGAAAATCGGAGTGAAAATATTATAAATTCAATGTAATTTGTGAGTGTGCGTGAAAACTGTGCAATGCACACTCAACAGTCATTTTTGGGAATTTTTTTCACCAAATTTGCAACATAGGCTTTTTGAGAGCCCACTTCATGAACAGTGACACTGTAGTTTTGTTAAATCGGTCCTGAAAGGTGATTCCATGCACTCATCACGAAATCACCTTCCGGGACTGAATAACCAAATGACAGTCACCGACTTCATGAGGTGGGGTCCCAAGAACCCCATGTTGAATATCTGGTACAAAAATTCACAAAAAAAGACCGAGATATGCATCAAAGTTGAAAAAACCCTCTTTATGCCATTATACAGCTTACTGGCATTTCTTCAGTTCATGGTCGGCTTTGAAGAGTGCAGACGTGTTCCCAGTCCACCAAAGATAGTCACACCGGCCTCCGGAAGCAAGTATGGGGTGAGGTGGTGTGTGGGGAGGTGGGGTACGCAAAGGGTGGGCGTGGGTTGGGAGGGGCATGAAAGTAAACGAGGGACAGTTTTCTTTTGTTCCAGGATTTTTTTAAATTTTACATAGATGATGTGGGCTCCCAGCGTGGCTCCTGTAAGTTTTTTGGGGGGGCAGTAGAGCTAACGAGGGATTGAGCACCCCATTGGCCATACAGTGATGGGGGGAACCATGAGGACGCTGGACTTATGCCACGCAGAAGGTGAGCTCCCAGTGTGGCACCTGGAAGTCTTGGAAGTGTGTTTTTTGGGGCGACTGGAGCAGACTGGGGTTGGGCACCCCAGAGATACAGTGTGCCCAGGGGGGAAGGGGTGTGCATGAGCAAAGGATTTGGCACCTCGGCACACAACAAATGGAGGTGGGGCGTGCAAACAACTACTGCTACAATCAGCAGTGGTGACGTGTAGGTTAATTTGCATACTGCTGACAGAACGGCAGTATGCTAATTGCCTACGTTACCACCGCTGATTGTTGCGGTCGTTTGCTTTCAAATGTACGCAACTGCAATTGAACTGCTGTCATAGATAGCTGGGATATTCATTGGTGTGGTAGGGCAGCGCCTGCAACAACCCTCAGGGCACTGGATGGAGGGGTGCCACACCGACGAAAACTCGTATGGTGGCACTATGTTTCTTGCACATGCATGCAAGCAAACATAAAAACATGTTATTCACTTGTAGCTGTAGTTCTAGGAGTGGTATAAGATGTTCATCCACACTTTCTGACACAGTGTCCTTTCCATTTAAGATGTGCCAGAATATCTTCAAGATGGCTCCTCCCACCCACATGGGTGATAACTCCCAGAGCTCCGCCCTATCCCCAAGGTGTGGACAGGGCATCGACAGATCTTGCCCGCTGGAGTAAAATCAGTGTGCAACTTGCCAGGGGAGGTCAGGTGGGTCAGTGTGGATGATCATCATGTACCACTACTAGAAAGTACGGTTATGTAAAATCTTAGTGTAACAGTAGACCTTCAAGGAATGTCTCTTGCAGTAGGTAATTACTTCTGGGAGTTTCCAGCAGAGGACGCTGCGACACAGAAGCTTTTCTAGCAGTTTAGTACCAGGGACCGTCCACACATGACATCACCTTCCTGCTTCCTATATAAGTGTGGGTGGTCCCTGGTATCCTCAGTTCCCCGCTGGATTCAGCTCGCGAAACCAAGGACTGAGGGGAATCCGAGGTACCAAAGAGTCCCACCCCTAAGTCACTGGACCAGAATTTGCTCTGTTAGAGAAGGAGAGGGACAGATGGCGGGATCGTACCTACTGCAAGAAACATTCCTCGATAATCTACTGTTACGGTAAGATTTTACATAACTGTACCACCTTCCACAGAATGGGCTCTTGCAGTAGGTAACTATTTCTGGGATAATCCCCAGCAGTTATGTCCAAATGGGAGGACAATTATGATAAGAGACCTTGTAGGACTGCATGGCCAAAGGCTGTCCTATGTCGTGAGGCAATATCAAGATTGTAATGCCTTGCAAAAGTATAGATTGTGAACCAGGTAGCTGCACTGCAGATATCTGAAATGGAGGCTCCTTTAAAGCAAGCCGCAGTAATGGCCATAGCTCTAGTGGAATGGACTTGGACATGTCCAGGTAAAGTCTTGTTGTACTTTTTGTAACAAATGGTAATACAACTCGCCAACCATGAAGACAGGATTCGATTAGCAATGGGAAGCCCTTCTCTGCCAGAGGCAAAGGTGACGAATAATTGAGATGTTTTCCTAATAGACTAGGTACGATTAGTGCAATAGCGTAGTATACGATGGACATCTAAGGAATGTAATAGATGTTCACCATGATTGGAGTATTCAGGGTAGTAGACTGGAAGTGCCAAGGACTGATTTAGAGTATGTTCAGAGACTACTTTCGGAAGGAAGGATGGGCTGGTATGAAGGACCGCCTTGTCCTTGTGAAAAATCAAGTAAGGGTCCCTACATATGAGGGCATGCAGCTCGGAAATACGGCGAGCTGAAGTAACAGCCACTAGAAACAACGTTTTCCATGAAAGTAAAAAAACAGATCACAGATTGATGCTGGTTCGAAAGGTTCGAGGGTCCGTTTTTCTATAATGAAATTGAGATCCCATGGAGGAGTACGTCTTCTAATAAGAAGCTTAATATGCATCATTCCTCTCAAAAACATCTTGGGTAAATGATGTTGATACCGAAACCTGCCATCCAAAGGTTCATGAAATTCGAAGATGACAACCAGGTGGACTTTGACGGAGGAGTAACTTAAGCCCGACTCTGATAATGAGGCCAGGTAGCCAAAACCTTCGTCAGTGGACAGGAGTAAGGGTCTAGTGAGTGAGAGGGAGACCATATGGAAAAGCATTTCCATTTGGTATCATGTTTCTCTGGTTGCTGGTTTACGAGAAGCCAGGAGAATGTTGGCAACAGGAGAGGATACTTGGAGTCTGTTTATGAATGCTTCCTCAGGAGCCAAGCATGAAGATGAAGGGTCTTCAGGCTGGGGTGCAGGAGGGATCTGTGACACTGAGTCAGGAGGTCTGGTCTGACTGGCAACTGAATGGGTTCCCATACTGACAATTGTTGGAGTACAGGGTACCGCGGTTGAAGAAGCCACACTGGTGCTATGAGAATCATGGCAGTCGGTTTCATTTGAAGTTTCAATAAAATCCATTTCGAGAGAGGGATTGGGGGGCCATATAAGTAGAGTCCTGTCCATGATGGGGACAGGGCATCGACAGATCATCCCCTGCTGCTCAGGATAATGAAGAAGTAACTGGGGAGCAGGTGATTGACTGGGGAGGCAAACAGATCCCACTGTGGAGTTCCCCACAGGTCGAAGATTTCTTGGAGCACTTCTTTGTGAAGTGTTCATTTGTGAGTGGATGACTGGCGACTTAGCTAGTCTGTTAACCGATTGTACCATCCCGGGAGGTGGATAGCCGTTAGCGTTAGTTGTTGTCTGATGGCTTCCTGCCAGACTGCAAGGGTCTCCATGCAGAGGGTGCATGATCTTGTGCCCCCTTGTTTGTTGAGTTAAAACACCACTGCAGTGTTGTCTGATTAAATCAGCAACGGTCCTGGCTTGAGGTAGGGCTGGAATGCCTGAAGGGCTAGACGGACCGCTTTCATCTTGAGGAGATTGATATGAGAGTGATGGGAAGAGGCAGTCCACCGGCCTTGGGTCTGATAAGGACCTAAATGTGCACTCCATCCATCCAGGGAAGCATCCTTGGTTAATTTCTGCATGGGAGGGAGGAAGTGGAAAGGCATTTCTTGACACAAATTGATTTTGATTGTCCAAAACTACGTCAGGGATGATTTCAGAGAAGGAGTGACCCTGATTTTGTCGAGCTGTCCAGTTCTTTGAGACCACTGATTCTGTAGGGTCCACTGGACAGGTCTCAGACGAAGGCAGGCGAATGCCACCATCAGGATGGCTGCAGACATGTGACCCAGAAGGCTCAGCATTTGTCCAGCCATGACTATTTTCCCAGTTGGTATCCCCGAAGCCAGAGATATGAGTGTGTCCTGACAAGCAGGCAGAAGGTAAGCTCTGGCTGTGACTGTGTCTAGAACAGCTCAGATGTATTGGAAAGACTGTGTCGGGTGTGGACTGGACTTTGGCCAGTTAACTGTTATCCCAAGGTCATTGAACATGCTCAGAGTAGTGGCTAGGAAGTCAAGCAGAGCTTCTCTGGATTCTGCTTTGATTAGCCAATTATCTAGGTAAGAGAAGACAAAGTGCCCTTTTTTCCATAAGGCTGCTGCCACCACTGCGAGACATTTGGTGAACACTCTTGGGGCCGATGAGAGGCGGAAAGGGAGTTCTTGAAACTGATAAGTTTTAACCTAGAAGGTGGGAGCGCAGAAATTTGTAATGGGCAGGATGAATGGGGATATGCAAGTAGGCGTCCTTCATATCCAGGGCACACAGCTAGTCTCCTTGTTTTAGGAAAAGCATGATGGCAATTAGAGTTATCATGTGAAAATGTTTGTACTGAATGCATCGATTCAGGTGTCTCTCAGGTCTAGAATTCGTCCGAGATCTACGGTTCGCTTGGGTACCAAAAAAAAAAAAAGTGGAAGTAAAATCCCATTTTTATGTTCTGGAAGGCACTGGTAAGTGAATGGCTAGAAGTGCCTTCAATTCTTCTTGAAGGATAGGGACATGATCTGGAGGATAATGGGTAAAAAGGGGGAGGGGTGGGGTGGAGAGTAATTCTAGAGTGTGTCCCCTTTGGATGATCTGAAGTACCCATTTGCTCTAAGTGATCTTTATCCAGGCCTCCAGATGGAGGGCAAAAACGACCCCCCTACAGCCTCCAAGGCCTGGTCGAGGAGGCAAGGGGAAAGCCCTGATAGGTCACTGGGTTGCCCAGCCCCTCCCGACAAACTGGTACTGGAGCCACAGGTGGCTGAGGCGTTGCCTCTTGCTGCTTGGGCATGACCTTGAAAGCCACCTCTGTTAGAGGCCTTATATTTTCTGCCCCTTCTGGAATAGGAGGAATATTGCATACGATAGGTGGGCTGTGGAGTGCGTTACATGCCATGTACCGTATGAAGGGTTCTGCCTGATGCCTACAGGTCATCTAACAAGGTTGGAGTACCTGGCCTGAACAGTTTGGACCAGTTAAAGGGTGCATTAGCTACTTTATGTTGTATATCAGAAGCAAAACCTGAAAAGCTGAGCCAAGCATGGCGACGCAGGTATACTCAAGTAGCTGAGAGTCGGGCTGAGATATCTATGGCATCATATCCTGACTTGAGCAGGTGACGATAGATAGAACTGCTACTGGACACTGTTGCCAATAACCTGTCCTTTTTCCTGGGAAGGAGGAAGTTTATTGATAATGTCTATGGCCGAAGCCCAAAGGGAACACCGGTATTTAACCATATGTCCCATGTAGTTCAGAATTTGAATGTTCATGGAACCTGAGGCCAAAAACCCTTTTCCCCAGGCAGTCAATTCTTCGGGATTCTTTATCGGGTGGTAAGGAACTCACACGTTTGTTTTTTTTTGGTACGATCATGAGCGGCAGTAATGACTATTGAATCTGCTTCTGGGATGGTGGACAGAAAGGGATGATCCATAGGAGCCTGATATAAGCGATCTGCTTTTCTGGGAACAGCCGTAATAGCTGACGGCTGATGCCAAGCAGTCAGCATGGCATTCTGGTAGGTTGGAATCAGTGGGGGCACCACTAAGGCCGGCTCCTCTGGCAACTCAAGATATTCGGCCATATCCTTACGTTCTTTGTCATGTTCTATGGTAGAGAATCCCATTACCTTTTGTATTTGAACCATCATCTCACTAAAGGTCGGGCCATCAGAAGGAAAGGCGGCCACTGGCATAAGCAGGTCCTCATCCAGGGACAAGATTTCCAAGTAAGGGGACTCAGAGTTTGGGAAATCCAGATCTTGGAACTCTTCATCATCAATATCACCGGAGAGATCCACTGGTAGTTCAGGTTCATCTGACAAATAGTCTTCCATATTAGGAGGAGGAGGAGGAGGAGATCAGGGTGGCAGTGGAGCCCCGTCTCCGTGAAATCTCTTAGGTGGAGGTGAGTTAGTCTGGAAAGGATCCTCTAGCTCTCTTGGGGCGGAGGGCTGGGTATAACGCATGGTATACAAGACCTGTTTAACTATCTTGGTAATGTCTCGTTCTTGGGAAGAAGGGAGGGATAAGCAATGAGGATTGAGAGACAATGGGGGTGATGGAGGGTATGGGACGGGCAGTATAAGCTGGTCTCACCCCTAGGAACAATAAACCAGGGTCCCAGTCTCTGTCCGCTTGCCCCCTGTAAGATGCCACCTATGAGGGTGAAGAGGCATTCTGTAAGGCAAAAGACACTAGTTTGCCCGGTGGGACATGGGATCTCGATAAGCCTGTGGAAGCATGCTCACTAAATATGTCAGATGCCCATCGACGGAGCAGCCATGTATTTGGCTGAATTTAAGACACTAGATAGCATCAATGACGAGAGGGTATAAGCCCCCATTGACAGAGCCTGCACCACATTTAAAGCACTAGAAAGTGCAGTCGACGAAAGGGTATGAACCCTCCCTGTCGCCGAGGAAGACGCCCTATCGATGGTGGAGCCACAGAAACAGTGGCCATCGACAAGTGATGTGGCTAGGAGTGAAAGGAGGGTTTTTCCCTCTCTTTACCCGGCCAAGAGTGAGAATCAGAGCTGGGGTAGCCCTTGGTATGAGCCCCCTGATTCTCCAGCAGAGACGTTTTCTGCTCCTTAAGTGCTGAATTTCGAGCAACCGTCATCAATGGGTTGCTCTATTAAAGTCCTGACAGGAGTTGCAGGAATTGATGTTGTGTGTGGGTGCCAGACACCTTACACAAAAAGTGTGATTGTCAAAGCAGTATGTCTGCCTACTGCAATGGCAGAAATGAAACAGAGCTTGTTTGGCTGAAGAATCTTTAGACATTGAAAGTCACTAGGAGGAATTATTTAAAGCCAAGGAGCCAATCATAAAACAGGCTGACAAGGGTGGAAACACTGTTGTAATGAATGAGTCAGACTACAAAAAAATACAGGTTACTCACCTGTAACACGAGTTCTAGGAATGGTATATGTTGTTCATCCACACTTATTGGCAGGTTCCTTGCCGCTTTAAATCTTGCCGGAAGGTCTTCAAGCTGGCTCCTCCCACCCACTCGGGTGGTAAAACTCTCAGCTCAGCCCCATGACGCCAGATCTAGCCAGCTGGAAGCCAGGTTGTGCGCCGAACCCGGGGAGGTCTGGTAGGTGGTGAATGAACAACATATACCATTCCTAGAACTCCTGTTACAGGTGAGTAACCTGTATTTCTAATGGACATGGATAGGTTGTTCATCCACACTTATTGGCAGACTCCTAGCAGTTCTCCCGGAGGCAGGAAACAAGGCGCACACCCCCTACTTAGGGAATAAAGACTGGAGAACCGAGGCCCCAAAACCAGCATCCTGGCATGACTCAAGGTCGATGTGGTAGTGGGTAATGAAGGTATGTGCCGACTTCCAGGTAGCAGTCCTGCAAATATCCTGGATAGGGACATCCCTGGAAGCAGCCACCAATGCAGCGGTATGGCGGGTAGAATGACCTTGTATCCCTCTGGGAGGCTCCATGCCCGCCAACCTATAGCAGAGGTCTATGCAGGAGGTGACCCACCTGCTTATCGTCTGCTTGGCTGCAGGTCTGCCAGGTGCAGCTTCAGCTGAGGTGACAAACAGCTAGGCTAACCTCTCCTCGATCTTCAGCCGCCCCCTTATAATAAGCGGAAGCACGCCTAGGGTCCAAAGTATGAGCCTATTTCGCCTCCGAGGTGGATTGAGAGAACACCGGTTAAGGTGAAACTCCGGCACCACCTTCGAAGGAACTTTGGGTGGGGGCGCAGGACAACCTTGTCCCTGTGGAAGACCAAATAAGGAGACTCAATGGAAAGCGCCTGAAGCTCTCCCATCCTTCTGGCTGACGTGATAGCCACCAAGAAGGCGGTCTTCCATGACAGGTGGGAGATATCGCACCTATGCATTGGTTCGAATGGCTTGCCCATGAGCTTGGCCAATACCAGCAGTAGATCCCACGGAGGTGGAGGTTCTCGCACCGGAGGGGAAATGTGATCAAGGCCTTTGAAAAAGCACCCGACCACCTTCTCCTGTGCCACCAACTGCTTCCCAGCCCGGCCTGGTAAGCAGAGATGGCTGCCAGGTGCACCTTAAGGGTCACAACCGAGCCCTTGCTGAGAAAGGGACCACAGTTAGTCCAGAATGCTTGCCAAGGACAGGTGTAAGGGTTCAAGTCCTTCCTCGACACCAAATGGAGAATCTCTTCCATTTGAAGGCATAGCATTTCCTGGTCAACTCCTCACTGGACGCCTCACCACGTGAGGACCTCGTCCGAAGACCCAAGGCCTAGAACTCTAGCCGCCAGGAACCAGGCCATCAGGTGCAGGGATGAAGGTCCGGATGGAATACCTTCCCGATTGACTGAGATCAGGTCCGGCGGGCTGGAAGCCGCCCGAGCCTGGAGCCGAGACTGAGGAGATCTGGATACCAGAACTGGCGGGGCCAGTCTGGGGCTACCAGAATCACCTGTGCCTTGTCCCTCCTCGCCTTGAGAAGCACCTTGTGGATCAAGGGAAATGGGGGAAAAGGCGTAGAAGAGGCCCGGGGTCCACGGCCTCAAGAAGGCATCCCCCTGCAGCGAGCCCTGCTGAGGGGGGCGGGCATGGAACAGTCTCAGCTTCGCATTCTCCCTGGAGGCAAACAGGTCCACCTGAGACGTGCCCCAATGGGAGAAGAGATCTTGTTCTACCTCCGGCAGGAGAGACCACTCATGGGAAGCAGCCCCTATCCGGCTTAGGGCATCGGGCAGGGTGTTGGAGGCTCCTGCCATGTGAATGGCTAGGAGATCTGCCTCCAGGCTGTGCATGAGGGACCATATGCGGAGAGCTTCCTTGCATAATAGCATGCAGCACGTCCCGCACTGGCGGTTTAGGTAGTAAATGGTCGTGGTATTGTCCTTCTGGACCCGAACCACTTGACCCCGTAGAAACGGAGCGAAGGCGGTGATAGCTAGGTGGACCGCTCGGGGCTCCAGCAGGTTGATATGGTATCGGGACTCCCGAGGGGACAAGAGGCCTTGCGCTCTGTGCTCCCCCAGATGGGCACCCCAACCCATCAGAGATGCATCGGTCGATAGAGAGACTGTCGGCTCGGGGCGGACGAACAGGATGCCCTCCTGCAGATGTGCCGGAACAGCCCACCACTGGAGAGTGTTCCACATCTCCTGGGTCACTGTCACGGGCTGGTCCAATGGATCGCAGCATTGTGACCACTGGCTGGCCAGTCCCCACTGAAGGGGATGCATGTACCATCGGGCCCAACGGACCACGCTGGTGCAGGCCGCCATGAGGCCCAGGAGGCGCAGGAAGTCCCGGGCAGGGTGCGATTGCCCAACCAGAAATGATTGGGCGAAGGAGGAAAAAACTTCGGCCCTGTCCGCCGGGAGCTGAGCTCTGGCTCGAAAAGAGTCGAGCTCTGCCCCAATGAGTATCACCTGCTTCGGCACGAGTTCCGACTTGGCCTCGCTGATGAGGAGGCCAATCTGAGCGCAAACCTGGAGGGCCAGATGTCTGGACTGCTCCACCTCCACTCTGGAGGGGGCTGCAATCAGCCAGCCGTCCAGGTAGGGGTACATCCTGACCCTTCGGTGCCGCAGGAATGCTGTCACCACTGCCATGTATTTGGTGAAGACCCTGGGAGCTAGAGAGAGGCCAAAAGGCATGGCCCGGAACTCATAAAGGGATCCTTCCGCTCTGAAGTGGAGGAATCTCTGATGAGACAGACGGATCGGGACGTGAAACAACGCGTCCTGGAGGTCCAGGGAACAGAACCACAAGCCATGTTCCAAGGATGGTATTATCTGAGCCAGAGTGACCATCCTGAAGGTCTGAGACCTTAGGAACCTGTTCAGGTCGTGCAGGTCGAGGATGGGGCGCCAGCCCCCCGTCCGTTTTGGGACCAGGAAATACCTGGACACAAACCCCAGGTCTGGAGGTGGATCCGCCACCTTCCTGATCACCTCTTTTTCGAGGAGCAGGGCAATATCGGCTCAGGGGGCAGACAGCGAGGCTGCGGACCCCGGTGCCCCCCCCCCCCCGAGGGGCGACGACTCAAAAGGGTGGGGTCTGCTCGAACTCCAGAGGCAGGCCCTTTCCTACCACCTCCAACACCCAGCGGTGTGTGGTGATAGTGGACCAGGCGGAAAGGAAGTGGCGGAGCTGTCCCCCCATGGGGGGAACCCAGGGGGGAGTGACGAGGCTGGGGGCGGCACCCCTCAACCAGTCACTAGGCAGGCTTGGAGAAGGAACTGACAGAGGGACCTCCTGGGCCTTTACCTCTTTGCTGCCTGTTGGAGGAAGCCACCGGCTTGGGTTTGGGATGCCTAGCGCGAGCCTGCTGGCCCTGTTGCAGGGGTCGAAGGACGAAAGGACTTATGCTGTTGTTGACAGCAGCCTTTGTCCCTCTGGGCGGAGGTGACCGAGTCCAGAGTGGCATTGGACTTTTCGATCTGCTGAAGGTGTCCCTCCACTCCAGGGCTGAAGAGGTCAGTCCCCAAGAAGGGGACGTCCTCCAACTTGTGCTGGGTATCTGCCGTGAAGGTGGATATCCTCAGCCATGCCCTGTGGCGCACAGCCACCGTAGTCGCTACTGACCTGGCACAGGAATCACCTATGTACAGAGCAGTCTGAAGCTGCTGCTTCGCCACCGCCTTACCCTGGTCCTGCACCTGACAGACCGTGGTCTGCAGGTTTGCTGGGAGATGAGGGACAACCTCATCCAGGGAGCCCATGAGGGCGTGGGAGAAGTGTGCCATCAGCATGTCCGACCTGGCCTGGCGGAGGCCGAGGGAGGACGCAGCGTACACCTTGCGCCCGGCAAAGTCCAGCGTTTTGGACTCTTTGTCGGGGGGCTTATCCACATCCCGAGTGTTTCCGGAATGCCGGAAGACGCTATCGGTGACTAACCCCTCGGCAGAGGGGAGCTCCGAGAAACCGGGCAAAGAGCTGGTAGGGACAGCATACTTCCTCGCCATCCTGGCCGAGGGCGCAGGGCAAGAAGCAGGCCACTGCCAAAGCTCCAAGGCAGGGCCGACCATGGCCTCAGCCACCGGAAAGGCCTCCGTGGGGGAATCCCCTCAGTCCAGTATCTCCGTCAGGGGATACCTGGCCCATTTGGACACGGGCTCGAGCTGCATCCCAGTGGACTCCAAGATGTGTCGAAGCAGACCCAAGAAGGACGATGGGCTATCATCCAATGACTGGCCCCCGGAGGACTCCAGGTCGACCTGCCTGGAGAACAGGGAGGAGTCGTCATCAGACTCCAAAGAGTCTGCGAAGAGCTGCCTCGGCCCTGAGCCACCCTCCACCTGCTGAGGATGGTCGGGAGTGAGGGTGACCGACAACCTGTGGGGCAGGCTGTGACCCGACCGAGAATCCTTGGTCGGTACCCCAGACCTCGGTTGTGGAGGCGGAGGTTCCACCACAATTGGTGGAGCAGCTGGTTTCGGCCGAACAACCGGCCCAGGAATGGGCATCTCGACTGCGGCGAGCGATTGCTTCGGTCGTCCTGGCGACAGCCACTTGATGGCCGGGGGATGAATCTGAGTCGATTTACTCCCGGACAACAGTAACTGCTGCCACATAAGCTCCTCGTAACATCGACGCAATTTACGTCGAAGCCTCTCCTCATCCGAGGAGGAGGACGAGGAGGAACGGTGTCGCCCTTACTTCGTGCAGAGACAGACCATGTCGGGCGGAATGGCTTGACCGAGATGAAGTCCAAGACCCCGACCTCGGGGAGGGGGACAGAGGGCGGGTCTGGGAAGGGGCGGGGACACCCGCTCTTCCCTCAGCTTGGGCACTTTAACGGGGACTCGGCTCCGGCGCAGGCAGATCCTTTCGTCTCACCGGGGAACTGGTGAAGGTGGTTATCGCTTCACCAGTCGGCAGCCCGTCCGGACGGATCGAGAAAATCTAGACTGTGTCGACGGGAGTCTTGGCAGGCAGGCCTGACGGGGACACCGTGAAGCCAGCGGCCTGAGCCGCAACTTCGACTGAAGTCGACGGTCGGCTGTCCGGGGAAGGAGACCTCTCCCGCTCTCACGAACGCCGACGGTGGGACTTACCCTTCAACTCCTTCTTCTTGGGCTGAGAAGAATGTCCCAAAGGCCCCTCTCCCTTCGTGGAAAGGGACTGACAAAGCTCCTTGAACGAAGCAGAGTACGAGGAACTCAGAGAGAGCAGGATAAATGCTGTGGCCGAGGAGGAGGAAGATGCGGCCTGGGCCGCCTCCTCCTCGAGGGCGATCATCTGCTCAAGCTGCTCAGCCGAGCCAGCTGCCGGACACCGCCCAACGAGCCTCTTTGGATTTTACCGGCGGGTAACGCTTCTCGGGGCGCCCGAGCTTCAATCGAGCAGCGCGGTCTTCCAGGACGGTGGCAAAAAAGAGAGGCACAACTCGCAGGCCTGCGGGTCGTGGTCTAGGCCTAGGCAGTAGACGCACGTGGAGTGCAGATCCGTCCTGGACATTTTCTGCCTGCAAGGGCACCTCCGAAAGCCGGGAATCTATTTGTCCATCGCAGCTGCGAGGGAAGATGAAGACCGAAGTTTAGAAAACTTCAAAACCAGTTTCGGACGAACCGAACAGTTAGGATCCAGTCTAAAACGCAGAGCGCTAAGGAGGGAACCTGAGCTTCCAAGCGGTAAGGAAGATCTGGCGTCATGGGGCAGAGCCGAGAGTTTTACCACCCGGGTGGGTGGAAGGAGCCAGCTTGAAGACCTTCTGGCAAGATTTAAAGCGGCAAGGAACCTGCCAGACAGTGTGGATGAACAACATATCCATGTCCCTAGAACAGGCTGTGTTCTACCTATGGGTGGAGAGACCACTCGTGAGGTGCCTCACCCACATGGCTGAGAGAATCCACCAGCTGGTTGGAGACACAAGCCACATGGATGGCCAGGAGATCGGCCTCCAAGCTGCGCTCAACGGTCCACACATGGAGAGCTTCCCTGCACAAAAGAAAGGAGTGTGTCCCCGCCCTGCTTGTTGAGTTAGTACATGATCACGGTGCTGTCCGTCTGAACCTGGACCATCTGACTCTGAAGGTAGAGAGCAAACACAGTCCGTGCTAGCCAAACTGACCAAAGCCCCAGCAGGCTGATGTGTCACCAGGACTCCTCAGTAGTCCAGAGCCCGTGGACTCAGTGTTCCCCTAGGTGGCCACCCCAGCCCATGAGAGAGGCATCGGTCATCAAGTTGACCGCCTGCTCTGTGGCAGACAAATGGGATACCTTCCTGCAGATGTTCCGGGACCACCCACCATCAGCTTAATCAGGGTCAGCTAGAGCTGCTGCCACGTAAGATCCTCATAGTGCCGATGCAACTTGTGCTGGTGCCTCTCCTTGCCTGGCGAGGAATAGCAGTGGTGCCGCTTGCCTGAGCATCGCGAACAATGCAGCCTGCCCAAGTCGGGGTTCTAAGAGCAGGACCTCGACCACTGGGGGGGGGAACCAATGGTGGGTCTCGGAGGAGCCAGCGAAAGCCCCTGGTCCAGGTGCTCTGGGTCGAGAGGGGATGGAACACTACCCTAGTCCATCCCTCCCTGGGAAAGTGGAAGGACAGGAGTCCTCAACAGGGATGTACTGACCTCCTTGGCAGAAAATGGGTCGACTGGTTCAAGAAATCTCTGTGGCATCGACCGAAGTCTTGACCAACTGGCCCAATGGACAGACCATGAAATCAGCGGCTAAAGCCAAAGCACCAGCTGTAGTCAGCAAATCCAGCAAAGCACGGGAATCGGAGGACAGAGAGCGCTCCCAATCCCACGTCTGACGACAAGACTGCTTTTTGGTCTCTTTCTCTCCTTTTTTAGATTTCTCAGATTTACTGCACGAAGGACCCTACCCATGGGTGGCACAGTTCCTTAAATGCCCCGGTAAAGGAGGTGCCCAAGGAGAATGGCAAAAAGGCTGATGCCGAGGAGACCTACACTGCAGCCTGAGCTGCAGCCTCCTCAAATGCTGCGAGCTGATGGGCGGACCTAGCAGCTATGGAGACCACACGACAGGGCGTCCTTAGATTTCACGGGTAGGTCCCGATCGTCTAGACATCCAAGGAGAAGGCAGGCTAAGCGATCCTCCAAAGTGGAGTGATGGAAGGTGTAGCAAAGGCTGCAAGTCTGGGTATCATGCTCGTGGCCCATGCAGTATACGCACGAGATGTGCAGATCTGTTCAGGACATCTTCTGCCTGCAACCGCATTTCCGGAACCCTGGAGCAGTCTTTGTGTCGTCCATATCAGCGGCGAGAAGTAAAGCCTGAAGACAATATATTTTTATTGAAGTTTATAGGAATTAAATAGCGAAGGGCCTCTTCAGCGCGACCGCGGTAAGGAGGGAATCTTCTTCCAGCCAAAAGATCTGGCATCAAGGGACAGAGATAGGAGAGTTACCACCCCAGTGTGTGGGAGGAGCTAGCTTGAAGACATTCCGGCACATTTTAAAGGGAAAGGACACTGCCTGCCAAAACGTGTGGCTAGAACATTTCCACATCCCTATAATCAGGATTTCAGGGCAAGAAAAGCAGCAGGAACAAATAACAGTTCAGGGGGAAAGAGCCTGTCTTCATACAAATGTCTATAGAAAGAGTGAAACGCCAAAAATAAAAATTGGTGGGGGGGGGATGTTAGATATGAGTTCTGCAGATGTCAACGGTCTTAGATTTCAAGGAAACTGTAAACTAACTTTAACACAAGCAAAAAACAACAATTCAACAAGTAGTAACAGAAAAGTTTATTTGTACAACAATTTGCATATAAATATATATTTCAACAAGCTTTCAGAATGCTTACTAGCAAGTATCCATTAACTCATTTTATATGCAGTACAGGTTTTGTGAGACAAATGCTTTTTTTCTAGCTTCAGCGTGGCATGGGATGCAAGAATCAAAGTACAGACAAATGTTAACCTTTGTGTAATCCCTGACAAATAAAATCCATTTCAAAATCCAACAATACACTCAAATCACAAAACGCATGCTCTGTAATGCATACCTCAAATGGCTGATCCAGTGTAAATGGGACGTAGCATCGGCACGGTGTGGTACTGTTCCATACTGCATACTGTGTGCAGTTATAGCAGGGATTGGAGGGTTCGATTCCTGTATAGTCAATCTGTAGAAGAGAAATAGAAGCTATAGTAAATGACATGACACATTAAGACTTTTTGTTTAGCACAGTGCCAGTCACATGATTTCCACAAAAGGCAGTACCCCGCCTAGCTGCCAAATGTCACTTTTTCAGTGATGTAAAAGGCACAGTTGGGGGAGAAAAAAAAAAAAAAAAAGTGGTACCCCAGAAGGCTGTCAAGTGTTTCTATTTCACTGCCCTGCCTGGCACACTCAGCATGGTTCCAACAAAATGCAGTACTCCACACATTGCCAAGTGTCACTACTTCAGTGACCTAGAAAATCTTAAGCCACTGTGGCTCAAATGCACCACATTTTTTAGCCACATGTGAACTAGATTAGCCACTACGTCAGGTTAACTAAGCACTGAAAATCCGTAATGTGCAATACTTCAGCTGGAGTGGGATCATAAAAAAGTTAGCCAAATTCAATTTACCTTAGCTGCTGGAGACGGTGGCGATCCTTAGCATATACCTAGAGTGATAATGTGATGTAGGGGAGGTTATACAAGGGAGTAATGGCACTGTGGGCAGCAGGCAAGGATTGAGGCCAAAGTCACATTATCTCCCCGCCCCCAAGAACAACCTCACATTAATTGCCATTATAGAGTGTGAAAACCTGTAGAACAAAAAAAAAAAAACCTAGCGAAAGAGGCAGTGTTATTAATATACTATTCCTTAAAACTGTTATTTGAACAACTCATTTTTTTGAATGAACGAGAAGTTCACGACAATTTTTACTTGCTTTGAACTTTGCTTCTGACAGAACGCTCACAAGGAGAATGTTAGTCAAAGGCACACTAGGTATGCTAATGAGCTTCTATCAGTTTATTTGTATACCTAGTTTGCCTCCATAGCCTGAAAAATGCACACTAGCTTAGCAATCTGACTGACTGGGTGGGTCTCCACTTGCTATAACAAGATTTACAGTACTAGGAATAACCCATAGGACAACTCTGCAGCTAGCCTTATTTTCTGCAATTTTCTCTTCACTTACAGGGTCAGGAAGTGTCTTCTGTTGGTATCATGCAATCACCAGCTGCACAGGCAAAGTATACCCACTTTTTCATTGTGGGATTGAGGACAATGTCCCTACTCCGTCCCACATATGGCTGCAAACTAGTCCCTTTTGGCTACCCTTTTTTGGTTCATTAATAGTATTAACAGTACGGAAAGATTACAGAATCCAAAGTCCTTTATATCCATAAAACATGTCCAGCAAAGTGTTCCCAGAACTAGGGATGTAATGATAACACAAAATAATGATATATCACAATAATTCTCACAGATTAATTTATTGTTGTAAAGAAAATACTGTGATTATCATACAGCGCGATATACTGTGATAAAGAATCTTAACTGCCGGCACTGTGGTGGGGTGGAAGAGCTACTACCCACCATGGAAGCAGACTTGAGTAACATGGTTGGGGAGGGGGGTTGACTGAGGGAGGGGACTGAGTATACCAGAGATTGCTCTCAATCGCCCAGTGAGGAGGGCCTGGTCACTCTGCTCTCAGATCACCACCAACTGGAAGGCTTAGTGGTAGGGCAATGGAGCAACAAGGAAGGGGAGCCACCGCTTGATGTGTGGCACGTATGTGCCACCACACGGACACCAACCACCAAATATCCCAGATCACAACCCAGTGTAGTGCTTGGTGGTAGCACAGTGGAGCAACAAGGAAGGGGAGCCACTGCCTGATGTGTGACCTGTACATGCCCCAACAGGCATACCACATCCTTACATGGTGTGTGGATGGGGAGAAAGATCTGGCCAAGCAGAGTGATGGCTCAGACTACTGTAGGCTTGGAACCTGCTAACCATGCACCCACCTCCTCCAGTATCTGGATAGTGCAGAGGGAGTGGGCCCACCATCCCCCTGGCCGCACCAGGGGCAATTTGTTAGGGATTCCAGGAGAAGAGGTAAGTCGTGGGGATGGCAGAGTGACAGGGCTGGGTGGACAGATGCCTGATATGGGCTGATCAGGAACAGGAAACAGGATAAAAATGATTACTGAAAGTTAATTAAGCATCATAACTTGCTGCTCCAGCAGCGTGTCCATCACCATTTGCAACAATGATTTCGGATTCCCCACCTTCCTCCAAACAGATTCTATTTTTTTTTTTTTTTTTACAAATTAGAACTGCCAACGTTTATTGCATTAATCAAAATATTGTGATACTTTTATTTTAACACAAATATCATATTAAAAAAACTTTGATATCGTGACATCCCTACACAGCACATGCCACAAATATGGAATTATTTCTTTAAAAATCTATAGCAAAATGCACTGTACAGTACAACTATGGTTTCTTTACTATAGAAAGGGTAAATGGAAAAGTCATAAATCATGCTCCTAACCTCCCTCCCAAAGCTACAGCACCAACCTGGGATTTACTGTACGAAATGACTCCTCCATGACTTCCGTTAAGAGCTTCTCACTGCCATCCTGTGGGCAGCAGCGTTGTTTGCTCTATGTTAACACTGTGCTAAATGCTGGCAGCAGTCATTAACACACAGCAAGCACTGGGAGAGTACTGCTGCCCACAAGATGGTGGCAGGCAGCACTTAATTAACGTCATGGAGCAGTTACATAAAAAAAGAACAGTTCCGTACCCCCACACCTATGGAACTATAAGCCTCCAGGCACTAGGACCACATGGAAACTTTTGCCGACAGTTCACCAGGAGCCGTCCATGACATCAGATGTCGGCTGCTACATCAACGGGGTCGACACCTTCTCTCCTCAGTTCCATAAAGGAGATCATGCTTGGAGGATCTCTACAGGGACCCAGGAGAGAACTTAGTACTATGTGAATCAAGCAAGGCAGAGTAGATCATCATGGAGATATAGACATCAGAAATTAAGTCTCAGGATCTACAGGGGAAAGGAGGGTGGGACGGCATGGTCTGATGAAAGATTTTCTCAAAGATCTACTGTTAGGGTAAGTACATAATTGTTCTATCTTCTTCAGGGATCTCTCTTTCAGCAAGCCACACCTACGGAACGAGTACCAAGCAGTACTGACCATGAACGGGCTAGGTAGTTGGAGCCTACAGGCCTAAGAGAGGAGACACTGAAGCACAGCTAGACCAAAGCTAGCCCTTTTTTGAGAGACAATGTCCAGACTGTAGTGTTTGGTGGAAGTGTGGACCGTACTCCAGGTGGCAGCTGCACAGATGTCCGCAGCAGACACATTGTTGAAACAAGTAACAGAAGTGGCCATGCCTCTTGTGGAATGACCGCAAACCACCCCAGGAAGTTCCTTACTGTACTGCCTGTATCAGCAACTGATACAGTGGGCTAGCCATTTGGAAAGGCACTGTATAGAAACTGGGAAGCCTTCTTTCCCAGGGACTAATGAAACAAAAAGCTGTGAGGATCTTCCGCAGTCCTTCATGTGGTGTATACAGTATTGTACTCGAGTATTCTATATACATATAAAGTATGGAGCAAAGCTTCCCCTGGGTTGGCATGCGCAAGACAATAGTCTGACAGGTGGATGATTTGAAGCAAAGTCAGACATTACCTTTGGCTGGAACTTAGGACTAGGACGCAGGGACACCCAGTCTTTGTGAGAAATCAAAGAAGGAAACTCACATATCAGAGCCTGTCTCTCTGAAATCCTACAAGCAGAAGTGATTGCAACTGAAAGCAAAACTGTCCAAGAAAAGTGACTGCAACTGAAAGCAACACTTTCCAAGAGTGAAAACGAAGGTCTCGGGTCACAGCCGGCTCAAAAGAAGCCACATTGAGCTATTCCAAAGCAAAATCCCAGTCCCAAGCCGGGACTGAAATACGAATGGGAGGCTTCAAGTGTAGAAGGCCCCTCAGAAACGTATGGCCCACCTCCAGCTGGGCAACCATATGACCTCCAATAAGCACATGGAAAGCTGATATGGCAGCCTGGTGCACCTTGATAGAGGAGTACTGTAGGCTTGCATCTGATAACGACAGCAGGTACTCCAGAATGCAGTTAACTAGACAGGTAAATGGAGCCAAGTGAAGAGAGGCAGCCCAGGGAGCAAACCGCTTCCACTGTAAAGAATAAATGGAGCTGGAGGAGGACTTTCTGGCAGCCACCAGGACATCAGCACCATTTTGGAAAACCCCAAACTGAGCCACAGCTATGTTTTCAGAAGCCATGCATGCAGGGGAAGAAATGTGAGGTCCAGATGGACCAGGGTTCACTGTGCCTGTCACAGCAGACCCTTGCACAGGCAGCACCAGCGGTGCCATTGTTAGCTACTGTAGTAGGGGGAACCAGATCTGGCAAGGCCATAGGAGAGCAATGAGAATCAGAGTTGCCCCCCAGTCAGGAGTTTGAGTAGCAGTCTCTGAATTAGAGTGCAGGGAGGAAGGCATACAGGAACCTCCCTTTCCAAAAGAGGAACAAGGGATCTTGCCAAAAAACTCCAGGCCCTGGAACAAGCAGCAGAAAAAAAAATAGGTTACTCACCTGTAACAGCAGTACTAGGAGTGGTATATGATATACATCCACACTTCTGGCAGTGACCTTTCCCCTTTAAGACTTGCCGGAAAGTTTTCAAGCTGCCTCCTCCCACCCACCCGAGTGGTGGTAACTCCCTCAGCACCACCCTGTGACGTCAGATCTTACCTGCCAGAAGCAAGACTGGTGTGCCACTTGCCAGGGGAAGTCGAGTGGGTCACTGTGGATGTACATCATATACCACTCCTAGAACTACTGTTACAGGTGAATAACCTGTTTTTCTAGGGACGTGGATATGATGTGCTATACACAATTCTGGCAGACTCCTAGCAGTTCTCCTCAGAGGAGTGAGGCAAGGCGCACACCCCCCCCCCACTTAGGGAACAGAGACTAGAGAACAGAGGCCCCAAAACCAGCATCCCAGCATGACTCAAGGTCGATGTGGTAATGAGAGATGAAGACGTACGCTAACTTCCAGGTGGCAGCTCTGCAGATTTCCTGGATAGGAACATCCCTGGAATCGGGCACCGAGGCAGCAGTATGATGGGTGTAATGAGCCCCTAGCCCTATGGGAGGCTCCCTACCCACCAACCTATAGCAAAGGTCAATGCAGGGCACAATCCACCTGCCAATCATCTACTTAGCTGCCGATCTGCCAGGTGCAGCTCAGCACAGGTGACAAATAGCTGGCGAACCTCTCCCTGAAATCCAGATGTGCACTCCTTAGGTCCAATGTATGGAGCCTGTGCTCAGCCTCAGAGGTGTGGTTGGTGAAGTACACCAGGAGATTGACCATCTGGTTAAGGTGAAAATCAGACACAACCTTAAAGAGGAACTTTGGGTTGAGGCGAAGGACAACCTTGTCCCTGTGGAAGGCTAGATAAGGAGACTCCACTGAGTGTGCCTGGAGATCACCGATCCTTCTGAATAACGTGATAGACAACAGGAAGGCGGTCTTCCACAACACGCAAGACATCTCACACCTGTGCATTGGTTCAAATGGCTTGCCCATGTGCTTAGCCAATACCAGTAATAAGTCCCAAGGTGGACGTGGTTCATGCACTGAAGGGGAAATGTGGTCAAAGCCTTTGAAAACGTGCCAGATCACCTTCTGTGCCACCGACTGCATACCAGCCCACGCCCGCTACACAGAGATGGCAGTCAGGTGCACCCTGAGGGTCGTCAACTGGAGGCCCAACCAAAAGGGACCAGAGGGAGTCGAGAATGCTAGCCACCGGACAAGATAAGGGGTTAAGGCCATAGCCCTGGCACCAAATAAAGAGAACCTCTTCAATTTAAGGGTATAGCATTTTCCAGTCAACTCCTCCTGGATGCGTTGACCACAGTAAGGACACCGTTGGAGAGACGTAAAGCTTGGACCTCTATTCACTCAGGAACTAGGCAGTCAGGTGCAGGGACTGAAGGCCCGGATGGAGTACCTCCCCTTGATTGCAAGAGAGCAGATCTGGGCATAGAGGGAGACACCTCGGGAGCCTGCTGCAGAGGCTGAGGAGATTAGGGTACCAAAACTGGTGGGGCCAGTCCAGAGCCACCAGGATCATCCATGCCTTGTCCCTCCCGGCCTTGAGCAACACTTTGTACATCAAGGAAACAGAACAAAGGCATAGAGAAGGCCCGGGGTCCAGGACCTCGAGAAGGCATCCCCCTGCAGCATTCCCTGCTGACGGGGATGGGCACAATACAGCCTCAGCGTAGCATTCTCCCTGGAGGCGAACAGGTCCACCACAGGGGTGCCCCACTGGAAGAATAGACTGTGCACTACATCTGGGTGGACAGACCACTTGTGAGATGCCTCACCCACATGGCAGAGAGCATCTGCCAGCTAGCTGGAGATGCCGGCCACATAGAAGGCCAGGAGATCAGCATCCTGGCTGAACTGAACATGAGAGTCCAGCTACGGAGAGCTTCCCTGCATAGAGGAAGGGAGTGCAACCTGCCTCGATTGTTGAGGTAAAACATGGCTGCGGTGTTGTCTATCTAGACCTGGACAACCTGATCCCAGATGTGCATAGCAAAGACAGTCGGCGCAAGCCGGACTACCCGAAGCTCCAGCAGGTTGATATGGCATTGCGACTCCTCAGGGGTCCAGAGCCCATAGACTCTGTGGTCCCCCAGGTAGGCACCCCAGCCAATCAGGGAGGCATCGTTCATCAGGACGACCATTGGCTCTAGGTGGACAAATAGGATCCCTTACTGCAGATGTTTCCCGAGACTAACCACCACTGGAGGACGTCCCATATCAGCTGGGTCACAGTGACTGGTTGAAGTGGCCCTTGCGCCGAGACCACTGGCAAGCAAGCTCCCACTGCAGACAGTGCATTCTCCACCGGGCCCAATGGACCATGCTGGTGCATGTCGCCATGTATCCAAAGAGGCACAGGAAGTCCTGAGAAAGGTGCAACTGCCCAACCTGAAATGATTGGGCCATATCCCTGATCACTCCACCTCCTCCCTGGAGGGACCCACTATGAGAAAGTCGTCCCAGTAGGGACATACCTAGACCCCTTGGCGTCTCAGCTAGGCTGCCACCACTGCAATGCATTTGGTGAAGACCCTAGGAGCCGAGGAGCGGCTGAAGTGCATGGCCTAGAACTCAAAGAATCCCCTCTGCACAGTGGGACGGACAGATTGGGACATGGAAGATTGCGTCCTGAAGATCCAGAAAGCAGAACCACATGTTCTGCTCCAGAGATGGTGTGATTGGAGACAGAATGACCATCCTGAAAGTGCGCGGCTGAAGAAATTTGTTCAGTTTGAGCAGATCTAAGATGGGGCGCCAGCCCCCCATTGGTTTGGCATCAGGAAATACCTGGAGGCAAACCCTGGATGTATTGGAGGGTGTGAGACAGAAGCCACATCCTACTTCTGGAGGAGCTAGGCAATGTCTTCCTGAAGGGCTGACAGAATGTGTATGGACACCATATCCTCCCATGGGGCACGGGTTCAGCAAAGTGGGTAAGCCTCAAGGTCCAGAGGCAGACCCCGACAGACCACCTCCAGGACCCACCTGTCCATGGTAACATTAGACCAGGCGAAAAGGAAGTGATGGAGCTGGCCCACCATGGAAGGACCCAGGAGACACGAGACAGGCATGGAGGAGGCACCCCCCATCCTGTCACACAGCAGAGGCGGAGGAGGGACCATCTGAGGAGTGAGCGGGACCGCAAACTCCTGGTTTCTGGGTGACCGAAGCAACGGATTTTGGCCGGGGATGCCAAGCTTGGGCCTGCTGCTCAGCTGGGGGCTGAGACAGCTTGGCTGCAGGAGCAAAGAGGGGCCAAAAGGGCTTCTTTTCAGCCTCAGAGCCCTTGGGATCTCTCTCGGTGGAAGTCACCAAGTCCAGGGTGGCACTAGACTTCTCAGTGCAAGTAAGATGCCCATGGACCCCTGGCCCAAACAAGTTGATGTCCAAGAAGAGGACGTCTGCCAACTTGTGCTGGGTGTCTGCCATGAAGATCGAGCTCCTCAGTCAAGCCCCTGCAGCGCATGGCCACCGCAGCGGCCACAGACTGGGCGCAGTAGTCTCCAATGTCCATGGCTGTCTGGAGCTGCCGCTTAGCCACAGCCCTGATCCTGGACCTGCTTGACCGTGGTCTGCAAGTCAGCAGGAAGATGAGGAAGCACCTCATCAATGGTGCCCAGGAAGGCATGAGCAAAGTGGGCCATTAAAAGGACCGAACTTGCTTGTCAAAGGCCGAGGGAATAGGCTGCATAGACCTTCTTGGCCATATGATCCAATTTCTTAGATTCCTTGTTAAGAGGTTTATCCAAGTCCCCGACATTGCCGGCACGCCGAAAGACCAAGTCGGCCACCAGACTCTCAGCCAAAGGGTGTTCTGTGAAACCCAACAGGGAACCAGTAGGGACCGCATACCTGTGGGCCATCCGGGCCGATAGTGCAGGGCAAGAGGCAGAGTACTGCCAAAGCTCCAGAGCGGGGCCAAGAATGGCCTCGGCGACTGGAAAGGCCTACCCAGGGGAGTCACCCCAATCGGGGGTTTCCCCCATTTCTGGACAGGCTCCAACTGAAGATCCACAGACTCCAAGATTAAACGGAGCAGGGCTCGTGAAAAGAAGTGGGACCTTGCTCCACTGACAAATCCTCTCCTGACTCAACATCCAACAGAAATTGTTTTAGTCATACCTTAATAGTAAAAAAGACAGTAATAGATATATGGAACCCCTGACAATTAATGACTCACTGAAAACAACTGACAAGGAGATTGCAGATGCTTTTAATGAGAAGTTTTGCTCTGTCTTTACAAAACAAGAAGTATCCAAATTTAAAATGCATTCAGCAAGTACTTTGTTGGATGATGTTATATCTAGTGCTGACACACTCGAAGTCTTACGAACTTTAAAAAGAAATTCTAGTCCAGGGCCCGATGATAACCCCTAGATTTTTGCTTGAGACATCCGGGGCTATAGCTCAACCTTTAACTCTGATTTTTAATATGTCCCTCCAAGAAGGTTACATGCCACATGATTGGGTTAATGCCACAGTCATACCTATATACAAGAAGGGCAATCGCTCTAATCCTGAAAATTACCGTACAATAAGCCTAACTTCGGTAATAAGCAAATTAATGGAAAAAATAATCAAAAAATTTCAAGACCAGGAATTAATTACAATGAAGAAAAACGATAAAACGCAACACAGGTTTAGGACTGGGTTTTCTTGTACTACAAACCTGGTTTGTTTTTATAATTATATTAGTGAAGGACCTGATGGGGGGGAACCTATGGATGTAATGCTTCTTGACTGTAGTAGGGCTTTTGACAAAGTGCCTCATGGTAAACTCTTAGATAAACTACAAAAACAGGGTTTTTCTCAGTCATTGGTTAGATAGGTATCCTGCTGGCTGACCAACAGATGTCAGCACATGAGGATTAATGGTATCCTTTCCAAAGTAGGTTGTGTTAAGTGGGGTACCCCAAGGATCGGTCCTCGGACCCAGTTTATTCAACCTTTTTATTAGTGATATGCAAATCGGAACTGATAATCTCCTAGTTAAATCTGCTGATGACACCAAACTTGGGGGTGTAGTATCCACGATCTCAAATAGGCTTACACTAAGTAATAATTTAAGAACCATTGAAAAATGGGCAGCTCAAAATGGGATGGAGCTAAAATCTGACAAATATGCTGTCTTACACTATGGTAAAAACAATCCAAGGCAGAGTTATACACTAAATAACTTACCCCTTAAAACATCAACATATGAGAAAGATTTGGGAATTATTATTAATGACAAATTATCCTTTACAGATCACTGTATTAAGGTATCAAAAACCTCAAATGCACTACTGACGCGGATTAAACGAACATTCATTTCCAAGACTCAGGAATGCATCATCCCTCTTTTCAGGACACAGATCAGGCCTCATTCTGACTATGGGTCTCCATTTTGGAGCCCATATCTCATACAAGATAGAGTGTTGAGGATCCAGAGGAGGACAACAAACTTGGTGCCCAGACTTTCAAACAGTGATTACAATACTAGGTTGAAAGAAACTGGACTACACACTTTACAAAACAAACAAGTAAGAGGAGACTTTACTGTTATATAAAATTTTAAGTCCCAGGAACTAATGAGCCAATGTGGCTTATAGTTCTCCAAGAGAAAGAGCTCTCCAAGACTCTACAACAAACAAACTGATGTGACCAAAGCAAAAAACAAATAAAAGCAACTACCACAGCAACCAGTAGATAGCAGATCTATCCAGTCTTTTAAAAGAAGTTTAGATCAATGGATGGAAGCTAATAGTTTCTGGGTTTAATTATCCCACCATTGTGGTGGGGGACAATCTCGATGGGCCACGGCCTTCTTTTGTCCCAAACAACCAAGTAAACCAAGACAGAAGCGTAGGAAGGCGCTCTCAGACTCCATGAACTCATCAAAATAAAGGTCAACCACCTAAGTCCTCACTTACCCTATGGGGTCTGTTGGGAGTCACAGTGACAGACAGCCAATGAGGAAGCCCTGAAGCAGTGCGGGCATCCTTAGGAGGGGGGACCTCCTTTGACTGTTTAGGTGGCGGCTCCACCTGAATAGGCAGGGAAGCTGAGGGAGGCCAAGCTGGGGTAGGCTGAGGCCTCGGTGGCGGGAGCCAGCCATGTAATAGCCGGTGTAGGGTCCGGAATCAGCTTAACCCCGGTGAACATGAGCAGGTGCCAAATAAGCTCCTCGTAGTGCCGATTTTGTGACAGAGACTCTCCTCGCCCAAGGAGGAGAAGTAGCGTCAATGCCGCTTGCCTAAATGTCGAGAGTGGTAATGCCGATGCGGGTTGCTTGACTCAGGGCTTAGAGATCAGGACTGCAACCTCGACAGTCTGTGCCGCCGATGGCTGGTCTTGGAAGGAACAGGCGAAATTCGAGGATCCTCCGGGGTTGACTGGATCCTGAGAGTTAGGAACTGCATCAGTAAACTGGTCTGACCCTCCCTGGGAGGTGATGGGCAGGATCGATGTCCTAGAAAAGGAGGCATCTGCCTCATCTGGCGACAATGGGTCGACCAGTTTGAGAAATATTTCGACAGGTTGGTCGACGGGCGTCTTGACCAACTGGCCCGATGGGGGAACCATGGAGCAAATGGCCAGGGTTGAAAGATCGACCGTAGTTGAAACCACCATAGAAGCATGGGAATCCAAGGCCCGAGAGTGCTCACAATCCCACGATCAATGGCAAGACTTCTTTTTGGTCTCCTTTTTTGAAGATTTAGATTTCATGCCCAAAGGTGGGATGAGACTGGCACAAATCACGAAATGCCCCTGAAAAGGTGGCACTTAAGGGAAGTGGCAGAAAGGCCAAAACCAAAGAGGTATGCTCCGCAGACCAAGCCCCAGCCTCCTCAAAAGCTGCAAGCTGCTTAGTGGATCCCGCAGCCGCAAAGACCACCCAACAGGTGTCTTTCAATTTAACGGAAAAATCCTGTTCATTAGGGCACCCCAGCAGAAGCCGTGTGCACCAATCTTCAAAAGTTGAAGGATACAAAGTATGACAAAGGCCACACACCTAGGGACTGTGTTTGTGGCTTAGGCAGTAGATGCACGGGTCCATCCAGGACATTTTTTGCCCACATGCACATTTTTTTTTGAATCCCGGTGCCAACTTCAAGTCATCCATCACAGAGGAAGTGAAGGAATTTGCCTGAAGCTGAAGAAATTCACTATCGCTAAAGTTTTGAAAGCAAAAAGCCTACTCAGTGTGGACAGAGGTATGGAGGGAACCACCTTCTTCCAGCGGAAAGGAAGATCTGACGTCACGGGGTGGTGCCGAGGGAGTTACCACCCGGTTGGGTGGGAAAAGGGCCAGTTTGAAAACTTTCCAGCAAGCCTTAAAGGGGAAAGGACACTGCCGGAAGTGTGGCTAGTACATCATATCCACGTCCCTAGAAGCAACAGTTTTCTGTTGTGTACGGAAGTAAAAACGTCCAACTCTGGAAGACCCTATCTGTCGAACAAATCATTGACAGCTGAGGTTAACAGTTCCCATTCATGCATCCTGGAATCCGATCTGCTGAACGGGTCTTCCAAGACGTTTGGGCATCTGAACATGCACTGCTGACAGTTCTAGGTAGCGTGCCAGCACTCAGTACCAGACTCTCATTACCTGACATAGGGCCGGGAGTGGATCCCCATCTTGCTTGTTGATGTACAGCATCACACTAACATTGTCTGTCTCCACTAGCAGAGGACCTGGGGACAGATTAGTCTGGAAGGCCTGATGTCCATACAGAAGAGCTCGCATGTCCAGAACATTTATATGCAAGGTGCTTTCCACTGGGGTACATGCACCACTGTCTGGTGGGAACTCAAGTGAGCACCCCAACCTATCTCCAAAGCATCTGTTGGGACAATCTGGGGAGGGAAGGGAATCAGAAAAGGAACCCCTTTCAGCAGACTGCAGAGTTCCATCCACCACTTGAGTACTCTGTGCACAACAGAAGTGACTAGAATCAGTGTGGCTTAATCGGTAGCACATCTGCATCTGGACAAGAAGTCTGTGGGTTCTCGTCCCACATCAGGATTGGACTCGTACCTAAACGTTGGCACCAAAGTGCACTATTAGGAGGGTACTCTACTGTTATGTGCCACCCTACGGATGAGACGTTAAACAGAGGTCCTTTCTACCCATCCTGGTATGGTCCTGGTGGGTGTCCAGGTGGAAGTAAAAGAACCCAAGGCATTCTTCAAAGAGATGGGGACATTCCCGGTGTCTTGGCCAATATTCTCCTTCCCATAAAACTGGTTCTTGCAATTGTCCAGGATGTGTGTGGGTGTAGATGCGCAATATGGCTGTCATTTCACTATCAGTCTAACATTGCCTGTAAAGCACTTTGGGATACATTGTATAAAAAGTGCTATATAAATGCTGATTATTATTCTTTTGTTCTAGATTGTCTGTAAACTGGTCCCAGTGGACACCAAGGGAAAACTGGGGAAGCCCCATGTGTCATCTGGCCAATGGATATACTGTGACAGTGGCCGTAGCCATGAGGCCCAGGAGCCATAGGAATGTCCTGGCTGAGACATACCCTCTGTCGTTTACCAAGTGTGCCTGGCAAGCAGGCATGGGAGCTCTGTCCAGGGGCTGGAAAGTTGAGCCTTTAAGCAGTGTCCAAAGACTGCTCCTATATATTGCAGTCACTGATAAAGGGTCAACACTAATTTGGTAGCACTGACTAACCCCCAGAGCATCGAACATCTGCTTGATTCGTACTAAGGTGTGCGGGACCTGAGCCCCAGAGGAGGCTTCCAGACGCCAATCGACCAGGGAAGGGAAATAAAAGAGACCTTTCCTGCGAAGGGCTGCTGCCACTACTGCCAAGCATCTGGCAAAGACTTCTGGTGCAGAAGATAAGCCATAGGGCAATACTCTGAACCGGTAATGTTCACCTGGAAACAGAAACCTCTGGTATTACCTGCAAGGTGTCTGGAGGTTGATATCCCAGTATGCAGCCTGCCTATTTAAGGAGCATAGCAAAACCCCTGTTTACATTATGGGAAAGAGACTTGTGGAGACACACTCTTTGTATTCCATGAGGAAGTGAGACCCTCCTATTTCCAGGTTTGAAACAGGCCAGAAGTATCCCATCCACTTGGGACAAGGGGGGCAGCTATAGGAAAAGCCCTAAGAGGAACAATGACATGACTCAGTTGTAGTGAGATAAAGCCTATAGGCAGGCAAGCAACAAGGACACGCCGGGTGCATGATGACATACTCCTACCCTGTGGGGAAGGAGAATGGACAGACAGTATAAGTACCTTGTATGTGTGTAGGCCTCTGAAGGGCTGTCAACATGGCAATCCAAAAGCCATTAGCTGGTGTGGCACAAGATGAGTAACAGGAATCAGACTGCTGCCGGTAGCCCTCTGTCCCGGCAGGGACAGCCAAAAAGCTGTAGAAACTGAATGCTAACAGTGGACAGAAACGTAAGTATGGCCCACTGGCAAGAAGGGCCCACCACAGAGACTGGCAAATCGTGCCCTGCAGACCCTGTAATGTATGGGTAACTACTAGCATGCCCATGGGAGCTCCCCTCCTGGATTCTTTGGCAGGAGATAAAGGAAGGTGTGCCAGGCTGTAGAGGCATAAGCCCAAGATGTCCCACCTCCTGGATTCCGTACAAGGGGAAGGGACTCAGGGGTCCAAGTGCCCTAGTTTAGTCATGGGCAACTGTAGGCGCCTTCATATGCTCAAACTGGTAGCCTAATAAAAGCTGGTACAGAGATTATGCGAGCAGCCTCGCTGGGCATAGCTGATACATCAGTGAAGTTATGGCTGGCTGAAAATAATTCAGCTGAAAATACTGGAGGGAGAATCTTATCTCCAGAGACAGTGAGAGGTTCCATTTTTATAGGAATCCTGTGCCCCCAAAGTAAAGCCCATCCACTGCAGCATAGCATGAAGTGAGGACCTCCTGTTGTAAGAGGAGATAAATGAGCTGGTGTCATGCACAAAGTGGCCACCCTTGGTCCCAAGCACCTTTCAAGGTAGCAACCTCCACCAATATAAGGGCAGGAGGGCAGGCCCTCCCGTCAGCATCTCTTGCGGTGATGGGGAAAACAAACCCAGTGGCAACGTTGATGGCAGCTTAATAGGTCCCTTTTGCAATATGACCAAGTGTGGCATCCCCAGCAAGAAATGAAGAAAGGCCTGGTTGACAAGAATGGAAAAGGTAGGCTTATGAAAGAAGCACTGTTCGAGGCATCAGTGCCACTTAAAGAGTGTGGTTGTGACTGCACCAGTTGTCAGGCAAAAAGGCTCCGCCAAGTGTGCCAATGTACCACCCTTAATAGGCTTGGTAGTGTCATGGGTTAGCGTGGCCCATGTAGCAAGACAACGGTCAGAGGATTTGAAGTCAACAGTGGGGAATACCCCGGCAATGACAGCAACATATTGGCCATATAGGTCCACTAGTGCAGAAGCAAAGTCCTGACCTTGGTGTCTGGATGACGGTTGGGGAGGCTCCAAATAAACGGTGGGGATAACCCAGTGACAACAGCCATGTGCCACCCATATAGACATGGTGAGAGAGGAAAGCAAACCCTCAGCCTTGGTGTCTGAACGATAGGTGAGGGGCTGTAAGTTAACATCGGATGAGAACCCAGTGACAAAGGTAACATACCATTCATATAAGCCCGGTACTGCTAAAGCCAAAACCCTAACCTTGATGTCTAAGTGATGTATGGGGCGATGAGTAACACCACTACCAAGGTGGACAGCAAAATATGAACGAGGTGGCCCCCAGTGCCCTGCGCAAGTACTGTGAGGAAATTGAGGATTGGGGAGTTCAATACATGACTGGAGGAATGGTGTCGATCCATGGGGTACGGGTTGGTGGGTTGCTGTGGCAGAACCTGTGACAATAACGATCTATATACAGGGAACAGGCTACACTTGAGCGGGCAGGGGAAGGAGGTATTAAAGCAGATGAATAGGGGGGTACAAAGCAGCAAAGGTGGATTTAAAACTAGGTTGGGGGGGTGATGAGTGGACAGCTGGTAGGCAGAGATCCCATGGAGGGGAGCCAAGTGAGCTTACCTCCCAAGCTAAAGGAGAAGGAATCGGGGCAGGGGCAGTGGCACTGGAGGGGATTAGGGGCAGGGAAAAGCATGGAGGGGTAGGAAAGGAAACAGGGTGGAGGGTGGTCTCACCGAATGTAAAAAGCCTAGGTAACATGTCGGCCGAGTTGCAGGCCCGCTTGGCAGTACGGAGGGTGGACATTGCGCCATCAGGAAAACGTGGGCCACCCAGTAAAAGGACTGGGATATGGTGATTCCCAGGGTATAGGATATTCAGGAAGGATAGAGATAAGGGGAAAGGTGGAGGCGTGGCAATCTATGTATGGGAGGGGAAAAGGTGTATAAGGGAGGAGGGGGAGGAAGGCAGAACAGAGGCAGTTTCAAGGCCTGAAAGGTAGGACACTGAGAATGGGGATAGTATACAGACCACCAGCTCAAAGGGATGACATGGATAAAGAGTTAGCTGAGCAAATTAGAAGGGTCTGTAGGAAGGGGAACATAGAGGTGGTGGGGGATTTCAACCTACCTGGGTTGGAGTGGAGCACCCCAGCTACCATGAGTACAAAGGAGCAGATCAAATTAGAAGCATTTCAAGACAGTTTCCTAGTGCAGTTGGTCCATGAGCCAACTAGATTGGAAAACACTCTGGACCTGTTACTATCAAATGGGGAGGTTGTAAGGGATCTGGGGGTAGAGGACCCTCTGGTTGGGAGTGATCACCACTCGGTGTGGTTCACACTCAATATGGGTAGGGAAACGGTGTACGGGAACTAGGGCGATTGAATTTAAGGGAAGGAACTTTAAAAGGATGGTGGAAATTTCCGGTAGGCATCTGGCTGGAATTCAACCAAGCATGGATGCTTGACAAAAGTGGGACATTATTTAAAAAGGGCTTGCAGAGGTTACTGGGACATGTAAAAAGGACATGAAGTAAGAAGGGAAGGGCAAAGAAGCCCAGCTGATTGACTCAAGAGGTCATGGAGGGGGTGAGGGCCAAGAGAAAAGCATTTCAGAGACTCAAGAAATTGGGAGGGGAAGATGACAAGGATGAGTATACAAAGAAGTCCAGGGAGGTTACCAGGCTAGTCATAGTGGCCAAGGCTTCAAGAGACCGGAGACTGGCACAGAGTATTAAGGATGGAGAAAAGGACTTTTTTAGATACATAAGCGAGAGAAGGAAGAACAAAGACCAAATTGTGAGGACTGGGAAAGACGGCGGGTGGGCGGAGAAGGGAGTGGATCAGGCAGAGGCACTAAATGAATACTTCAGTTCAGTGTTCATGGAGAAAGGGGGGGGCAGATACCACAAGGGAGGGGTGGAGTGGGCTGTGGCGGGGGCAGAGGGTGACTGATGTAGGGATTACAGAGGACAGGGTCCTAGAAGGATTAAGGGCACCAAGGGTGGACAAGGCACTGGGACCAGATGGCTTTCACCCTAGGGTACTTAGTGGAGATCCAGGCAGGACCACTGGCTGACCTGTTCAATACCTCCCTGGACACAGGATGCATTTTACAGGATTGGAGGCTGGCCCATGTGGTGCCCATTCACAAAAATGGCCCTAAGGCCGAATCAGGCAACTACAGACCAGTAAGCCTCACGTCAATTGTGCGTAAGCTCATGGAGAAGATCCTAAAAGAAAGGCTGGTGACCTTTTGGGAGGATAATGGGCTCGGGATGATGAACTGCATGGGTCTGTCTTGGGCAGATCCTGCCAGACAACTAATTGAGTATTGTGACTAGGTGACCAGGGAGTTGGACAAGGGCCATGTGGTGGATGTCCTGCATTTAGACTTCAACAAAACCTTTGATTCCATACCGCCTGGGTGGCTGGGGTTGGGGGAGCTGGAGTATACAGGGGTGGGAACAAGGATGGTCAAATGGATCAATAACTGGCTCAATGGAAGGCAGCAAAGGGTGGTATGGGGGAACTCTTCCCTGAGGGCAGTGACGAGAGGGGTACCACAGGGATCAGTTCTGGGACCAGTGTTATTTGTGATATTCATAGCTGATCTCACTCAGGATCCGGAGTAAGATCAGTCTGTTTGCAGACGATACAAAGATGGGTGCTGTGGTAGATGACATTGAGGGTTGAAGGGGGCTGCAGGAAGATCTGATCAAACTACACGAATGGTCAGAAACATAGCAGTTGGGGTTCAGTGCCAAGAAGTGCAAGGTACTGCACTTCAGGGCTAGGAACCAGGGGAGGAGCTATCATCTGGAAGGGGTACAACTGGAAAGCACTGAGGAGGAAAGGGATCTAGGGGTGCTTATAATGAGGAGCATGAACAACTCTGCTCAGTGCAGGAAGGCAGCAGCAAAGCCAACAAGATACTGCAGTGTATATCGGGGGGAATCTCCTCCAGAAATACGGAGGTGATCCTTCCCCTGTACTGGTCAGGCCACACCTAGAATACTGCATGCAGTACAAGCACCTGTTCCTGAAGAAGGATGTCGAATCGTTGGAGGGGGTGCAGCATAGGGTGACAAAGATGATCGAGGGAAAGTCCTACGAGGATAGGCTGGACGAGCTGAACATGGACTCCCTGGAGGAGGAGAGGAGAAATAGGGGGATAGGAGCAAAACCTTTAAATACTTAAAGGGGATAAATAAGACTGATACAGAAGGAATTTTCCAGATTAGAAGTGGAGGCATATGAGAGGACACCAACTGAGATTGTGGGGGATTCAGGAGGGAAATCAGGAGACATTTTTTCACAGAGCATGTGGTAGACAAATGGAATGTTCTGCCCAAGGAGGTGGTATCTTGTGGAATGGTGGGTGGTTTTAGGAGGATGGAACAGGTGGGGGCAAGGATGAAGAGGTGGGGCAGCTTCTAAGGTTGAGGGGCTAGCTGCAATCGAGCAGACCTCGAGTGACAGTGAGGCCCGTTTCTGCTGCCATTTTTGTATGTACGTATGAAGCTGTGGTGGTGGCACTCATCCTCAAGAGGGTCTCCCGGAAAGTATGGTCGATGACTGTCATCCAGTCGGTGGGAAGGCAGTGCAGCGCCACCAAAGAATGAGAGGAAGACTTGCCAGCCTTGGCAGTGATCCCAGTGTGGAAGGCTTGGGCCGCAGTGTGAGAAATAGCGATGGGAAAGTCAGCGACATAGGTGTCATCATAAATGCGAAAGTGTTAGCTGTATGAAAATTAAAAAGGGAAAAATGTAGCTGCTGAAAGTGGCGTTTCTGATGGCAGGTCCGACGAGTACAGTCAACAGTGGGAAAAGAACTGAGGAGAGGAGGAATCCCATTTATACAACAGCTGATGTCCGTCGGCATTGTGGGTGGCCCTTGACGGACTGCTTACTAAAGTTTCCGTGAGGTCCTAGTGCCTGGCAGCTTATGGTTCCTTAAGTGTGGCCCGATACGAGAGATATCCTTGAAGAAGATCTGTTATATCAGATGTTTTAGGCATCCAAAATGTAATTTCTTCCAGTAGATCCTTAACCGGCACGATTTGCAATGTTTTCCTGAAAATATAAAACAAACAAAAAGAAAAACTTTCAACCTCTAGTCTGTGGAGTGCAAGTCACTATTAATGAAACCCTCCTCTGCAGTCTCCTTCCTGACCTTCAGGATTGCATGAGTCTTTGTTAAAGTATACCCTCTAACCCCTCTTCTGGCTAGGGAAACTTCTTAGGGAACTTGCCCCTGTGTTTTCCTGGCCATTCTTGAATTCAGTGACCCTTTTCCAGAGCCGCCACAGGTTCCACAGGCAGGCACCGTGTCCCTCTAGCCAAGGAATACCCAGAGACTCAGCATGGATTTGTCTCACTACAGTGCAAATCGGCAACAGGCAGCAGTTTGTGCATCCTGAGAATCCAAGAGTGCTTTCTGACTCCCGGGGACCCTCCACACCGATAGATAAGTGTCAGAGTCAGTAGCCGAAGTGTTACAAGATACAGGGCCCAGCTTCCCAGACAGCCATGCATCTACTATGATAGTAAGACAATTTTATTTTTCTATTAATGCAAAAACTATGCCAAAAAAAAAAAAAAAAAGTCTTCACCTTTGGCTAGTTAAGCACAAAATTAACTATTTAAGGGTATGCCTGAATTTTTTTTTGTTTAGTAACTCACAATCTTCTGAGTTGATTTTTTTGTGTGGTCTGAATCACAGTTCAGAGCGGCTTCTTGTACAAACACCGCTAAAAACAAGGGCTCCCAGACTCAGAGTGACTTCTTGCACAAAGTTTGCCCAACACAGGGGATTCCAAATTGAGCAGCTCTGGATGAGGTTTCTTGTACAAACATTCCACAGCACTGGGCTCCCAGCTCCAGACATGTTTTTTGAACAAATAATGCATGGCATGACAGCTTCCAGCCCGAGAGGGGCTTCTTATACAAACGTTGGCTGACAGAGGATCCCAACCCTGTAGGGTTTCTTTAATAAATGTGAGCTGGCACCACAGCTCTCACACCCCGAAGGTGTTCACTGTACAAATGTCACCTATCACAGGACTCTCAGCCCTGGAGGGACTTCTTTACCAAAAGCTGTCCTTTGCATACAACACCAAACATGAGGGCTCCAAGCACCAGACGGGCATCTCCTACTAATGCTACCCGGAACAGTCGCTCCCAGTCCCTGAAGGGTTTCTTATACGAATGCAGCCCGACAAGGGCTCTCAACCTCAAACTGACTAACCTATACAAATGCTACCCAACATAATGGCTCTCAGACTGGATGTGACCTATTGTACAAACACATCGTGACACAGGGTTTCTAGTCCCAGCCCGGCTTCTTTAACACATGCCATCCAGCAGCACAACATCTTGTAATCTTTGTATTTATTTGCTCTTTACACATATTGCACTGCCCATATTTACACGTTACTTTAGTAGTTGTATGCTGTAATACTGCTGGTGGGGGGGGGCTCCTCCTCTTTAAATGTGGAGACAGTATGGGGATGTTGCAGATGCATGAGGGCTCAAAACAAAAGCAATATAATGCCTCTTCTCCTGCTTTAGCTTCTCAAGCCCTTGCAGTGAATCAAACCTCTGACCCTGTGTACCAATCACTGCAATCAAAACCACCCGAGACACATAGATGGTAGAGGACAGATACAGACAAAACATTCATTCAAATTGCTCTGTTCCTACCAGCACTCAATTTCACAGTTTGCAGAACCCCTGTCCTCAAGTCCGTTTCTAATTACACCTCTGTCCCAAACCTATACCATTTGTTTTGAACCTGGGGATAGTGCCAGCTTTAATCACCATTAACCATGTTCCACACACCATTACCGACACCATGGCATTTCCCCATGGCTGATTCAGAAAGCAGCTGCTGCAAAAGGTTGTGGGATAGAAGCTAACTGCGCATTACTGTAGTTATGTTTGTATGAACGAGCAGGGTCCCCAGTGTAGCAGCAAGCTCCGAACTGCTCACACCTAAGCCAGGGTAATTAGTTCCACGGGAGCAGAGGCTATTGCATGTGCCACCATCCCAGTTAAAGTTGGCTGGTGATTGTACTTTTGCAGTGGCTGTCCCCAAGCTCCAGAGTTCTATTTAGCTCTCCATCTACATGTCTTGTACAAAACTGGCCTTCCAAGCAAAATATCAAGACATTTTTGTTTCAGCAAGCTTTTTAGTTTCTCTGTAGTTTCTTAAAGGAAAACCAATCAGCCCTATGAGCCCCATACCCAAGTGTGGGGGCTTATCTGAATTTTCACTTTGTGTGCTGTTTGCCATCCTGCAGCCAGTTTTCTGCTATGGGAGATTCAACAGCATGCAGTGCTTGTTTTTATAAGCTTTGGCTTTTTGATTGCTGGTCCCACTGTCTTCCATGGGCTATCACACAGGACTGTACTTGTTTGTTTGTTGAATTTTGTTTCAGCAAGCTTTCAGTTCCTGTTGCCGAATCAGACAGTACTTAACCTTGGGAGAACAGTAGGACCAGCAAATGTCTGATCAGAGCTTATAAAAACTAACAAAATATGCTCTGCATAAAACGATCTCCCAATGCTGCAGCAGAGAATTCTGCTATTGTAGTTACAGAAAATGTCAGCTTAAAAGTCTGCAGAATCAGTCTGATACTATGTACTATACTGCAGTAAGCAGTATAAGTTTATTAAAAAAAAAAAAAAAATGCTTTTCCACACTAAGAACAGGTTACTCACCTGTAACAGTAGTTCTAGGAGTGGTATATGTTGTTGATCCACACTCTTTGGCATGCCCCTTTCCCCTTTAAGGATCACCGGAAGTCTTCAAGCTGGCTCATCCCACCCACCCAGGTGGTATATACCTCAGCTCCGCCCCATGACGCCCGATCTTAGCCCGCTGGAAGCCAGGTTTGTGAGTCCGCAGCCGGGGAGGTCAGATGGGTCTGTGTGGATGAACAATAAATACCACTCCTAGAACTACTGTTACAGGTGAGTAACTTCTTCTAGGAGCGTGGATATGTTGTTCATCCACACCCTTCTTTGCAGACTCCTAGCAGTTCTCCGGGAGGAGGAAGGCAAGGTGCACACCCCCTACTTAGGGAACAGAGATTGGAGAACTGAGGCCCCAAAATCAGCATCCCGGCGTGACTCAAGGTCGATGTGATAGTGGGTGGTGAAGGTGTTTGCTGACTTCCAGGTAGCAGCCCGACAGATTTCCCAGATAGGGATGTCCCTGGAAGCAGCCACCAATGCAGAAATATGGCGGGTAGAACTTGCTCTTATCCCTCTGGGAGGCTCCTTGCCCATCAGCTCATAACACAGACCTATGTATGACGTAATCCATCTTGCAACAGTCCGCTTCGCTGCAGGTCTGCCAAAAGTGGATTCAGCGTAGGTGACAAACAGCTGGTGACCCTCACCTCGAATTTCCACCATCCTCTTCTTGTATAAGGAGAGAGCATGTCTCGGGTCCAAGGTATGGAGCCTGTACTCTGCCTCCGAAGTGTAGTTACGGTAGTATACTGGTAGAGTTAACACCTGGTTAAGGTGAAACTGACACCACCTTCGGAAGGAATTTCAGGTGGGAGCATAGGACAACCTTGTCCCTGTAGAAAACCAGACAAGGGGACTCCACTGAAAGTGCCTGGAGTTCCCCTGTCCTTCTGGCAGACGTGATAGCCACCAGGAAGGCCGTTTTCCATGCCAAGTGTGACAACTCACACCTGTGCATTGGTTCAAATGGCTTGCCCATGGGCTTTGCCAGTACCAGCAGTAGATCCCAAGGAGCTGGAGGTTCACTCACCGAAGGGGATGTGTGATCCAGGCCTTTAAAAAAGCGCCCCGCCACTATCTCTTGCGCCTACGTCGGCTGACCGACCCGCGTCTGGTAAGCAGAGATGGCTGCCAGGTGCACCTTAATGGTCGATAACCGGAGAGCCCCTTTGAAAAGAGACCAAAGGTAGTCAAGAATGTCAGCCATTGAACAAGATAAAGGGTCCAGACTCTTACCCTGACACCAAATGGAAAACCTTTTCCATTTGAAGGCATAATATTTCCTGGTCGATTCCTTTCTAGATGCCTCCACCACGGTGTAGACATCTTTAGAAAGACCTAAAACCTGGAACTCTAGCCATTCAGGTACCAGGCAGTGAGGTGCAGGGATTAAATGTCCAAATGGAATATCTTCCCCAGACTGAGTGATAGCAGGTCCGGGCATGTGGAAAGCCACTCTAGGGGCCTGCAGCTGAGGCTGAGATCATCCGGATACCAGAACTGGCACGGCCAGTCTGGGGCTACCAGGATCACCTTCACCTTGTCCCTCCTCACCTTGAGAAGCACCTTGTGGATCAAGGGAAATGGAGGGAAGGCGGAGGGAAGGCATAGAGAAGGCCTGGGGTCCACGGCCTCAAGAAGGCATCCCCCTGCAGCGAGCCCTGCTGAGGGGGCCGGGCATGAAACCGCTTCAGCCTGGTATTTTCCCTGGAGGCAAACAGGTCCACCATTGGTTTGCCCCAAATGGGAGAACAGACTATAGGCTACCTTTGGATTGAGAGACCACTCGTGGGATGTCTGGCCTAAGCGGCTGAGAGCATCTGCCAGATGGTTCAGGGCTCCTGCCACAGGGATGGCAAGGAGATTTGCCTCCAACCGGCTCACGAGGGTTCAGATGCGGAGCGTCTACTTGCACAGCAAATGGGAGTGCATGCCGCTCTGTTTGTTGAGGTAGTACATGGTCATGGTAGTGTCCGTCTGGACTTGAACCACTTGACCCCGGAGCTGAGGAGCGAAAGCTGACAGTGCCAGTCTGACCACTCTGAGCTCCAACAGGCTGATGTGGTATCGAGACTCCTCGGGGGTCCAGAGCCCATGGGCCCTTTCGTCCCCCATGTGGGCTCCCCAGCCCATGAGAAAGGCGTTGGTCGTGAGGACAACTGTCAGCTCGGGGCAGACAAACGGAATCCCTTCCTGCAACCGGTCTGGTGCAGTCCACCATTGGAGAGCGTCCCACACCTTCTGGGTTACAGTGACCAGCTGGTCAAAATGACTGTGGTGCCGAGTCCACTGGTTTGTCAGCTCCCATTGGAGGGGACACATGTGCAACCGGGCCCATTGGACCACTGAGGTGCATGCTACCATGTAACCCAGAAGGCGCAGAAAGTCCCGGGCAGGGCGCAAGTGCCCAACCAGAAATGATTGGGCAAAGGAGGAAAGAACCTCCACCTTGTCTGCCGGGAGCCGAGCTCTGGCTTGACAAGAGTCGAGCTCTGCCCCGACGAAGGCCATCACCTGAGAGGGGACAAGTTCCAACTTGGCCTCGTTGATCAGGAGGCTGAGTTGAGAGCAGGTCTTGAGGGCCAGGTCCCTGGACCTCTCCACCTCCTGTTGGGTGGAACCTGCTAGGAGTCGATCATCGAGGTAGGGGTAAATTCTGTCTCCCCCCCCCCGATGCCGAAGATGGGCTGCCACTACTGAAATGCATTTGGTGAAGACCCATGGCGCTGATGACAGGCCAAACAGCATGGCACAGAACTCGTACAGAGTCCCTTCGACCCCGAAGCGGAGGAACCACTGATGGGACATATAAAATCGGGATGTGAAAGAACACGTCCTGCAGATCCAGTGAACAGAATCACAGGTTTCGCTGCAAGGATGGTATGAGCTGTGACAGAGTGACCATCCAAAAGGTGCGTGACCCAAAATGTTGATTCAGGTTGTGCAGATCTAGAATGGGAGTCAGTCCCCCCCGTCCTGCTTGGGCACCAGGAAGTACCTGAAGACAAAGCCTGGGTCTTCTGGAGGATCCACCACTGGAGCTATTGCCTCCTTGAGGAGGAGCTGAGCGATGTAATCTCTGAGAGTCAACTGTGTGTGAGCGGATACTCGTTCTTTCCAAGGGGTGTGGGCTCAGCTTGGAGGGTATTGCTCGAATTCCAGAGGCAGTCCCTGGCCGACCACTTCCAGAACCCACCTGTCCATGGTGAAAACGGACCAGGCGGAAAGAAAGTGGCGGAGTTGACCCCGCCACGGGAGGACCCAGAGCTGGCGTGATGGGGGCGGGAATGGTAGCCCCCGCCCAGTCACTCAGCAGGCTTGGAGGAGGAGGATCCAGGACTGGAACCTCAGCCTCCTTTATGGGCCTGCTGAGGACCCTGCTTGGGCTGAGGGCGCCAAGCTTAAGCCTGCTGCTGTTGCTGCTGTCCGCTCTGGAAGGAGGACTGCTGAGTCGCAGGGGCAGAATGCTGAAATGGCTTTTTCTTCTGCTGGTTCTTGCCCGAAGAACTCTTGGCAGAGGTAGTGTCCAAGGTGGCATTGGACTGCTCAATACGCTGAAGGTGACCGGCCACTCCTAAGCCAAACAAGTTGGTCCCAAGGAAGAACACGTCAGCTAATTTATACCGGGTATCCACCAGGAAGGAGGAGAGCATCAGCCAAGCCCTGCGACGGGAGGCAACTGTGGCGGCCATCTAACGTGCACAAGAGTCCCCGAGATCCAGGACTGTCTGGAGCTGCTGTTTGGCAATGGCTCGGCCCTGATCCCAGACGTGCCTGACCGTAGTTTGCATGTCCATGGGGAGATGTGGGAGGACTTCGTCCAGTGACCAGAGGAGGGTGTGGGAGATGTGTGCCATGATGATGGACGAACTTGCCTGACGAAGGCCCAAGAAGGAAGCCACATAGACCTTCCTGGCTGAATGGTCCAAGAGCTTTGATTCTATAAGGAGGTCGGTCAGTGTTGGCAGAACTGCCAGTACGCCTCAACACAGTGGTGGTCACCAAGCTCTCGGATGAAGTGTGCTCTGTGAACCCCTCAAGGGACCCCATGGGCACAGCATACTTGCGGGCCATGCAGGCAGATGTGCTGGACAAGAGGCAGGACGCTGGCATAGTTCTAAGGCCGGTCCAACAATGGCCTCGGCCATAGGAAAGGCCTCCGTTGGGGTAGCCCTTCTCTTGAGGATGTCAGTGAGAGGATACTCTCCTTTTTTCTGGATAGGCTCCAGGGGCATCCCTGTAGACTCAGATGAGGTGGAGGATCCCTTGAAAGGACCAACAACCTTCCTCCGTCTCTAGGCCAGCGGTCCAATCACCATCCCCTGGATGTGAATGGAGACCAGTGACGTCCGGATACAATAGCCTACCGTCCGGTCACCTTCGACTCGCCGGGGGAAGTCTGGGGTGACCTTGACAGACAAACAAACATCGGGGAAGCCTGGTGTGTGGTCTATCTTGCTTGGAAGGAGCCCTTCCCACAGGCTGCTTGGGCGGTGGTTCCACCACAATGGGTGGAGAAACCGTAACAGGCTGAACTGGTGGTCTTGCCGGCACCGCAGGCAGGGGAACTGATCTGATCGGCTCCAAGGGAGTCTGCTTTGGCCTGGGAGGTGAAAGCCAGTTAATGGCTGGGGAGGAGGCCGTGGTAGGCTTAGGCCCAGACAAAATGAGCTTCTGCCACATGAGGTCCTCGTAGTGCCGGAGTTCCGTCGGAGCCTCTCTTCATCCGAGGAGGACAAGGACGACCGATGGCGTCCCCTCTTCTTTGAACACTTGTGGCCCTTCCTTTGCTTTCCGGACGAGGGAGTCCTAAACCTCGACCGAGATCAGGCAGGCTGACTGTCAATCAGCAGACACTGGCGAGGCCGGTAACTTCCTGGAGTCCGGGACCGGATCCTCTATGGGGACTCCAGCAGGTTGGGTCTCCTCATCAGGAAAGACAAGGACTGGGGTCCTTTCTAGAGAGTCGTCGACCTAAGTCAGCGACAGTGGGTCAATTGGGTCGATAATGATCTCGACCTCATCGGCCACATCCTTGGTCGTCTGGCCTGATGGGAGGTCCCAGGCCAGCGGTTAAGGGAGCGTATCTCGACCAAGGTCGAGACTGCATGCTCCTGGAACTGAGACACCTCTCGGTCCCAAGAGAGTCTTCGTCTAGATGAACACTTACTCAGATCCTTATCCCGGGACGGGATCGGAAGAGTGCTGGCCAGAGCACCTCCCCTTGGTAGGGAGACTGGCACAACTCCCTGAGGAACCCGAGAAGGTGGCGCCCAGGTTGGCTGCTTGAAGCTCCAGAAGAGTCGCGGCCCGCTTCTTCCTCAAGGCTTGCATGCGCTCCAACTGTTCAGCGGATACCGCCGCCACGGAAACTGCTCACCTAACCTCCTTCAATTTCACCGGAGGTTCCTTTTTTCTGGTCTCCCCAGCTGTAGGTACGCGAGACAGTCATCCAGGACTTCGGGATGGAAGGCCAAGCAAAAACTGCAGGATGAGGTGTCATGACCGACACCGAGGCAGTAGATGCATGCGGAGTTGGGATCGGTACGCAACATCTTCTGGCCGCTGCAGCACCGGCAAAATCCAGGGGAAGATTTATTTTCCACAGTATAAGCGACAAATTTGCGATCTCTAATTCGAGAAATTCGAAATTTCAGTACAACCGATTTGAAAGCCAGGGCCTAAAAATGCATGAGCATGAGAAAGGCACTGAATCTTCCAGCGGAAAGGAAGATCTGGCGCCATGGGGCGGAGCCAAGATATATACCACCCGGGTGGGTGGGAGGAGCCAGCCTGAAGACTTCTGGTGATCCTTAAAAGGGAAAGAGACATGCCCAAGAGTGTGTATGAACAACATATCCACGCTCCTAGAACTGCAAATTCAGACCAGCCCCACTCTTTGGGTGTGGAGCTTGGAGTGCTGACTATTTCTCTTTGACTTTTTTTTGCTCTGTAGATCCATTCAACAGTATGTGTGAAGTGCGGTCCATCTTGCGTACTAGTTTTTACTGTACTATCGATTAGTTGCGCTGTCTATATGGTCCGTCTGTTGCAGTGTACTGTATAAGACAATGAATTCATAGCCACTAAGTTTTGCGATTTCGTCTGCCCAGACATTTTTGCACCGTTCTGAATTAGCATAAGAGCAAGCTCACTTGACAGATCAGCTGACTGTCAAAGAAACTACAAGTACACTGCATGTCAGTCACTCTCTGCCGGCATCCTGTTCTGCATTCTGTATCTCAGCTGTGGAACTAGTACACAGTTAGTCAATCACTCAGCGTGCCGATTCTGTATAGCTTGCTAACTAAAAAAAAAGTCACTGCTAGCATGTCTGAAAACAAAATCTGTGAAACGTGATTACCCAGTGGATATCACAGAGGTCAATCCTGAAGTCCTTGTGCAGACATCTGGGGAAGAAACATAGAAACATAGATTTTGACGGCAGCTAAGGACCACTTGGCCCACCCAGTCTGCCCATTTCCCTACCTAATGGATAAGCTGCAGATCCTAGTTAACCAGCAGCCTACTTCTTCCTACCCCCACCCCCTAGAATTGCCTTATGACTGTCCCATGCATGCTTGAATTCCACCACTGTTTTGACTCCACAACTCTTCTCCGGAAGGCCGCTCCATGCATCCACAACCCTCCTGTGAAAAAAATACTTCCTTAAATTACCTCTGAGCGCCTCTTCTATCTTCAAATTGTGCCCCTTGTTCTTGCACACCTCTTTTTGAAAGATGCCACCCCCTTGGACTTTGTTGATTCCCTTGAGGTACTTGAAAGTTTCTATCATGTCCCACTCTCCCTCCTTTCCTCGAGGGTATACATATTCAGCTCCTTAAGTCTCTCTTCATATGTCTTCAGTGCAGACCCTGCACCATTTTAGATGCCCTCCTCTGGACAGCCTCCATCCTGTCTATGTCTTTGCGGAGATTGGGTCTCCAGAACTGCACGCAGTACTCCAGATGGGGTCTCACCAACTGTCTGTACAGAGGGATAATAACTTCCTGTTTTCTACTGGTGATGCCTCTCCCTATGCATTCCAGTATCCCCCCAGCCCTCCTTGCTGCCCTTTCACATTGCTTGCCCACCTTTAGGTCACTGAAGCTGTACTCCTTTATTGCCTTTTACTGAAAACTGTTCTCTGTACTGTTACTGCTTCCCTGTATTATGTAAATGAACTCTGTATTGTTACTGTACCTCCCGGGTCGTGCCTGAAAATAGTCACCTGTTTGGCTAGCGCACCTACCCGGTAAACAAACACTAAATAAATAAATAAATCTGATATGACTACCCCCAGGTCCCTTTCCATTTTTGTTGTTGTTAGTATCTCACCCCCCATTGTGTACTCTTCCCCTGGGTTTTTGTTACCCAGGTGCATTACCTTGCACTTCTTAGCATCGAATCTAAGCTGCCATACATTTAACCATTCCTCTAACCTTGTCAAGTCCCTTCTCATCCTTTCCACCCCACCTTGTGCATCAACTCTGTTGCAGATCTTTGTGTCATCTGCAAAGAGACTTACTTTTCCTTCCAGTCCCTCTGCAATGTCGCTTATAAAGACATTGAAGAGGACCGGTCCTAATACTGAACCCTGCGGTACCCCACTAGTAACCCCTTTCTTCAGAGTGGACTCCATTTACTGTTACTCTGTGTCCTATTCTCCAGCCTTCTTTACCCAGGCTGTCATCTTGGGACCCACTCCCAGGCTGGCTAACTTGTATATTAATCTTTTGTGTGGACTGTGTCAAATGCCTTGCTAAAGTCTAGGTAGGCCATGTCCATAGCCCCTCCCTGATCTACTACTTTGGTCACCCAGTCAAAGAAATCTATCAGATTTGTCTGGCATGACCTTCCCGGCTGAATCCATGCTGCCTTGGGTCCTGAGCCCTCTGGCCTCTAGATACTCAACAATTCTTTCCTTTAGAAGTGATTCCATCATTTTCCCTACCACTGAGGTTAAACTAACAGGTCTGTAGTTTCCTGCTTCTGCCTTGCTCCCACTTTTGTGAAGGGAATCACATCTGCCTTCTCCAGTCCTCGGGTACCACCCCATCCTCCCATGATTTGTTAAAGAGGGTAGTCAGTGGTGTCACTAGTTCTACCCTTAGTTCTTTTAGAATTCTGGGATGAATCCCATCAGGCCCCATTGCTTTGTCCACCTTCAGTTTTAAGAGTTCTTTCAGAACCCTTTCTTCTGTAAATGGGCTGGTATCAACTTCTGTATCCAGAGTGTTTCTACTGTTTGTTTTAGGTACCTCCCACTTCCTTTGTAAATACTGAGCAAAAATATTTGTTCAGTATCTCTGCCTTCACAGTCACCTCTGCCCACCCTCCTCCTCTTTATTAAGCCTCACTAGCCCTTCCTTGGTCTTCCTTCGGCTCCCTGATGTACCTATAAAGGTTTTATCCCTACTTAACTGAGTTGGCTATCTTTTCCTCGGTTTGGGCCTTTGCTGTTCTGACTGCCTTCCCAGCTTCCTTTGCTTTAACTGATACAGTTCTCTGTCCTGCTCCTTCTGTGATTCCTTGTACTTCCTGAATGCTTTCTTCTCTGAATCTTCACTGCCACTTCCTTTGAGAACCATAGTGTTTCTTACATCGTTTCATTTTATTTGCTTCACACAAAGGCTTGTTACCTCTGTGATGCAGTTTTTATTATTCCCCATTGTTCTTCCACCCCTCCTTCCTGCCCATTTGCTAGTGCATTCCTTAGGCACTCACCCATTTTGGCAAAGTCAGCCCTCCTAAAGTCCAGTACTTTTGCCTTTGTATGGCTTGACTCTATTGCTGTGTTTATTGTGAACCATACTGTTCGATGGTCGCTAGTTCCCAGATGGCTACCCACTTCTACATCTGTGATCCTCTCTTCATCTCCATTTGAGAGAACCAGGTCTAAGATTGCTCTCCCACGAGTGGGCTCCAATACTAGTTGTCTAAGACATGCCCCCTGTAGGGCATCTAGAATAACCCCACTCTGAAGTGGCTGCTGCAACTGCACTCCAGTTAACATCTGGCATATTCAGATCACCCATCAGCAATATCTCCCCTTTTTCTGCCATTCTAAGTATTCTTTCTATCGTTTCCTTGTCCATTTCCTCCCCCTGAGAAGGGGGTCTGTATACAACCCCTGTGCGGATTGTGGTGCCATTGCCGGTCTCCAAATTTACCCACAGTGCTGCTTCTCCTCCCTGTTTTCCCTTTTGTTCTGTTGCTTTGATTCCTTCCCTTATGTAAAGAGCTACTCCTCCTCCTCTTTTACCCTCCCTGCCCCTCCTGTAGATAGTGTATCCTGGTATGTTTACGTCCCAGTCATGGTTTTGTGTGTACCACGTTTCTGTGACTGCCACGATATCCAGATGTTCCTCCTCCATCAAGGCCACTAATTCAGGAAACTTGTTACTCAGACTACGGGCATTGGTACTCATTGCTCTCCATTTTTTGATGGCTTTACCTAATTTTGCAGCATCCCCCACTGAACTTTCTACCTCGGTCTTTTTCTCATTTAGTACCCTGTTTTGTAGGGAGAGGCTGGGATTTTCCGGCTGCTTATCAGTGCCTCCCCCATGACTAGTTTAAAAGCTTGCCAATGAAGCATTTAAACCAATTGCTCAAAGACTTGTTCCTTCCTGGACAGATGCAGACCATCCTGCCAGTATAGGCTGGTGTCCCTCCAGGTGGAACCCCAGTCCCCAATGAAGCCAAACCCCTGTGCTCCACACCATTTTTTCAACCATTCATTAAACTGCATGGTGCAAAGTACCCTCACCTCACTCATGCCATTGACAAGCAGCACCTCAGAGAAGGATATTGTGTGTGCTACTTGTCTTAGGCCCCTCCCCAATTCTACAAAGTCCTTCTACACTGCTCTAATCTCATGATTAGCCAAGTCATTTGTCCCTAGGTGGACAACGACGTCCAGCTCAGACTCCCGTGCAGCTGTTCTCGTGATCCTGAGGATGCGCTTCCTGTCTCTCCAAGCCATGGCACCAGGCAGGCACCTTACTTCAGTTTTCCCTGCTCCCCCCCAGTTCTATCCCCCTAATAATTGAGTCCCCACCAGGAGCTGCTACCTTTCCTTGTGGTGTCCTCTGCCTCCTTCCTGTGGGCCTCCCTTGTGACAGTTGTCCTCAGCCTCCTTAGTCTCCTCTGCAGGTGCATCCATAGGGGAGCTATGCTCCCCAGAGATGGTGTATGGATTGTGGTGTGGAACAACTGACTGGGTGTGCCTCTGTTCCACCATCCTCACCCTCCCTGAGCCCACTGTGGTCCAACTGCTGTGCTTTCTTCGCAACCTCTGAGGTAGTGGTGGTGGCTCTGGTGCTCCCTGGATGGGGGAGGTTCCCTTCCTACCGTCCAGTGTGGCCTG